>CM028377.1:61722044-61868169 GCA_013146195.2 Codonopsis lanceolata | reverse complement strand
GACTTTTCTAAGTTGCACCATACTTTGATATTTTAATGTGAGCTTTGTGGAATTTTTTTTCTCTTTTCTTTTGCCCGGCCAGAGACTTCTGTGAAGGCAGATCGGATCTTGAGATTCAGAGAAAGTGCGTTCCTCCTCTCTCTCACGATTTTCATCTTTTTTTAATTATATTTTTTTTCATGCTCTAATATTTTCCTAGCCCACCCTTCGGGTTTTCAACCTAGCAATGAGCCCTTATTTCTCCTTTTGTTGTTTTATGCTCTAATTTTTGCATAGGCGCCGCTTCGGGTTTTCAACCCAATAGCGAGGCTGGAGGAAACAATCGCTGCAGATAGATCACCAAGCATAGTACCTGAGCTTGTCGAGGTTGAAGCGGTCGAACAAGATCTTCTCCTTCTTGGTTTGTGAGAGTACGCCCTCTCGACCGATCGGATTTCTTTGACAACATACGGTCCCATCCAAGGAGATTTCCACTTTCCTCTAGTATCAACATAACTAGAGGTTTTTCGAAGCACGAGATCCCCGGCTCGATGTCGTGGCCTTTGACTTTTTTTATTATCAAGGCTCCTGCTATTCGCCTTGATATGCTCTGCATCGAGGCTAACAAGCGACGTTCATCGATTAGGGCTAGTTTTTCGTATCGCCCTTTGACCCAGTCAATTTCTGATATGCCGGATTCCATCATCACTCTTAATGATGGAATTTCAACTTCTATGGGCAGGACTACCTCCATGCCATAGGCTAGAGAATAAGGAGTAGCCCCAGTGGGTGTGCGGATTGAAGTGAGGTAGCCCCAGAGGGCTAGCGGCAATTTTTCTGGCCAGTTTCTTCCTGTGTCAGCCATTTTTCTGATAATATTTTCCAGTGTTTTGTTGGCTGCTTCAATGGCACCGTTAGCTTGCGGTCGATAGGGGGAGGATTTATGCCTTTGAATTTTGAAATCGTCGAGCAGACGATTCACGTCCCCTTCAAAATGCGTGTTGTTGTCGAAGATTATCTCGAAAGGCACCTCGTAGCGATATATAATGTTGGTCTGGATAAATTCGGACACCTTTCGAGCATTTAGAACTTTATAGGAAGAGGCTTCCACCCACTTCGTGAAGTAGTCGACAGCTACCAGAACGTACTCGTGGCCATTGGATCCCTTCGGGTGAATTTGGCCTATAACGTCGATTCCCCAAGTTGAAAAGGGCCAGGGGCTGTGGAGTTATATAAGATGTGCGGGGGCATGTGCTGCAGATTTGCGAAACGCTTGCACTTGTTGCAATGACGCACCCACCGAATATAGTCGGTTTCAAGCGTACTCCAATAGTACCCTCGGATAACCTTTTTAGATAGCATTTGGCCATTCATGTGGGGCTCGCAGGTACCACCATGAAGATGGTCCATGATTTACTCGGCCTTTGCTTGGTCGACACATAGTAGATTCAGGCCTTGATAATGCTTTTTGTATAGGCTGCCGCCGATAAATACGAATTGCGATGCCCACCTCCGCAGGGAGACTTTCCCTCCTTTGTCCAGGCCGGGAGGATAGATCCCTTTCTGAAGCAGATTTAGTATATCAGAGTACCAAGGCTCGTGATCTGCTTCAGGGGCTGTATTAATTTTAAAGCAGTATGCCGGGGTGACCTTTTTCCCAACCACAAATGGCTGGACTTGGGTTTCTGCGGGAATTTGGACCAACGATGCTAGAGTGGCCAATGCATCAGCAAACTGATTTCTATCTCGCGACAAATAAAGGAACGGGATAGAATCAAATTTAGTGGCAAGTGTTGTCAACTTGGCATGAGAGAGCTGCAGCCGGGGATCCTGGGTCTTCCACTTCCCTTCGACTTGGTTTATGATCAGAGCGGAGTCCCCATAGACTTCCAAGTCTTTGGCTCATTTTTGGAGAGCTTCTTCTAGGCCAGCAATACAGGCTTCGTATTCAGCTGTATTGTTCGAGCATTCGAACTCCAACCTTATGGCCAATGGAGTGTGGGAATTTGCTGGGTCGATTAGCAAGATTCCAATACCCAAGCCTCTTTTATTTGCGGCTCCGTCAAAGAACATTTGCCAGCTGGTGTCATGGTCAGTAATTTCCAAGACTCCTTCATCTGGGAAGCTAGGCTCAGCTGCATCTTCTGCTTTTAAGGGCAGATCGGCTAAATGGTCTGCAATTACATTGCCTTTGATAGATTTGAGTGTGACATAAGTTATGTCAAACTCGTTGAAAAGAAATGACCACTTAACTAGTCGGCTAGATAGTGATGGCTTGCCGAAGATGTACTTTATAGGATCCATCCTGGAGATGAGCTTGATGGATAGTCCTTGCAGATAGGTCTTGAGCCTTTGCGTTGCCCAGACTAGGCCGGTGCAGCTTTTTTCCAAGGCTGAGTAATTTAGCTCGCTTCCTTGCAACTTCCTACTTATGAAATAGATGGCGTTTTCAATGTAGGAATTTTCTTTTTCTTGGGCGAGCATAGCCCCTACTGACATGTCTGTGACGGTTAAATATAGGAGGAGCAGTTTATGTGTATGGGGGGAGCTAGCACGGGTGGATTGGTAAGGTAGGCTTTTATTTTTTCAAAGGCTAGCTGTCATTTCTCGTCCCAGACTTGGTCAGTATTTTTTTTAGGAGTTTGAAGAGGGGCTCACATATAGATGTCATCTGTCTGATGAAACGGCTGATATGCTGCAATCGGCCCAGGAAGCCTTTGACTTCGGTTGGAGTTTTTGGCTGCGGCATTTCTATGATGGCTTTAACTTTGGCTGGCTCGATCTCGATGCCTTGCTCAGTTACCATGAATCTCAGGACTTTGCCTTTGGTAACCCCAAATGTGCATTTGGTGGGGTTAAGCTTCATTTGATGCTTCCTTAACCTTTCGAAAAATTTTCGAAGGTCTTTTATATGAGCACCGTTGGCGTCGCTGGAGTGCACGATCATGTCATCAACGCAGACATCCACTTCTTTATGGATCATGTCGTGGAAGAGGGTGGTGGCAGCCCTTTGATAAGTAGCCCCGACATTTTTTAGCCCAAATGGCATGACATTGTAGCAGTAAGTTCCCCAGGGAGTAGTGAATGAGGTTTTCTCCTGGTCTTCTGTTGCCATTTTAATTTGATTATAGCCCAGCATGCCGTCGATGAAAGATCTGATTTTGTGAGCATCGACGACGTCTACCACAATATCAATATTGGGTAGAGGGAAGTCATCTTTGGGCGACGCCTTGTTGAGGTCGCGGAAATCTATGCAGATTCGGACCTTCCCGTTGGGCTTGGGAACGGTCACTATGTTGGACAGCCAGATCGAGTATTCTACCACCCGAATGAATTTGACATGTAGCTGCTTCATGATTTCTTCTTTCACTTGTAGTGACCATTCTGGTTTGATTTGGCGGAGCTTTTGCTTGATTGGCCGAGCATCCGGATATATGGGGATCCGGTGTTCGACGATGGCTGGGTCTAGCCCGGGCATATCTTCATAGGACCAGACGAAGATGTCTACGAACTCTTTGAGGAGATCAATGAGTGCTACCCTTTCGGGGCCTTACAGGTAGCTGCCGATTTTGATTTCTTTGATTTCATTGTTTAGCCCCAAATTGATAGTGGACAAGTCTTCATTTGCTTTTGATGAATGATGTTGTTCTTGGTGCTCGACCGCCTTTACAAGCTCAAGTAAATAATTTTTATCTTTTGGGTCCATTTCATCAAATGACTCATTATTATAATTATTTAATGCGTCTTTTAATGCAGGTGCAACTAAGGAATAAGTAAAGACATTAAGATTATCATTAATAGTAAATTGTACAGGGTTATTTACATTATTGAGGACCAGGGGTTTGAGATCCTCAATTTTAGGGAGCGGATCGGTAGATGACCAATCCGTAAAGCTAGGAGAAGAAAGGGGAATAATATATCCGAAGCGGTCCACCAGATCTGCGGTTGTCAATAGCGGGCCGATCGTAGTATACCAGTTCTGCAGAGGCTTATTATCAATAGGCTCAATCTCAGCAGGGAGCTTTTCATAATCAGTGCCTCTGTTTATCATACCCAGGAAGCTATTTCCCAGACTTTTATTAGAAACTCCTGTTATTGAAGCGGACATTTACAGCACCTTTATTCTGGCTAAATAGGCTCACTTGCCCTCTAAATTTCCTTTGCTTGGTTTGTTTCAAAGATCCTTGTACCTGCCACCGTAATTACCTCGTTGTCGATAAGATCCTGAATTGCGTTTCTGAGTGAGTAGCACTTATCGGTAAGATGACCACTACAACGGTGGTACTCACAATACTGGGCATGATTCCATGTAACAGGCAATGGATTAGGTGGTTGATAATTAACAATGGGCTTAACTATCTCATGGGCCCATAGTGTTTGGAATATTTCAGACCTCGAGGCAGGTAGATCATCATAGTGCCTTGGAATTATTTCTTTCCTCCCTCTTGGCCTGGGCAGATTACCAGATTGAGGTTTGGTCAAATGACTGGGCGAAGTTTTCTCTCTTGGATAATACTGCACTGGGCTTGGGCTGCTTGGACCCTGACTTAAGGGAGGTTCCTTTTCTGGTACACAAATTATTTCTCTTGGAATCCCTGGGGTCAATTGCTGAGAATAAGTATTGAGGGATCGAGAGGAAGATAATTATTTTGGTTATGGTAGCAGGCATTTAGGTGAGGGAGATTGGGGTTAATTTCTGGAGGAGATGGATTAGAATTATGAGCATTTGGAATCATATTACCTTGGGCAACGGATTAATATTTGGCTGATGGCTAGCACTTGGTTGTTTTTCAGAAGCTTGGAAAATGATATTTTCTGAGATATCGGGATAACTCATTTCAGGAAGGCAAGAAGTATTAGGAACATATTTCGGGATTTTGATCTTTTGGGAGATGGCAGCAAGAGTTTCTGAGAAACCTGCTAAAAGATCACTCACCACCTGATTTGTTATTCTTTCTGCATGGGCATCCAATTCTTCTTTTAGCTAGGCTTCAAGTCCAGGAGGAGGTGCATACTCAGGAGTTTCTTTTTCTGGCTCCCAGCCGTTCCAATCATTGCTAGTCCTCATCATAGCTTGTTTATTTTTAGTTGCCATTCTGCTCAGATTTGTACCCTCTGAACTGATTCTGCCCTTGACACTTTCAGATCTGCTTTCTGTACCCATATCCCGTATCAACCGGCCAACACTATCTCTGCCTTTCCAAATTCGGGCTAGGTTTCTGAGGAAAATGGGGTTTTGAGGTATCAGAAGGTTGGCTGAAGGTTTTCTGGGCTTGGAGTACAGCGTGCCTTTATTAGTATATTTTATTATTATTATTTTTCTACAATTGACCGGATAAACACCCGTTTTATTTTGACGGTCCCAGGACTATTCCTAGAATAGTGAATTCTTTCTCCAGAGTATAGGACCCTCGTATTCCACCTACCTTTCGACTCCCCAAGATCGGATCCCAGACGAAAGGCTTGTACTCTTTCCAGGATCCACCATTCAAAATGGTCTAGGTCGAGCATCAGAAAATAATCAGTTAGCCTCTGTGCACTATATTTTTCACTTGCGTGTTTCTTATTCATTTTTTTTGTCTTGCGCATTTTTTTTATCATCATTTTTTTTCGACTTGTGCATTTTTTTATATTATTTTTTTCATCATTATTTTTTTGTATTATTATTTTTCCACAGGGGCTAACTCACGATTCAAAGATGCAAAAACCGGTCAGTCTTTGAAGTGTCCTGAAAATATATATGCAATCTAACGATGGCTTATGCAGGGGGTAAGCTGGCCATGCTATATGATATCAATTCGGAATATATTTACATGCGTGCGCGTGTGTGCGGCATCTAGAAAGCAGTAAAAAAAACTTTTTTTTTTCTTTAAGATATAAAACAGAAAATATAAAACATGTATGACCTGTCTTGCTGTTATTTGTGGATTTTCTCGGCTTTTTTTTTTGTTTGAGCGCGAGCAAGCAAGCAATCACATCAAGAAATAGAAAGAAAAACGGGGAATCTATCTATTCCTATTAATTACAAATTTTTCCTAGTCCCCAAAATAAAATGACAAAATGGAATGAAATAATAAATGTACAACTTTTGCGTAATAAGAATAAAGCAGAACATAATAATAATTTAAAGCAGAAAATAAAGCAATAATAAAATAAAGCCCCGGCCCTTTCGTTATGCTGCCCGAAAATTTATTGCATATATATTTTTTGATTGATATTTTTTTTTGAAAAATACATTTTTTTTAATATATCTGTAATAGTAACTGGAACGAGACTGCTGCAAGATGGAGGATCATATCCACAAATATATACACGGATGTATAGGAACGCAATACTCAAATGCTTAGAAAAATATAACAAGCATACTTTAGCCAGAAACAAAGAAAAAAAAAAAGTTTTGGTTATTGAGTCTAGCCCTCTATTTTTATTTAAAATAAAAACGATCTCCTCAGCAGAGTCACCACCGTGGGTGCCCCGGATGCGTCCCGCGCCCCGCGCTCCCTTGGTTAGGGGAATGCGGTGTGCGGATGTGGACACCACGCTTTCCATTCAATCCTCCCTTGTTTAGGGGAAGACGAAAATTAAAAAATGCGGAAAGGGTGCTATCAAAAAGCGCGTTGAATACGCATCGGTCACTTCAGTGAATTTTTGGTCCGTTATGGGAGCTATGAGTTTTCTGTGTCAGGTTATCCCTTTTTAGGGGATAACAAGATACAGGAAAGCATCACCCTTTCATTCACATTTTCCCTTGTGTAGGGGAAAATGGAAAGTGTAAGAAAGGATGTTGCGGGCCCCATTATAGACTTTATAAAAATTGTCTTATGGCCTATTTCGGATCACTATGAGTGCTTTGGGTTTTCTATATCAAGTTATCCATTTTTTAGGGGATACCAGGATATAGGAATACATCACCCTTTTATTCTCATTCTCCCTTTTGTAGGGGAAAATAGAAAAATGCAAGAAAAGATGTTGCGATGCCTCACTATGATCCAAAATGTTTTAACATAGTCGTCATCTTTATTTTAAGGAAGAAATAAAGAAAAACCAAAAAATAAAACCAGAGATTGCAAAAACGGGTTCGGAGGCTAAGTTACGAGCTGGGAAGGTGCTAGGCACCAAACTCGCCCTTTCGGTCTCACAAAACAAGTTTTTGGCTAAAGTATGTTTTTGGTTATATTTATCTAGCAAATAAATAAAGCATTAACTACCTACAATTCTACAAATACATCCATATTTACATTATTTACGGACTTGCAGCCGCCTCCTTCCAATAATTACAAATACATTTAAAAATATTTGGCCATAATAATGACTCTTTTAATGCTATTTTCTAAATAAATCCGAGCAGCACAACGACTTATATTTTTACATTGGGCCGGATGGAAAATAGTTTTTTAAATAAATAACACTCTTAAAGGCTCACCTTTTAGAGCGTGGTGTGCTTGCTTTGTCCTTCTCGAGAGAGGGAGTCTTTTTTTTTTTTTTTGCTTTGTCGCTATCGCCGAGGCGTTGCTTCTTCGGGCACCGTGAAACAGTGGAGCAACCGCTTTTTTTTTGTCGCTACTTACTTGCTTGGCGAAATCGGCGGCTTGGATTTGGTCTTTTTACTCGGGCAGAGCAACTGTTCTTTCGAGGGTTTTTGGACTCATGGAATAGGGTGGATACCTAGCTGGGGGGCTAAGGACCACTTTAACCGGTTGGATTTGCCTTTGGAGGAGTTTTGGCAGGACTTTGAGGCTTTATAGGAGGGGGCGCTCACTATCGGTCGATCCTCACTAATCTCGCAGCGTAACAACAACGCTGAAAGCTTTGGGAGTATTTTCGGTGGGCTGAAAGCGAACCCCGGGGCCTCTATTTATAGGCTGAGAAAGGGACATCGAGGGAATTACTTTTCCTCTATGCGTGCTTGAATTCCTTATACAGAATGCCGAAAGAATTGCACATTACGCGAACTATAGCACTCCTGTAGCAAGTTGGGACTGCACTGTAGCAAATCTGGGCGTTGCCATAAGGCTTCTTGGGCGCCGCGCCAAGCTCCCATTTAGGCAGTGCCAACTGTTCAATCTTCAGTCCATTTTTGACGCTTTAGCCCCTGCATTTTACTGTTTTGCGCATCCTGCTTTATCTTTTGCATTTTTAATCCCTGTAACTTGACATTTGTTAAGTTTTAACAGGTCTTGATATTGCATGCCAGAGTTATATACCAGGGGTACGAAATTGGGGTGTCTACAGCCCCGACTAGGACCCTCCGGCGTGAGAGTAAGGTTTCCGATGAAGTGTATAATAAATGAGCCGTAATATTGGTTGTTCCGATAAGAGAGTTTGATAAGTGAGTTAGGATATCTGAAAAATGACTTATCTTTCAACAGTGGGGAATGTCTCTTATTTATACATGATTTTCCCTATGAGGTGGCGGTTTTTGATAAGGGAGCAGGATGCGGCGGGCAATAAATGTGCTGCAGACTTATCAGGGATAAGTGGGCTGGACGCTGTCAGAGAGTTGGTGATTGCGTGTGACGGTTTCACCAGGCATGGGGAAGCTTCCTATCAGGCCTGATGATCATTGAATGTTGCGTAGGCCGAATGGTCTAAGGGCAATGGTTTTTTGCTGCCGAGACTGAGGGGGATGAGGGCCGTGGATCTCATTCGCTCCTTACCTCGTCTCAGTTGTTATTTGAGGTGTTTTTGGTGAGCTTGCATTGGCTCGGCTCATTGAAAATTATGCTAACTCAACATGAGTGTAATTATGGTCCGTAATTATGGTTGAGGTTGATTTCCAAGGTTTCATCCTTTCAATATTGGAAATGAAAATTATGATGCTCAATGTGTTTTACTCCGTTGTAGACTCAACTAATGGTATTTTAGGCATTTAAAAAAAACAATTTGACGGAAAGTTTAACGTTAACGGGGTAAAGGTGGAATCTGATGGTAAATATTAACATATAGGATCGAACAAATTAATTTTTTAGTATAGAGACCAAATAAATTATTTTTGTTAAGTCGAGGGACCAAAAAAATTAATTAAGACAAATTTTTTTAGTAAAGACCAAATAAATTATTTTTGTTAAGTCGAGGGACCAAAAAAATTAATTAAGACTTTAAAATTTGTTATTTCATTTGGGATCAAGGTTTGATCGCAACGTTGTGTTGTTTTGGTTTAATACATGGAGTTTGGAAAAATATCAAATAATCTCTTTTTAAAAGATTATATTTCCAGTCTCAAAATAATTTGTATATGCAAAGTGTCCAAAAGTTAAATTGATTAATACCAAAAAATCCAAAATATATGTTTCTACAAACGCGATTAAAATCAGTATTTTCATTCGTATAAAAACTTATTCTTCATTCATTTTGTTGGGTGAATTTTTTTTTTTCGGATTACCCTATTTTTTCCTAAATATTCATATAGGTCACTGTGCTTATAAATTATTCAGTTAGACCACCAAACTATGATTTCGTCAACAAATTACCCCATATTTGAGCTTCCGTTAATTTTGTTCTTAAGTAAGATTGAAATACTTATTTTACATCTTCAGAAAACTAATACTCCATCCGTTCGGGGCAAAGAGTATTATTTCATTTTAGGATGTTTCACTTAAAGAGTCTACTTTCAAAATTAAGGAATAAAAGTGTCATTTTATTTACTATGAACTACTAAAAGTATCATTTTTTTTTTAAAATTGACTTTTAAATGTGGACTCTTTGCCAGAACTTGGGGAGTATGCGTGAGCAACTATGGCAAAAGGAAGAAGGAATGAAAAGTTAAACGCATGATTTGTATGTGACAATTTTACCATAAGTATTTGAAAAAACAAGTGTTGATTTTAATTAAAAGTTTCTCAAGGTACGGTAAACCTTAGGAAATTTAGTATTATTTTAATAGTTACTTATGTTATAGTAAGTTATATCATAAACCAAAATTCACTTGTTTATTAATAATTTTGGTAAAATTATCAAATACACCTTCCGTTCCGGGCAAAAAATCAATCATATATACTTTCTATGTTCCAAAATTATCGTTTGGATTAGCTTGACGCACAGTTTAAAAAAATACATTTGACTGGATTATTAATATTGGTTTGATGTGTAGTTTACTTTAAAACTCATGTGCATGTGACACATAATTAAAATATGATGAAAAAGTAATGGTAAAATAGTAAAAGTGTTGTCTTAAAAAAAGTTTCAAATAAGACAATTATTTTGGGACAGACAAAAAAAAGTAGGACAATAATTTTGGGACGGAGGAAGTACTATTTTGAAATGTTTCACTATAAGAATCCACTTTCAAATAATTATGTTTATCATCTCCATAACATTTATGTTTTATCCTCCACATTTGATATTAACATATTTATTATGCTAAGCATTATTTTAATTATGACCAACTTTAATATATTCATTAATAATTAAACTTTTTAATCATGAACTATTTGGGTGAAACGGAGGGAGTACAAATCATGCGTTAACTTTTTGCTCTTTTTTTTGTTAATAAAATGGGTTTTGTTCAATTATGAATATTTTGTAAAAGTAAGGTAACATAGACGGATATTTTGAAAAAGTTACGGTGACCTGAAGTATCTCTTGTTACCATGGTTGTACATACCAATTAGTTTATGGAAGGAGTAAAATGGGTATTGTAAATCCA
Source organism: Codonopsis lanceolata (assembly GCA_013146195.2). Classification (NCBI taxonomy): domain Eukaryota; kingdom Viridiplantae; phylum Streptophyta; class Magnoliopsida; order Asterales; family Campanulaceae; genus Codonopsis; species Codonopsis lanceolata. Next base: position 61,857,545 of record CM028377.1, on the reverse strand, counting down.
CTTAACAACAAAAAACTACAGAAACTTGAAAATGTGGTGATCTATTGATGAAATTATAGTTCGGTGGTCTAAATGAATAATATACGAGTAGGGTGACGTATATAATTTTTTGAAAAATTAGGATTACTTGAAAGATCTTTTCCCTGTTTTGTTGTTGGTAATCGCTCATTTTTCTTCTTTGGATCATAATTCACTCAAAACTTCTACACTTAGGATTCGATTGAATAATAACACAAGGCCAATCGGTTAAATTTGTCGGCATTAATCTTCATACCCCAGTATTTACTCATGGTCAATTATACATTACACTTTCTCAATGTACTACATTCGGTAGGATAACAATTCTCTTACCATCACAAGAAGAAACTTCGATAACAAATATAGTTTATCCTGAAGTTCTTCTATAATGCTTCTACCACATGTATAAATCCCTATAATTTCCAACTCTAAAATTAAAATGTTGTCATTTCATACACTATTACATCAAAATCATTTTTTACGATTATATAGTTTTTATCTAACACATACATGATTTCAAATAGGGCGATACAATTCCATTTGACACTCCATCTGCATCTCCAACTCCCCCTCCACCTAATTGTTATGATTCGATTCTGTAGATGAATTTGTAAGCACTCAACTGCTCGATGTTTAGATAAGTGTTAATAATTACATATAATATAAATTTTACAATTACATAATTTTTATCTTATACATTGCTCCAAAATATGTCTCAGCAACCCTACCTACAACTCTAACATCCCCTCCTCCTCCATCTCAAATACTATTGTACGATGATATGTGGGAGGATTCGAGTTTTGTAAATGAGGCGGTATGTTTTTTTAATATTTTAATTAATTAATCACTTTTATGCATAAAATATAGTTAAATCAATTTGTCGGAATCTTCTTTGTCTCACGTGTAGATGGAAATACTGGACATAGTTATTGCATCTCGCGTTTCAAAACCAGAAATTGTTGTGAAACAAGAGCCTCCAGAAGAAGATTAAGTCGTGATATAATTATGGATGTCCAATGCTTACCTCAAATTCAAATTTCTTAGTTTTTATTTGTTGTTAGTATTTTCTTTTCGAGATCAGGTTCCTTTGTCCTCCCTCCTACAAGGGTAAGGCTGGTTGTCCCTCTCAAGTTTGTAATATTATTTCTATTAATAAAATATAGCAGGGTACCGCCCTTGTTTCCCTAAAAAAATATATACAAAAGTAACTTTAGATATTTATTCCACTGTGGTTGGTCATATTGTTTTAATTGGTTACCAAGATATGCTAATTTTAAATTGTTTATTATATTGATTTATTTAAATACTAACACCGCCACATACTGACATCGTTCCATACTGATAGAAACTAATACTAATAGTAATAATAATAATAATAATTATTATTATTATTAGCACCATCTTCATCAATAGTACTTATTAAACTCCAAAAATCTCTTTACAAAATTAATTCTCAAGTGATCTCAAAACAACTATCATGTTCATTAAATCTAAAGTTAATCTTATAATACTATAAATTTAAAAGGCTAACATTTCTATATTTGTATGAAATTGTAATAGTAGTAGTAATAATAATAATAATTTGATGCTATTGTTATTACTACTATAATTATTGTATTTGTTGTTTTTAATTTATATTATATTATTTTACACAAAATGTAATAATCGTTAACATTATTAAAAAATAAATAAATTTTCATTCGGAGAAAATCTCATATCCTAATGACATTAGTAGAAACATTAAATTTAGGACTTTTAGGTATTAAAAGTTTAATTTAAGGGATTTTTGGATAGAAATATCATTTTTTATGCCTTTTGTATCTGAAAATATTTTAAGGACTAGTGATAAGAATATAAATTATTAATACAATTTTCATATCTCAAGATTCTCAACCTAGGTCGTAATCATATGAATGGATTAGGAGTGTAAGTGGTTCGGTTTGGTTTGGTTTATGTCAAAACCACAAATTGAATCGCCTCTAGTGGTTCAAAAAATCTTAAACCGAATCGAATCGAGTAAACTTGAAACCGAACCACTCGGTTTGGTTTGGTTCGGTTCGGTTCGGTTTTGTGGTTTATATAAATTATTTTTAATGAAATTAACCAACATTAAAAATAACAATAAAAATAAGATTTAATTTGGAATTAATATCAAAATTAGGAAATAACCTACTAACAACAAATTATCATAAAATAAAACAATACAAATTTTAAAATAAACACAAACAATGGAAAAAAATAATAGTTCTCCAACAATTAAGATTTTGTTTGGTTTAATATGCGTCTATATATATATATATTATATGAATAAATCAAATGCTCAAAATAGTTAATAAATTTAATATAATATATATTATATAATAAATAAATAAAAATATATAGGTTGATTTGGTTCGGTTCGGTTCGAAAAACTGTGAACCGAATCGAACCGAACGGAATGATTTTCAAATATTTGAAACCGAAACCGAACTGTTTTCGACCAAAACCGAACCAAACCGATTGATTTGGTTTGGTTCGGTTCAATTTTGTGATTCGGTGGTGTAGACACCCTAAATTCGCATCCCTATTTTATACTGTTCAAATAAATATTGCAAAATGGACTACTAATTATCTCTTGTATGTTTCAGGAACAAATGTACAAAAAAATCGAGAAAATGAAAAAAATCAAAAAAAAGAAAAAAGAAAAGAAAAAAAAAAGAAAAAAAAAAGAAAAGAAAAAAAAAAAAAAGAAAAGAAAAAAAAAGAAAAAAGAAAAGAAAAAAGAAAAGGAAACAAAAAAGAAAAGAGAAAAGAAAAGAAAAGGAAACAAAAAAGAAAAAAAGAAAAAGAAAACAAAAAAGAAAAAAAAAGAAAAAGGAAATGGGGCCGCCGGTTTCCCCCAATTTCCTTACCAATTCCCTCCTATAAATACTCCCTCATTTCCCCCTCACAATGACTCTCTCTCACTCCAGTCGGCCCACCCTCATAATTACTCCCTCAGAGCACCTCCAATGTTGGATTTTTAATGGATTCTTCCAAAAACTCCAACAATTGTTCTGTTGGATTCTCTCACATATACTCCCCACTCTCACATATACTCCCTCACTCACGCACGCAATCACCCAATTACTTCCACTCACTTCAGCCGTGCCCCTCTCCCAAAATTTTCCCACACACACACAAATCTCACTCTCTCTCACGGCACCCCCCTCTCTCACACACACAACCTGCACACACACACACACAACACACATACATACACACAAACACACACCCTGCCGTTACGTTACTCGATTTTAGACAGCAAAATCAACAAATACAAGTAGTAATACTGTCCGAATCCCCGCAATAACAACAACAAAATCAACAAATACAAGCAGTCAAGCTGCCCGAATCCCCGCAACAACAACAGCAAAATCAACAAATACAAGCAGTTACGCTGCCCAAATTCTCACCGTCTTTACCCATTATAGGTAAAGCGCAACACTCCATTTACACAACAAAAGTCAACAAACAACAACAAGCAAAAAGACTCCCTCTCCCGGAAGGACAGAGCGAGCACACCATACGGTAAACTTTCAAAAATTTTATTTAAAAAGTGTTATTTTAAATCCGGCCAAAATGTAAAAATATAAGCCGTTGTGCTGCCCGGATCTATTTAGAAAATAACATTAAAAAGAACCATTATTATGACTAAATATTTTTAAGCATATTTGTAATTATTGGAAGGGGGCGGCTGCAAGTCCGTAAATAATGTAAACATGAGTGTATTTGTAGGTATTTAATGCTTTATTTATTTGCTAGATAAATATAACAAAAAGCATACTTTAGTCAAAAACCGTTTTTGAGACCGAAAGGGCGAGTTGGGTGCCTAGCATCTTCCCAACTCGTAACTTAGCCTCCGAACCCGTTTTACAATCTCTGGTTTTCTTTTTTTGGTTTTCCTTTATTTTTTTCTTAAAATAAAGATGGCGACTCTATAAAACATTTTGGATCCAATGTGGCATCGCAACATCTTTTCTTGCACTTTTTCGTTTTCCCATAAAAAAGGGAGAATGAGAATGAAAATATAATGTATTCTTATATCCTGGTATCTCCTAAACAAGGAATAACTTGATGCAGGAAACCCAAAACACCCATAGTGATCTGAAATAGGCCATAAGGCTATTTTCATAAAATCCATAGTGAGGCCTCACAACACTCGTTTCTTGCACTTTTTCGTTTTCCCCTTAAAAAGGGAGAATGAGAATGAAAGGGTGATGTATTCTTATATCATGGTATCCCCTAAAAAATGGATAACTTGATGTAGAAAACCCAAAACTCCCATATTGGACCAAAAATTCACTGAAAGTTACCGAGGCGTATTCAAACGCGCTATCTTAGACAACACTCCTTTCGCATATTTAATTTCGTCTTCCCCTAAATAAGGGAGGATGAAATGAGAGCAGTGGTGTCCCGCATCCGCACGTACGCGCACCCCTATCCAAAGGCGCGCGAGGCACGGGCATATTTCTCGGGAACCCACAGGTGATTCCGATTTACACCCCTAGAATGGATAACATAACTTTGTATATAATGAATCATTAACTCATCAAATACTCGACACCTAAGTTAGATGCAAACTTTGTTGAAAAAAGTTTGTATTAAGATCCTTTTCGTTTTTAAGACATCATGCACGCATCTTAGTTTATTTATTAACACCATTATTATTTCCGTTTTTTGATTGGTTATTCTCTTAATTTTTGGATTGGAAAAAATATTTTTGTTGGATTGAAAATATTTTTTTAAGGGTGTTTTTGGTAGTTTTCTCAAGTAGTTTTGCTTTCAATTTGGGTTCATCCCCAAAAAAAGAAAATTTAGGAATATAATTTGTTAATAGACTTTTCTCATCTCGACATAGGTTTGTAAGCATCTGAATGGATCACATGACTTTGAATCCTTTTTTTAAAACCTCATGTCACCTTACTTTACCTTGAAAATGTTTGATATTAGTATATTTGATTGACACATCGAATTGAAACACTTTTCAATAAGCATCATCAATGTAAATGTAAATATGCAAATATTAAGTGTCACATATGATTTACACTTTTTTTTGAAAAAAATAAGAACTCTTAAATTCAGCCATGGATTAGAGTTATGGATATGACATGTCAACCAACTTTCTCAATAAAAGCATCACCAATACAACCGTAAATTTGATCTTAAGTGACCGTGAGTAATTAACATTCATAATCATATAGACATTTTTTTTTCTCTTCAACCACATTCAATTAAAACGGACCTCTCTACTGCAAATATGAATCTGATCTTATGTGACATGCGTCGTACCACTAAAATAAAATTTGACACAAAATTTAAAAATAAAAGAAAAGGGAACAACCAATATAAATAGTTTTTAAAAAGAAAAATGCCGATTAAGATGTATTCGCACCCTCAATTAGAATATGAAAAATTGACATTGTTATCCACAATATAAAAAAATTTGGTTGACACGTAATATCCACACCCCTTATCCAAACATCCACAACTGCACTTAATATGTTTTTTCTTTCAAAGAATGTATAAATCCTAGATGTCATCTAAATTCTTTCACATTCAAATTAGCATTGGTGATGTTTTAATGATGCTAATTTTTTAGATTCGTGTTGAGGATGTGAATACATTTTAGTCAACCTTTTTCTTATTTTTTTCCTTACTGGTTATTCCCTTTTTTTTTTGTTATTTTTTGACAAATTTATTTTAGTGATAGGACGCACACCACATAAAATTAAATCCACAGTTGCATTTGCGATGTCTATTTTAATTGAATTTGAGTGAATATATAAAAAAATGTTACAGATGATTGAGTATGTGATACTACACAAAAAAATGTGATATTTTTATTATAGTCAAAGTTAAAGTTAGAAATCAAGTTGTTTATAAGAGCATATACAAAAAGCTCCTCGTTTTGGGAGCTTAAACTTCATGTTTTTCATTTTTATTATAAAAATACCATTAAGCTCCCCACTTTAGCTCCCAAACAAAAATACTCTTCCAACAATGTACAAACTCCAACACTTTTATATACCTCACCATCTTTATCTTCATAAATTTAATATTTTACTTATATCAACAAAGAAAATAGCTAGAAACTTCAAAAAATCATAGAAATTTATTTTGATATCCAAATGAAACAAACCAAGTCTTTATTTATAGATACAAATGTGATCTTTAATTCAGAAAAAAAATAAAAAATATATTTTTATGGCTTAAAATGTGTCAAAAACAGCAATGGGAGAAAAAGAAAATTTGGGTTTTTCTCAGATGACGCGTGGAAAGTGGCAGCAGCAGGTTGTTGACTATTGATGTGGGTAGTGGTGCAGAAGCTGTCGACTTCATTTGTTCAAAAACGCAATGTTTTAGGCTCTATTTGGTTTAAACAACGTCGTTTTTTGGGCTTTTTTTTTTTTGTTAAGTTTGGGAGCTTCTTTTGCTCCCAAACCTACTTTATGCTTATCAAGCATTTTTTAGTAAGCTTTGTTATTTGATAGAATCTGAAAGAATCCCATTAAACAACCCAAATAATCCTATGTTGTTAATGGTCTAATACGAACAATAACTAGATTGCATCTAGTTGTTACGTTATGGACTATAATAGCTAGCATTAAAGTAAATAATGAAATTAAATGATAACATGTCAGAAACAAATGCGAAAGAGTAGTTGGATAAGACTTTTTTTTTTTCTTAAATATGTTTGGACTCCAAATCCATCTCCCATCTATTATACAATACAACTCAGTCTCATAAAGAACGGCTGAGATTGATTATTTTACTTTATATCAAATGACTGAAATTGATTATTTTACTTTATATCAAACAGCTGAGATTGCATATTTATACTTATATCAAACGACTGTAATTTATTCCGCCTGACACATGTATGCCCCTGAATCAGGACTGTCAAGAAGATTCCTAATCAAATCTAAACTGTTTTTATCTCATATATAAATCTCATCTAAATTGTTTTTTTATCTCATATAACTGATTTTAAATAGGTCTCTATTTAATTTACGACTTTTTAAATTGACTCTTTGGATAGTCGAATTTCAATATGACGCTTGCACAGTGCCTTGAGATCTTATTTAACAGAGTCCAAGATAGATGAATAAGTTAAGTCCTTCATTCTCTTTTGAATAAAATTTTGATAAGAGAAATTACGTAATGAGAGAATTTGACGATAAATAAATAAAATAAAAGATAAAAATTTAGATAAGACAATTTTGTAGATATCTATTATACAATACAACTCAGTGTTGCACGCTTACAATTGACTTGGGATAAAAAGGGGTCAGGATTTACTGTTTTACGGTGATCCAATGACCCTTATTTCCCTCGGCTCTTACATGTGCGAATAACTACATTATTATTTTACATTTACTCTTTTACTGAGATTTTACAGTTTTACAGTTAATATTTTACGTTTTTATAGTTTTACAGTTTGATGATTGCAAAAGTTTGTATTTGTATTTTTTTTCTTTTTAATTGTTATCGTAATTAACTTAATCAATTAAATTTTTTTCTGACCCGTAATTTCATATACAAATTAAAAAAATTTAAAAAAAAACGTAAGTTTTGTAATTTGAATTTTTTTAACTGTTATCGTAATTAACTTAAGCAATTTAATTTTTGTCGGACCCATTTTGTCCGGCCGCAATTTCGTATACAAACTTTTAATTAATCCCTCTGTTCCGGACAAAGAGGACCCGTTTGAAAGTCAATTTTTTAAAGAAAATAATATATTTAGTAGTTCATTTCCACAGTATATTTTTGTCGGCCCATTTTGTCCGGCCGCAATTTCGTATACAAATTTTTAATTAATCCCTCTGTTCCAGGCAAAGAGGTCTCGTTTGAAAGTCAATTTTTTTAAGAAAATAATATTTTTAGTAGTTCATTTCCATAATATCTGCTTCATTTATTGATAAATTTTTAAATTGGCACCATGCCATCAACACGGGCAAGAGTACTAGTCTATATTATAAAAGAGTTCAATTTCTAACTGACAGTCTTGATCGAATTGCTTTAAACACAATTGACGGTCCAGATTGATTTGTAAGTATGCGAGTTACAAATAAACTCCTTAGTTATGAGTTTTGTTTGAATTACTCGTCAATTATGAATTTTGTTTATCCCGATCATTTATTAAACCGATCCCATACCGATATCGTGCCTAAAACACACACATATATATATACTAGTTCTCTCTAGTAGAGCTCATCTATGAAATAATATTTACAAATATAGCCGTGGTTTCATTATGCTCGAAAAAGTTATGAGCATACCTTTTTTTCCTTCTCAATATTCTCAACATTCTCAACATTCTCAACTAGCAATGATGTCACTGTGAGTATGCAATATTGCTATAAACAGAAGAGAAACGAGCATCGATCGTTGGCATACATCAAGGTGATTTGAAGTTGAAGGACTGAGTCCAACTAGAGCTGTTAAAATTGAGCCTGATTCATAAACCTGGTTCAGTTCATCTAACTTTTAAAGGGTTTAGGTCTCAATTTAGAAGGCTCGGAAAGGCCCGTGGGTCGCGTTTGGCCCGACCTTAAAAAGTTAGAAAAGATTAGCTCGACCCGATCATAAAGTTAAACACTTAAACTTAATTACAAAGTTAAAAATTAACACATAAATCTAAAAAAAAAAAAACTATTAGACATTCATTTAGACTATTTTTTTTCTATTTTTTCTTTTGGTTAGATAAATTTATGACACAATATGATCTATTTCCAAATCATTGCTCATTTTTTGGTTGAAACTCATATTCTAAATTGATGGAAGTGAAATTTACAAAGAAAAAATGGAGTTGATCTTTCAAGTTCTAATCTAGTTTAGTATGATTGTGGCTAGTAATTTTATCGAAACTGATCTATTTAATTGAGTATCTCTATCTGATATTAGCTAATAAAAAGCCTCAATAGTATAAACTTGATTAAAATTTTTTTAATGCTAGATTGTATCGGACGAATCAAAAAGTGAATATTTGCTAATTAGTATGGTTTTGCAAACTAGAACCCGAAAAACTTTGCCTATCCTCAGAAAACACATATTAAAAAATTGGGGACAGTATGATGACCTTCAATTTGGTTATAACTTTTTTGAAAAAAATATCCTTCAAGTAGCACATGTATTTTTTCTTTGGTATGTAACATTATAGTTTTTTTAGTTTCTGTTTCGTTTAATTGTTGAAGTTACTACATTTGTTTATATTTGCTTTGGTTGCACTTTTACTTTGTAATTGTGTAAGTTAAACTAGTAAGTATGTGCGTTTTAAACTTTTGATGTGTTATATAACTTTTATTAGCTAATTTGTGAGTTTTTTTTAAATAAAAAAAACATTAATTTTTTTGGCCTATAGGCTCGAAGTGCGCATGGACCGGGCTTGAGTTCTATGAGGACCGCGACTATTTTGGCCCGACCCGCCATTGAGCGAGGCCTGGTGGGCTTGGGTCGGGCCGTGTCGAGCCGACCCGCTTGACAGCTCTAAGTCCAACACATGGATAATTGATAAGTGCAAATTAGTACTCCCTCCGTCCCTAAATTATCGTTCTCCTTTCCTTTTTCGTCTGTCCAAAAATAATTGTTCAGTTTGAAATTTACCTTTTTAGAACATTACTTTTACCACTTTACCCTTACTTTTTCATTCTACTTTAATTATGGGCCACATACACATGAGTTTTAAAGAAAATTACACATTAAATCAATATAAATAATCAAGTCAATTGTTTTTTCTTAAATTATACGCCGGGTTAACTAGAACGATTATTAAGGGACGGAGAAAGTATTATATTTATTGTTGATTTTGTGCTTAAATTTTGAGCAAATATTACACTTTTAAGTGGTGTTGTGTGTTTTTGAGGATGTAGGTGCACAAGGGGATTTGTGAGGCCATCTCCAAGGACTGCTCTAAACTTCATATTTGAAGGCCAAATCCACTGTTTTCATCTCCAACAGATGCTTTATATAATCTTCAGATTTGAAGTGAAGCAGTTTGAACTTCAAATTCAGAGTGGACCGTTCATACTTCATTTTACCTCTTTTTTTTTTTTTGGTTTAAGTAATTATTTTGTGTTTTATGTTTTCATTATTATTGTTAGTTTAATTGTTTAGTTTAAATACCATTTTGAGATGTTTTGGTTTAAATAATACAAAAAATTAATTCAATTATTTTAATATATTTGTATTTTAGTCTCAATTAAATTCATGCATTTAATTATTATTTTTAATGCATAATATTTAATTTAATTTAATATTAAATCAATAATATATTTGTTTTGCTAAAATACATTAATGCAAATTAAATAAAATAAAACATATACTTGGAATACAAATTAAATGAAATAATGAAGAATATACTTGGAATATTCCTTTTAGAGTAAATTTTGAAGTAGAACTGTTGGAGATAGTTGTAAGAAATTTAGTGCAGAAATTGCACCAATCTAAAGATTTGGTGCAATTTTAACTTCAAACTGTTGGAGATGTTCTGAAAGAAAAGTTGGACAAAAGAGTTGATTTAAAGGCAAAATGTCATCATTGATCGCATGTGGGCATGTGTTAATTCAAGAAAACAATGATGTATGTTGTAAAGGAATTGGTGCCGTAGCGTTTGAAGTTTGAAGAGTGTCGTGTGGCTAAGTGCACGACTCTGGCATAATCAGCATAAATTATTTTTGTTTTTGAAAAATTAGGAAACTTTTAATGTCCCTAAATTAGATTTCTTTTTATTTAGGGAATATCACCTTTTTGACCACCGTACAAATTGGAGAAATCCAATTTGACCAACGACGTTTCATAACGACCAAATTAACCAACCAAGTTTTAATTAATTTAGTTGCAATGTCGTCCTCACCGTTTCATAACGAACAAATAAACAAACCAACTTCTGTCAATATCGGACCAAGAAATTGCCATAGAAGGACGATATTGACTGAAGTTGGTTGGTTAATTTGATCTTTATGAAACGGTGAGGACGACATTGTAACCAAATTAAAAGTTGGTTGGTTAATTTGGTCGTTATGAAACGTCGTTGGTCAAATTGGATTTCTCCAATTTGTACGGTGGTCAAAAAGGTGGTATTCCCTTTTATTTATTAGTTTCCTTTTTGTAACCAACAACTTGTTGGTTTGAGGCCTAGAATGTGGAAATTAATTCCCTAAAAATTAGAAAGAGGTTTCTTCTAAAATCTCTTTGAGCATCCACAATAGTTACACCATAAAAGACTCTTTATATAACCCCTAAACTTTTTTAGAGGTCCTTTAAAAAAATTTCAACTCCAATGAGCACCCTCTATATAACCTTTTGAATTTGTGACATCTTAATTAATAAACCTAATTACCAATATATTTCTATTTTTTATTTTTTTATTTTCCTATCGTAATTGAAATAAAATATTTATACTTTTAAATTTTATATTTTATGAAAAATATATTATATGTTTTGATTATATCAATTATTTGTATTTAAAGAAAGTCTTGTCACGCTTTTTAACATTATCAATATACCCATAATTTTAAGTTATAAATAACAAAAAAAGGAAAATGATAGTGCAAAAAATACACTAAATTAATTGAAAAAGAAAATAGAAAAAATGGAAAGCATACCATCATCAAAGTGATGATGTGAGTTGAGTTGTTAATTCATATGCTCTCCACTCTAGCACATCAAAATTTTGGTCAAAAACTGAATGTTCTGATCAAGCCAAAATTTTTTTTCAGTTTTTGCCGTCTTCTTTAAATTTTAGAACAAATTTTTTGAAAAGGAACGAATACTAGGAAGAAGACCAATGGAGAAGGAGATATGTGGGGGAGAGAGAAGAAAGAGATGAATGGAGGCCGACTAATACTCACCCAATAAGTTGGGGGAGATTTAGCTTTTTTTAGGGATAGGGTGATTGATAGAGTGTCCATTGTGAGGGTTGAGTGTGATAAAAAAATCATAAAAAGGGTTTTAGGGTGTTAATAAAGGGAACCACTGTGGATGCTCTTAACACATCTAATATAGAATCATAGATAGAGGGGGAACTGCTCGCAGCCTAAGAGCATGTACAATGGAAGTTTTTCCCCAAATCAAATTTAAATTTCTCCATTCAGTGGAGAATTTAAAAAAATCATCTCCAAATCAACCAATGATTTTAACAAAAAAAAAAAAAAAATCATCCCTTGAACCCCAAAGTCCCAAAATCCTAAGTCTCTTTTCCAAGTGTCATCATTTGAGTGGATAACATTTTATTTTCTTTCATTGCCTTTCTTGACCAATTTTTTGCCAAAAAAATTAATTTTTTAATTAATTTTTTTTCTGAATTAAAGTACACATTTTTACCTATAAATAAAGATTTGGTTTGTTTCATTTGGATATCAGAAAAAATTTCTATGATGTTTTTCAAATTTCTAGTCATTATTAATGAAGATAAATATAGTGGGGTATATAAATGTGTTGGATTTTATATCACCATTAGAAAAGTTTTTTGATTTTAAATCAAATAAATAAAATAAATTATTTTATTAATTTTTAATAAATTATATTTAATTTTTGATTTAATTTAATAAAATCATTGTACATGCTCTAAGGGGCCAAAGTGGGACACAACCCTCCAGCAGGACTTGGAGGGTGTGAAATAGCCTTCAAAAAATAGAGACACTAGCTGGGATTAGATTTTGTACGCTTTCTTGAAGTAGGTTGTAATTAGGTTAATTTTTAGTCAATGAACAATTGCAATTATTTGACTGATGTGACATCAAATTGGTGATTAATCTCGATTATTTGCAAGTATTTTTTTTAAAAATATTTTTCATGTCGTAGGATTGTTGTGATTAATTGATGTTCATGACCCGAATTTAATTGTCTATTGTTACTTGAAATTGTTGATTCGTATTTGTCCTTGAGTTTCAACATCATAGCAAATAACACACATTTTATGCATTACAAACATAATCATATCATATTGAGGGAACGAATAATCTAATCTAAATGGTACTACGTCAGTATACATTGGTTATAATTGGGTCTCTTTAGTTCTTAATGTTGTCAAAACACTAAATCTCACGAGCGTGAGCGAAACATTTTTGCATCAATTATCAATAGTGAAATTCAAGATGAAAATTGATTCATTGGTTGAATCTTTATTTATTTTATGTTTTGTTTAGGGTTAGTATTCTTTTTTTTTTTTTTGAATCCCTAAATCTAACCAAACCCCCTACATGATTCGACACTTGGACCAAGAGTAGGGAAAGTGAATACTCTAACCAATAGAGCAATTAATAGCTTAGATAAAAAAAATCACCAATTGTAAGTTTAATTTGTTTTATCACAATTCATAAGAAAATAAATACGACGTTCCTTGTGAACACGATCCCGACTCATCATATATTTGTTACTGAAAAGTGAGTAAAATTAATTTTGATGGTTTGACGCTCATTAATAATATATACACAGATACCTTATTAAAGTATAGAGTTCCGTCTTGAATTATAAAGTAACTAGATTGTCTGCCCGTGCCTTGGCACGACGTTAGTACGGGAGCAAATTATTAAATGAAATTCAACATAAATATCGAGAAATATGAATGAGGAGTTAGAGAGAGAGGTAGTTGCACAACTGCCTTCGCACATGTGAAGGTAGATTTTAATTGTGATCGTAAGATTTCGGTAAAAAAATAAATTTTAATCTTTAGATAGCTTTTGTCAATTGTACATATGTGAGTATGAGCTCTATTAAATTATAAATTTTATTTATTAAAATCCAATATTTTCTTTAATTTTTGGGATATGACAAGTTAAACTATATATTTTTTTCCAACAGTTACTACTCTACATCTTCATTTGTTATCGTGATATGACAACGGAACAACGTAATCGCCTAAATTATAACCTTGTTCCCATGTGTGGTTGGTTTTCTAGCCTGTCTTTTTTGTAGTGTAGTTTGTGACTATTTTCCGTAGTTTGTTACTTTCTTTCTCATTGATCATTGATAGTTTTTTTTTTTTTGTATCATTCTTTTAATTTCTGGTTTATTTATAAAAAAAAATTAGGAACCATAAAATAATCAATCTGTCCAGCCAAATTAATTATTTTATTAATTTTTAAAAAAATGAATTAAGAAGAACACCGGCAGATCAGCTGATCAAAACCCGTCGTGCTCGTGCATCAAACTCAAACCAGATCTACACCAACAAATAACAATACATACATACAATCCACAAAAAAAGGAAACAAAACCTAATAAAACCGCCTTTGAGAAGTAAAGTGTGGGCCCCAGCGTAGGTGTGGGTCGACTGTACTTAACGCGTTTGTGATGCTATAAATTTTCTGATCGGGTCAAAGGGGAAGGGGGCCCTAAATCTAAATTACTACTAGTAAGTAGTAACGCAAGAAACACAAGCTTTAAAAAAATGGTTCCCCAGATTTATCATTAATGTGTCGTATACGACCATCTTTTACATTTTAATTGTTGTTGATTGATAGATAGAGGATATATTAAGAGAGCGAGGAGAGAGAAGGTGAGAATCTGTTCGATCTGTATTAGTAGGCTCTGATCCGATTAAGCTACTTCTGGCAATCGGTAGAGAAAATCTTAGTGTTTGAAAGAGAATGATTTGATGATGATAATACGTATTTGAGGATCTAAAGCATGCAATACATATAATAGCGCTCTGTTTTCAGCATTGCCAATTGTTTATCTCGGTCACTCGAATTGGAGAGAGCGTAACGGAGTTTGGAGATCGCCGCTCTCAGTTCTCCCGCCTCCTGATGCGATTTGTATGTTCGGTTCATCTTAGCTTCTTTGTTTTGTGTGTGTAATGAGCTTATTTATTTAGTTTGGTGTGTAGTAAATGAGCTTATTTGATTTACTTGTGTTCGTCCGTGTCTCGTGTGTAAATGAGCTTATATGATTTAGTTGCGTAGAAATGAGTTTATGTGATTTAGTTGTGTGCGCGCTTGTCCGTGGAGATGAATGATTTGATTTACTTGTGCAAGTGCGTGTGTGGAAATGAGAGCTCATTTGATTTTGTTGTTTGTGTGTCTGTGTGTGTGTCAGTGGAAATGAGCTTATTTGATGAACTTGTTTGCTTAAGTTAAAATAGGAGTATGTTAATTGACGCTCAAAATGTCTGTATAAAGTTAGCTTCTCGGTTACTTAATTTCTTTCATTTGTTGATTATGATTTGCGTTTGTGGCGATGTTCCTTGCCTTTTGAAATGAAGTGTTTTTATTTGGTAAAAAATATTGATAACGGTGAGTGTGTCATAGAGATCATGGAAGATGGACCTTTCTATAGAATTATCGAGTGATCTCTTTTCAATGGTTTGGGTATTATGTACTATAGTTAGCATTCTCTCTGCAATCGTGCTTGTCTAAGGTGTATAAGTCACTCTTAAGATCCATATTTGCTTTTCATCGGTTGGTCCTTTCTCATAATTGGGTTGTGAATTGGGCATGGATTGTGATGTGAGAGAACCTTTTTCTCAAGACTGTTAGCCTTAGGGTTCCTATGATGTGTCCTGGGGTTAACATTATACTACTTGAATGAACCAAAACCATCCAAACTTATGGATCTGTTATCTGGGCTTTACTTCAAGGACTTTCCTTGTTAAAAAGACACGCACGAACTTCCATGAATACATTTTATTTTCCTTATATTTATATTAACTGTTATTTTGTGGAAATAATTTCAGGGTGCATCATGGCAACAAAATTAAGCTCAGGAGACAGTAAGACTAGGAGTTCGATATCCATTGTCATAGTTGTTGGTTTGTGCTGTTTCTTTTATTTATTGGGAGCATGGCAGAGGAGTGGATTTGGGAAGGGAGACAGTATAGCTTTGGAGATGACCAAAAGTGGTGCAGACTGCAGTGTTCTCCCAAATCTAAATTTTGAGACACATCACAGAGGTGATGGCATTGTTGATGATTCCACGTCAAAGGCTAAAGTTTTTAAGCCATGCCATCCGCGTTATACTGATTACACACCCTGCCAAGATCAAAAGCGGGCAATGACCTTCCCAAGGGAAGATATGATCTATCGAGAAAGACATTGTCCTCCTCAGGAAGAGAAGCTGCATTGCCTTATTCCGGCACCCAACGGATATGTGACACCATTTTCATGGCCTAAGAGTCGTGATTATGTTCCTTATGCTAATGCACCTTATAAGAGCTTGACAGTTGAGAAGGCTATTCAAAACTGGATTCAGTATGAGGGCAATGTATTTAGATTCCCAGGTGGAGGGACACAATTTCCTCAAGGGGCAGATGCTTATATCAATCAGCTTGCATCGGTTATTCCAATTGCCAACGGGACCGTGAGAACAGCCCTGGATACTGGCTGTGGGGTATGTTAAGTTCCTCAATCTGTTTTTAAATTTTTTTTCATTTAACTTTTGCCATCAGAATACAGAGTATGTTGTACATTTTGCCATCTGGACTATATAGTTGTCTAACCATGGGTTATGTCATGCTAAGGTTGCAAGTTGGGGTGCATACCTATGGAAGAGAAATGTTATTGCAATGTCATTCGCACCAAGAGATAATCATGAAGCCCAGGTTCAATTTGCTCTTGAAAGGGGAGTACCTGCTATTATTGGTGTTTTAGGCTCAATAAAAATGCCGTATCCATCTAGAGCTTTTGACATGGCCCACTGCTCTCGATGCTTAATTCCATGGGGAGTGAATGGTGAGGAACTATCTTAATTAGAGTGTATGTTAATGTGTGGATGTACTTTTTCAGCATAAATGACGGCTGAATCTTTTGTGGTTTTCTTGGATCTCGCTGTGTACAGATGGGAAGTACATGATGGAAGTTGATCGAGTACTTAGACCTGGTGGCTACTGGGTACTTTCGGGTCCTCCAATCAATTGGAAAATTAACTACAAGTCATGGGAGCGTCCGAAGGAGGATCTCGAGGAAGAACAGAGGAAGATTGAAGAGGTTGCAAAACTTCTTTGCTGGGAGAAGATATCTGAGAAGGGGGAAATGGCGATATGGCAGAAGAGAGTAAATGACGATTCATGTCCTGTCAGAGAAGATTCTTCTCAAAATACAGTTTGCACCGCTGATACAGATGATGTCTGGTATGTTAACTCACATGCATGCATAATATCTTTACTTTCTACATTGGTTTCCGCTCATTGCTAAAACTGAAGTTGTGGATGCATTTTTACCTCATTCAAAGATTGAAAATTGCATCTACAGCCCTTGCTAAGATCCTTTATAGGTTCCAGTCAGACAATGATCCTTCTGACGAACATCTTAGTTTCTTCTGAGCTTTATTTCTAAAACATATTGGGGTAACTTCTCTTTTCTTCATCAAATATATTTTGGAAGGTTGGATGAATGGGTAGAAACGAGGTTGGATTGTTATGTTAGGCTTTTTTGGTCAGACTAAGACTCCAGTAGTAAATTTACCTTCTTCTGTACTGTTCTAAGATCAATATAAGTAGTCTCATTCGACTCTCTAGCTCTTTAATTGTTGATAGGCAAATATAGGTTCACTTGAGTTCATTTGAAACATGTGGGGGAATTACCTAGAAATTTAATTTTAGTCATTGTTCCTTAACGAGTTCTTGTTGCCAGGTGGAGGTCTTAGCAAATAAAATAAATTATCACCTGATACATTGAAAGCAGTAAGCAGAACACTTTGTGTTTGAGTTTGAGCAACTTATGACATTGGGGCCTTAGCCTCACAGTAATTGGAGTTGTCTTGGATGGGGCAAGCTCTACAATACCCATACTTAAAAAGTAAAATTTTCATTAATGTCCATGTGGAATGATTGCCTCATCAAAACTTAACACAAGCTTTGGCCACATTCCTAATATGAACATTTCCAATTTTTCTCTCATCTAAGCTCTATAAATAACGGATTACATGCTTAATTTGCTTTTCTACTTTCCTTTGGGTGGTTGCTAGGTATAAAAAAATGGAGGCGTGCATAACTCCATCCAGCAGTTCAAACAATGAAGCGAAACTGAAGGCATTTCCCGAGAGGCTTTATGCCGTCCCACCAAGAATTGCTAGTGGATCAGTTGCTGGTGTTTCTGTTGAGGAGTACCAGGAAGACAACAAATTGTGGAAGAAACATGTAAATGCTTACAGAAGGATTAATAAAATTATTGACTCCGGAAGGTATCGCAATATTATGGATATGAATGCTGGGTTGGGAGGTTTTGCTGCAGCGCTCGATTCTCCTAAATTGTGGGTTATGAATGTCATGCCCACTTCAGCTGAGAAAAACACTCTTGGAGTTATCTATGAGCGCGGACTTATTGGAATCTATCATGACTGGTACTGCTCTGGACTTTGTCCCCCCTCCTTTAACTGTTAAAACCTCTTCTTGACAAAGGTCCTTATTTCAATGCATTTGGCTTTCTGCATCTCTCTACAGTACCTTCAGTTAGACTATTAATTTGGTGGTTAACTTTTAATAGCTGTCTTTTAGTATGTTGCTTGCAATTTCAAAGAACCAATCTCCTTGTGAGTGACATCAGTTTATGGGGAGATATAAATGTTTATGTTAGTTTAGATAGTTTGATTTTTGTGGTGGAAATTTAAGAAAAGTCTTACAGAAAGAGGACAAATAGTAAGCATGACTTCAGTTAATTTTCACTATTGGCACTGACAATCTTGTTGCCAGATACACATACAGTAGCAGATTACACTCAAAAGTCATATGCACTACATATTGTTACATTTTTCAGAATACTGAGTACTTAGCATTCATGATTATGAGTTGATTTAGCAATGATGAAATTAAGTTCAAGATTACAGAGGTATAATTCATAAAGTAACTATAATATGTTGTCACAGTTGCCTTTTTTCTAGGTTTAGATTTTGAAGGTTCTCAATGTGCAAATTTAGTTTTTCTTAATTTCTCTATGTTTTATGGCTATCATGATTTAGTACAAGCGTGAGGAATGGCCATACAATGTTCGACATGAAAGTTGATTTGGGGGAATGCAGGGAAGTGGGTTTGAAGGAGCAGATTACTTCTCCATTGGCTGAAGAATTATGTTTGAAGGTCCAAGTATTAGGAGCTGTCATGTGCTGATAGAAGTACCTTCCGGCTCCTATGCCTCTTAGGACACTAAGGTGCCGTTTGGATTAAGGCCAAATAGGATTAATAAACCAAATTGTTTACCTGGAAAAAAGTCATTATCCCCTCATTATTAATACCAGGGGAGAGAGTGATATTATTAGTAGTGCCCTCGCTAAGAAAAAAATTGGATTAACATTTTTTATCTCAAAACCACCCTTGATATACAAGTGAGGATTAATTTTTTTTTTTGATAAGTAAGCACTTTAATAAAAGACGTCTAAAAGGGAGACGCAACCTTGTACACGGGAAATATACAAGAAAGCGACAAACTAGATACCGACTAAACTATCAGAAACACTATGAAAAGCATCCCCCACGGAGAGATGAGACTGTAAGCACCACAAACCAATTGAAAGTAAGACGAACCCTGGAGACGAGCAACGTCTACTTCAATTTATCAAAAATCCGTCTATTTCTTTCTATCCATATATTCCACCTGATTGCCAAAGGAGCAGTGATCCAACTCTTATTTTTCCTCCTTCGCTTTTCCACCGACCACCCTTGCAGAAACTGACACACTGAACTAGGCATTACCCATGAAATACCGGCCATTTTGAACACCATATCCTATATGGCTCTCGTAACCGAGCAATGAAGAAGAAGATGATTAACTGTCTCCTCCTCAAGCTTACACAAATAGCACCTATTCACCACAATTCTACCTCGCGCTTTCCGATTGTCACTAGTCAGAATTGCCTCCCTGGCCGCTTCCACGCAACCCTCCTTGGAGCCATGGTCCCCCAAATTGCCTTCCAAGGGAATCAGAACTGACCCTGCCAACAAGGGAGGAATAAAGGATTTAACCGTAAATTTTCTGCCCTTTGAAATGGCCCACACCACTCTATCCTTCTCGTCCATTCTTCTCTTGAAACCGTATAGCAGCCCAAACAACTGCTCAATGTCCTCGAGCTCCCAATCTTGTAACTCTCTTCTGAACACCAGATTCAATGAGTCTATCCCATTAAGGTTAACCACTATCGAACTTACCAAACCCTCCTGGTTCACCGCCAGATCAAACAGTTTCGGAAATCGATCCTTTAGAGGCTCATCACCATACCATGCATCTTTCCAAAATCTAACTTCGTTTCCCCTTCCTACCTCGAAGGCAATATGCTGCTTCAAAGACCCCCACCTCTTCATAACCCCTTTCCAAACCCCCACACCGTGAGTGTCCTTAACTGCCTTCGGGTACCAAAGATGCCTCCCTTCTCCGTATTTCACTGCTACCATCCTTCTCCACATCGCCTTTTTCTCTACCACATACCTCCACTGCCATTTCCCCAACAAAGCCCCGTTAAAATTACGCAGATCTTTTACTCCCAAACCACCTCCCCTAACCCCATATGTCACTGTATTCCAGTTGACTAGATGATATTTCCGCTCCAACCCCCCTTCCCACAGGAAATCCCTTTCATTTTTTTCCAGCCTCTTCGCCACCGAAACACGGACCTCCAAGAGGGAGAGAAGATAAGAGGGAAGATTAGAAAGAACACTTTTGATTAAAGTCAAACGGCCTCCCTTGGACAAAAACTGCCGCTTCCAACCTGCCAACTTTGTCTCGAATCTTTCAATAACTGAATTCCAAGGAGTGCTGCTCTTGAAATGCGCCCCAACGGGAGGCCCAGATATGTAGAAGGTAAACTTGCAGACTTGCATCCAAAAAAGCTACCAGCTGCTCTAAGTCCTCCACATCCCTCACCGGAATTATCTTGCACTTAGAAATATTAATCTTCAAACCTGAACACCCCTGAAAGAATAGGAGCACCGGACAGGAGATAACCCAACTGAGATCTATTGGCATTGCAGAAAACCAAGGAGTCATCGGCAAACAACAGATGCGAGATATTTAAACCTCTCTCCTCCTCTCCCCTGAAGCCGAAACCTGATATCAGACCACCTTCCACTGCTTTATCGACTAGACGGCTAAACCCTTCCATCACCAAAATGAATACGAAAGGGGATTGCCGAAGGCCCCTCGAGCATGCAAAGAACCAGCCGCTTCGCCATTGACCAGAACAGAGAACCGAACAGACGAGATGCAGAAAAGAATCCACTTCCTCCATTTTTCCCCAAAACCCATCCTCGAAAGAATATACATCAGGAAGTTCCACTCTCCATGGTCATAGGCTTTTTCAATGTCTAATTTACAAAGCAAACCCGGAGGCTCTCTCCTAAGTCTGTCATCCACCGCTTCATTCGCTATCAGCATCCATAATCTGTCTACCCCCCACGAAAGCATGCTGGGATTCAGAAACCACCTTGCCTAAAACCTTCTTTAACTGAGACGCGAGTGCCTTAGCTAAAATCTTATAGAAACTCCCAACTAGATTGATAGGTCTGAATTCCTTTAGCTCCTCCGCTCCCTTCTTCTTAGGAATTAGAACAATGAACGAAGCATTAAGACTTTTTTCGAAGCCTTCCGACTCATAGAAAAAATATATAGCCTCCAAGACGTCCTTTCCACCACCTCCCAGCAATTCTGAAAAAAGGCCAAGGAAAACCCATCCCTACTCTTTGGAAAAGCTACAACCTTAGGGCTTGTTTGGTAATCGGACTATGAAAGCAGTATTATTAATTCTAGTACTATTAGTACCCTCGCTATTAATCCTACAAGTGAGGATTAATAGCAAGGGTACTAATAGTACTAGGATTAATAATACTACTTATCCCAACTCGATTACCAAACAAGTCCTAAGGTTGTAGCTTTTCCAAAGAGTAGGATTATATTTGATTAGTTAAAATATCTTATAGTACTAGGATTAATAATACTGAAAAAGAATGATTCTAAGTTAAAATATCTAAACTTGGCATCAATCATAGGTTTCAAAGTAACATCAAATGGCAATCAGAATACTTTTAAAAACTCAAACAAGTTCACGTTGATCTCGAATGAGTTGGACAAACACTGGCCTTCCCTTCTCATACCAGGCAAATGACCTTATTGGTTAGTAGGTGACTGAACCTGTACACACCAACTAACATAATAAAAAATCGGTAGCTAATTTACGACCGAAGTTTTGAATTATTTTTGAGTCTTGTGAGCGAAAATGCCCAAGGTACTCTGGAGTCTTGACACTTGAATCAAAACTACTAGAGAAAATTGTAATAACTGACTGTTGGTTAGCATTAATGAGTGTAGAGAATGACCAAAAGTTAGATGATAATGGTTCTTGGTGGAGCCTTGTTACATTGAACTAAATTCCAAGAATTTATCGGTTTGATGCTTCTTTTGTTTTGCCCCTGTGAATGGAAATAATACACTCGCACAATTTTGTTCATTTACTTGCTTTGTCTTGGTTGTCTTCTATAATTTCCTGAGAGGATTCAGTTTTTCCCAGAGTCTATGCCTCCCCCCCCCCAATAAAAAGAAACTAAGAATAGTAATAATAAAAAAATAATAAATCTTTACCTCTCAGTTTCTACTTCTTGATCTCCATAGCAATATCTATCAAGTCTCCTTTGCTTTTTTCTAATGGGCAGGTGTGAAGCTTTTTCGACATACCCAAGGACATACGACCTCATTCATGGCAATGGTGTTTTCAGTCTATACAAGAACAAGTAAGTTATACAATAATTGAATGGGGCCTGAGTTTCTTAACAAATGTGTTACTATATGTTTTCATAAATATGGCAAAACCATTGTATGGTTCAACATGATATTTTCTTTCCGTCAAACTGAGTACATGGAGGGTTTCGTGGGGGTTCAGCTCCCTGTAAAAAATCACAAGTATGTGTCACATCAACCTTACGAGCAAGACAAACTTAGTTTTTGTTTGATAGGGGTATACGTTGAGTTGTCTCAAGTTGCTTGATAGGTGAACTGGTGCACTCACTAGAATATTCAACTGAGACAACTGAAAGTGTTCTCACTGACTTCAGATCCTTAATAGCCGATTTTTAAGCCTTCTGAGTTTGGTGGCGAAATTTCCTGGCCGTGATTTATTTATGTTCACAGGATTGTTGTCGAACCTGAGAAAACCTAGCAAGTAGTTGGTATAGGGAATAAGATCAATTGCACAAAAAAAGAGAATAATATCTAAATATGCAGAAATGAGGTTCAAAAATAAAGCATGTAAATGTAAACAATCCAACACCCACCCATCGGGACGTTTTGCTTTCATTATGAACACTAAGCTATTGTTTGTTGTTTTTCTTTTCTTTTCCTTATGAAAGTTCTTACGAAATACTTTGAACTTCCTCGGCGTGTGCACTGGCTGCTACATTGTGATCATTGGGAAATTGTTGCTTCACTCTGATGCACTGCCTCGTCCTTCAGTTCAGAATCAAAATGATTTACAATCTATAATACAAAACAGGTCATAGTCGCACGCTCGCAATTGACTTGGGATAAAAAGGGGTCAGAATTTACTGTTGTATGGTGATCCAACAGCCCTTATTTCCCTCAGCTCTCACATGTGCAAATGACGGTTTACTGTTTTACGGTTTTACAGTTTTATGTTATCGTAATTAACTTAATCAATTTAATTTTTTTTCGATCCGTAATTTCGTATACAAATTAATTGAAATATTTGTTTTTTTTTTCTTTTTAACTGTTATCGTAATCTTTTTGTCTGGCCCGTTTTTTCCGACCCGCAATTTCGTTTACAAATTAATCAATTTACTGTTTTACCAAGATTCTACGGCTATTGAATAAAAAATTATTTTGCAACACCAATTTCCAAATAATGTCTCTCAATTTTTTTAAAAGAATTTTCATTGTAGTTTTTAAAAAGTTGATGAATGTCAAATTTTAAACGAAAAATTATTTGCGGGCATTCATTTCAATGTAATATTGATATATATGAAATATAAAGAATGTCTCTCTGTCACGTTTAATCTCACAATCTCAACCGTTTTTATCACGTTTTTTTCCATCCCTATTTTATTACTGCGAAAATTATTAAGATATTACGGTTTACAAGACGGTTTACAATTATTATTTTACATTTAATATTTTACAATTAATATTTTACGGTTTTACATTTATTTGCGAAAATTAGTTACTCTTTTATTGAGATATTACGATTTTACAGTTAATATTTTACAGTTTTACAGTTTTATGGCTGCGAAAATTTGTATTTGTATTTTTTTCTTTTTAATTGTTATCGTAATTAACTTAATCAATTTAAAATTAAAAAAACGTAAGTTTTGTAATTTGAAATATTTATTTTTTTCTTTTTAACTGTTATCGTAATTAACTTAAGCAATTTAATTTTTGTCTGGCCCACAATTTCGTATACAAATTATTAATTAATCCCTTCATTCCGGGCAAAGAGACCCCGTTTGAAAGTCAATTTTTTTTTAAGAAAATAATATTTTTAGTAGTTCATTTCTACAATATCTTCTTCATTTATTGATAAATTTTCAAACTGGCGCCGTGCCATCGGCACAGACAAGAGTACTAGTTTGAGTACATTATGGGTGTGTTTGGCATGTGGATTTAGAGGTTGGTCTTTGTTTTTTGGATTTTCGTTTTGTGAAGATTGAAGAAAAAGTAAGAGAGAGATTGAGAGAAGGTGGTGGGGCCAAAGTGCGAGAATGTCAAAAACCAAAAATCGAAGTCCCTAAATCTTGCAAGGAGAACAAACCATATATTTGGCCAATGAGTTTAATGGTCCTATTGTGGGACTAGCCTTTTAACCTTCTACGCAGCAGAGTACAACTCTCTCCAGTAACCCAATCAATCAAATATGAAAGCCCAACAACTTCTCAGCCTTTCAAACAAGAAGCTAAGTTACATCACAAGTTATAGCCAACGCATAACCAGAAGCACCAATACTAGAGCACTGAAAGTGATCACACTGCACTACAATGAACCCAATCCCCAATCCTTTAATCTTATTAAGATTGCAAGTCAAATGCCTAGAATACAGATGCAAGAAAGTGAAATTATCATAGTGTGGGTTATTTGGTAGAGAGAAAGAAACAGTTATTGCATCTTTTGTCAAGAGACGCCAAAGCCAATAGACCTAAAAGAAAAAGAACAAAAAGCAGTCTGATATGAAGAGTGCAAAGGGATATTATATAGTCAAAAGAATACTATAAGGTTCAATTTTGAATTAAGCTTTTATCATATTGGGTCACTAAACAACTATTTGTTGCAATCGGGTTACTCTAATCACAAATTGCTTCAATTGAGTCATTCCGTTTTTGGCCGACCAAAATAGATACGGAATACGGTCACGTAACTGCACGCGAAACAATTTTAGTGACTCGGCTGATGACTCGGTTACTGGCTCAAATAACAATATGGAAAATAAAGGTCACAAATACCCGCTTAAAGACCCTCGTACCTCGCATGTGACCTCGGGATGAGGATCTTTAGGCGAGCCGCTTGTTGATCCTCGTTTTCCAAGTTATCTTCCGAATCGCTGTCAAGTCTCTAAAGTTGTGTCATGTGTGGCAACGTGACTGTGTTCCGTTATCTATTTTGGACGGCCGTTAATGAAATGACTCAATTGCAAGAAAAGTGTGAGTACAATAACCTGATTGCAATTAAAATTTGTTAGAAGACCCAATTACAAATTGGGGCAGAATTTAGTGACCGATGGAGCAATACACCCTATCATATTCTAGGTTACTGCGATTCCCGACCACCAGACTTCGGTATTGGAATGAATCACACGTCACAAAAATTCAAATTGAATCATCGTGATTTGTGTAGGGATTTTAGCTGATTGCATGATCTTATAGGGTTTTGATTTCCACATACTATGATTGCATCGTGACAACCTTATGCTTATGTTTATTCTGATAAATCCACGCAGATGTGATTTTGAAGACATTCTTCTGGAGATGGACCGGATACTACGGCCTGAAGGTGCTGTTATACTGCGTGATGAAGTTGATGTCCTTAACAGCGTCAAGAATATCATAGGAGGCATGAGATGGGATATCAAATTGATGGATCACGAGGATGGTCCGTTGGTTCCTGAGAAAATACTTGTTGCTGTCAAACAATATTGGGTAGCTGGGGAGAATAACTCCACATCCTCAGAGTAATTGCTACAAAATGAGAAGGCAGGAGCAGGACTACCTCACAAAGTGGCATGATTCCCAAGCGGTAATGCTTTTGTTTTGTCATACAGTCCGTGAATGTACTACTTACTCCATCTATATTAGCAATTTTGGCTAGTTTAGAGGTCTACCTTGGCTAGAGGGGCTCCATGGTCTGTGCGCTTAATCATGAATTGGTTAGCCTATGATCGTTAGTAGCCGATTCACCACTGACTGAGGTGTAGTCTTAAGGTGTATGTTATTTATTTGTTCATTTCTTTGTTGTGCCCCTTCAGCTTATTACCTGTATTAAAAAAAATTAAAACTTCAGCTAATGGGGAAAGCAAACATTAGAAGACTGGCTACTCTCCACATTATATAATGTGTTTGTGTGTGTATATATGTATGTAGGAATGCATGTTCACAAATACCCAAAAAGGGACACTGAATTAGGGACGGATGGAGTAAATAGTTTGAGTAAAAAACTTAGATTTCGCGAAACAGAAATATTGGCCATATTATGTGAGGGGAGTACTTGTTCCAGTTACCTTGTAAATAAACCTATTTAAAGTGTATCAGAGGCAAGAAAAAGTGTAAAATGAGATGCATTTGCACTACTTGCTTCATTGTAAAGTGGCTGGGTTCTTATGGGGGCTGTTTCTGTGAGGTTTGGGTTAAATGTTAATCCTTGCACTGTGGAAGAGTTATTGGTTCAGATATGGAAGGGTTATATAAAAGGGGGGAAGAAGATGGTTGTGGAAATGAAGTATCACCATCATTTGGCCCATTCCAGGATTTTTCATAGCAAAAAGCTATTTATAGGTGTGCTTAAGGAGCGTGTAACCTTTCTAGCCTCTCTTTGGGCTAAGGGCCTAGTAATGTTGTTTGACTGACCTGACGAGGAATTGTCGGGCAGCTCTTAAGTGTGTTAGTCTAGTCTATGTTTTAGTTTTAGTTTTGAGCTTGGTCTTTTGGTATCCACTCCTTTTTTTCTTTATCTTTTATTGAAAGCTTCTTTTTCTATCAAAAAGAAAAAATAAAAAGGCAAGAGAAAGTGTAAACTATATGAAACTAATAATAGACTGATACCACTTACAAGATAATCTTTGATTTGAAAGAAACTTTATTAGATAAGCTATAGGGAGTAGGGACCATTCTCCGTGTCTTCCAAGTCGCTCCATTGATGTCAACATTGCGACACCAGGAGCAATTACTTTAATTATTGAAGTTAGTAAAGTACGAATTACGTAATGAAGCGCTATAAGATGACATTCAGAAGGGAAAGCAATGTAGAAATTAGGCCAATCTATGTTAGTCTTGTCAGGGTCCATTCCTCATAGAAAGGAAATTACTTGCTCTCAGTTACATATTTTGTCGGTGTATAACATCATGTTTTCATTAGAAAAAAAAAAAAAAAACTCCGTATTATAATTTGTCCCTACTGTTTGGGCTTTGGCTATTGGTGAAAGCCTCTTTTGTCGTTTTGTTATGTCATCCATAGCTTGATTTCTGTTACTTTTCTGTCCATGAATTAGTTTTAGTCTGTGAGTATACATAGGATTATCATTGCCGGTAATAATATCACTCATTGCAATTCATAAGTTATGAGTCCATATGCATGTTGTATGCGACTAAACCATTTCAAGTGATTTTATCCGATCATATAATGCTATTTTTAGTGTCTCACGTATGTATGTCTTGATCATTAAAAATACTACACCATATGCAAGAGATGGAGCCAATATGACTACATGGTACTTAATGTTGAGAGTTATCAATAACTGATGCACCTAGGTTTGACATGAGGCCTAATATGTACATGGCAACTGGCATGTTCTGTCCACAGGTGGGTGACAATAGAGGATATGTTTAACTTGTTGTCATGATATTGGACCATCTATTATCTATACCTATTATGAGATGAATCTCATCATGTCAGAATTATTATCCTTCTTGTTTTCTCAAAGAGGTTTGCCATAGTTTCTGACATAGGGAAAGAAAACAGTCAGGTGCAATGCTTGCTACTCTCATTGGATTTTAGTAGTTTACCATCATCAGCCTCTTAGAAACGCAAAAACTAGATAAATAGTTGCAGCATTTGAGTATGTATGTGCTTATCTATAATAGTTACAGAGAGAGAGAGAGAGAGAGAGAGAGAGAGAGAGAGAGAGATGATTAATCAAGATACAAGGAAAAACAAGTTTTGAGTCAGAGGTACCAAATGTTGGAAGTCATCATCAATTTATGCACACAGATTAGGCACTAGGCCATGTTTACCCGGGCATACGCTACGTTGTGTTCTAATGTGGGTGACAACATTGGAAATGTTGTATTGAACCTGACGTTGTTACTGTGATATTGGACAACCTACACCTATTATGAGATGAATCCCATGATCTTTTGTTTTTCAGCAAGGCCTATTTCCAGTCTAGTTAGGTAATCAAAATAAAATGATTTGTACAACCAAAACTCCCGATGCTCTTATTGACTGGATAAATTCCAAGTCCCCTGTGAATTGTGATGCTCAGGGGCTCAAGACATCGTATTGAACCATGTATTTTATGAATCGTATTAACGTAATATAGAATGGTTAGAAATAATAGCGATTAAATAAGCTGGACCAAATGAAATAAAGGTGTGGTGAAGAGGAAACAATGGAAGTTGTGTTTATGATCCTGAATGGGTGGCTAGCAATGAGGGATGTATATTGTTCTTGAATCTTGATTGGTAAAAATCATGTCAGTACAGAAGGAAACATACCACTATGAGAGATTGAGATGACGGTTAGCAGCAAGAAATTCTTCACCTTACTTTTGAGTTTTGATTGAGATAAGTATGAACATGGTGCCGGATTAGACAGGCGAGGCATCTGCCTTTTCTTTTCTTTTTTATATTTTACTTTTATTCCAATCATCAACACGTGAGACAAGTTTGGCAATAATCAGCAATGTTTGAAATACTTGTATTGTAATCCATGGTTACTACTTACTTCTTTAGAGCCGACTGGCTAATGGCCTTCTCACAAGTTCTTAGCGAATCTCATCTTGTTTTTCATCATTTCTCAGGCCTGTAACTATTTGAACAATGAATTACTATTTTTCACTTTTCAAAAAATAAATTACTATCTCCGGTCCTAAATTATTGTTTTGTTTGATTTTTTTTAGTCAAACTTTGTTTTTAAAATAAATATTTTATGTATAATTATTTAAAAAAACATAAAAGACGTTATTTGAAAAACTCTTAGTTTGATTCAAAACAGTCAAACATGCATGCCGATAATTAATGAAGGAAGGAAGAGTTGTAAATAGAGGAGAGAAAAACTCAATTAATAGAAGTTGCACTGATTGTAAAGAAATTAGGTGAAAGAAGGTCCATTTTTAACCACGAGCTACTGAAATTCTCAAGATATCATGAAAATGTTCTACGAACGTGGCCCGTGTATGTGGTGCCGAAAGCGAGACACACAATTGTGTAACATTATGATATAATAACGTGCCGTTATTGGTAGTGTGGTAGAGGTGCTCACCCATCTTTGGTGGGGTTGTGGTGAAATAATGAGGCTTCATTGTATATGAGTATAAGGCCATGAATCCATTATTGGCATAAACAGGATGAATGTTGAGCGTGGAGTGTTATAAATGTGCGGCCAATATTCCTCTCTTCCAAATTCAGAAGCCAACAAAACTCAATAGTGTGTATTGTTGTAGAGACCAATGAGAGATTTGTGTAAATAAAAGGGCCAAGTGAATGTGGGTCAGGAAAACTAGAATAGATACAAAGGCGTGCGGCATTGATTTCTAACCCCTTGTTTTTCTATCAGCGACTCAACTTTTTGTTGACTTCTTGTAATGATATTAAGAAATACTAGAGCAGGAGGCTTGTGGAAGCTGGGGATGCCTAAATTGTTGCAGCCAGCTTTAGCCTTTAGGTGACTTAATTAGTACTTAAAATGGTATATCCTAGCTCCGGTTACCCAATGTCTTGAAATTTGAGTGTCCCCAATAGCATTTGTTCTCCAAAGTATTGTAAGTTGGCACTTTGTTTGGATTGTGAATTTGTGATAAACCTCTAATTATCTCCCCACTTGTGAATGTGATGTTCTTTTAGTTGACAAGATAGAAATCATTAAAACCTGTGTATTGATTGCAAGAAACTAAGGTTAACTAGAAATAAGGGAGATGAATTCTATCATAGCAAGTGACTTGATTTGAAAGCACTGAGGTTTAATATCGATAAATACCTGGTCGCTTTCTTTAGTTTGAAGTAAAAATACTCTCTCCTTTACACACTTAAAAAAGTTTAATAGTTAATGAATATATAAGTAGTATCATAATTACAAAAAGGGTAATGTTAGGGTCACTCTTATTTTACACCAAAATATGAGTACTCTATCATGTGACATATTCTTATTGGTTGGACATTTTGTAGGTCACAGCACTCTAGCCAATGAGAATGTATCACATCATAGAGTACTAATATTTTGATGCAAAATGAGAGTGGTCCAAGCATTACCCTTACGAAAATATTTGAATATAGTTAATATGTTTATATCTTATGTGGATGGTATAAGGAGATTATTTAGTGGTGTAAGAGTAAGAGAAAGTGAAGATGCTAGTTTGGTGCATTGTGTTATCTCTTTGGCCAATACAGAAAGATCAGTCACTTCATACATTTCATCATTAGAAGAAGCAAGTGTTAACCGATGATCCCTTGGATCACACAACTGAGCGTGGCCCTGCCCCTTATGTGCATAGAGATGGCAGCCTAAAATGACACCAAAGTCCCAAATGAGGATTCCTGTCAGCCCGTTGTTTGTTGCCTGATCAATCCCTTGGGGTGCAGCGGCCGGCCCCGATGTGTAAACTGTGATTGCTTGATTTGCTTCCCGAAAAAAACAAACAAGAGCACTAATGTTCACGGTAACGTCGAGCC
Source organism: Codonopsis lanceolata (assembly GCA_013146195.2). NCBI lineage: Eukaryota > Viridiplantae > Streptophyta > Magnoliopsida > Asterales > Campanulaceae > Codonopsis > Codonopsis lanceolata. The sequence goes on along the minus strand of CM028377.1, from coordinate 61,826,491 downwards.
CAAAAGTCTGGTCTGCTATGTGTAACTCACACACTGATCCACCGAGTATGCAATACCTTTGGTTAGTAGGTCCACCAAAAATTCATAAATGATATTGGTACTTAGTAGTAGAGTGTGACTACTTTATAAATTGAGGAGAAATTCGGGCCGGTCTACTTTCCCAAAATTTCTAATCGCTTAAATACCTTTTTTTAACTGGAAAAAATCACATTTGGACGGGAAAACTACACTACCCTTAATGAGCAAGATGCACGCTACAAATGATTAGATGTACCGCGGTTCATATGTTTATATACCACGGTGTAAAACTATCAATTTTTTTGTTTTGTATCGCGGTATATAAATATCAACAATCATCATTAAAAAGAAGCAAACTACCCAACACGTATATCAACAACCAGAATTAAATGACAAAAACTCATCTTCTTCCTTATTTCGTCTTTAAATATTGTTGTCATTTTCATTCTTTATTCATAACAACAATAACTCCCTCAAAATGTTTTATTTTCGGTCATTGTTTATCATAAAGTTATTTATTAAGCTTTATGATTCTCGGATGCATATCAATCTTAGATTAAAAAAATCATCCTTTTTTCCTTCATTTTTATGAACTCGATGAGAAAGCTTGAGAAAGAACTTAATGATAAACAACCATAAGGAGCTGATCTATGAAGATTTTTCAAGATAAATTATGTCTAGACTTCGATCTCTCCTGCATCTTTTTTATTAATCTCATCTTCAACGACTCTTTTAACTTTTCTGTATTTCTTGGCAGAGTTCAATTATTAATTTTGCAACAATAAAAGTCATGAATTTATTAGAAAATTGTTGTATTTCTTGACAGAGTTCAATTATTAAGTTTGCAATGAACATTGTAGTTCGATGTATTTTGATATGTAATATTAATCTTCATTAGTTTTTATATTATTTACGTTTAAATACAAAAGTTAAAGTAAAATATGTATTGTGTATCGCGTTCACTTAATTTTATACCGAGGTTAATATATTTGTCAACCGCAGCACAACTAATTTTTACGAAGGGAACTATTTATAAACAAATATATATATATATATATATAACTTCTTCATTCTAAAGCATATTCATGTGGAAACTTTAAAAACTTTTGGTTTTCTAGTCATTAGCTAATAATAATACATAATAATAATAATCAATATGATAAGAGGTATTAGTATTAGTATATATAACTTCTTCTATTATTAATTGTAGAAGACTTATATTTAAAAACTTTTACAACTAATATATTTCTAACCAATGTGGGATAAAACTCTTCAAAGTTAGGTATTACTTCTAATGACTTACTTTTAACATCATACTTTAAGCTTTGATATCTTATTCATCCAAAACTTGATTTGGATAAATAAATATATTATTTCGATGTTCTTGCCGAGTAGAACACATTTGTACAATTACTTTTGTCAACAAACAAATGACACGTAAAGAAATTTGTGCCTCAAGTTGCACAATTTCTTTCACTAAAAACACTAATTTTTTAATAAGTATTATACTTTAAGTCTTGATGTCTTATTCATTCAAAACTCAATTTGGACAAATAAATATATTATTTCGATACTCTCACCGAGTAGAATATATTTGCGCAATTACCTTCGCCAACAAACAAATGACACGTAAAGAAAATCGTGCCTCAAGTTACACAATTTCTCTCAATAAAAACACTAATTTTTTAAACAAATATTATACTTTAAGTCTTGATATCTTATTATCTAAAACTCGATTTGGACAAATAAATATATCATTTTGATATTCTTACCTAGTAGAACACATTTGCGCAATTACATTCGCCAACAAACAAATGACATGTAAAAAAATTCGTGCCTCAAGTTGTAAAATTTCTTTCACTAAAAATACTATTTTTTTTCAACAATAGAAGAGATGTATCCCACATTGGTTAGAAATTGATGTTGATTTTAAACATACTATTATTAAGTACCAATAGAAAAAATGCATCATACATTGGTTGGAAAGTGATGTTGATTTTCAAAGTCACTAGAAAACCAAAAGTTTTTAAAGCTTCCACATGAATTTTTTAGAATGAAGATTTATTCAAAGGTGGTGAGGTCACGCAACTATAGTGCTCTTCACCAACTTTATATATATATATGATAAAAGACTTTTACTATCTATTATATAAAACAGATCAGAGAGATTACAAAAGCTATTTACCGACCAGGATTTAGTTTTAACAAAGCTATTTACCGGCCAGGATTAACTCATATCAAAAGCTATTTACTGGCCAGGATTTGTTTTTACAAAACACAATCAACGGCCAGGATTCCATTTCATCTACAACCGTTTTTTCACATTTTTTTTCCCACAACCGTTTTCTCTCTCTTTCTATTCATCTATTCCTATTCCAATTAATTCTCCTACTCCTACTCCATCTCCTACACCTATTCTCTTCTATCATCTATTCCTACTCCCTCTACATCTCTCTTAGAGCATCACTATTGTATCAATAGCCCACTTCTTAATGTTTGGGTAAACGTGCTAATGGCCACCTAGACACACACCTAAGAGAGAGAGAGAGAGAGAGAGAGAGAGAGAGAGAGAGAGAGCTTCTTATTTAGGAAGTTCCTTTTTGCTGCAAAAAGTAGGCGGCTGGTAGGCCTTGTGGGGGGGGGGAAGGGGGGTGGAATGGTTTTGGGATGATGTTAAATTTAATATTTTTATGTAAAAGTTGTGTAAGAATAATATACAATAGAAAGATTTATTCTTATATGTGTAAGAAGAGAAAAATGTGTAGGTGACACTGAGACCCAGTTAAGAAGTTGTATAAGAAGTTGATGTAAATTTTAACATTAAGGATGTTCTTATAACCAATTTATAACCCCCCTTAGGAGAAGAAAAAAAAACCAATTTATAATAATCCTGCATCTCTCATGGATGATGGCAACCAATCAAATCAATCCATTGGAGGGTGAAGGTTCTGAGAAATGATCTCTATCTCTTCTGATGATTTCGGAGAAAAGTAAAGCTACTATAACAACAAAGAGAAATGTTAGAGAGAGAGAGAGAGAGAATTTGTATGTATATGTAATGATAGAGAGAGAGAGAGAGAGAGAGAAGAATTATTGTATTTTAAATTTTTGAGGAAAGGGTAGCTATCAAAAGAGGGAATCGAGATTTAAAATATAAAGAAACCAACGTAACTAAATTTAACTCTTTCTCTTTCACTCAATTATTTTTGACTTCTGTCTAACTCAATTTTTTACTGTAATTTATCGTCTTATTGTAATTACTTGAATCAATTTAATTTTTATAAAACATGAATTTTATTTTTTATATATTTTTAATTAATAGTAGTACATGTTTATATTAAGAAGTATAAGTTAAAGTTATTGACGAATGTCAAATTTTTAAACGAAAACTTATATGCGGACATTCATTTCAATGTAATATTGATATATATGAAATATAAAGAATATCTCTTTATAACGTTTAATCTTACAATCTCAATTGTTTTTATCACGTTTTTTTTCTATTCCTATTTTATTACTGCGAAAATTAATGAGATATTACGCTTCTACCATTATTACCAATAGAAGATGTATATTTCACATTAGTTAAAAAATGATGTTGATTTTTAATTATTTTAGATTATATAAAAGACTTACTATTATTAGCAATATAAGATATATATATCACATATTTGTTATAAATTAATGTTGGTTTTTAAATTACTATTATTACCAATAAAAGAGATAACTCTTACATTGGTTAAAAAGTGATGTTGATTTTAAAAGTCTTTAAATAAAAAGACTTCTACTTTTATCATTTATAAAAGAGAAGAGAAGAGATATATCCCATTATATAGAAAGAGATGTTGGTTTTAGATATTTTTTTAAATAAAAAAATTCTACTACTATTACCAAATGATGAGATGTATTACACATTGGTTAGAGAGTGATGCATGTATTAAAAGTTTTTTTATAAAAGACTTAATACCAAAAGAAAAAAATATGTATTTCACATTAGTTAGGAAAATGATATTGGTTAAAAATATTTTTAGATAATGTACATCACATTGGTTACAAAGAGATCCACATTATTTAGAAACATATATTGGTTATAAAATTCATAGATAAACGAATTTTTATGTTATTATTAATACAAGATATGTATTACACATTGTTTACAAAGAGATGTTGGTTTCAAAACTATTTAGATAAAATACTACGACTATTATTATTTTTATGTTATAATCAATAGAAGAGATGTATCCCGCATTGTTTAGAAAGAAATGTTGATTTCAAAAGTTTTATATAAAAGACTATTATTATTACTATAGAATAATGTATCTCACATTTATTAGAAATTAATGTTGGTTTTAAAAATACTATATTACCAATAGAAAATATGTATACCACATGATTAGAAAGAGATGTTTGTTTTAAAAGTCTTTAGATAAAAGCCTTAAACTTTTATTATCAATAGAAATAGAAAAGAAGTATTGTATCTCACATTGTTAGAATATGAAAAAAAAATGTGTATCTTATATTGTTTAGAAAAAAATGTTAGTTTTAAAAGTCTTATTGTAAATACTTTTACTCTTATTACCAATAAAAGATATGTATCTTACATTGTTTAAAAATAAATGTTGGTTTAAAAAGTCTTTAGATTAAAGACTTTTTGTTACAAATAGAATAACATTGGTTACAAAATATTCTACTATTATTATCAATAGAAAAGATGTATCACACATTGGTTATAGATTAATGTTGGTTTTAAAAATACTATTATTACTAATAGAATATATGTAACATACATTTGGTAGAGAGTAATGTTTGTTTATAAAGTCTTTAGATATAAGACTTCTACCATTATTATCAATAGAATATGTATATCTCACATTGGTTAGAAAGTGATGTTAATTTTTAATTTTAGATAAAAGACTTTTACTATTATTACTAAAAGAAGAGATATCCTACATTTGTTAAAAAAATGATGTTGGTTTTAAAAATCTTTAGATAAAAGACTTTTACTTTTATCATCAATATAATAAAAGAGATGTATCCCACATTATTTAGTAAGAGATGTTGGTTATAAAATTTTTAAAATAAAAGACATCTACTATTATTACCAAATAATGAGGATATATATTATACATTTGTTAGAGGGTGATGTTGATTTTAAAAGTCTACAATTATTAGTAATAGAGAAGCATTTCACATTGGTTATAAAAGTGATATTGGTTTAAAAATTTTTAGATGATGTATCTCACATTGGTTACAAAGAAATGTATTTCACATTATTTAGAAATGAGTATTGGTTATAAAAGTCATTAGATAAAGACATCTTTTATTATTGCTAATATAAAATATGTATCAACATTATTTAGAAATGAATGTTGGTTAAAAAGTCTTTTAACTACTACTATTATTACTAATAGAAAATATGTATACCACATGGTTAGAATGTGATGTTATTTTTAAAGTCTTTAGATAAAAGACTTAAACTTTCATTACCAATAAAAATATAAAATAAGTATCTCACATTGTTTAAAAATGAATTATGATTTTAAAAGTTTTTAACAAAAAGACTTCTAATATTATTATCAAGTTAAATGTTAATTTTAAAAGTCTTTAGATTAAAAAAATTACTATTATTATTAATACAAAATATGTATCTCATGTTAGCTAGAAACTTATATTAATTTTAAAAGTATTTAGATAAAAAAATCATTTAATATTAGTAACAATTGAAAAAGAATTTATAACTATGGAAGAGATTAACAATCTAATTATAATGTCCAAAAGTTATATTATTATTACAAAAAATATATATATCTCGCATTGTACCTATGCGGAACATGAGCTAACTAACTAGTATATCAAAAAAATTGAATATTTCTACCAAATAAGAAAATTTACACCGCGGTATATAAACATTTAAATACAGAAATTGAAGTTATATACCGTGGTGCAAAGACTAATATACTTTATTATAGTTGTTTGTTTTTGAATCACAGTTAATATTTTTGCATCGCGGTATATAAACATTTAATGCTGACTCTTTATATTTAAATTACGAAAAAAAGACATGTGCATCGTGATTCACCCGCTAATCATTCCTTCAGCGTTCATTAAGGGTAATATAGTCATCTCTCTAAAAAGTGATATTTTCCAGTTAAAAATAAAAACAATGGATTGAAGCAATTAAAATAAAAGTGGACCGGTCCATAATTTCTTTTATAAATTACACACAATTTCAACATTTACCCGATACGAGATGGGGTATTACAGTAATCATCTATACATAGATAAAAGGAGATGGAACAAATAATGGAAATATCCCGCCAAAATACTCTTTCTAGATTTGGAAACACTTTTGTTTTAATTCAAGAGTCATTTTTGTCTTGGTATTTGATACTTAATATTGTCATCATTATTTTAAGTACATAAATTAATTCAAAAACCTTTCATGTTTCTATTTATCTTTAGTCAATTGAATTTTTTATAGTAATAAACTTCCGGCCTCCTTACATTCAATATTCAATAGTATTAAAAAATATGGAATTTTTTTAAAACTACAAAAACTGCAAGGAAATAAACGTAGATATTTATTTTAATGACTTGATTATACAACAGATTATCATTGAATCGTGAATAAATACAATATTAAAAAATTCACAAGAACTAACTGTCAAATTAATAAATATATTTTGTCATTTACAGTTACATTCAATAATATAGAGGATAACATTTTTTTAATGACTAAATTATACAACATAATATCAAATTAATAATAGCAATATAAAAATAATTACAATAATTATACATCAAGTTAATTAATTAATTTGGTTGTACATGGACACATTTGGAGATGCACATCCGTATGGCTATTCAAATATCAAGTAGTTTATAATGTTGAAACCACTATAAATTTGTTGCAAAGGAAGTGTTGTTCATTAGCAAAATCAATAGACGAACAAAGAATATCCAACTACGAAATGAAACTTTTATAGGTATGACTAAGTATATCCGTCCGACCAACCATAGTGGAATCAACATTGAAGTTGAGACAGTTGATATAGCACATTATTCAGACGTTAGTTCGACTTGAGATGGAGGGAGTATAATTCTTTTCTAGAGTTATCATGACAATGTTACGGTGATTACCTTCAAAATAAAGTCAAAGGTTTTCTATTTGACTAATTTCTAATGATAAGTGTTCCATATAAATAAGTGATACTGATACTGATAGTAATCATACACATTCGACGACCAATGTTATTTTTATGTAAGTATTCCAAAAAAATAAATATTTTTTTATATAATGTAATTCTTTATAATTAACTATTAAGTTACACTTTTTTGTCTTTATGTTTTAATAATTTGTTCAACTTTCATACAGTGTTGTCACTAAAATTTAGATTTTTTTTTGTATTATTATAGATTTTTATATACTGTGCATCACACGGAGGATTTTCTAACACAACCTTTAAAATTTAATTTTTTTTGTGTTGTCGCTTTATCTAAAATTACTAATCCTAGGGCCTTCAAATTTCAATATGTGATAGTAATAGTTATGATAATCGTACATTTTCAATGAGAAATGTTGTATATAAAGAAATATTTTAAAATTTATAATAATTTTTTCAAATTTATGTGAATTTCATCTTTAATTTTACTATTTATTATTTTTTGTTTATTTTGTTCATATTAAAGTTTTTAAATATATATTACTTAATTTTAATTGAGTATATGAATTTAAATTTGTATATAAATCGTAAGGCACGGAAACATTACTGATAGTTATAATAAAGTAGTTAAAAAAGTAAATGTAAAGATAAAACAGGATATATTTTTATAAGGAAGCAATGAAATACTAATAGTTAGCCGACTCCAAATAATGGGAAGTTGAATTAGGTTTTCACCCGATAAAGTAACAAACGCGCTTGCAGTTGTAGTCTTCTAGACTCTAGATTCTAGTAATAGAAAGTTGGCAAATGTGTCAATTTATAATTATAGATATGATTGCCAAATACCAAATTACCAATATATAGTCTATATAGAGTATAGACCTAGCAAACATAAAGCTTCACTTCCCAACTCAAGCTCTTCCCCACCCTTTACCTCTTCTGCACATATATAGTCTATCACAGATATTCTCTCTCCTCCTGTTTTCCTTCCTCAGCTAATATTCTATTTAATTTGTGGTCTTATTCTTATTTTATTTCCCTAGTAGTTATCTACAACTAGTGAAGTACTCTTGTGTTTGGTCATTGTCTATTTTCTTATCATCTTCCTGTTGTTACAAATCTATGGCAATGGTTACATCAATGTCACCAGCTGGTAACACCTACCTCTCACAAACCTTGTCATTCGAAAAACGAAACAGTCTCCGTGATCCCTCCTTTTCATCCTACCTGAGCAACGCCGAAGAGAACTTTGTACTCAAACTCACCGAGTTTACTCAAGAAGTAAGTCCGACTACACAGGGTCGACTAAAGGATATGGAAGATGGAGAAATTGACATCTTTGGTGCTGAGAAGTATTTCCAAGGGGAAATGGAGGAAAGTAGAAGAAAACTTGATACGGGTTTTAGTACAAGGCACCAGCACGAGAAAGATTCTAGGCAGGTCAAGTCAACTCAGTACTATTCCAATTATTTGGTGTCGGCTAATATACGCCGTGTCAATGAGAAAAAGCAGCTTCGTTCCGAGTCGAGTGTGAGTGTGAATAGCCCAAGTTCGCTGCTGCTTAAAATTCCAAGAAATCAGGCCCGTGGTAAGATAAATAAGGGAAGACATGTTAAGAGCTTCCTTACTAGTCTGGGTTGCAATTGCAATGACAAGGCATCTGTTGAAATAGATGATGAGCTTAGTGTTGAAAACAGAGCTCGCCGTGAAGAAATGACCGAACCACACTTGGCCACTGTTGGCATAGTTCAAAAAGCTAAGTCGATGTCAAGTAGTACATGGGCAGACGAGGAAATTCACGGAAACTTGAAGACATCAGAAGATTGTTTTAGCTTCCCGGTCTTAAACTCAAATCCAGGAATTCTAGCCGTTAAAAATCAGTTGCAAGAAGGGCCTTTAAGCCTTCAAAGGATCAAATTAAAGAAGGTGGGTGACTGGAACGTGCTTATTCCAAGAGAGGAAGAAATCGAAATTCTGTATAACGGGATGTACAATGATGCAGAAAGCGATGCAAGTTCGGATTTATTCGAGATTGAGAGCTTTTCGACCAACGGAAATTCGGTTCTAGCAAGGCAAGCATGGGATGGAATGTCTGGTTGTTATGCCCCGAGTGAGGCTAGTATAGAGTGGAGTGTTGTGACAGACAGTGCAGCAGATTACGAGGGCGTAACTGGAAAGCCAACAAATTTGGACAGGATGGTTAGGAATGCAAAGATTGGTAAAGCTGGGAAAGATATGCAAAAGAGGCGTCCAGGAATTCTATCGGGTTGTACGAGTCTTAAAGCGGTGAGAGTTGGGAAATGAATGTAGGTGTCGAAGGCGATGATCGGTAGCGTTCAAGGGCGGGACGAGTTTGATTTTACAACACCGGGCACTCCCTCATTCACATTCTCCACATCTCTTGTACATTCAGTAGCGCATTTTTGCACTAAGCTATTATGAAGTAGAATAGATTTTTAGCTAGTAATCTTTCTGTTAAAACTATCTTCCCTACCACTCACTCCTGTTCATGTGTTTCAGTCTTCTGATTGTGAGGTCAAAATGTCAAATAGGATTCCGCAACTCACTTTGTGCCATTTACTTCTTCCATTTCTCTGTCTAGTACTGTATATCTGATTTGACTCTTGAATCTTGATGTACGAATTTTGATATGGCCTGTAAAAAAAGTAAAAATTTAGGGTAATTTCGGCATTATCAATTAAGGCTCTTGAATGGGTCAACCCAAGGAAGCTTTGTTTGTGAAACTTGAAAAGATAAGAGTATCTGCGATGGTAATGTTGATTTGAAAAAAATTAGATGTGACTTAGGATTTATATTTTTTATATTTTATTTGAGGATGTAGACACATTCTAGTTATTATTATTATTTTTAAAACTCTTTTATTGGTTGTTTTTTTTTTTTCATTTTATTTTTTTGTTAAATATTATTTTAGTGGTAAGATGTATGTCATATAAGCTTAAATTCATATTTATATTGGAGAGATCCCTTTTGATTAAATGTGAATGGAAAGAGAAAAAAAATGACACATAAGATTGAAGGTGTGAATTACTCACATCCATCTAGAATCAAATCCACGGTTGTATTGATGATGCTTTAAATATGAGTAATATTTAGCAATTCATGTGTTAATTACTAGGCATATTAAATGTGTCAAGACATTGATTAACTTAATAAAGTAGTGGATAAACAAATATAGTACGTTGGGTCGTCTTTTTGCATTTGATTGGATATCTGAGTTTATGTGTGAGTTGAATCCTCCTAAAAACATGTCAAAAAACACGAATAACACCTTAGTAGAATGCAAGACAAGACTTAGCGAAACCACTTTGGCGTGAGAGTAAAAATTGTATGCTTGAGAAAGCAATTTGACAGAGTTTCTAGGTATAATTTGTTGATGATTTAAGTAAAATCTTTGGTCATTTGGTATAGTCGGGGTTTATGTTTTGAAGATGGATGAGCTTGAGAATACTATATTGTGAATTTAGGGGTGCGGAGTGCACATTCACATAAGTTTTACGGGCTTACGGATGATAATAATCAAGTGATTTGTTTCCTTTCGATTTATCGTTTTCGCAACAAATAACCCTGACTGGGGTCTCGTTGACTGGTCAGCGAGTCTGGGTTCAGGGGCGCCTGGTTTAGGGGTTCGGGGGCAACGCCCCCGAAACTTTGGGTGTGACCTGTTTTGACATTTGAAAATCGATTGTGACAGTTTTCCTAGCAGTTATTTTGATGACTGTCTGCAAGGGATACAACCATTTGAAAGGAAACTTAATTAATCTGCAAGAGATGCAATTGTAGTCTTATCCCGCAAGAATATTCGCGTAGCTTAAAGATATTTGATAGGGTCGAATAATTCTTGCAGGAAAGTGCACGGTGCATGATTCTACAATATATCAAAGTTATTCGACATTTAGTCATCTACTTAAATTATGCATGTTCCTTGTTTAGGGTTTATGGAGTGGTATATATAGACCTCCAAGTGGTAGAATCCTTATGGAATTAGGATTAATTGCAGCCTTTTACCCGGTATGTTCTATGTGGTTGTTTGTCAGGACTTTTGCCAAGTATGCTCGTTGCTTAGGCCGGTTTATGTTTTTGAGTTTGTGGCTAGCACGTGATGGTCGTAATGGTTGCCCAGGCAGGCAAGTTGTAGTTGCTCGTTGTGCAATTTATGTCCCCCCGTGCAAGGCCCCCTAGTCGGAGAGGCAAGGCCTTCGCCCCATGCTTGGTCGGGGATTAAATGTGATCTTTTATTGAGCATCTTGTCCGCTATGCTTGATGTCGCACTCTTGCTATGCTCGGCTCTTATACTTGCCCTGCTATGCCCGAAGATCGCGATTGGCACATGATGGTTGCACATGTGTTGCTTGTGACTAGATTTGAGCCGGGCACATTAGTAATAAAAATAGACTTAATTTGTATTATCTTAAATTTCAAAAGCCCCCCAACCAATCAAAATCATGGGGATGTGGTTTAAATATATAGACCGATTGTCAAAGTATCAATGAACCAAACATCACATTATAGCTAGATAAATAATTGTATTTAATCCTTAGCTAAAAAAACTGGATACAAACAAAACGTGAGCTCTAGTAGTATAAATTTACTTACGAGTATTGGCTAAGATTTTAGAGATACGGTTTAGTTTAAGCCATTCGCTTTCAAAACTTTAAAAATTAAAAAAAAAAACATTAATTTTTGATGAGTTGTTCAATTGGTTTAATTATTAACGAGAGAGATATAAAAGTCCAAAACTGATATATATATAACGCAGAGGCATACATGGCAGGAATTCAAACACCTCAATTCATTTCTTTAATTAATGTTTATTGTTTGTTTTATTTGGAAATCCTGCCAAATATAAATTTATTTGACTGTGGCTGTGAATATTATTAATTATTATTCCTTTGCAAAAACAATTATGTGGTTGTGGTTGGGACTAGAGTTAATACGAATCCAATAAGTATGAGCGAGGAAGACCATTTTAGTATGCAACAATGTATGCAGTCTTGCTGTTATAATTGGTCGATTCTTCCACCATACCATTGGCATTGCACTTGCACATGGATCCTATTACCAATCGCGAAGCTCCTCATCTAAATGAAGTAAAAATGGGCAATGGATGCATCTAAGCCAACTTAATTGGTTCTCAAAATAGTTATAATTAATGAATTCAAGTAAGCTATGCGGACAAAGCTTTCCAAAGTAGAAATCTCGCCCGACATGAAACACACACGCACACGGCACACATACAAAAAAAAGAAAAAAAAAAGAATTTGACAAAGTGTCAATTATGCCACATGCATAAGCACATGGCTTTGCCTTATCTCTCAAATTCCGTATATATAAAGGCTACTCCAATCTCAAAAGCGTACTTATACTAATTTTCCAACTTCCCCTCTCTCATCTCATTTGAGAATGTTTCTGCATCAAATCTAATAATACCTCACCCTCTATCAACACTCTTTCAGGCTTCAAATCTTCCTAGTCTTGTGTTTCTTGCCTTGGAGGGTCATTTTCTCCTTTCCTTGGCGTTTTCTGCCACTACAAATCTATAGCAATGATTATTAGTACAGGGGAGAAACGAACCGTGCCATTTGAAGTCCTAGATGTCTCTTTTTCATCCTACTTGAATGCTAATCAGGATACATTCATACGGAAACTTGCACCCTCAAGTCAGATTCAAATTTCATCGCTCGTCCCCATCCCACCTCCAAGTGCATACCTCGCCAAAAAGAAGGTAGAAGATGGAGAAATTGGCATTTTTGGTGCCGAGAAGTACTTCACAGGGGCGATCGATGACAAGAGTTTGGTGATTCCAAACAAGGGTACATGTTCTATTCCTAATTCAACTTGTCAACAGGAGAGAGATGAACTAGTTGTGGATGAATCTCCTGCGAAACCCAAAACTCAACCTGGAACGCCAAGCGTTCGTTCTGAAGCGAGTTGGAACAGCAGAAGTGCCCTGTTGCAAACTAATCCAAGAAACCAGCGTAAAGAGGTGAACAAGGTAAGTAACGTCAAGAGCTTTCTTGCCGTTCTTGGTTGCAATTGCAATGGGAAAAACTCTGTGGAAGTCGGTGAAAAAAACTGCCAAGACAGGGTGGTTCATAGCAAAGAAATCACTAAGCCCGTGAAAGCTGGCGATTTAGTTGTTCGAACAAACAAGTCGTTGTCCAGTAGATGGGCTGAGGAGGAAATTCAAAGCAAGAAACTTGATCATCCAATCTCGAAAAGAGAAGACGGTTTTAGCTTTCCGGTCATCAGTTCAAAGGCGGGAGATCAGGCAGTAGTTAAGATACAGTTACAAGAAGAGAAGGAAATTATAAGGAATTCGCTAGAGGTGTTTGGGTCTCCTATTATGGAGAAAGCAAAGAAATCTTTTAGCCTCGAAAGGAAATTAACCATGTTGAATTGGGATGGAGTCACTCCAGATATTGAAATCCCACCAAACCAGAATGAAATGTACAACGATGCGGAAAGCGATGCAAGTTCTGATTTGTTTGAGATAGAGAGCTTCTCGACTAACGGCAATCCATTCCGGGGAAGGCATGCACAGGAGGAAATGTCCAAGCCCTCAAACGGTTACGCGCCAAGTGAGGCGAGCATAGATTGGAGTGTTGCGACAGCAAGCGCAGCTGATGCCTCGGTGATTTCGGATTACAAGCAGATACGAAATGGAACAGCGAAAAGCTCCAGCATGATTGCTTGGAGTATGAAAATTGATAAAACGGACAAGGAGGTGGTGCAGAAGAGACCTCCAAGCATTCTTTCGGGGTGTAAGAGCCTTAAATCTGTAAGGGTGGCAGGAGATGAATACAGAACAACAAATACTACTGACAAGGCAGGAGTCGGGAGGCTAAGATTGGAATCTGGTACACCAATCACAAAGTTTCAAGCAGAGACTAAGCTGACTGGGCTTGACTCCAGATCGAGAGGCCAAAATGGTTTTGGTGCACGGTCACACACTCCACATACTTCACATCTATTGTACATTCAGTAGCATAAAGGTCCTGATCAATATGAATGTTTATGGTGGAGACCTCAAACCGGAGAGAACCTTGGAGTATCTGTGTATCTTTTAATCAGCATCATCCTATTTGATTTTCGTTATTGAAGTATGTTTTCTTTTCTATCTAAACAATCTCTTCCAATATTCCATGGGATTTAGGGACTAATTAAGCCTAGCCACGTTCCAAGTTCCAACCACCAGAATTTGCAGTTAGGAAACTTGAGCAAAAAGATGGAGATAAGTCATTTGGATTTATCTATTTGGTATGGGCAGGGAATTGCCCTTTTAGCCTTTTGGTCTTTTAATTAATATATATATTAGTGGCATTTCTATTCCTAGAGGCTAGAGGAATACTGTACTAATTAGACGTCTACGTTATGATGCAATAAAAGGGCTTAACTAATCCATGAACCAAGTTGGAACTACGAAAGCAGTTACTCTTTCTGCAACTGGGTTTGAAAATAGAGTAAAAACTTAGTGACGAACCTGAAATGGTTGTCTACATGCACATATGAGGGTGGTTAATCCATAATCCATTATCCATCCAACAGAAAGCGGAGTATTCGCCATTGGAAGATAAATATTTACCAGTATTCATTATCCAAACACATGTCAAATGTCTACATTATATCTACTTGATATTCACGTGACCAAATGAATGTTCAAGTAGTCACCACTCACCAGCCATTTCAAAACATTAATTCCTTAACCACCACAATTAGTATACTTCTCTTTCATTTCAAAATTTATTTGTGAAAAAGTAGCAAATATAAAATATCAAGCCTGTTTTAAAATGGCTTAAATGAAATCAAGCCTATCTATGGCTAGATCTCACAAAAGGTGAAGGCCATTTATGCTGCTGTGATTTGAGTTGGTCTATCACTTTCAAAATGAATGAGTGTGTGTTTTCACTCACGACTAACGACGTCCTCTGTTATCAATATAGATAATCCCATTGCCATTGGGATAATGATTGAAGATGTAATGATACACAAAATACAGAGGTAGATAAACTATATAACTGCAAGAGATGAATTGATTTGCAACTAATTATGACCACATGTTCAAGAACATTACACATTTCATCAATATTTATAATTAAGTGAATTACTTTTTCTTAAACGGTGTACTACCGGAACAAAGTGGACAATAATTTGAAAACGGAGGGAGTAATAACAATAATAATAATGCGAGTTGGATAGCTGGATCTACTATGCAAGTCTGGATAGAAGCCGTATCTTTGTCACGGACCACTTGAGAGTTAGAAAAGATATGGTACGAAAATTGTTATTGAATAAGAGATTTGTAAAAAGAGGAAGAGCTTTCAAGTAATTATAACTGATGAAGAAAAAGGGTATATTTTCCCCATAACTGGGTCCAGCTGTGGTGCTAAACCAAGCATTTTATTTAGGAAAAGATCAAAGACCCAAGGCATGTTGGTCGCTGCAAAATTAAATGTTGGGGCGTGGTCCTAGATCAAGACGTTTACCAGCTCCTTTTTCACGCTTATCATTTAATTATCAGCTCGTCTTGGTCACAATTACAAAATATTCTTCTCAGAGAACTCTGCGGTAACTCGTAATCCTCCTCCATTATTCAGGCTTGGGCCAACTGTGTACGGTTAGAATATGAATTCTATCAGTGGAGAGAGAGAAAGAACAAATTAAGAAGAAAAATATATTATTTTCTTCCTAGTAGATCTAGAATGAAGCCCATGTCTGTAAGAAGATTCTTATGTTTCTCTAGTTTGGAATTGGATGATGATAAGTCTCACACTAGGAGGCATTCATATATTCTATCATGACGTCTCATTTGTGTCAGTATCACTGACAACAAGAATGTTCCATAAGGAACAAAATTATATTTCCAATTAACCACGAATTATACTCGGAGGAGCAGATCCAGTCTCAATTGCTTTTTAACATGTCAGCTGGACCAGATGATGTCCGCACAATATTGAGCCCTTAACATCATTTTTATTTATCGACTGTTCAGCCAATCATATATGCTCAATGCTTATGACTTAACAAAAGCTTATGCTCTTACGTACGCACGTCTTACCACTGGACCATTAAACTCTCTCTCTCTCTCTCTCAAACACACGCGCAATATAGTACACCAACATCAGTCTCGCATAGTCTCCATTGATCCCCTTATTTAGTATAATCACATGATTCTCGTTAACTCTTAGTCCCATCGCTATTAGAATGTTTTTCGTAAGTTAAAAAGTTTTTTTTTTGTTTTTGAATGCTTTACGAGGCAAGTTTTTTGTATGTGTTTTTTAGATGGAATCTCTATAATCGTAAGAGACTCACAGACATATTGTGTACAGCAATAATAGTTTAATGTCTCAACAGAATCATAGGCTCAGCAGAATCATAAATAAAGGAGTACTTGAAATTGTGTGACGGGATGCATGTTGAGACATTAAACTATCCCATGGTTCACTCTCTAGTCTCTACAACAAGTGGTAGTGCTGAATCATCTCGAGGCATTGGTGCATTGTGCTAAAACAAGTGTTTTCCGAGGTCTGTTGTCTATCTGCAGTGTTTTCAGTATTTTCTGCTATATGGTTTCACGCTCCTTTGTTGCCATCTATAGAGATTTGTTTATCTTCAATGTCTCTGCTACATTGCTTCCCCATAAGGTTTCCACCTTTAGAGATTTGTTTTTCATTCAACTCTGGATATTTGATGACTCTCATTTCATCACTCAACTATTGTCCTCAATATGCATGCTTCAGGGATAAGAAATGATCTTCCCAGTGGGTGTGCTTCTTCCAACGAGATAATGCTCTGCACTTGATGAGAGAGATAACATCATTTTGGTCATCTTATAGCTAGTTCACTAGATGATCATCAAAGGCACTATTGATATTTTCCTGACTCAGCAATTGAATAATAGGAGTTCTTCATCTTAAGCACACACATCACCACCACCACCACCCCAACCCCAAACCCCCCAAAAAAAGAAGATAATGCTAGGGACACAACATTTTATCCGTACTTTCAATCCCAATCTATACTGATAGTTGATTGATGACTATGGAACCACAGTCTAACCCCAAACATACTACCACATTGACTTGCATGAAAAGAATAATGGTGAAATCCCCAAAAAAAATCACTGAAATCACTTAATTGGTTCCATCGGGCTATCTTGATGCGAAAAAAGAGCCCCAAGGATAATTTACAATTCTAGGAGCATTCTTATAAAGCACTAGCATGGATACATCATGAAACTTTCACCAAAACAGAAAACGATATTGTTAAAGATCAACTCAATATAAGTTAGTCCTTCCAAATTTAATCAACTCACAAGGAGCCAATGCATGCAGCACAAAAGCTTAAAATAGTAGACCCGCTCAGGGTGTTGTTATACACTAAATCACAAACGATGTACTGATGTCTAGCATCAGAAAAATTCAAACAATCACCTCAATCAATGAGGGAAAAAAAACTTGACGAATGACAGCAGCTAAGATGTCAACAGGGTACAAGGTTCTTAGTTCAAATGTAGTATCAACAACTCAAATGGAACCCAAAAAACTAAAAAAAATTACAGCAATATATTTGATAATATATACAAATTACATAGGCAATGTCAATCAGACATTTATGAAGATGATCTAAATTAAATACTATATCGTAACAATAAAAGGGAAAAAAAAAGCTAATACAGAGGGTATATATCTGCAAACAAAAGATGAATGCCAATGCCATCAATTGTCCTTGCAATCTTTTGAAGGTCTAGCTTCGAAACCCCCACTTGGTTTCTTCTCAAGTGAATAAGGCATATACGTACCAAGTATTCTATCCCACATTACAAAGAACGGCTGTGAAAAGTTATATTTCGCACCATAGAGCTGGTGGTGAATATCATGATAGGCCGAATTGTTTCTAAAGAAGATGTGGAAAAGGTTCCCGGGCAGCCACAATCCACAATGGTCATCGACAGTTTTAATAGTTGCAAAGGAAAAGAAGAAGATAGAGGCTCGAGGGGACATGCCTGAGATGAGGAAAGACAGAGCCCCACCAATCGTGTCAAGGAGAAGCCCCTCCAATGGGTGGTTGTACAGAGCTCCAAATGCGTACGGCACAACAAGCCGGTGATGTTGAGAATGGATATGCCGGTACAAGAACTTGTTATGGTGCATGTACCTATGCATAAAATATTGCCAGGTATCTAGCACCACCATTGCAGTAAAGAGTTGTCTAGCGAGAGAAATTAGGGAATGTTCGCCATTGGAAGCATCAACATCACTTCCAGTAACCTGCAATAAGGAAATCCCATATGATATGAGCATACCAATTGGTGGAGTGATCTATAAGCAAGTCAAAACTAAGCATGCCATAAATTCAACGAAGGGTCAACATGCCCATTTAGTTTAGTAAGAAGGTGAACTTTTCTTTAAATTACTTTGTTTGGTACACGGAAAGAGGGGAATTAAATGAAATGGTAACTAATAGTTGGTTATACTCCTACTGCTAAAACTGCAGGGAGTTCTTACCAACTATATAGATAACCATAGGCATAACCTGCATGGAGAGTTCCCAACCCATGTTTTTTTTTTCATTTCTTTTAGCTTCTCTTCACCATCCACTCAAGTCAGTTCATTCTCCTCTCACAACCCACTAATTGATTCAAGAGCAAGGATATGACCAAAGGGATAACCAAAATATCACAGACAGGGATTAAACTTAAAAGTTACCTCCTGGCCAGCGGATCAATCTGAATCCACTGGCCCAATTATAATTTAAAAGTATTTATGGTTGGTATGCTTAACTCAATATGGACTGATAATTAAATAATCATACTAAACAGAAATAAAATCTCATAAACATGCAGACAGGTGCAAGACACGCCAACCCAATTAAATTTTGTAATCATAATTGTCATAACCAGACTTGTCTCAAACCAATTGGGAGAGTATTAGCAATTCTGCAGTTCAGGCACTAGTTGAGCCTCTTTGTTCCACAAATGAGTATTTGAAATATTTGATGAGGAATTTGATATAATGAAAAGCTAGTTTGGAATTAAATACCATACAAAATTTAATTTATGGTGATTAACTGAATTTCACTCCAGCCATCTTTATTTCCTTTACTTCTCCAAATAATGCATATGCCATCTGACAATTGACAAACAGTTCCAAAAACCTGCCAGTTTCTCCCCATTCTTTCAGCTAAATTCAACTCCAGTACAGAAAACGGTCCAAATGAGAACACACCAGTCCAGACACCAATATAGGTTCAACTGGGTAAAAGGCACATGAGAAGTGCTACACTTCTCCCAGTATAGCCATGTCAATAAAACTACAAAGATAGGATCAGCTACCAAATGCTCCGGAGGCACATATTCAGAAGCCATTCTTAGAAGGTTTTAGAATTGTTTATTATTTACAATTCAAAAAGTTACCAAAATAACTTCAAAAAAAGTGCCCCAATGTTATATTAGGTACTGCTAACAAATGCCCAAAAATGCTCTCTTCAAACATTTAAAATAATCAAAAATAATAATGTCCTGAGCGGCATTGCCACATTGGAAATCTTTTTAAGGCTCTTAGGGAGAATCCCTTCCGTAATATTAATATGACCCATATTGTTATTAATTTCCATAATAATTACCATAAGATTCTTTAGAAAGCCTTTCGAATATCATCAAAAGTCAGGAGGCAGCTCTCACTTAATATAATCCCAATTGTTATACATTAAACAAAATCGTAAACAAAGTCATCTCTTTCCTTTAAGGTCCCATTACATCATCTGAATTTTCATAATCATTCAATAGGAAACCCTGTCTACAAAAAAAATCACCTCAAAACAAATGTTCCACATGCACGATAATTACACACAAAGCTAACCGATTAACAATAAAAAGAACATTAACATTACTTAAAACAGAAAACATTGAAAGAAAAAGATGATAGCGAAATTATCATAATAGGGATTATCAAAAATCCAATACGAAATTATCATAACAGGGATTATCAAAAAGTAAACATACGGTGAAAAGGATGATAGCGACGACAGCCTGAACAGCCTGTTGAAGAAGAACACCTTTGACAACAGTCCCCTTCGACACCAAATTCTTTTCATCCTCATCTTTCTTCGAATGCAACCTGTAATTTTCTAGCGATCCAAGCAGAATATAAATACCTGAATATAACCAATACACCACAATCGGCGCCACCGTCCCCGCTAACTCATCAGATACCCCAAAATCCATAATCTCCAAAATCTAAAATAACAACCAACGAACAGAGATATCAATTTAAAAAATTAATTCTCTCTGAAAAAGCGTATTTAGAAGCTGGTTGTTGAAATTGGAAGATGATAAAATTAGGGTTAGCTTATCTTCGCAAATTGAATTGGAGATAAAACTTAACCCTAAACCAAAACTGATCTGGTATTTTTGATTATCTTCCAATTTTGGAGAATTTTTCGCTAGCTTGAATCTTTGTAGAGAATGAACAAATTAAATGAAAACTTTTTCTAGGGTTTCAACGGAGAGAGAGAGGTGAGAGACAGAGAGAGTTAGAGTCGTTGAAACCGATAGTTGCACTTGCAAGGGAGAGCCGTGTTGTCGTTTCTCGGTCAGATACATTTGAAGGATGGAATGGTCTGTGGGCCGGTGTGGAGGCATTATGATGGTCCGGTAATCGGTGACCGTTGGATTTTAATGTGGAGTGAGAAATTGAGAATGTGCCGAATCAAGCATAATATTTGATTCAATTGTTTGACGAGTGGGATTATGTTAAGTTGTTAACTACTGGTAAGGTAATTCACCCGATTATGTATGAAATCTAAAAATAAAAAGGGTAAAACTTAAGTAAAACGGTGTTATGGATATTTTGTGTAAGATAAATTATTATTATTCAACTCATTTTGTATTTGTGAGTTGAGTTGTGAGAGAATAAGGTTCATCTTACGAATTAAGATCTGTATAATCATATTATAGGAAAATTACTCATAAAAAATAACAAAAACTTAAATAAAACAGTGTTACGTATATTTTATGTAAAACGAATCATTCTTGTTAGTGAAAATAATATAGGAGTGTATATATATATGAAAAACAGTAGGGTCATTGCTACAGATACACAATGCAATTTATAATTTTATACTTTAAATGTACTCAATAATTCAACTGTTCATAGTAATAGGAGACCTACTCATTTTCTTGGGTTGGCAAGCTCTGGGCTGGCAAGCTCAGTTACACGCAAGTGGAGATTATTATTATAAATTTTTAGTTTATTAATATGGTTTTAGCTAATTTACTTGGTTTTTTAGGGAGATTATGTGTGGGTTGGCTAATGTTCAATGAGTCATAAATTATAAAATTTAAAGTTGGAATTAGTCGGATTAAAACTTTTTAGTGGTTAGAATTCATTATTCAAAGACGTATTTATTGGAAGGGGTATTACTTTCATTATTTGATACTTTTAATAATTATGTATTTTCTTAATTTGAGTAAGAAAGATAAAATTGGGTATTATTTTGTTACTAGGTTTGTGAATTTAGTGTTCAAAACAAATTAAGTAAATATTTGAGTCCAGATCTTCTGTACCACTTGTGTGTACCACTGGTGTACCACTTTTCATCTCAACCATTGCATCCCAACTATTGCATCTTAACCAATGGTTGAGATGAAAAGTGGTATACCAGTGGTACACATAAGTGGTACAGGAGATCTGGACTCTAAATATTTACACTCATTGGAGCTCTATCTTTTATATTAAAGTCTTTGAAAGTTTCCTATCTATTTTGCGATCTAACAAATTCTAACTTAATTAAACTTATAATTTGCAAATTGGGCCTTAGTGTTAATTCATAATCTTAGAAGTTTCATTCAGCAATTACATATTAAACGGAGGACTAACCGAAGAGGAGAGAAATGGGCAGCATGGCGGGGATGAACTAGGCACTCTTCATCGTGCACCTTCTCTCGGTTGATGCTCCGATCTTTGTCGTTTAATCCTTGTGACAAACAAACCGTAGGCAACTGAGGTAGCAATTGAAGAGACCACAAACTTGTGTGTGAAAGTAGGTATGTATTATGTGATCATTTTATCCACAAAGAGAATTGCCAATATTCGAAATCTTACGAATAAGGGACAAGATTTTTTCTACGACAAGTTTGTTTATAGGCGACTCGATCTGATAAGTCTGCTAACTTGTCTTTATTTTTATGTTATTAGCATGCAATTCATTATTGAGATTATACGTTGTTTTTTACTGCACAATTATTTTAATATGAACATGATTATTTATTTGTTATGTATATTAAATAATCAGCTCGTTGCAGTGTTAATATTTTTAACAATTAGTTTCAAATTTAATGTGACGTTGGTTCGAGGATACCTTGTAGAAAACAAAAGAAAAAGTAAAAAAGAAACAGATTTAAAGTTGGAGTAGCAAAAAATAGATAAAGCTCAAACTCACAACATAAAAAGTTACAATAAAAATAGAGACAAAGTTGGTAGCACCGAAAAAAAAAGTTTAAAATCACAAACGAGCCACTATAAATTATGCACGAAAAACGAACTCTATAAAATTTAGAAATAATTGCAGCCCAGTACCTTTTGCAAGAAATTCAACCCCTTAAGTCCTCTCTTTTATTTTTCAACCGTAAAATTATTTTTTCATAAATTTGTTCTAAAAATACCCATACCCACCTGTTTCTTTGGTCTGTCTTCTTCCACATTAATTTTACCCTCCTCCCTCCTCTTCGCCTCTCTCATCTTCTTTGAAATTTCTAAAAGTTTGTTTGTGTTGTGTTCAGTCTAATTTCGGCTTTGAAAGCGCTATTGATTCTGATACTATATTTGACGGAAAACGAAGTTTAAGGGTGTTAGTTGTCAGTTTTGAAACTGATGCACTAGTAGAAATAAAAAAGTTGATGACTCTTTTGTCGGTAGAGCATAACTTTTGATCCCGGATGAACCACGGGACCCACAATATCTAAATTTGAAGCTCTCGACAAGATCTACAAGATTCATGGGGAACACCCCGTGATGTCTTCTTTTTAAGGCAAAAAAAAAATGTTGTTTAAGCACAGTAGAGCATAACTTTTGATCCCGGATGAACCACGAGACCCACAATATCTAAATTTGAAGCTCTCGACAAGATCTATAAGATTCATGGGGAACACCCCGTGATGTCTTCTTTTTAAGGCAAAAAAAAAATATTGTTTAAGCACTATTTTGGGCTTCATAAGGCATTGTGATGCCCAATTTTTATATTGTGATGCCCAATTTTTATATTGTGATGCTCAAATTTTGACAGACTTCAATTGTGCATTGCGATGCCTAAGTTTTGCATTGCAATGCTCAAATTTTGGCGATGATTTTTGCATTGCGATGCCCAAATTTGAGCAGACTTCAATTGTGCATTGTGATGCTTAAATTTGGGTGAGAATTTTTGCATTGCGATGCCCAAATTTGGGCGGACTTCAATTGTGCATTAATTGCGATATCCAATTTTTGCACTGCGATGCCCAATTTTTACATTGTGATGTCCAATTTTTACATTGCGATGCCCAAATTTGGGCAGGGGCTTTGTCCACGCACCTTTTATTCATTAAGCGTACCTTCGTCATTCCCCCAAGTGTATTTTAGCGATTTAAAAAAATGTAGGAGACTTAGGTGGTTATAATTTCACCAAAAGAGACCGACTTGATTATCACCGTAAAATTTATTACTAATTTGCTTCAGGGTGTTTACATTTTGTCAACAATATAGGCCGTCATATTTCGCGATCCAGTGACTTAGTTTGATGGTTTTAGACTTTCTATCTATTCCTATGTTATCTTTTTCTCATCATTAAAAAAAAAAAAAAACTCAAATTCGAATTACTAAATCATAGTGTCAAACACACTATATGTATATTACAACATAACGTTGATCAATTATGTTAATATTTGTTGTTGATAAATCACTACCCAAGTTTGATTGAAGGGCTTGATTTGCTCACAAACCAATTTTCAACAAGTATTTTATGAAATTTGGTGGATTGTGTTATAAACGAATGTGGTATGTGTGTTGATCTAGCTTTGTAACAAATAGAATGACTAAAATAACATCGTGTAACGATATCCCAAATATTAGGCATACGGTTGAATTGAGTTTGAATCATTTTTGAAAATATCAACTTTTAAAAATAATGTCTACAATTTCTATAACATTTCAACTTTATTCTCCACATTTGATCTTAACATATTGATTATGATCAAGTATTATTGTAATTATGTTCAACTTTATCCCTTAATTACTGACTTTTCTAACAAAGACTCTTTGGTGGACTAAGGGAGTACTTATTTTGGTAATGTAATAAACTTGAAAAGAAATTTGAGATTAATATCATTTCGCGAATCAATTTTAAAACTAAACGCATGTGCCAAACTAAAATAAATTGATTAGTTTTTTGGGTGATAATTATGTCGGTCTCTTTTGGTGAAATTATAACCATCTAGGTCTCCTATATTTGTTTTAAACCGCTAAAATACACTTTTAAGGGTAAAATGATGAAGATATCCTTAATTAAGGAAAAGTGAGCGGACAAAGCCACTGCCCAAATTGGGAATTGCAATAAAAACATTGGACATCGCAATGCACAATTGAAATATGTCAAATTTTAAGCATCGGAATGCAAAAAACCACTACCCAACATTGAGCATCGCAATACATAATTGAAATATGTCAAATTTTGGGCATCAAAATGTTAAAAGCCACTGCCCAAATTTGGGAATCGCAATGAAAACACTGGGTATCGTAATGCACAATTGAAATTTGTCACAATTTGGGCATCAGAATGCAAAAATCCCAGGGCATCGAAATGCAAAAAATGGGCATCGCATAAACTTCCAAAGCCTAAAACAATGCTTAAACAACATTTTTTGGCATTAAAACAAAGACGTCACGGGGTAAGCCTAATGTGTTAAGGTAGATCATGTTGAGGGCTTCAATTTGATAGGTAATGGGTCTCGTGGTTCATCCATGATTAAAAGTTATGACATGCCGACGGAAGAGTCCTCAACTTTTTTTATTTCTACTAATGTGTTTGGAGCTGCTTGGCCAAAGAAGATGAAAGAAGGTTGGCGATGGAAAAAGAGAGATGGAGATAAAGTTGGATGGCGAGCAGGTCTGAAAAGAAGAGGTGGGAGAAGAAGATGAAGAGAGAGTGAAAAGAAGTAGCAGGTCATGGGAAACTTTGGAACAAAATTATGAAATTTGACTTTTGTGGTTTTTTAAAAAGTACTTGAGTGATTACATTTTTAGAAAATGGTATCGGCGGCAATTATATCTAGTTTTTTTTTTTTAACTTTTACTTTTAGTGAAGAGTTTTAAACATACATATTAAAAGCCCAAAACAATTTTAATAAAACAAAAACTTAAAAAATACGGTCATACGGTATTTTACATAAAATTGATCTTATTGACTCGACTCATCGTGTGTTGTTGGGTTACTTTGTGAGAGAGTTGGGATCCGTCTTATAATTTAGGCTTAAATCGCAATTTGGTCACCCAACTTTTCCACTTTTTACAATAAGGTGACTCTACAATTTTATTTTCTAATTTAGTCATTATACTTCATTTAGACATTCAATAAGGTCACTCAAGTCATTTCCGCCAGTTATGTTGGATTGAAATGGTCAAAAGACTAAAATATTCTCTAAACAAAATCAAATTGTTTTGGCTTAATCGCAATTTGGTCACCCTACTTTCCCACTTTGCAATAAGGTAACTCTCTACAAAAAAAAAAAAATCAATTTTTTTAGCCTCTTTCTACTGTAACCCCTTTTCACCCTTCATTCCACCATGGTCATCACATTGTGTTTTTGAAAAAGGTTTCAAATCTGAAAATTTTAGAACAGTGAAAGAGAGACTTTGCCTCTTGGTTGTCTAAAAATTAAAGATTAGAGAGAGAAAGAGAGAGAGAGACGAAGTGGGAAGAAATGATGTTTGATAAAAGTCAAGAAACCATGGTGTTCGACAAAAGTCACTCATCCACATAGAGACTTTACCTCTTAGTTGTCTGAAAAATTAAAGATTACAGAGAGAGAGAGAGAGATAGAGAGATAGAGAGAGAGAGAGAAATAGAGAGACGGAGTGGAAAGAAATGATGTTTGATAAAAGTCAAAAAACCATGGTGTTTGACAAAAGTCACTCATCCACTTACATCCTCCCCAATCTCTCCGATGAAGAAAACACCACCCCCTTCCTCCTTTGAAAGTTAAATAGTAGCTAGGATTCACGAAAACAATTAATGCAATTCGTCATGTAGCTTGTTACTGTAGCTACACCAGGAAGTGCATTGATTAGAAAATAAAAAACAATGGAAGACTTTTAATTTAAAGCAAAAATTAAACACAGATGTTTTACCAAACAATCTATAAGCATATGCTTGTAGATTCAGCCTTATGGCCAAAAAAATTTCACTTAAAAAGATGGAATGTTTTACAAAACAATATGTGAAATCACTAAAACCAAAAACTCTTACAAGACAACACGTCTTAGAGAGCAAAACCAACAGAAACAAAGGTAGAGAAACCGTGGGATTAAAAATTCAGCTTCCTAGAAACACTAGGAAGACATACAGTCACAGTAGTTTCAATGTAGTTCCCAATGAAGTTACATTCGGTGATTCGGAGCTTCATTCAGATTCAAGCAACAACACTTTTTCTGTTTTTTGTGTATTCTGTCTTCTTTGCTTCTCTCTTGTATTATGTTCTGTGTTCTCTCTACCTTTGTGCCATGCTCCTTATTTATATTTCATACAATGGAGGAGACCTACAATACCATAACAAATGACTCCAAGTATCTAAAGGATTAGAAGTTAGATTCCATAATCAAATAAATCACCTTTATTACTTAGATTTTGTTACCAATCATATAGAGACTCTTAGAGAAGATTTAGGAAGGGATTATTATCAAGATTTTGTTTCCAAGAATACACCTAAACGTTAGGACCAAGAAAACCAAAATATTATCAAGATTTTGTTTCCATTTATATACCAAAACTTTAGGACCAAGAAAGGTTAAAACAAGACCAAAATATGACATGCCTATTTTGCCCTTACATCCTCTCTACCGCAAACCCAACCACCCACCTCTCTCATCCCATTTTAAAACCTTCACCAACGTCTTCATCCCCATCGTCGGTGTCAGCGTCTTAGACCTCCTTTACACCTTTAAGAAAACTTGCTAGCTCATAGGCTCCCTTATCCCCTTCCGTGTCGCCGCCCTTACTTACCACTATATGATGTTACTAATCCAAACTCGCCACAAGCTTAACCCCCCCCCCCCAAATTGATTCATTCGGTGATCTAGGTTTTTCTGTTTGTGGGTCCCCCGATCGGTTGTCAAGGAACAAATGGAATAGAACGATCCGGGTTAGTGAGTTATCGAAGAAGAGAGATATCTATGGTGCGAAAATCAGACACTTCTTGAGTGATGCAAAGTCGAGAAGGATCTTAGCGATGGATAAACATGTCAAATACCTCAATTGGTTCGGAAGGACACTTTTCTTTTCAATATTGAAGCTATTCTTAATTTAAGTTTTTTCTATACTGGGGTCAATCTATGTAGATGGAATACAAAGATCTCATATTAGAGTCGGGTTCTGCGTCAACTACCTCATCTTCGTCGCCACCACATTAGCCTTCATTTTCAATCTCTCCCCCAATCAAATCAACTCTCAATCGTCGAGTTTGAATATGAACTTGACCCCAAAATCTATGTTCATTTGGGGTTGTTTTCATTTTCAATTAGATCTAAATTTTATTCCAAGGTTGACCCATTTGGTTCATATGAGTATCTTTGATGATGTTGTTGACATTGGAGTGGTGAATGTTGTCAAGGTTGAAGAATGGTTGATAATGTATGCAAGGGTGTTTTCAGGTTTCTATAATTGTTTTAAGATTTTCATCCAAAATATTGGATGGAGCGATGAACATGTTATATGTTGTCAAGTACAATGACTAAATTGGAAGAAAAAAAATTGTGGAGTCACCTTATGCAAAAGAAGGGAATTAGGGTGACCAAATTGTGATTTAAGCCTAAGGTATTTTTGGGTTTCTATGTTTAAGTTTTTCAGTAAAAAAATTGGATGAAGTGATGAACGTGTTATATGTTTCCAAGTACCATATTGATTTATTTTTTTTTGATAAAGTTACATTATTACAAAAAGTGTGAAAGTTAGGTGATTAAATTACAATTTAAACCTATAATTTAAGATTCCTAAAGAAATTTATTCATTAAATAATGAGTAAATAGGATAATTAGTTAATAGTTATGCAGCCAAATTGGGAGGAGGGAGGAGAGTGGTGGGCTGGCGCACGTGGAATCGTGGCTAACGGAATGACCAGCTCTTCTATTCTGTTGCTGGGTCGTAAAAGAACGCCAGGTTTGACCGATAGCTTAATGAGTGAACGCCGTGTTTCATTGCAGGCCACATACTAATATTTTTTTATTCTTCTTTTTTGGTACAATACATATAAACACTTGATTATATTACAATTTACAAATACATTACATTGTAGTTTGAGAGACCTTTCTAACTAGTCTTTTACTGCTATTGCTCTTATTATGTTTTGTGTCAATAAGGAATGGAAATCTCAGTAATATTTTTTTTATTGTCTTGTTTGAAGAAATGAAACATTTATTAGGAATGGAAGCAAACAAATAAAATGAATGAATTTAATTTGATGTACGTGTACCATTGTTTAATGGAAAAAGGTTAATTTAGGTAAAACATTTATTTATTGTTTTGAATATTACAATAATACCCTAATTACGTATGATCAAATTGATTTGTTAAGATTTATTTGTTTTTGAATAAATCTTAACAGATCATATTTCATTTAATTGATTTATTATTTGTGTAGTACTCTTTGAGTCTTCGTAATATAGGAAAGATAATTTCTTTTACCAATCTTTGCATATGTTTGGTAAATAATAAATTGATTGCTATCTTCTTGGAATAATTATATATGGTAATTCTTCGGTGTGTAAGATTAAATGAAGAGCACGACCATCCTTTATATAGCCTCCAAGAAAACAAACCTACTAATTAAGATTTATCAATCAAGGAAAAGATATACTCCTTTCGCAGGCAAATAGTCCACTGCTTTATTTTAAATGTTTCACTTAAAGAATTTATTTAAAAAATTTAAGGTATATAAATGTTATTTTTACTAAAATATTATTTTCTTAAAAAGTTAATTTTCAAATAAAGATTTTTTACAAGAAACGGAGGGATTATAAAGATTATGATAAACTTGCACATCAATTTACTAAAGATCCTTGTGAGTATGTCAGTTCTTGCTAAATTTCGGATCCTTAAATTTAATCAATCAGTCAATCAATCCACAAGAGATTGAAAAGTGAAAATTCTGCAAAGGTGGGAATACACTGTGTTAATCTTAAATTGTTCGGTTTGGTTTGGTTTGGTTTTGTCAAAGTTACGAATCGAACCGTTTATATTGGTTCCAAAAATCAAAATGAACGGAATAAAGATTGGAATTGAACCGAATCGAACCACCTGATTTGATTTGGTTTTATTGTTTATATAAATTGTTATTAATCAACTTAACTATCATTAAGAATAACAATAAAAATAAAATTTTAATATGAAATTAGCATCAAAATTAGATAATAACCTACTAAAATAAAATTATAATAATGAAAATAATACAAATTTCAAGATAAATACAGAGAATTGAAGAAATAATAATCCTCCAACAATCAAGATTTTATTTGGTTTCATATGTATATACTCCCTCCGTTCCGGACAAAAAGTCATGTTTAAAAGTCAAACTTTTTAAGAAAATGAAAACTTTAGTAGTCCATTAGTAATAAAATGACACTTTTATGCATTAATTTTTTTAAAATGGACTATTTAAGTGAAGCATCTTAAAATGAAATACTCACTCCATCCCTAAATAATCGTCCTAGTTGATCCGGCGCACAGTTTAAGAAAAAACAATTGACTTGATTATTTATTTGGATAATGTTAGGGCCACTCTAATAGCACTTAATTTTGGGTATCAAATGATGTAGCATCTTATGTGTCATATTGTTAACATAATTTTTGAACTTATAGTGTCTATTAGAAACCACATCATTTGGTGTACAAATTTGAGTGCTCGTTGAGTGACTCTAGCATTACTCTATTTATATTGGTTTAATGTGTAGTTTCCTTTAAAGCCCAAGTGTATGTGACTCATAATTAAAGTAGAGTGAAAAAGTAAGGGTAAAGTGATAAAAGTGATGTTCTAAAAAGGTAAGTTTCAAACTGAACAAATATTTTGGGACGAACGAAAAAAGAAAGAAGGACGATAATTTAAGGGACGGAGGGAGTAATAGACTCTTTGTCCGAAATGAATGGAATATATTATATTATGTGACTAAACCAAAAGCTTAGATTATGCATAAGTGACATAACAGATGATCTAAAGGTTAGAATAGTTAACAGATGTTATATAATATATATTATATATAATAAATAAATAAGCATTTATAGGTAGGTTTGATTCAATGCAAAAAATAATAAACCAAAGGAAATAATTTTTTAATTTTTGAAACTGAAACGTCTTCTATCGAAACCGAATCAAACCAATGTTGGTAGGTTTCGTTACCGCCGTTTGGTTAGAGAAATTATTTTCATCCATTTGTCTCTTTGTTATATTAATCAAGTTGAACACGTGTTTTGAATGAGTGGTATTATCATAAATATACTCATTGAGAGGAGTTTTCATTTGTTTTTCCACCTAGTTGATGGGTTTTATTCATTGTATTGAAACTAAAACGGTTTACTAGTGAAAGTTTCGACATATTGATAAATTTATAATTACTAGTTATTTAGTCCGTGCTATGCACGGGTACAATGAGAGAGATATATATATTTTTGTAATAATAATATAACTTTTAAATATTATAATTAGATTGCTAATCTCTTCCATGGTTATAAAATAATTTAAACTTAACATCATTTCCTAACCAATGTAAAATATACATCTTCTATTGGTAATAATGGTAAAAATCTTTTATCAAATATATATATATATATATATATATTTAAAGTTGGTGAGGAGCACTATGGTTGTGCCACCTCACCACCTTTGGATAAATCTTCATTCTAAAACATCCATGTAGAAGTTTTAAAAAATTTTGGTTTTCAAGTGACTTTGAAAATCAACATCACTTTCCAACCAATGTATGATGCATTTCTTCTATTGGTACTTAATAATAGAATTTTTAAAACCAACATCAATTTCTAACTAATGTGAGATACATCTCTTCTATTGTTGAAAAATTAGTATTTTTAGTTAAAGAAATTGTGCAACTTGAGGCACGAATTTCTTTATGTGTCATTTGTTTGTTGACGAAGATAATTGCGCAAATGTGTTCTACTCGGTGAGAGCATCAAAATTATATATTTATTTGTCCAAATCGAGTTTTGGATAATAAGATATCAAGACTTAAAGTATAATACTTGTTAAAACAATTAGTTTTTTTAGTGAGAGAAATTGTACAACTTGAGGCACGAATTTCTTACGTGTCATTTGTTTGTTGGCGAAGGTAATTGCGCAAATGTGTTCTACTCGGTGAGAGCATCGAAATATTATATTTATTTGTCCAAATCGAGTTTTGGATGAATAAGATATCAAGAGTTAAAGTATAATAATACTTATTAAAAAATTAGTGTTTTTAGTGAAAGAAATTGTGCAACTTGAGGCACAAATTTCTTTACGTGTCATTTGTTTGTTGACAAAAGTAATTGTGCAAATGTGTTCTACTCGTCAAAAATATTGAAATGATAAATTTATTTGTCCAAATCAAGTTTTGGTTGAATAAGATATCAAAGCTTAAAGTATGATGTTAAAAGTTAGTCATTAGAAGTAATATCTAACTTTGAAGAGTTTTATCCCACATTGGTTAAAAGTAATGTTAGTTGTAATTTTTTTTAAAATATAAGTCTTCTACTATTGACAATAGAAGAAGTTATATATACTAATACTAATACTTCTTATCATAATGATTATTAGCTAATGGTTAGAAAACCAAAAATATATATATCTTATATTGTTAATGATAGTAAATCTTTTATATAATCTAAAATAATTAAAAATCAACATCATTTTTTAATCAATGTGAGATATACATTTTCTATTGGTAATAATAGTAGAAGTTTTTTATCAAAAAAACTTTAAAAACCAACATCACTTTATAACAAATGTACGATACATCTTTTCAATTATTAATTAATAATAATATTTTTAATACAAACATCAATTTCTAACCAATGTGTGATACATCTTTTCTATTGGTAATAACAGTAGAATATTTTGTAACCATATGAGATACATCTCTTGTAAAAGTGAAAGTTTTTAGTTTAAAAACTTTAAAATCTAACATTTTATTCTTAAACAATGTGTTATACATCTCTTTTATTGGTAATAATATAAAATAATTTAAACTCAACATCATTTTCTAGCCAATGTGAGATATACATCTTCTATTGGTAATATTGATAAAAATATTTTATCAAATATATATATATATATATATATACATATATTTAAAATTGGTGAGGAGTACTATGATTGTGCCACCTCACCACCTTTGTATTTAAATTTTTTTTA
Organism: Codonopsis lanceolata; assembly: GCA_013146195.2. Classification (NCBI taxonomy): domain Eukaryota; kingdom Viridiplantae; phylum Streptophyta; class Magnoliopsida; order Asterales; family Campanulaceae; genus Codonopsis; species Codonopsis lanceolata. The sequence goes on along the minus strand of CM028377.1, from coordinate 61,793,650 downwards.
AATCTTCATTCTAAAGCATCCATGTGGAAGTTTTAAAAACTTTTGGTTTTCTAGTGACTTTGAAAATCAACATCACTTTTCAACCAATGTATGATGCATGATGCATTTCTTCTATTGGTACTTAATAATTGAATTTTTAAAACTAACATCAATTTCTAACCAATGTGGGATACATTTCTTCTATTGTAGAAAAATTAGTGTTTTTGTGAAAGAAATTGTGCAACTTGAGACACAAATTTATTTACGTGTCATTTGTTTGTTAACGAATGTAATTGCGCAAATGTATTCTATTCTGTGAGGGCATCAAAATGATATATTTATTTGTCCAAATCGAGTTTTGGATAATAAAATATCAAGGCTTAAAGTATAATACTTGTTAAAAAAAATTTAGTGTTTTAGTGAGAGAAATTGTGCAACTTGAGGCACGAATTTCTTTACGTGTCATTTATTTGTTGGTAAATGTAATTGCGCAAATGTGTTCTACTCGGTGAGAGCATCGAAATGATATATTTATTTGTCCAAATCGAGTTTTGGATGAATAAGATATCAAGAGTTAAAGTATAATACTTATTAAAAAATTAGTGTTTTTAGTAAAAGAAATTGTGCAACTTTAGGCACAAATTTCTTTACGTGTCATTTGTTTGTTGACAAAAGTAATTGTGCAAATGTGTTCTACTCGGCAAGAACATCGAAATGATATATTTATTTGTCAAAATCAAGTTTTGGATGAAGAAGATATCAAAGCTTAAAGTATGATGTTAAAAGTAAGTCATTAGAAGTAATATCTAACATTGAAGAGCTTTATCCCACATTGGTTAGAAGTAATGTTAGTTGTAAAAGTTTTTAAATATAAGTCTTCTACTATTGACAATAGAAGAAGTTATATATGCTAATACTAATACCCATTATCATATTGATTATTATTATGTATTATTATTAGCTAATGGCTAGAAAACCAAAAGTTTTTAAAACTTCCACATGGATGCTTTAGAATGAAGATTTATCTAAAGGTGGTGAGGTGGCACAACCATAGTGCTCCTCACCAACTTTAAATATATATATATATATATATATATTTTTTTTTATAGATAAAATGTGTTATAAATTAACCACAAGATAGAACGAAGAGTATGAGAGAGAGAGAGAGAGAGAGAGAGAGAGAGAGTTTTATTCAGAGGAATCGTCTCACAAATGAACAACAGACTGCTCGGTATTTATAACCGAGCAGCAGCACACAAAGGAAGAAAAATCACCAAACAATTAATGTTCACATGCCATAGGCCATTGACTTAATTACCAAGGCTACGGTGTAGGCCACTGACTTTTGTTCCATAACAAAATGTTTATTTTATGTCATTTATTGTTTTAATATTTCGCTGTTGTGCGTTATCTTAGATGTGGTTCACACTTTAGACAACATTTACTTTTAGTAAAAAAAAAAAAATCTTTTAACTTTTCTAGCTACAAAACTTGTTAGAGAATTTCAATTTTTTTTTTTTTAACCAGGTTGAATCATGGAGTAGTAGTTTCGATCCCTTATTGCTACTATCAGGAAAATCGCGGGATGTGTCCGAATGATATAGGGTTTGAGAACATGTCAACTAATAACACATACAAGATTCAGTTTCAGAAGAAAGCAAATTGTTTCCACCAAGTATCGAACTCATGATGCATGCCTCCAAAATCTTATGTCTCCCTCCTTTTACCACTCGGCTATGCCCCAGGGGACAAAATTTCAAATTGATGATGCTTTGTTTTGATTATGATTATATTGTTCTTAAAAAAGTTATTACCCTCACTATATTGTTGTTGAGATTAAATGACAAATTCCTTCCAGGATAATCAAAAACAAAAAAACAGAATTGTAGACAACAAAACTACAATTCTCCCAAAACAGGTTTTGCGAATATTTTGAGTGTGAGCATTGTAGAAGAAGAGAATCTGAAGATGATGGAAAATGTTGAGGAAATCGATTATTAATACATTGATAAAACAAATTTGGAAGAGTTGTGTTTATCTGGAATAGACACCCTTTGTAAAAAGGTTTATATGAGAAGGCATCATTTAAATTTCGAATTGATTTTTCTGAAAAAATAAATAAATGTTAATTTTGGAATTAACATAATTTCTAATTTTGAAATTAGCAAGTGTCTATATTTGACAATCTATCTATAACTATTACTAAAATAGAAACCGCAGATGCTACGCGACAGCTTTCTATGAAATAACTGTCACATGTCAATTTTTTATAAAATAAGACAAGATTTTTCTTTGCTTTTGTCAAGTATATATAGTTTAATTTAAACCCAACTTGTATCCTATTTAATTTATACAAGTTTAACTTAACTGAAAATTTTCAATTTTCATCTCCTTATACTATTTTATTTTTACAAGTTATTTATGGGATAATTTTATATTAATTATTTCTTTTATTATTCTATGTCTATTAATTATTAATTGAGTGAATTTTAATCAACTGGCGGTATAATTTTTTTACCCAAGCGGCCCTTGGATCATGACATGTGTCGATCACAATCTTTGTCTTGATTTATTTGATTTTGGTTCCCCACGTGTAGTGTTCAAACGATGTTTGTGTAAAAAATATTCTACAACGTAGATGGATGAAAATTTAATATTAATCACTACTAACAGAAGTCACTGCTGTCACATGATGACTTCAGTTAAAACTATCAATTTAACCAAAAAATAACTGTATCTATTAATTACTCTTTTGAGTTCTTTTTTTCTACAAAGTTCATATGCAAATCTTTCAATTACTCATTTAAATGATCAATTTCATTATACTATTAACTATTACTAAAATAGAATTTATACTGTCACGTTACAGCTTTCGGTAAATGATTATCACGTGCCAACTTTCTTGTAAAATAAGAAAAGAGATTGGTTTTTTTTGTCAAATACAACTTAATTTAAAAATAGACTTTATTCTATTTAATGTACACAAATTTAATTTGACTGAAACTATTCGATTTTCATCAATTTTCATTCCGCTACTATTTTATTTATATAAGTTATTTATGAGACAAGTTTATGTTAACTTTTTTTCTATAAATATATATCTATCAACTATTAATTGATAAAGTTTTCATTCACCGACGGTGTAAAAGTGTAATACCCGATAATTTTAGTTAAAATATTAATGTGCATTAATTAATATTATTACTATTTTAGACCCATTGAATAAATATTATAAGGCCAAAATACGAAAAACACCCTAAAGTTTCCACCAAATCCCATAACGGTACATAACCTAAGGTTTGTGTCATAAGCATACTTGCCATTACAAATTGTCCATAGTGCACCCTCGGCCAGACGGCCGTTTCAATTGGTACTTTAAGTAGCACGTGCAGGGTAAAATAGACCTTTTCCTACAGACCTTTACAAAACGGTGGGAAACTTCAAGGTATAAATTGAAAATTCACAAATGTCCCCAATTACAAACGCCCTAATTGAGCTCGCTGGTTCTGCTTCGTCTTCATCCTCCTCTGGCAGTACGTGGGAGCTCGACCTCACTTCTTCCTCTTCATCCATGGCAGAATGCTATTGTGGCAATAATAGGGTGTTGAAGACAGCTTAGACTGGTACAAATCCGGAGCGAAGGTTCTTTGGTTGCCCAAATTATAGTCAAGTAAGTTATTAACAAATCTTATTTATAATTATTCCATCTTGGGTTTTGTCGACATGAAAGGTGCATTGTTGAATTAGTGAACTTCAATTATTCCTGGGTTAATTTGACTGCTCAATTTCATATGCGTTGACATGAAATTTGTTTTGTTGTACTGAGTTTTAATGTTGCTTTATGTTAATAAATTTGATTGGATTTAGGCTTGAGCCAATTTAACTCACCTTCCATTTTTTAACTTTGATGATTTATACGATGGTGGATGATGTCATTATTTTTCTTGGCATGATCCCCCAATGTGCCCACGATCCACTGTAGTTATTCCAGGTCTGCTACAGGCCATTAATCGTCATGAAAAAGAGATAATGCAATTGAAAATCAGGCGTGTTTGGGAGCAAAAAACGTTCATTGGCCTACTATTTGGGTGTTTTAGTTTTATTTTGTTGTTGATGTTGTTACTTGTTGTGGTTTGAAGTGAAGGAGAACAACAAGCAACAAACACTCAAATTGGTGTTGTTGCTAATTTTAGGGTTTATAATAGGTAGGATGTAATGGTTGACTGTAGACTACTCAAATTGATGAAAATTTGTTGCTAATTTGTTGATGGCTCAAATTGATGAAAATCTGTTGATTGTTAATTTGTAGACTACTCATCTCTTAGTTGATGAAATTGTATTCATGATAACTTGATGAATCAAAAAACAAAGCATTGATGAATCTAAAACAGGGCATTGATGAAATTGTATCAAAAAAGGTTGATGACAAGCATTGTAAAATAGGCCATTACACAAAGTATTTCAATATTATACTCAAAATAACCAAAGTATATAAAAGGGTTGGTTAATTGGTCCTTTATACTAAAAAAAAAGCCATTACACAAGATATACCATTCACAACACATTAATTTGTCCTTTATACTAAAAAAGGTCAAAGTATACAAAAGGGTTGGTTAATTGGTCCTTTACAAAAAGCCACTAACTTAACTATTCTAACTGTGCAAAAAAGGCAATTACATTCCCAACACATTACTTCAAGGCATGGCATCTTCCACTTGATCATTTTGTTTAGCAACCTTTTGTTTCTTTGAATTTGCTGCAGCTTGTAAGCTTCCAAGGGTAACACGTCTGCGTCCCCCTTCAATTGATATTTGAGGCAGGAATTGAAGTACCTCAAATTACTGTTGCAGTAGATGGAATCTCAGGCATAGTCATCCTCTGTCCTGGTCTCTGAATGAAATTAACAATGTTAGTATAATCCCAACAACATGAAACAGTAATGGTCCTTGAAAACACATACAGATTGTTGAGACATTGGCTGTGTTGTTAGAGGATCTTGGGATGAAGCAACAGGAAACAGTAATGGTCATCTCCTTACCTGAGATAATAATTAGATATCATATTGAATATATATCTGAATGAAATAAGCCATTCATATCATTCAATAAAACTCACTGTTGGAAAATCAGATGACAAAGCATGTGGACTCCCAAATGGCCCTCTCCTTGCCTGAGATTTTGTAAGCACTGGACTTTTGTTGGAAGCAATACCTTGATTATCATTCATGGGTCTTTCTTCTTGGGGCAACACCCTGTTCCACAAGATATTCCCTTTCTTCTTAACCTAGTAAACATATAAATATTAAAGCCTGTCACAACGTTAGAAATATAAGCATTTGAAATTGTAAGTAAAATAGTTTTTTTTTTTTTTTTGTAAGTAAAATAGTTGTCTGGACTTACTGTCCTTCTTGTTGTCTTTTGAACTTGCAACAAATAGTCCCACAAATAAGTAAAATAATTCCTCACTAACAAATGACAAACAAAATCAAATTAAGTAATCTTACATTAGATTTCTTCATTGGGATTTGCTCTGTTTATGTGGCTTGTGCAGTTTCATTGTCTGCACTTGGTTTGTCTGCACTTGGTTTATTAGGACAACTCCTGGCATTGTGATACTCTTCACCTCATATTCTACACCTGACAGTGTTTTGGTACTTCCTCAGCTTATGGGCTTTTCCTTTCTTTTCATCCAACTGCCTTATTCTTCTTCTTTTAGGCCTCCCATGCATCTTTTTCTCATGTGGGGGGTGTAAATCTTGATTGGTTTTGGGCCACATGTCTCTGCCCCTGATAGGATACACAATGTGCTCATAAGCCTTCATGTAGATCTGCTTGTTGTACCCGGTCGACCACATCTTGGTCAACATCTATTTTGTTGTGATTTAGGGCAGATATTCCACGTGGGCAAGGAATACCTGACACCTGCCACTTTCTACAAGAACAAACATATCTCCATACATTCCTCTCACTTGATACTTTTTGTTCCCAGCCCAAATAGTAATAAATCCATGTGATTCCCCTTTGTACTTGTCAAACTTCTTAATAATCCTTGGGCACACTAAGCCTTCATAATTCCTCATGTTTTCCCTACATTTTTGCATTCTTGACATCATATACATCCTAATCCACTCAAGCAACTCCAAGATAGGCTTGCACCTTGCTTTTACTATACATGAATTAAAAGTCTCACACAGGTTATTCAGCAACATATCACAGCAGTGGTCTGTACTAAAGAAAGCCCTGCTCCAATGTGATGGTATTTTCCCAGCTAGCCACTTATAAGCCTCATGATTTTGTTGCTTCAGTTTATCCATTTCAATGTTGAATTCCTGAATGTAGGAGGCTTTGGCACATGCATACAATTGTCTTTTCATGACATGACCCCTAAATTTTAGCTTGAAGTTATCATGCAAATGCTTGACACAAACTTGATTTCTGCATTAGGGACAAGGGCCTCAAGACTAGGAACCAGACCCTTCTGTTTGTCAGACATGAATATCCAATGGTATGAATTAACACACTATATATCTACCAACAATAGTCCCAAAAACCATGTCCAAGACTCTTTGTTTTCCCCTTCAACCACTGCATATGCAATAGGAAACATCCCATTGTTAGCATCAACACCAACATCTACCAAAATCATCCCCTTGACTGGACCCTTTAAAAAGCACCCATCTAACCCAATTACCTTTCTACATCCTGCTAAAAATCATTTTTTCAAACCCCCAAGGCATGCATACATTCTTTTAAACACAGGCTTCTCATTCTCATGCTCACAAAGTATTTCAACTGTTGTCCCTGGGTTTGATCTAATTCTTCTTTATAGTCCCACAAAGAGTCCATACTGATCTTGAAGACTAACCTCAACATTACTCCTTGCAACCTTCAATGCTCTGTAAGCACTGCTCCTTAACACTTCAATCTTAAGCTTTGTTCCAACAGTATGAAAGAATGAATCAGCTGGCCAGGTAGGGTTTAGTTGATATCTTTTAGTGTATTGATCCCCAATCCACCTAGAATTTACACATTTACTCTTGACCACATTACTGCAACTATGTTTGTCAACAAATGTCCTAACTCTGAAAGCATTTCCTTCACTTTTGAGTTGTGAACCATAGATGTACCATGGACAACCTTCTTTACATCTAGCACTTACCTTCAATTTCTCATTCTTGGTAAATCTAATCCCTTTCCTCTGATTTAATGAGTAAGACCTTACAACATCTCTGAATTCCTTGACATCAGTGAATTATATTCCTAACTCAAACACAGGCTCAAGCATGTCTGTCAAAGGGTTAAATCTCTTAAACTTGGGGGTATTTTTTCTTCCCATAACTTGCCTATGGTCATCTTCTTCAAAATCCTCGGAGCCATCAAGACTTTCAAAATCATCAGTATCACATTCAGAACCTGACTTAGCATAAAACTCCTCCTCAGTGTTTTCATTACTTACTTTTGACCTCTTTTGGTTGTTATCAAACACTATGATCTGTTTATTAGACACTACCTTTCCTTTTCCTTTTTCTTATCTCTAGCATTCATTGTGGAACAAACCACTATAAAAATAAAAAGTTATAGAATAAAAAAAGAAAAATAATTTAATGTGGAGGTTAGTAAAATAAAATAATTTACGAAACAAAAGTTTAAGACAAATTCTTAAAAATATATATGTAAAACAAAAATACGTTAGTAAAATAAAAATATTTGATGGAACAAAAATAATAGTTACAAAGTTAATAAAAACAAAAAAAATTAAACTGGGGTAACTAAAATAATAAAAATAATTTACGGAACAAAATTTTAAATCAAAATCTTAAAAATAGCTATGTAAAAAAAGACATTAGTTAAATAAAAATATTTGATGGAACAAAAAAATACATTAGTTAAATAAAAATATTTGATGGAACAAAAATAATAGTTATGGAGTCAATAAAACAAAAATAATTTAAACTGAGGTTAATAAAATTATAAAAATAATTTACGGAACAAAAGTTTAAAAAATTCTTAAAAATAGTTATATAAAGTAAAAATACGTTAGTAAGATAAAAATATTTGATGGAACAAAAATAATAGCTACAGAGTCAATAAAACAAAACAATTTAAACCGATGTTAGCAAAATAATAATAAAAAATTACGGAACAAATTTTTTCCATTAAACTAATTCTTAAAATAAAACAAAAATAATAGTTACAAAGTCAATAAAACAAAAAATATATAATAAAAGTTATTAAAATCAAAATAATTTACAAAACAAAAATAATAGTTAACGGTAAAAATAATTTCGTTATTTTGATTTTAGCTTATTTTTTTCTCAGAAATTTCTTTATTAATAAAATACAAATATAATTTAATAAAAGTAATCATTCAAAAGGATGAACTTATTTGAGTTCAAATCTATTTGCATGACGAAAAAAATTCTAAGTTTGCTTGAAGACATTAATTATATAGAATTTTTGAATAGTATAAATTGTTCGGGGTTGTCAGGTCATGAATTGACACTTAAAATTAGTGTTCTAATAATGTTATTAAGAAACATTGACCATGTTGCATGATTGTGCAGTTGAACAAAACTAATCATCATAAATCTTGGAGATCACATTGTTAAAATAATTTTTTTTGAAATGAAGCAATGTTGGAGAAAATGTTTTTATCCCAAGATTATCATTAACTCTATCCGATGTAAAACTGTTTTTCAAGTTCTAGAGAAGATAATTTACATTCTTGGTATCATATGCATTGGCAATTAACGAGTGTCAAAGTCAATAATTACACATATGTCTCTTTTTTTAAAAACTAATATTTAGTCATAGACAGATATATGTCGTAGTTTCCAAAATAACAAATTATTTTGATTTGAAGATATTGATATACGATGAAAGAAAAAACCAGCTAATAAGACAACAAATGTTGTGTATAAAGAAATTTTTTAGAATCTATAATGATTAATGATATACTTATGCATATTGTTAATAAACCGATCCTCTTTATTTTGGTTATGTATAATTTAGTTGACGTGCGTTTAACGCACATGTTAAAAAATTAATTATATCTATATTTACTGATCATCGTACAAGATACAAATATTATATTTCATTCCGTCCAACAGTTAAAGCTTGAAATATCTACAGAACAATATCAAAATCTCTTAAAAAGAAAGGTGCAGAGTAATACAGAAAGATTGCGAATCTTGATTTTTTTTTTTAAATATATATAATAAGGAATGTTCATAGAAACATGGCATAAACTTGTGTAAGATCATAAATTTGTAAGATGAAACCCAAAAAATGATAAAAATCAGGTTGTTGGAGTGAATAACTCATCACAAAAGATCACAAGTTACTCAGCAAAAAATGGTCAAAATGAGAGAAGAAAACAAATTGAAAATCAGGTGGAAGAGTCTAAAACCGACGGGCCAACCCAAATCCACCAGGGAAAAAAACACGGGTCAAAGGAGGAGCAAGTGCCACGTAAAGTTTTATCACACTCGAAATACTTTTAAGAAGAATCTTTGTCGTGAATAATTCATATAGCCACTTTCTGTACATTATTACTCACTGGATGAAGGAACCACCAGCTTTCAGTTCATAATCCATGCAGGGCATGATGAAATTGATTAACCATCCACGACATTTGAATCTAAAAATAATTTGAAGTATAAAACACGTCAATTTGTTTTCCTTTAATTTGTGTACGTTCCTTTGTTGCAGTTCCTCCAAATCAACCCCAAAAGTTAGAAAGACTGAATGTCTTGTCACATAGCTCCCACCTCCATTTCAGGAGCTTCTTTGAAAAAGTTGAGCCGAGCTTGTTTAGTTCGTTTAGCAGGCACTGAGAAAACAAAAATAAACAATACAATTAGTTGACAACTTGACATCTATGTTGCATAAGTTGGTAATGAGGCAAGTAAAAGGACATGGGCTTTCTACCTTTTCCATTACTTTTGTTGGATTCAACAACGTTTGACTTCCAGTCTTCATAATCATGTTTCTCAACACGTTTACGCTTGTTGTAGGAAGAAAGCTACATCCATAAACCAAGGGTTGCATCAACTAGTTAGAAACTTTAGCAGGTTTCAACTCCAAAATACTAACAAAAGCTTCAATTTATGAAGCAAAGAGACTTAAACCAGTATGAGCATCTCCACACAGTACTAAACAACACAGAAGCAGATATGGATAAATAACTCAAAGCCCATATAATCTTGTGTGGTTATACATAAGTGTGCATTCGGTTGCCACTACAGTCATCGTGTACCAAATTTATTTGAGGTACTCCCTCCCAAAATCGCATTTGACAAGTAAATTATTTAAATTCTGTACATTTGATTCTCTATATTTTATTTAAATTGCTCTAAAGTTGTATTATATTTTTGTAAGACACATTCAATAGTGTATCTTTGAAAATAAAGAAAAAAATGAAAAAAATATGGAGATTCGAAGATTAAATTTAAGAAATGGGACAATTTTTGGAACAAACCAAATTGGAAAGTACGAGTCTTTCTCTGGGACGGAGGGGGTAATATTTTCTGGATGAAGTAACAACTAGGCTGAATACAATCTCAACCAAAATTGACGATCAAGTTGAATGCTGAGAACTACAGAAATTAGAATTAAATCCAAGCAACAAGAAAACAAATGAATTCTAAAATAAGTAGAGGAAGATTACAAAGAGGGCCAGCCTCTGGGTTCTTCAATGCTTAAGCAGAATAAGACCCCATGATTCCCTGGGGATTTTTGTGCAAGTAAATAAGGAAGTATCTGAATTTGAAGAACCACCTTGTACTTGAGAAGTTCTAGGACCCATATAATAGACAGGTTCCAGAAAGTTCCTTATCTTAACCCAGATAATTTAAAATGATTACTGCAGTCTTCCGTTCTAGGACCTGTTTAATACTCACTTCGTTCCAAAAGAATCCACCATACTATTTTGGGATGCTTCATATAAAATAGTCCACTTTTAAAAAATTATGCTTACAATTTTCATAACCTTTCATCTTTACCCTCCACTTGTATTGTAAGCATATTGGTTGTATTTAAGTATTTTTTTGTAATTATGATCAACTCTAATACTACTTATACATCCCTTAATTATTAGACTTTTCAAACGTGAACTCTTTGAGTGGAACGGAGGGAATAATTTGTAACTTGATTGTTCCTTATCTTAACCTAGATAAGTTAAATTGATTACAGCAGTCTCTTTGTGTTTTTGTGTATGTAAAATATATCATCAACTTAGTGCAATATAATTAATGACAAGATGGATGAGGAACAAGTAAGATTTCAGCCAGTTTCACACAAGCAATTTTAATTCAGCAGCCAAGAGCTTTTCACCATATCTGAACAAACAAGCAAAAAGGGATATTGGTCATACATCCTTTCCCTCATCAGATGAATAGCCACCATCCTCAACACTTCTTTTCTCGGGCAAGGCATCTAACAAGCCTACATACACAGAATCGTATACAATGATTTATACCTTACTGATCAGTATTTGCAAATAACTTGGATGGACATGGTAACATACATGATTCAAAGTTGCACACAAAGAGACATTACCTCGGTTCCCTTTCACTTTTTTTGGATCTTTTTTTTCCTTTGCTATCCCAAACACATCATGGCACAAATCCTTCATGGTGGTTGCTACCTGAATTTTTTTTCATTTCCACATTTGTTTCAAAGTTCGATAAATAAAAATATTGTAGAACTGATAAAAGTAGGTCATACTAGGAATAAAATGTTTCTTACACTTGCAAATTCATGTTCAGATGTACCAGAGATTTCAATCACCTTAATCTTGTCAACCTTAAGCTGTGGCACAAGCGAAATATGATAAGGATAAAATTAAATGCACTGAAGCAAAATGGGACTACTCCATCTGCATAATCCCCATCCTGTGGTGCTATCTTCCAGAAGTTGAAAGAGAATACAAGAATGAAATTTGCATACCTTGTGTCTTTTTGCACACAAGTAGAAAGCTGTGGCCATAAATACCGGCCTATTGAAGTCAGCAGTTGCTCGACGGGAAGCTGGCAATGATGCAAGAAAGCGATCCCTATATCTGAAAATCAACAACCATTCAGCTGATCATATTAGCAACCCAATGTTCTAGGCAGAGAATCTGCAAGTCAGGTTACTTTTCCAAGTGGCACAGTATGTCAAACAGGAATTAAGCACAAGTAATGTTCTGACATTAGAGGAAATAAACTTTGGGTAGTTACATCGATAAACCTTTCTGGACAATAGGAATGAGCCTTATACATCCAAATTGAATAGCCAATTCCCTGATATCAAGCTTGTTCCTACAAACACATTATAAGTTCCAAAATCAATCCAAGGTCACCAAATGAAATACATATGCATACCCATTATAAGTTGAAACTGGTAGTAAGATACGCAAATAAGAATAATATGAAAATAAGGAACTAACTTGACACCCATGCCATTTTGCATGGAGTTGAATGATCTAATGTAAGCCCGTTCAGACATCCCACTCAATTTAATCGCGTTTTGACGATCAAACACAACATCAGCCCTACAATTTTCACCAACACGATTAATACATTTCAAGATTGTACCTAGTGCAAGGCTCTAGCAGACAACAAGAGTAGCTCGATAGCAATGTCCAATTATCAAAGCAGAAGGTACATTTGAGCTTTGAAAGAATAGATACACACATGCAAACAGAAACACGCACAAATGCAGACGTATGTTAATAGATATACCTTGCAGCAGCAATCTCTAAGCATATGACGGCTTTGCATATCTCTCCCTAAAAGGAATCTCAAATTAAAATTGGAAAACTGAATTGATAACCAAGGCAATTGAAAGAATGTTGAATTGAGAATTAGGCAAATGATCGAGAATGATTAATGTAAGTGTTGGGGATGATAGATACATACAACACCGAGGATGGAGGAGTCGAATTGGAGATCAGAGAGGCGGCGGAGCTCGGCGGCTTTACGAACCAATTCCTTCGATTCAGAAAGCCCTAGCTTCGTTGCTATATCCGTCAGATCCATTTTTTGGGTTTGGGATTGAGAGTTGATGAGTGAGCGTGTTTGCGTGGGCGTGTGTGTGTGTGAGTGAGAGAGAGAGGGGGAAAGGGTGCTTTGGTTGGATGCATTTTATTGTGGGAAAAAGGACTGGTAACAATGGCGGGAACACAAATCTTGCATTTCTAAATATTTAGTTTTGCGCGGTTGAAGATGCTGATTTTTTTTTATTTTTTATTTTTATTTATTTTGGGGGGGGGGGGAAGTGCACCACTAGTACCTGTACTTTTGAACTTTCTAATATTAGTCCATGTACAATTTAAATACACTCCGACGATCAAATAATACAGTTGATAAATAAAAATATAGTAAAAATAGTCTCTCCATATATAAAATAATTCATCAACGAAATTTATTTACATGGGAACATTGATAATGCATCACTCATATGAAATTAAATTACCACTTGGTTTATTACTTTACATGTACAATGATACCAAGAAAATAAAATGCTCTATATTATTAATAATTTCACTTTTTAACCAAGGCAACCACGAAAAGTATAAGAAATATTATATGCAAGTAAAATAACATATAAAATGCATTGGTTAAAAATAAGTGATAATATCATTTTCCAAAAAAATTTGCTATAATAATAATAGTAAGGACCTAATTACGCTTGCTGGAAGCTATGATAACCACTAGTAAATACTCTCTCTGTTCAGGACAAAAAAAATTATGTTTAAAAGTTAAATTTTTTAAAAAAATAATATTTTTTTACCCCTAAGGGGGCGGTCCAGTGGTAGATATGGGACTTCACAAAGTGTGAGGTCTCAGGTTCGATCCCTTCTCATGTCCCCTTAAGAGAAAAAAAAAAGAAAATAATATTTTTAGTAACCTATTAATAATAAAATTATATTTTTATTCCTTAATTTTTTAAAACAAACTCTTTATGAGAAATAGAGGGAACAATAAATAGTAATGGCAATATTACAACTTTTACTGGTGGAGACTTGTTAGTTGGAAGTCGAAATATCCAAAGTCCAAGTATGATTTTAGAGCATTTTATTTCCACATGCAACTGACCACGAGAAGATTTTGAAAGAGTCAAACTTTGTAAGGCCACACCTTCCTTCCAAATGACCAAAAATGCCCCCCAATCAAAAACAGTTTTATCTAGGGGTGAGCTTGGTCCGAGTTTGTTCATTTTTTTGGAAAAAATAGAAAATCGGAACCAGATCAATAATCCGATTCTCAAAAATTTTAGAATCAGAACCAACCCAATATGTGTGGGAACCAATACGTTGGTCCGGTCCAGAACCAATCGAAGACGTATCAGAACCAGGACCAAACCAATACTATGATTTCTTTACTTTTTAACTGTTTAATACAAATATATAATGAAATTTTAAAGACTTAAATTTTATAAAAAGATTAAACAAACTTCAATAAAAGTACATTCAAAATCAAATACATGTTTTTTGGAAACAACATTCAATTAAAGTGCAAACTAAAAAGTAAACAACCTTCTATTAAAATACAAACTAAAAAGTACTAAAGTAGAACATTAGAAATGTCTATCGGAGCTAATTAGCTAAAGATGATTTCTTGATTTCTTTTGCCTCCTCTTCTTTCTTTGATGCACTTCTGCAAATTCAAAAAAACAGCAATCTTGTCTTCACCAATTATCACTACAAAATTAAACAAGCCAAAGAATAGGGTAAACTAAAAGAATTTGAGACCGAAAAACTTTAAAATTATCACTACACAGCACAACATATGAACATACATAAATCTTAAAGATCATAATTAGTGATATTGATAAGTGAAATAGGTGAACCTAACATAAATCTATGAGCTTATCAATATCATTTTTTTTCTCCATAGACCACATCAAAATTCATAAGTTCTCTATGAGCTTGTAATATTGCTTATATATCTTCTGTTGGAGCTTTTAAATTCAGTTGTTAAGATCTTTGGGCCAAATTATATTTCTAGCTGATGATTGTATTAATTTAAGGCGAAAGCCTCATGCAGGAGTGTCATTTTTTGCAGAAGTAAAAAGTTAACAATGAGTTCTATTTCAACTTTAAATAAATGAGAGCTATATTGATAAATTGCAAGGCAAAAGGTGTAAACAAAAAAAGAATCATCAAGAACAAAGTTGTACTGGGTCGTTCTTCATTTTTATGTGTGAATCAGTGCATCTGCACTTCTGCCTTCATCTTTTTTCCATAGATCATATCATAATTCATAAGACTATGTATAAGCTCGTAATATTTTTTAATATCTTCTGTCAGAGCTTTTAAATTCAGTTGTTAAGATCACTGGGCCAAGTTATGTTTCTAGTTGCATGATGGTTGTATTTTGTAGCTTTAAGTTTTTCTCAGACTATGGAATTATGATCTTTAAGATTTATGTACGTTGTGTTGTGTAGTGAACCTATTTCACTTATCAATATCACTAATCATTGTTTATGTTAGGATAATATCTCTAAAGATCATAATTAGTGATATTGATATTGGGTAAACAATTTAGTTGATATGCTTATATCCCTAATATTTATGTATGTTGTGATGTGTAGTGAACCTATTTCACTTATCAAGGCAACAAGAAGAAAACATGTTCAGTATCATTTTCAAAATGGTCCCAAATCTCTGATTTTTTCTTAGATCCACTCTTTATCTTTGTTGCAACTCTCGTCCTTTTTTGAGGACGAGGTGGAATTTTGGTGAGATCTATTACCTTGGGGTTTGGATCTTGAGTGGTCGTGGGTGGGGTTGTGGAATTGGGAGAAAGATCCGTGGGGGTGGGCGTCGAGGTAGGCACATCAGCATCAACAACATTTTCAGGCTCCATCTACTCTACCAAAAAAGAACACACAAATATATATTTTTAATAGACATAAAAATGAAATACAACACATGAACATTGAACACACAGGTCACAAAGCATTGAAAATAACAAAAACCAGGAGCACTGGGCAATGGACACTGGACAGGAACAAATAACACACATAGCATTGAACAAATACTCTCTATTTTATAAAATGTTTAAGATGGAATGATGGATGAAAATGAAATAGAATAATACTATACTGAATAACTTAAGGAACTCTTACAAAGGATTAAACCCTCAATCATCCAATCCACTGAAGCCAGGAGGATTGGGCAGGAACGGATGAACCTTGAGGTCCTTAACCTTGACCACCCATAGAGTTGTGTGTGTGAGAGAGAGAAAGAGAGGGTTCGGTACCTTACAACCCAGTAGCAGTGCGACGGCGGCGGCGAATGCGGATCTGAGATTCTGGGGGCTGAGAGTCAGAGACGCGAAAGAGGGAGAGAGAGACGCGAATCGGAGACTGTAACCGACGACGAATGCCGGAAGGGAGGCGATTTAGGGCTGAATCTTCAGTCTTCAGACTCTTCACTCTTCACTCTTTAGTCTTCGATTGAGATAGAATTTGAGGGGAGGAAGGCAGGAAGGAAGCTACCCTTCACTCTTCAGTCTTCGATTCATCAATTGGGATAGAATTTGAGGGAGGAAGAGGGCAGCAGGAAGCTGCTCTGCCGTGGCTGTGCATAAGTGATTAAGAGCTGAGAGCATACAATACACGATTATATATCACATAAAAAGTATTTATATTTTCCAATCTAGGGTTTTATTTTGTAGGTAAAAAAAACATTAATAAATAAGTATATATATATATATATATATATATATATATATATATATATATATATATATATATGGTCCGTCCGGTTCCTGAACCAATTTTAAAACATAAACCGAACTGCACCAATTATTCGGTTCTTAAAAAATTATGGACCAAGACCAAATCAAAAAATTGGTTCGGTCCAATTTTCATTGGTCTGGTCCGGTTCTTTGGTCCGGTCCGATTTTTAAAAAAACCTTGCTCAACCCTAGTTTTATCAATAGTGTCACCCAAAGTGAGGTGTGTGTAACCTCAATTTTGAGTGACATTATTCAAAAACAAAAAAAAATTATGACTGCTTTTCAAAAACTTATTTTTTTTCCTAAAGGATTTTTGAGTAAAAAGTAGCTATGTTTTTTAAATCACTTAAAACAAAGACAACCAACTAATTCTTTTTTAGCATCAGCAATAGAGCTCTTTTTACAAGCTCTTTCATTTTCCCAAAAAGCTCTCAGAGCTTTTTGGCCATTGTAGAAACAAAGACATTTGGTTTTTGTGAATGAGCCTCTCTCTTGGAGCTGCTCTTTGCTAAAATTGTGGGCCCCAACAAAAGAAAAATGTCTCCAAGCACAAATCACGTTCTGCCCCTTCCCTTTGTATATAAAATGTAGGTTTAAATTGCAATTTGGTCACTTACTTTCATTGATTATTCGTTAAACTCACTATATTATTTTCCTAGTTTAGTTAATATACTTGGCCTTTGGTGATAATTAAGTTACCCAGAATCATTTTCGTTAGTTAAATTTGATGAAAATACTAAAAAAGACAGAAGTGTCCATGTACATTTGACATGTAAAGCCAATAAGGTCACTATAAATTATCAAACTAAGAAAAACAAATTATTAAACTCAAATATTTGTAAAATGAATACTAACTTATTAATAAAGTTAATTTGTCTAAATTTTATATATTTTTATTCATTTCAATTCCTTATTGGACATATTATAAGATTTTTTTTTCAAAATATATACAAAATAAAGAAATAGTGTATTAAACATGCAGATAAAAGTTTGAAGTATTAAGCAGGGGGAATGACATCATCAACGACTATGCTTGCGCTTCCATCAACAGCTTCCTTGATCACTATGACTTCATCACCAATTGTTGACGTTTGTTCGGACAAACCTGTAGAGGTCAATTGAGCTCGGTATATTTCAATCATTAAGTCAGCAACATTGTTGCCAATAAGTTCCGATGGATTCCAAGTAGGTAGTCCTAATTTCGCGTCTTCATCAGCAAGCACGCCGAGTTCCTCCACGCTATAAGGCACAAGGGAATGACCCTTGCGGACTTTTAGATCGAAAGGGGAAGTCGTTCCCCATTCAGCGAGCATAGTTGGAGTAATGCAGGGTAGACCGCTAAGGGCAGCTTGTCGCATGATGTGATTCATGCCTTGATTGTAATACGGGTACATGAGGTCATCAAAGATCGAAAAGGCCTTGAAATCTTCTACACCGGCCATCATTTCCTCTGCAATACGGCGGGTCATCTCTGACATCATCTCTTCCAACATCTTCGCTACACTAGATATGGCCTCACTAAGATCACGTAGAAGTTTCTCCTCAGAAGTCTTGACAAAGGCAAGATGGGATTCGAGGGTTTTCTTCTCTTCCTCTACCTTTGACAGATCGGTGACCTTGGCCATGACTGCTTCCTCGCTAGCCTTAAGCTCGGAGCGGAGGGAGTTGACTTGCTTTTCCAGCTTATTTTTCTCTTTGGTCAGAGAGTTGCAGCTGGCAATCTTTTCTGTTAGGCGATCAAAGAGAAGGGAACATTTGGTACCCATCTGTTTAAAAAGATAGTCAGAATAGTGAAGTCGCACAAAGACTTATTTCAGGAATGAATAATAAGTGAAACATTTCAAGTTACCTAGCTCATCCCCAGCCCGATTTCCTCGATCAAGACGTTGGAGGCTGTTCGGACATTGTTGGCAGCAACGTCCAAGTGGCAAATCCTTTTGAGAATTTATTGCCTGTTAACAACCCTAAAGTTACCTTACTCGAGGAGGTTGATTTTCTTCAGGAAGGGGACATCGCCTATTTCCTCCACTAGTAAGTTCGCGTACACACTTATGCGTGGCATTCTAAAGTCATCTTGTTGGAAGAAAGGGACAAGTGTTCGATGAGAAGAGGTAGTATCCTGTCTAGGCTCAATTCTTTCTAAGTGAGAGCGAATGTTCCTTTTAGCGGGAACGTTCTCAGCGGCCCTTTTCTTTTCAACAGGTTCGTTGATTTTTAATTTAGTGGGAGAGGGAGGCTTAATATGGTCATAATGAGCAACCCGACTTGTTCCTTCGGTTTGTCGTTGAACCACGTGTAGCAGGCACGAAAGAAACCTTGGGCAGGTTCACAAGGTGTTTCTTCACCAATTTTGAAGCTTCACGTGGAATCCCACAGAAATTGGTCAATTCATCCCAATTTGTTGGTACTTTGGGCGATCTTGAACAATAAGGATAGGGCGATCATAGAGGTCAAAGTAAAGGTCCATCTTATTCTCATAATTGATCTTGGTTGTAAGTCCCATACTTGTGATTTTTATGGTTTGGGCCCTCACTTAGTAATTTGAAGAAATGAGGGTTGGAGTTCATGAGCATATCATTCATGGCTAAGTAGTCTTCCCGAGGTCGGTTTTTGGTCATATTCAAAAGTTCACAAATGAAGGGTCTTAACCTTGTAAAATACCATTTATCTCCATGGGTGGTATGTTCATCATGTTTAATATTTAGGTCGAAGGCCTTCACCCGGTGGTTTTTGGGATTTGTACCCAGCGAGTAGAAGTGTAGAACCACTACGTCACATCTTCTTCACTTTCAAATTCATCCCAAGTTACTTCCAACCGAGTTCCTTGTCGGCGACATGCTTCTTTCATTTGCGACAGGCAGCCTTTCTTCTTGTTTCTTTGGGAGCACTCGTACTCGGAGAAAGCGAGCCAGATTTCAAGCTCGCCTCAACTCTTTCTTCACCATCTTCGGCCATAACTTCTTGCTCGGTATTTTTGGTTACGGGTTTGTCAGTTGCAACAGTAATTTTGAAAGGACCCGTCCTTTTAGAGTCTGAACTCCTAGAAGGATGCTCAACAAGGGCATCAGTGGGGGTGCTTAAAGCTTCAACAATATGGATTTTCAAGTTGGTATGCTTGGAGCTTTGTTGCTCAACGTCAAAACTCTATTCGGGTTCGGGTGAAACTTTATGGTCATAGCTACGTCCCTTGATCTCAGATCCATTCTCTTTGCGGGAAGACATCCTACATGAATTGAGGAAGAGACAAATTAATTCCTGCCTAGGAAAATTAGTATGAAGGGGCAGGCAAAACCCTCGGTTAGGGTTTTTATATCTTTTTTTTTTTTTGGAAAAGAGGAAACTATATAGATCACAAAATCAAGAACAAGGCAAGCATGAAGAGGCAAAAAGCCTCCATGCGAAACAAGAAATCAATGGGGAGGAGGAATGACTCAAAAAAGTCTACAATCGGGGAATAACCTATACATAATTCGATAGGTAAATAACTTCACTCTAGTCACAATATCATCCGGGGAAGGACCCTCACCATCAAAGGTCACACCATTCCGAGCCTTCCAAATCTCAAACACAACTGAGGAAAAGGCAATTAAAACAATCTTGGGCCGAAGTCTGGAACCACTGTAACCCTTCTTGATCCATTTGAGGGCACTCTTAATGGTAGACATCTCCCTCCTAATACCCAACCAATCACTAATTTTCCTTTAGATAGCACATGTGAAAGGGCAAGCAAAGAAGATATGAGCCCTAGTCCCAGCATCTCGCTTGCAAAAACAACAATTCAGATCTTCAATCTCCAAAAAAGGAAACATGTCCTTGTTAGCCAACCACTTCCGACAGGCAAGCCAAACCGTGAAAGAGAACTTGGGAGGAACAAAACCCTTCCAGATCTGGGACATCCACGGCCTGGGCACATGCTTTGTCCTCAAA
The DNA here is from genome assembly GCA_013146195.2 of Codonopsis lanceolata. Lineage (NCBI taxonomy): Eukaryota > Viridiplantae > Streptophyta > Magnoliopsida > Asterales > Campanulaceae > Codonopsis > Codonopsis lanceolata. Next base: position 61,773,015 of record CM028377.1, on the reverse strand, counting down.
ATATCATAAACCATATTAGAACTCAGCTTGCCACCAGGGAAACACTTGGCTAATCTGTCAATAGCTGAATTAACACCACCAAAGATGCCAACAAGGGAATCCCGAATACCACAGAGTTTCTTAAATAAAAGAGAATCCCGGTCCCTGACCTAATACTCCCATATGCTTACCCCACGAAGATATATAACATTAACCCACCGGATCCACAAAGACTCCGTATTGGAATGTAAGAGCCAAAGAGAACAGTCAGGAGAGCTAAATTCCATTTTTTTAATATTCATAAGCCCAAGGCCCCCTTATTTCTTGGGCGTACAAACCACATCCCAAGCAACACGAGCCGGCTTTCCTCCCCAAAAGAAACGAATGCAAGCAGACCGAATCTTATTTAGGACTGCCGCATGCAATGGGAAGGCACGAAACCAGAACCCCTCAACCCCTTGAATCACAGACCGGATCAGCTCCAATTTACTAGCATAAGATAGGGTATGATGCTCCCACTTCTAAATATAACCTGGAATAGCCTTAGTGAGGGGCGCAAACTGCTCAACAGCAACTGACAAAGGAGTTAAAGGGACCCCCAAATAACGAACCGAGAAGGACCCAACCTCAAAGCCAACACGATCCAGAATTATATCCAACAAGATCCCACGGACCCCAGCCAAATAAATGGAGGACTTAGAAGGATTGATTGACAGGCCTGAGACCGCTTCTAGAGATTCCAAACACTCCATGAGAACGCCAACCGAGGATTCATCTTCACGGGAAAACAACATAAGATCATCCACAAACGCAAAGTGAGTCAACCCAGTGCTGGCACACTTAGGAAAGAAAGCAAACGCCTGACCACTAGCCCTCATCTTAAGCATTCGAGAGAAATACTCAATACATAAGATATATAAGGTAGGTGACATAGGATCGCCTTGCCGAAGACCACGCTTACCTTTGAAGAAGCCATGCCTTTCACCATTAATGGAGACGGATAAAGTAGGGGTAGTAACACATTCCAAAATCCAATCCACAAATTGATTTAGGAAATCGAGACCCCTCAAAACCGAGTCCAGTAAAACCCAAGAAACTGTGTCATAAGCCTTCCTAAGATCAACCATAAGCATACACTGGGGAGAGATCCGAGCGCGATTGAAACCCCGCACAAGCTCTTGTGTTAGATAAATATTATCAATCATGTTTCTCCCTTTCACGAAAGCACACCATGACAAGAGTCAACTAGGGGAGCAAGAACAGCCTCCATCCGGCTAGTAAGAATCTTTGTAATAGTTTTGTAGATCACATTTGTAAACCCAATAGGTATAAAATCCCCCACCTTTGGGTTGCTATCAGTCTTAGGAATGAGAGAGATAACAGTGTGATTCAGCTCTTTCAACAGCTTATCCGATATGAAAAATTCCTTCACAACAGAGATAACATCGCCACCAACCGTGCTCCAATTAGCTTTGAAGAACTGAGAAGAAAACCCATCAGAACCAGGAGCCTTATCACTCCCAATATCAAGCAAAGCATTCTGAACCTCCAAATCTGAAATAGGGGCAGTAAGACTACTAGCATCTCCCATACCAACCCGCGGCCCCGTATCAAACACTCTCGGATCAATGGGAATCGAATCCCTAACGATACCAAATAAATTCGTATAGAACCCAACAAGAAAATCCGCAACTTCCCAGGGAGAAGAAGTAGGCGTACCATCCTCCTTAATAATATAAGAAATAGATCTCTGAATGTTGTGTCTCTTAATCATACTATGGAAGTACTTGGATCCTCTATCGCCTTCCACCAAGTGAGTACCATGAACGTTTTGCCGAACGAAACTTCTCTCGGCTTCAAGCAAGAAATTGGCCCTTGATCGCAAACTACTCACTTGCAATTTAAGATCTTCATTGGAGGGATCAACCATGAGAAGACTAAGAGCCTCCTTAAACGCTGTATTAGCATCTGAGGCTCTATCCGAGATATTAGCAAATTCAGAATAGTTTAATCTCTTCAAGGGTTGTTTTAAGGACTTCAATTTTGAGACTTAACACAAACTGCGCTGTCCCTCAAATCTGCTGCTCCCCATCCCTTGTGGAGAATTGAAGCAAAGGAAGGGTGATCCATCCACATGTTGAAGAACTTAAAAGACTTGTTCCCTCATAAATGATTAGCAACTACCGTAGCGACAACCCGCCAGTGATCAGACACCGGTTCCATAGGCAGAAAAGAGGCTGTGCAAGTCAAATTCAAATCACTCCAATCTTGGGACATCAAAACTCGATCTAACTTGGACTAAATACAGCCATTAGTCCAAGTATAGAAGGATCCCGTGGAGGGAGCATCAACAAGACCTCTATTCATCACAAAATTACCCAAGTCCTTCAAGGCATAAGCCGAGAGGGGACAACCACCCCTTTTGTCACGAGGGGAATAAAAACAATTGAAATCCCCAAGAATCACCCAAGGCTGAGAAAGAAGACTCCCAATCTGAGACAAATGCTACCACAAATTCCTTCTTTCCGGCACACTATAGACCGGATAAACAAAGGTAACAAAAAAGGAAACTTGGGTAACCAAACAACGAGCTTGGACATGTAAATGTTGCATACCAATATCCAGCACATCACACTGAACCCGAGAAGGATCCCAAAAAAGAAACATCCTACCACCACTAATTAAACCAAAATTATTACAAGACTCCCAAGGGGGGAATCTGTGAGAAACAAAGAAATCACGACGGGCCGGAGAAAGCTTAGTTTCAAGTAGATAAACCATAGCAACTAACTGAGAGCGAAAAAGCTTGCATACAATGGACTGAGTTGCTGCCCCATCCATCCGTCCGGAAAGACCCCGGACATTCCAAATAAAAATCTTCATCTACCATCGAAGGAGGATCCATGGGCCCCTCCGCGCCTCTTACCTTGAGCAACATTCTTTGAGTGCTTCTTCGAAATAACCTCTTGCAGTGGCCATCCGTATAAATAGCACACGAATTTCTAGAAATCCCATGCAAACTATGGTTAGATGGATGAGCAGGTTGGTGCGATGAAGTCTCCCCGTGGGTCTCTTAAGCATCATCATGTGCTCGATCACCACCACCACCCGAAACTGCCCCGACATGTGTTGGAGACGATGATCGGGACTGTCCAAGGGGAACATCAAGCAAGTTCCCACCCAAAACACCCCTATTGTTCGTTGAAATAAAGGGGGGGCGGGCAGCTATAACGTTCGGGGTTCTCGAAGTTCCAGCTCCAATCACACCAACTGAGTTCACATTCCCCTTATTCGACAAGACTTTCGGGTCCATCTAGTTCGGGACAGAAACGTGATCAACAACCCCTTTCAATTTCGGGCATTGAAGATGATTATGCCCAAAAACTTTGCAATGATGTGAAAAGAGCGGGTAACTCTCATACCGAACTTTCTGAACAGAACGTCTACCATTGGACATTTTAACTCCAAACTCTATGATTGGAGCCTTGCTAACATCAATTTCCACCAAAACCCTAGCAAAATTCATTTTTGACTTATTCTTTGTGACTTGATCTGTGAATAGTGGCTTCCCAATCTTGGAAGCAATCTTGCTTAGACCAATTTCACTCCAAACATCAAGAGGAACATTAAGCAACACAACCCATACGGGAATGTTCATGAATAGATCGTCAGTAAGCATAATACCTTTATCAATTGACTTTAACATCAATGTCTTGCCATTAGTCATGTAGGGGCCGCCCTGAAACACATTAAATCTGCCTTCCTCAATCATGAAACGAAAAATCGTCCAACCTTTACCGTGTGGTATCACCCGACATTTAACCCCCCAAGATTTAACAATCCCTTCCAACGCAACTCGCCCCGAACATGGACCCGTAAAGCACCCGATTAAGCAATAACCCCAATTCTCAACGAAAGGAATTTCATCACTAGTGTCCAACTCAACTTCACCATCCTTGGGTTCAATATATTTCAATTGCATGCCCTCGGTTGCCAACCTATTATCCCAAAACATACCAGCAAAACTCTTTTTGGTCTATCAATCTTTGAAGAATTATGTCTAGCATACGGAACGACTAGAGTAGTGACATTACCTTCACCAGAAACAACCTTCGAAGAAGATACCACCCCAGGACCTGTTGCAACTCTGGATGTCGAGACATTAATGACTGTAGTCGGGTCATTAGAGGCTGGAACTCGTGCCCATTCAGCTCCTCCAGTGATACTTATAACCTATTGTAGCAATCGAAGGAATAGGGACATGAACCTGACGGTAGGGCCTATTCAGGCTGTTTACTTGCCCCTGAAACCCTTGGCCTCCTGCCTGTTCAGTGGAATTCACACCACCACCTATTGTAGCCGCCACAACTCCTAACGACACCACCACATCCCCTGCCGGCTTCACCACGGCAGCTTGCATGGGAACCTCCGTTGCAATCATATCTGCATCAACATTCAAAAACTCCTCCTGGAAATCCTCTTCCATTTCCAAACCCTCCGCTTGATCAATGGTTCGGGACCACTCATGAACCACATTAAGAGTGGATTCATCAAAAACACCATCAAGAGAGACCCGAGAATCAGGTCTCACATGAGTCACCAAGTCGGACTTTTCAATATCAGCAATAATATCATCTTGAGCCACTTTCTTAGTGGATTTAGACTTCTTCATGGATTTATCAAGAACACCAACAAGAGAAACCAAAGAATCAGGTCTTACATAAGTCACCAAATTAGACTTTTCAATATCAGCAATAGTATCATCTTGAGCCACCTTCTTAGTGGATTTAGACTTCTTCGTGTCTCTAAGATTCACCTTGAACGCACTCCCATCATCACTAATCTTGTATCGTGTTGTATGTTTGCCCATCAGACATGAACTTGATAAAATAACGTCCTTTGACCATAATAACAAAGGAACCAATTTACAATAAGAATACCCAAGAAAAGGAAAAGATAATTTTTAAAATAGTCTAGGGTGAAAAGAACAAGAACAATTCATAAGAGAATCACAATGTTTAAGAAAGAAGAAATCAATAGAAGAACAAGAGAACAATTCCGGCAACGGTGGAGCAACCAAGGAAGAAAACGAGAGCTTTTTCCTCGATTCCTACCTATGTGTGTGCCCGTGTGGGTGTTAAACCCAGAAATTAGGAAAATGGGGAGGTTATGATAATCAATAAAGCAGAAAGGCAGGTGGTAACAGCAAAGCCCGAAGGTTCATCAAGGATAGATTCCAGATCGTAACCAGTTTGTCATCATACATCCAGGCAGCATCATCGAATCCCGAATTTGGGATTCTAGCGGTGAGAATGGAAGGGAAAAAATCAAATTTAAGAAAGGGTTTAAAGGGAAAATTTTCCTTATAGTTTCGAAGGTGATGATTCGGACGGATATTGTGGAGTCGTTATTGTAAAAGATTCAAACACTCTTTTGGCTTATTAGAAGAAGAAACCAGATGAATGCTTGAGGATCTGAAAGTTAGCAAAAAGGGTAGAAAGAAGTGGGTTCCGTTTTTATACATGGTATCGAAAAAGCGAATTGGGGGGAAAAATGAAGGGGGTTATAATTGTTTGTGTGTGCGGTGTTGGAAACGAAGCGTCGCATTAAATGTCGCCTCGAGAAATGAGTACGCGTGGAGGCTCAGTCTTGCAAACGGCGGGTACCTGTGGCACGTCCACCCACTTATGCTCCTGACACCATTGATTGTCACCTACTATCAAGGCGTCTAAGTTCATGTATCCTCCAGTGGTTTCAGGTTGACACCTCTCATTGAATAAGCCAAGTCTTTTTTAGCGGTCAAATGAGGAAATATACCCGTATAAATTAGAGGATATGCTCCTCACTCCAAGCATTTATGCTCGCCAGACAAGGAACATGGGGCCGCTGAACTACCCATCCCAAACGGCCCAAGCGACAGTCATGTGTTTGACACATGTTTACTTTTTCCATGGGCAGAGCACGTCCTTATCTTTGGCTCAAGCAGGATCTTCCAGGGTAGGGACTCATCCCCAGCCGGGGGCCAATAGTGTAGTGAGCAGGACCCCACATCAAGCAGAGCTTGCTCGAGGGAGTAGGTAACGGTCGTCTACCGTGGGGACTAAATGCCAGGTAATCCGCCCCCACATTCCAGACGTGGCCTTAAACGTATCCGTCATTTATGATCGTGCAGTTAAAGTTCAAATCATGGCCTTCATGGCCAGGGCTATATAAACCCCTCGAAAGGTACGTTCAAAAATACTCAGGCTGAAACTCTGTCAAAATCATTACGCACTTGCTGATTTACTGATTATCACAACGGAGTGCTTTTGCAGGGAAAACCCCTGCTCAGTTCACGTTTGCCTTGGACTTCTTTGACAGATTTGAACTTCAAGTTACAGATAGATTGAAAGCCAGATATCCGAATATTTTAGCCTAATGTATCTAGGTTATTTTGGATACATAAGTAATAAAAAACATTATTAATAAAATGAAGGCAAATAAAAAAATGACTTTGTCTATTTATTTATTTTAGTTCTCAAGGTTCAAAAATGTAAAAGAATGATAATAAATAGTTATGATATTTTTCTCTAAAAGTTATTAAAATTAAATAAATTATCAAACCATAGAAAACAAATTCCTAAGCCCAAATAATTATAAAATAAATATAAGTTATTAGTAAAGTTAATTTGCCTAATTTTTATTAATTCTTTATTCATTTCGAATGCTTATTTGACTTATTATAAGTTTTTTCCCATAATATATTATAAATAAAGAACTGGTAAAAAATATTATTAATAAAAATAAAGGTAAATAAGAAAATACAAACAATGGAATGCGAAATAAAAAATAACTCATGTATAACTAGTAAGTTTTTTTTTTCAAAAAAGTTGAAAGATAAGTCAATAACCTATCTTAATTCTTAACAAGGAAAAACAAATAAATAAATAAAAATATTCCATAAGAAGAGCATTCCATGCTTAAAGCCCATAGACACCGGATCCAGTTCTCCTTCTCCTTCTCCAACTCGCACCCGCAGTCCTCCCCTTCATCTTCATATCATCCTTTAGATCCGGCCATTCCAAGAAACCTTCAAGCCCTAGCACCACTCAACCTTTTCTCTCTCTCTCTCTCTCTCTCTTAGTTCGCCTTTCAGTTAAAGCAACATCAGATTTAGCTAAAAGAGACTTTGCCTCAAGTCGATTCGCTGCTCAACTCTCTCTCTCTCTATATATATATATATATATATATATATATATATATATATATATATATATATATTATAAAACAGCTAGGTAATTAACTAGAGCTATTTAGATGGCAGTATTTAATTTTTTTTTTACTATCATACTAGGGTTGTCATTTATTTCATTAACCTCCTCCTCTGGGTTTCCTTATACTATTAGAATTAGGTTTTGATTTCCTTTTGTACTCAAACCCTTTTTCCTACTATCATCATACGGCTGTCATTTCTTACAATCTCAACCGTTTTTATCGTGTGTTTTTTTCTATCCATATTTTATCTCCACAATCCTTTTATCTCTTACTCATTTTCTATCTCTTTCTCTCTCCTTCACTCTGCATATTCATCAGTTTCTATGAGATTCACTCTTTTACTGTGAAAATTAGATATTACAGTTTTACAGTTAATATTTTAAGGTTTTACAGTATGGTTGCGACAATTTGTATTTGTATTTTTTTTCTTTTTAATTGTTATCGTAATTAACTTAATCAATTTAATTTTTTTTCGACCCATAATTTCGTATACAAATAATTTTTTTAAAAAAAATCGTAAGTTTTGTTATTTGAAATATTTATTTATTTTCTTTTTAATTGTTATCGTAATTAACTTAATCAATTTAATTTTTGTCTGGCCCGTTTTTTCCGGCCTGAAATTTTGTATACAAATTATTAATTAATCCCTCTGTTACAGGCAAAGAGGCCCCGTTTGAAAGTCAATTTTTTAAAGAAAATATTTTTTTAGTAGTTCATTAATAATAAAATGATCTTTACTATTTTACAAATATTTAGTTGTAGTTTCTTAATTGATTGTTATCGTAATCAACTAAATCTCAATTTAATTTATGTCTGGCTTAGATTTATTTTTTTATAAAAAAATGTTCGTAAATTTTGTAATTTTAAATATTTGTAATTTAAATTTTTTTATTGTTATCGTAATTAAATGAATCAGTTTAATTTTTGTCCGAAAAAAAAATTGTTTCTAAGTTTTGTAATCAACTTTTTTAATTTTGAATATTTGTATTTTAATTTATTTATTTTCTTAAAAGTTGTATTTAGTTTCCCTTATTGGTCTGAAATCTTAGTGATTTCGATTTCAAAATAGTATTTTGTTAGTTCACTCTGTCATATTCAATTTATTTTGTGGTTTTTGTTTGCGGAGATTTTCATTTTTAAGTTTATTTCAATTAACAGGTGTTGGGTTGGTGTGTGTGTGTGAGAGAGAGAGAGAGAGAGAAAATGTTTTTTATGCTTAATTATACGCTTTTAAGATAAGTTATAAATTTTCTTTTAAGATGAGTTATAAACTTTTACGACCAATAAAATATGTTATTTCTTTAATTTTCGGGATGTTAGTGTGTAATTTACATTAAGGATATATTAATTTATTTTCATCATGTTCAGTTCATACATTGATCATGCTCATACTAGCACCGTGCCATCGGCACGGCCACAAGTTTATTTTTATAGAATATTACACATTTTCTAATTGTTGTGGTTTCGTTTGTTGGGGCATATGTATTGGTTTCTAATGATTTAATTGCCATTTTTTTAGCTTTTAGGATTGATTAATTTTGATCAAAATGCATCTCCGTTCGCATGTTAGATTTTATATGATAATATGTGGGAGGATTCGAGTTTTGCAGATGTAGCAAAAAATTTGGTTAAATGAATATGTTTGAATTTTCTTTGTATCATGTGCAAGGTTCTAAAAATCGTTAGGCGGCCGCTAGGCGGCACACTAGCGCCTAACGCCTAGGGGACTAGTTGGGGCGTAATCGGGGCCTAGAATTAATACATAATTACCATTTTTTTGATAATTTACATCAAAGATCAAACACATTGAATACAAATTTAATTTTTTTTATGTTTGTCATTTTATAAAACACTTGTCTATATTTGTAAAATGAACAAAAATATACAAACCTACTATTAATCTCAATTCTTAACAACCCCAAAACAATAAACCAGCCAAGTTTAGAACTAAAAACAAAAAATATTTTACTCCAGATCGCCACCCATTACCTCCCTCTCTGCCTCACCATTACCACTCCCCCTTCCTTCTCTAGTTTGCCCCCCCTTTCTTCTCCGGTCATCGCATGCCACAAAATCAAAGCTACAAAAATAAATTAAGGTCGGCGAGGTTTGGTGTAGACGCCGACTTGGTCAATTAGGCGGCGACTAAGAAAGTCGCGGCGGTAGAGAGGGGCCTAGCGCCTAGGCGGAGCTAGGCGGAGAGTTTTAGAACACTGATCATGTGTATGTAGAAATAATGGACAAAGTTATTGCATCTTATGTTTCCAAACTAACCATTGTTGTTAAGTAAGAACCCCCGAGAAGAAGAAGACTGGGTTTTCATTATTGAGAAAACAATAAAATTTTCTTTTCGTATTTTAACAGTAGTTATAATTAAAATATTTATTTATTGGTTTTCTTATGAAATAAATATCGAAGTAAAATGTTTTATATTGTTAGGTATTTGAGTTTTCTTCCCTTTTCGTTGTATAGTGTACATATATCCAACTCATACAAATTATAAGTAAATATTAATTCATTTCCACAATATCTGTTTCATTTATTAATAAATTCTCAAATTGGCACTGTGCCATCGGCACGGGCAAGAGTACTAGTATCTATATTACAATAGAGCTCATTCTCACACATGTACAATTGACTAAAGCTATTTAGAGGTTTAGATTAAATTATCTTAAAAAATTTAATGGTTGAGATTCACTCTCACATTCACATGTGTGAGAGTAGTTATCCACTTTTAAATCTCTATTTTCTCTCACCCTGTTACAAAGTCACCCCTTACAATTAATATTATGAGCAGTCACACCTTGAGATTAATCTTCTAAATCATTACCCCTTACAAAACATCAACCTTACATTAATATAATCTCACAATAGAGCTAAATTAATTGACTGAGACTATCTGAGTATCGGGGTTGATTCCGTCGTAAAATCAAACGTTCATAGGTCAGTTACATATAACTCCTTACAAATAACCCCCATCAACTATGGGTCGAGTTTGAATAGCACCCCTTAATTAACTACCACTTGAAGTAATGTATCCCTCAACTGTAACATTTTTTAAAAAAAATCATACCTTCTATTTAGACGTTAGCGTTTCAATTGACGAAATTAGATATAATGGCACCGTGCCATAGGCACGGGCACGAAGATCTAGTATATTACAATAGAGTTCATTCTCACACATGTGCAATTGACTAAAGGCTAAAGTTATTTAGAGGTTGTGATTAAATTATCTTTAAAAATTTAATAGTTGAGATTCACTCTCACATTCACATGTGTGAGAGTAGTTATCCACTTTAACTCTCTATTTTCTTTTAGCCTGTTACAAAGTTACCCCTATAATTAATATTATGAGCAGTTACACCTTGAAATTAATCTTCTAAATCATTACCCCTTACAAAACATCAATCTTACATTAATATAATCTCACAATAGAGCTCAATTGACTAACTGAGACTATCTGGCTATGGAGGTTGATTCCGCCGCATAATCAAATATTCATAGGTCAATTACATCCTACTCCTTACAAATAACCCCTCTCAACTATGGATCGAGTTCAAATAGCGCCCCTTAACTACCATTTTTTTTAAATTACACTTTCTATTTAAACGTTGACGTTTCAATTGACAAAATCAGATATACTGTTACTGTACCATAGCACGAACACAAAGATATAAATATATATATATATATATATATATATATATATCGCATCCCTCAGGCATCGCCCCACTCCCAACCTTTGTCTCTTCTATCTCTTGTTCAAAGCAACTCCAAGCCTACTTAAATCGTTGTAAACTTGTTGGGTGTTGATGGGTAATAGCAGCCTATCGAAATCATTTTTACACCACATTCGACAATACAATGCAGCAAATGCCTTTACAAGTCTTGGGTGTAAAATAGATCGCAATGTCCTGATCGGGAGGGGTCCTTATAGCTTCACTATCCACGGCGAGTTGCGACATCGTACCGGTGCATTATTACCTCAACCGGATACAAATCTTGTCTATGCTCAACTTTATATATACGATCTCGTGACCGCCTTACATAATTGTGAATGTCAGAATCCAACATTGAATCGAGAACTCTTGGGGATTATCCAAGAATTTTTGTTAGAAAACAATCCATTTGTATCTTTGTATCGTCAAGCGCATGAAATATTGGAACAACAAGATCAAGCCCAATCTAATCAAAATTTACCAGCGATTTTGCATTATAATCCGAGAACAGATCCACGACGATATAATGCACCAACGATAGATGAAATTGCAGTCATATTGCCCGGTGATGGTAGTGAAAGGAGGGGAGCAAGAGACATTGTTGTATATTACAGAGGAGACCAAGGTTTGATGCGGATCAGTGAATGTCACCCGGCATATGCACCGTTGCATTACGTGTTATTGTTTCCAACTGGGGAGCTAGGGTGGGAACCGTCAATGATGCTTTGGGATGTACGTACAAATGCTTTTAGTACTAAAACAAGAAACCGCCTCACAATGATGGATTACTATAGCTATCGTCTATTCCAAAGAACTTCAGAATATTCAACCATTTTGAGAGCCCAAAAATTATTTCAGGAATATTTGGTAGATGTCTGGACTGCGACAGAGCAAAGTCGTCTTTACTACATCAAAGAAAACCAAGGTGAGTTTATTCGTTTTGATTGCTATAAAGACCTTCAAGAAATCTATGATGAAGAGGGACCAAGACCCAATGACAAGGGCAAAAGATATATTCTCCCATCTTCTCTCACTGGTGGACCAAGGCAAATGTATGAAAATTTTCAAGATTCCATGGCTATTACTCGCACATACAAACACCCAGATATTTTCTTAACCATGACAACCAATCCAAATTAAATTAGTGATGCTCTTCTACCTAACCAAAATGCAGCCGATCGACCAGATCTGGTTGCTCGAGTTTTTGAATTGAAAAGAAGAAAACTGATGAAAATTGTAAAAGATACGAGGGTGTTCGGGCGAATAGAAGCATATGTTTTCACAATTGAATTTCAAAAAAGAGGATTGCCTCATATGCATGCTTTGTTTTTCCTGGCAGAACCAAATAAGATTAGAACAACGGAACAAGTTGATAGGGTAGTGTCTGCTGAGTTACCTGATCCAATTAATCAGCCTGCACTTTTCGACACAGTTAAGAGATGCATGATACATGGACCATGCGGGACGAGAAACCCACGTGCACAATGTATGGAAAATAATTATTGCAAGAAACGATACCCAAAACTATGGGCTGACACTACTTCTATTGATGCTGACGGTTATCCAGTCTATCGTCGACGCAACAATGGCTTCGCATTGATTGTCAATGGGAAACACCTTGATCATAGAGATGTCGTACCGTATAATCCTTATCTGACAGAAATGTTTGACTGCCATATTAATGTGGAGGTTTGTGCTGGAATGAGATGTGTCAAGTACATAAATAAGTACATCTACAAAGGACATGATAGAGCAACTATGGTTTTGGGAAGAGGTGATGAGATCCAACAATATCTTGATGCCAAATATATTGGTCCCCCAGAAGCTGCATGGCGGTTATTTGGCAACACTTTACATGAAGAATTCCCTAATGTTGTTAGATTGGATCTTCATTTGCTCGGAGAACATAATGTTTCATATGATTCAAGACAGTCATGATAGCAGATAGTTCAACAAGCTAAGGAGAAGGTAACAAAATTAATGGCTTTTTTTAATTGTTGTGCCTCCGACGAAATGGCCCGCCGTTTAACGTATCAACAAATCCCAAAGAATTACACATGGCAGAAGACTTTTTGGCAACGACGACATCCTAACCCTCCGAGCAACGCGATTGGTAGAATATATTTTGCCAGCCCTTCCAGTGGAGAGAAATTTTACCTGCGACTATTACTAATTACTGTGAAGGGGCCAACATCATGGGAAAATTTACGCACATACAATGGTGTTGAATATGATACGTTCAAAAATGCCTGTGTTGCACGCGGTCTTTTAGAAGATGACGAAGAATGGGCGCAATGTTTAGAAGAAGCATCAATTATGAAGACCGGATACCAATTACGAAGATTATTTGTGCTTATTCTAACACAATGTTCGCCAATACACCCTGATGAGTTATGGAATAAGTTTGCAATAAATATATGTGATGATGTTGCACACAAATTGCGTACGAACTTTGGAATTCCAAATCCAAATGATGCTCAAGTAACAGATTATGGTTTGCATCTCTTGAACGAAATATTACAAGAAACTGGAAAAAGTTTACAAGATTTTCCACCGATGCCCCTCCCAATTGAAAATTGGACACAAGCCGCAGGCAATAACAGGTTATTATGGGAACATATACAACTCCAGTATGATGATCGGACAATTGGTGCGGAAGAAAATATCAACTATTTGAATGTTGATCAACGAAACTGTTTCGAAGCTGTTATGTCTTCAATGGTTCAAAATCAAGGGAGGACCTTTTTCTTGAATGGGGGTGCTGGAACGGGTAAAACATTTTTATATAACACCATTGCAGGAAAATGTCGAAGCCTTGGTCATATCGTGATTTGTGTTGCATCATCTGGAATTGCATCGTTGTTGTTGGTAGGTGGTAGAACTATGCATTCTACATTTTGTCTACCATTGAATGTATTGGAAGACACCATATGTTCATTCACTAAACAGTCAATTCATGCTGAATTGTTAAGGGAGGCGAAATTGATAATATGGGATGAGGTCCCTATGCAACATCGACATTGCGTTGAGGTTGTTGATCGCACCCTTCAAGATGTTCGAGACAGCAACAACCCTTTCGGTGGAATTACTGTTGTACTTGGTGGAGATTTTCGCCAAACTCTGCCTGTTCTACCGAAAGGATATCGTGAGCAAATTGTGGGATCAACTCTTCAAAAATCAATACTTTGGAATAAGATACACATCTTGACTCTATCAGAAAACATGCGATTGAATCGTAATGATTCCGCGAATATTGAATTTGCAACATATTTGAATGAGGTAATATAAATTTTACACAATTAAACTTTACATTAATAAGCATTTTCTAATTAATATTGATGTAACTTCAATTACCAGGTTGGAACCAATCCAAATGCAACCATCGAATTACCTTCATCAATTCGGAAGTGTAAAGACCCGATTCAGCTAATAAGAGAAGTGTATCCACAACTGCATAGAACAGAGACTTCTACAGCGAAATTCTTAACTGATCGCACTATTCTCTCAGCACGTAATGACGATGTTAATGATATAAATGTTGAAGCATTGAAGATATTCCCTGGAGATGTCATTAGTTATCTATCAGCAGACAAAAACGCAGATGATGTTGAGAGTGATCCGATCATGGCAAATCGATACCCAATTGAGTATCTAAACTCATTGAATCCCGTTGGTCTCCCTCCTTCAGACCTCCAATTAAAAGTTGGTTGTCCCATTATTTTGCTCAGAAATCTTGCCCCAAAGGATGGTCTCTGCAATGGAACAAGATTGAGGGTAGTAAGATGTGCACAACGGATTATTGAAGCCGAAATATTAACTGGAGATAAAGCTGGAAATTTGGTATTTATACCAAGAATTTCTCTTACCCCTTCTGCTTCTGAGCTTACCATTCCTATTACAAGACGACAATTTCCAATTAGGTTGGCGTTTGCAATGACTATAAATAAATCACAAGGTCAATCGGTTAAATTTGTCGGCATTGATCTTCGGACCCCAGTGTTTACTCATGGCCAATTGTACGTTGCACTTTCCCGATGTACTACATTCGGTAGGATAACACTTCTCTTACCATCACAAGAAGAAACTTCGACAACAAATATAGTTTATCCTGAAGTTCTTCTATAGTGCTTCTACAACAGGTATAAATCTCTATAATTTCCAACTCTAAAATTAAAATATTGTCATTTCATACACTATTATATCAAAATCATTTTTTACGATTATATAGTTTTTATCTAACACATACATGGCTTCAAATAGGTTACTGCAACTCTATTTGACACTCCACATGCATCTCCAACTCCCCCTCTACCTAATTGTTATGATTCTAATTCTGTAGAGGAATTTGTAAGCATCCAACTCATGTTTAGATAAGTGTTAATAATTACATATAATACAAATTTTACAATTACATAATTTTTATCTTACACATTGCTTCAAAATAGGTCCCAGCAACTCCACCTGCAACTCTGACACCCCTCCTCCTCCATCTCAAATTCTACCTTACGATGATATGTGGGAGGATCCGAGTTTTGTAAATGAGGCGGTATGTTTTTTTTTAATAAATTAATCACTTTTATGCATAAAATATAGTTAAATTAATCTAACTAAATCTTTTTTATCTCATGTGTAGATGGAAATACTGGACAGAGTTATTGCGTCTCGCGTTTCAAAATCAGAAATTGTTGTGAAACAAGAGCCTCCAGATGAAGATTAAGTAGTGTTATAATTATACATGCCCAAGGTTTACTTTCAATTCAAATTTATTAGATTTTATTTGTTGTTATTATTTCCTTTTCGAGGTCAGGTTCCTCCGTCCTCCTTCCTATAAGGGCAAGGCTGGTTGTCCCCCTCAAGTTTGTAATATTATTTCTATTAATAAAATATAGCAGGGTACCGCTCATGTTTCCCTAAAAAAATAATACAAAAGTAACTTTAGATTTTTATTCAAGTATGGATGATCATATTGTTTTAATTGGTTACCGAGAGGTCTTTATTTTTAATTTTTAATTTTAGACTCTTTTTAAAACATGATTAAATCATATATCGATTTATTTAAATATTTACACCCTCCAGTACTGAAATTCTCCCCTACTCGCGTCATGCCATATGCACGGGCATAAAGACTAGTATATATATATATGGCATCCCTCAGGCATCGCCCCACTCCCAACCTTTGTCTTTTCTGTCTCTTGTTCAAAGCAACTCCAAGCCTACTTAAATCGTTGTAAACTTGTTGGGTGCTGATGGGTAAATTGGTAGATTGGTGTTGGATTAATTGGATTGATTTGTTGAATTTGTCAATATAGTGAGTGTTACCTTTATGTTTTTGGAGACTAATCTCATAAAGAATTGAAAAATTAGATTAATGTAGTCGTGTATCGTGTATGAGATCATAATTACTTGAATAGTAGTAGTAGTAGTAATAATACTAATAATAATAATAACAAAAACAAAAACAAAAACAAAAACATAAACATAGAATCCTCTACGAGCTAATGATGTCATCTAACAAGAAAGTCATTTTAAAGGTGTATTCATTGATGAAGGAAATAAATAAATTAAGAAAAAGAACAAATTTGTATCAAATATAATTCCTTCTATGTCCATATACTGCTTGAGCTGGAGCTTTTATCTCGACTCGAATGCACCCAATTTTGTTGCAGAAAACTTAAATAACCAACAGAAGGAACATGGGCGCCTATGATGATGTCTGAGGAGATGCTTCCGCGGCGTCACTACCTTCAATCAGCTGGACAAGGAGAATTCACATTATATACATATATTGTTGTTGCAGTTAAACCGAGGAAATATTTTACAGAAATTAAAATTTCGAGTGAATAAATCTAAGGGTTGATAGAAGTACCAAGGAGCCAACTTGCTCGTACGCTGCCATGACTTTTGGATTTTCCTCCTCCTCGTACCCAACTTGCAGTATCCGTGGTCCATTTACAGACCAAAAAGCTCTTCTGCCTGCATCCTGCAAGGAAACAGAGGTAGATTTGATTACAACTTTATTATACAAGCAATACCTTCCCTTGACAAGTTGCATATGAAGATATGATTACTCGTAAGATTGAGCAATTTCAATTCATATACCCACAAAGAAGATAGTAGGTGGATTATAAATGAAGATATGTTAGGGATACAAACTTTTTTGCACAAAATTTGCATCTCAACCTTGGTGTCAAACATGTGATTGGTTAAAGGGTAACATCACTAAACAAATGATGTGGATATCTAACCAATCACACGTTTGCCACCTAAATTGGGATGAGAAAATTGGATAAAAAATATGCATCTCTATCACTACTCATTACAAATGTGTAACAAGAATTGTGAATATAATTGAACTTATGAACAGCTGTTTCTCCACAATAAAAAAGGATGGGCCAGGTTAATTGCATCTTACTTAAACAAAGAGGGTTGCTAATTTGACCTGTACTGTGAGCAAGTAAATAGCCTCCAATGCTTGAACACGAATTTCAGGATCATCGACTGCTTCACGCTCAATCGAGAGTGCACTTCCTAGCTCAAGAGGCATTTTCGATATGTCTTGTTCATTATAAATCTGATGCAAGTCAATGGGTCAGTAAAAGTCTACGAATTCATTCAAGAGATTTAGTTTGGACCTAGCATGCTGGTACAGCCAAGAAAAGCTCGGGGAGTAAAAAGATCACCTTGTTTCCAGCAACCGGCAGAAGAAGAGCTGGCCAAAGAAACTCTGATATCAAAAGTAAATTCTGTAGCTCTTTGTCAGCTTCAAAACAACAGTTGCGAATGGTTCCAGATACCTACAAACAAACAAATATCCACAGAAAATATGAAAATTGAAGCCTTTGAAAGTATCCTATGATGAAACTTAAGTTCTTGTAATTATGAAAAATCTTGTTCTGCTTCTCATGTATGATAAGTAGAACTGTAGAAGTTAGTTGATATCGAGCAATTTTCTCCCAGTAATCCAAGCAAGAAAAAGAAAATGACTAGAGGTTCAGAGGTCGGCGGCAGTTGGTTGCTACACACTTCATAAATGCTAAGTTTACTATGTTGGAACACGAATACTACTGTAAAATATAAAAAGTTTAGAATTCCACTGCAAATGGTACGAGGGTGAACTTGCCAGTGTCATCTCACCATAGTCTTGATTCTTGAAAAGACTAACTTTAGGATAGGAAAACAAGCAATGATAATCAGTAATACTCCTTCCAATCCAAAAGGAGTGTCCATTTCAATATATAATTTGTCCAATTTGAGTGTCCATTTTCTAGAGAATTTACTAGTTTCACATCTATTGTGCATTTCTGACATAATTTAGCGACTAAGGGTAACTATATATGTGCTTGCCATTGCTTTACTTGATTTCATTCTTTGATCCATCCCCTGTGAAAGGCAGTGCACTCTATTTTGGAATCCCAACCTCATCAACGTTACAGGGAAGTGAAAGAAAAGTTGGTGTCTACGGGGGCGCAGAAAAAAGGGGAAGACTTGGTTCTTTCAATTGAGTTGTAGAGCCATTATATGAACAAGAGAGAAAGTGATTAAAAGTCATCTCCCTTAATTTCCAAGAAAACCAAAAGTGGACACTCATTTCGGGCCAGACGAAGTACATTTTTATGCCAGACGCAGGGAATACCAACACCAAACTGGACAGCAACAATAGTGGCTGACGTGATTGAGTGAGGTTTAAGACTAAATGTTGGTTTGGACAGACGTCAGAAGATATTATAAATATATATATAGCCCACCATGCTCGAGCCGAGTCAAAGACAAATAACACACTACAACTAGTAGTGTGTGCAGCTTGATCACTAGACAACTTTATGGATGCGATGCTCCTTATTGGGATGATCAGGGTGTATTGATACAAAGATCCAGGCAGATTACAGTAGCATCCTTTAGCCTGCCCTCTATCAAACAATTCCTTAGTGGGAGGAAGGCAAATAGTCCACCACCACAACCTTCCATATAGGGAGAAAGGAAATATGAACTCTTCCAGAAGCATCTCACCAGCTGAGTGGAGGAAACATAACAAACGATACGTCATGTGACCTGGGTGACCAAGTACACTAATCACACCACCCTCACAGAACCTTGGGCCTACTGCTCGTGATGGCCCGCTTACTTCTCTCTCACTTGGATCACAATACAAAAATCTATCTCAATCAAGTGGTTGAAAAACCAAGACTCCCCACCCATTCGGGGTGTCTCTGCTTTCTTGTTGCCTTCAAGAACACAGCTCAAATTGTCTTGCTTCATTCCCTTACCACCCGATTCCATAAGATGCCCTCTTGTTATAATATAACAACCCCAACCAACTTATGAAATTTGACACAACAAATCACCAGCTTCGCCTGAAGTCCAGCATTGACTGAGTTACAACTGGTTATTTGAAATGGCGTATCAGAGCGTTGTTATTCTCTCATTGATGGCAGAATACCACAAAGTTATATCTTCAGTTATATCATAGAACAACAAAGGGGGATACTTATTGTCATGTCGATGTAAGTTAACATGTTACCAGAATACTATCAACCATCATAGCATCTTATATTTTTTTTCCACACAGGCTTCACTTGGTGTTTGCCGGAATTAATCAATTCCAGGGGTTCAACTAATTTATTTCAGCGAAGTAAATTAGCATGACAAAAGAACGTAAACTGATTGGATGTGTAAGAATTCTCTTTCTACCTTTCCGTTTTCCATAAAAAAACTGGAAAAGTATACCCTTTCCCTTTTTACTAAACAAAGAAACTAGAAATGGCACCAAGTGCCAACGTAGTTTCTTCATGAGTTTGGTGCTGATGAAATGAACTCTCGTGTCCACAAACTGGTGAAAGATTGTACACAACAATCACTATGATCTGTAGTTAAAGTGAAAAGCATCTAAAAAAATGAACATTCGAATGATTCTGGTACATACCCCTTGCTTTCGTAGAGGGTTTGCAGAATCAAACTGCCTAATTATCTGTTTCAAGAGTCCTCTATTAGGGTCCAACAGAAGCTTTCTCCCTGCTTCCTTTTTTGAAATGTTTACAAGTACAGAACTAACATGTCCAAATGGATCACCTAATTGGAATATAGCAGAGAAAAGAAACAAGTTAAGCATATATAGGAATAGGCTTACAGACTACAGCAAGTAGTAACAATAAAAATCAAAATTCATATGTCCTTGCACCATAATTAATACTTTTATTGGCCATACAAGAAATAAATCTGTAGGCTACCGATGAAAGAAAAGAGATGAATACAATCTTCCATGTACGTGATGTTTAGGGCAAACTGCACCATTGGTCCTTGTACTTTTACCCCATTCTGGGATTCTTCCCTGTATGAAAATTCGAAAAAATCAACTCCTTATATTGCCTAAATCAAACGAAATTGATCCTTCCGTTCGAATTCGGCGGCCATTCAAAAATCCACTCCTCCTTGTACTTCCCCTGTTTTTTTTTCCTTTTTCCATTTTTTTATTATATTCAGATGAAATAGTTTGAGTGAATGGACAAATTCACCCTTTAAGAAAGTCATGTGACGTGCACATGAGACAATTTAATGGATAAATTTGGATGGAACGAAAGGACCAATCGAGCTCGATTTGGGCAGTACAAGGAGGAGTGGATTTTTTCAGAGTTCGTACAGGGACAAATTCCAAAGGGGGTAAATGACGAAATGTACAAGGACCAATAATGTAGTTTCCCTTTCCACTAAATTTTATAGTTCAAGAATGGTCAAGCTAGGTGGTGGATGAAACATTTTTCCCCTTGAGAGATTAATGAGAAGGTAAAGACATGATGTCGATGAAATTTGATGCTCAGTGCATAGTTGTCAAAGTCGAGAGGCGCTAAAAAGGCGATGGGTCCAAATTTGAGGCGAAAGGTGAGGCGCTAAAAAGGTGCCAACAAGGCGCTCAGCTCATGGAAAAAATACTAAGAAAAAATACATAAAATACATATAACTTAACAAATATCAACAAAAATGTTATAAGTGAGCATAATTCATGAAACTAAGTTCTAACATAATATCAATAACACAAAATTTTCATTCATAGTTGAAATTCCAATGCATTAGATGAACTTAACTAAAAATTCAAACAAGAAAATAATTATCAAAGCAAATGAAATAAAGTCATGGAAATCAAAAGTGAACTAAAGTCATGGAATGTAACAAGTAACAACTAAGAACAAGCTAAAAAAATTTGAGAATTTTTTTAATTGAGACATTTTTTTTAATTATAATTTTTAAAACAGAATAGAGTAAATTTTTTAAACTGTTAAACATAACAGAAATAGAAACAATATTTTTTAAACAGAACAGAAAATCAGAAATAGAAACAATTTTTGAAAACAGAACAGAGTAAAGTCTACACTGTCGAACAAAGTAAATTTTTTGAAACAATTAAACAGAACAGAAATTGAAACAAATTTTTTAAACAGAACAGAAATTGAAATAAATTTTTTAAACAGAACAGATTAAGTCTACCCACTTACACAGTCGAACAGAGTTCAAGAAGCCAGGTATTTTATACAAAAATAAAAATAAAAAAATACAGTAAAAGTCGAACAGAGTGAAGAAATAAGAGTTTACTTGGAACACAGAGTCAAGAAAGCTGAAGATGAAACTCTCCTTGAAGACAAAACCCTCAGTCGGAACCCTCCTTGAAGTCGGAAGAAGAAGACGAAGCCTACAGTGAAGTCGGAAGCTGCCTAGGGCTCGTATCGCTATGTCGGACTGTAGCTTGGTCTGTTCGTCTGAATGAAGTCTTTTTGGGTATTTTAGGTTTTATTATCTATTTATACTAACCTAAAACTATGTCGTTTCCTAGTTAAAAAGTAAAAAAAAAAAAAAAAAAACTGAGCGATTTATACTAACCTCTCGCCTACAAAAAAGGCGCCAAAGGCGTACGCCTTTCCCCACCTCTTGCACATCGACTCGCCCAGCATGTCTGAGGCGCCAAGGGGTCGCCTCGCCTCGCCTCTCGCCTCAAGCGCCAAAGGCACTCGACTTTGACAACTATGGCTCACTGGTTGTCTCATATTGAACCACACATACCATGGCTAATGTACAGTCACATGCCATCTTCACTACAGATAAGTTGAAACTCACGCAGTGGTGAAGCCAACGTATAGGCAAGGGCTGCCATTGAACTTACCTTACCTTGCATTTAGCCTCCTTAAGTTGGTGATAAAATTTAGCTCTTGGCCTCCTTAGTTTTTAAATTAGCTAAAGCTCGTGAAGTTATTGAGCTTGCTGAAATGCCATATAGAATGTAATGGAATTCCAAAGGGGAAAAAGTAAAACATGTATAATGGCAAAATTTGTGAGTTGTGACCTGAGACCCAAAAATACACAAAATGGAACCTATTCATTAGACTGTCCTTGCATTTTCTACCAATTCAATTTATTGTTCTTATTGACTTGACATTCACTATTTAAGAGATAGCTTTGAAAAATACTGCAATATATATGAGGATGCTCTAATACTAGATTACTGAAACAACTCTTTTATCTTAATTCTCTTCCGTTTTTCACTATTGGCCATGGCAGAAAAGGTCTACCAGCCTATTCCAGCATAGCCCTACTTGACACAAGACACTAGATTTGTGGAATATCAGCATGCCTGTCTTGGTACTACTGTAAACGGGGAGGTACAATCCATTAATAGATATAAGTACATAATAGTGTAACTTCAAATTGAAAGCTTGTGGTTTTCATTTCCATAAAGAATTTACTGTTTTAATTTCCATAAAGAATTTACTGTTTTAATTTCCAACATATGTTTAGTGCATCACCTGATAAATTCTGAAGTCTTCTTTCATGCAAGCAACTACAGAAATCTTACAACACAAGAGTTACTTCTAGGGATGAACAGGTTTGGTTAAGGCAGTTTGGGAGTCAAAATATCACCCAGACCAAACCCCAGTTTCAACAAAACAAAAATTTAAACTAATGCAAGTCACTTAACAGGTTTGCAATATGTATTTGAATTCTTTCAAAAATCTACTTTAAAGGGTTAATAGAATTGTTGTATCACACGTCTACTACCATACACTTCTATATACACAGTATGTATTAATACATACTCAATAATATCAAATTTATGCTCACATAAAAATGGATGCCCAGTGCATGAGACTCCTGTCATTGCAAGGTCTCTGCAATGATGGAAACCTCGTGCATTGGGCCCTTCCTTTTTTTATGTGAACATAACAATTATAGATATAAAACCCCGAACAAGAATGTTGTATTTAATATATTTATTTCATGGATCTTCCTAAGGAACATGTTAAGACCATATACTTGTATAATGACAGTGTTCACATAACTACATCTAGTCAATAATACCAAATTTATGCTCACGTGAAAAAAAGGATGGCCAGTGCACGAGACTCCTGCCATCGTAGTATCTTGGAAGGGTTTCTACAATAACAGAACCTTGTGCATTTTTTATTTTTATTTTTTTTGATAGGTAAATGTGACCCCTTGTTTGTATGGGGATTGCAACCAAGGACCGGTAGGTAAATGTGACCCCTTGTTTGTATGGGGATTGCAACCAAGGACCGGTCTTTGTCTGAGTGTCCTTGCCATCTCTCCCACCCCTTGGGGTAACAGAACCTTGTGCATTGGGCCCTACCTTTTCTTATGCTAGCATATATTTGTAATAATGAACATTTCTCACATATTTATACCTATTCACTAATACCAAATTTATGCTCACATAAAAAAAGAATGCACAGTGCACGAGACTCGTGCCATTGCACAATCTAGAAAGGGTCTGCAATGGCGAGAACCTCGTGCATTGAGCCTTCGCTTTTTTTGAGCAAACATAACAACTATAATTATAAAGTAACCCAAAACGAGAATGTTGTATTTAGTATATTTACTATGGATCTTTATAACACACTTGTTAAGACTTATTGACAAATCAGTATATTGAAAATGCCCATCAACATTGGTGAATATTCCCGATGCATAGGTGAGCATTCCCAATGCAAAATCTTTCTATAAATAAGCACTTAACAAGTGCCACCTGTTAGAAATTCTCTAATTTTATTACCATATTCAAAGTGGTACAAGTTGGTTTCCATATTTTCTTGAACCACCGCCAAACTAGTGCCTCTTCCCCAACTCCCCACCCGTAAAAAAATCGACCAAACCACATACTGCTTGACCACCTTTCTCGGTGTGGTTAAGTTGAAACAGGCTGTGTAGGTGGTTTTCCAATAAACTCTGATCAGACCTACCTACTTCCTAAAGTCACCTGATTCTATTGATGTCATAGGAATATTTTGGCACTTTATCAGGTCGTAATTCCAAGTTTTAAGTATGTTGGTCTTGCAAACATATTTCGGAAATAACACGTACAAGGTTATGATTAACCAATGATCAAAGACTAGAATTTCCGATGAGGATTCATAGGGCCACACAGGTGGTTTGGGTCAAGCTGACCAATATGAGATAACAAGTGAAAATGCCTTCAGAG
The DNA here is from genome assembly GCA_013146195.2 of Codonopsis lanceolata. Lineage (NCBI taxonomy): Eukaryota > Viridiplantae > Streptophyta > Magnoliopsida > Asterales > Campanulaceae > Codonopsis > Codonopsis lanceolata. The sequence goes on along the minus strand of CM028377.1, from coordinate 61,748,586 downwards.
AAAGCCAAACGTTAAAAATATAAAAATAACCATGAGAGACAAGTGATAGGCATAAAACCAATATGGTAAATTTAACTTGGAGATAGGAGAAGAAGCCGAGGTTTCTCAACTGCATTTGTTTACATCATTGAATGAGTTTCAGGTTCAAGTTACAACATTTCCTTAGAGATGAATAACAATGTAATAAAGTCGATTTGCAAGTCACTCAGAACAAGTAGTATGTTCACACAAAATAGAAAATACAAACAATATCTGGATAAGGATACTAGAAAAATATCGCACCTTTTTTCTCATCTGATGATGTGCAGAATGATCTGACGAGCTTCATAACATACAAACCATGCATCTTATCATCTCCAGTCTAACAACCCAGGTCCAAGAGCGAGTAAGTTATCGGTATAGGACACAAAGAAGCAGGCAAGTCAAGAATTAAATATTAGGGAAAATTACACAATTGGTCCCTATAGTTTATCGGCTTTTGGATTTTCATCCCTGCACCTTGCTAATGGTCCCTAAACTTAGGACCTTTAACACAAATGGTCCTTCCATCTAGTTCTGTTAATTTTTGACCGTTAAGTACACTCACGTGCCTCACAAGTGCATTTGGGGAAGGGTAAAACAGTCATTTTGTCTTGAAAAGGATAGGGACCAATCTTGAAATACAAATACAATCACTTGATTCTCCTATTGCCTTCCTCCGTTAATCTCAAACCTCCACAGACCTCTCTCATCCACAGTGCACACACACAGACACCGAGAGAAGAAAGAGCTTTGAGAGAAGATAACCAGTATCCTTTCCTTAACCTTCATGCCTCCATTTACACCCTCCCTAAAAACTCTCTCTCTCTCCCTCCCTCTCTCTCTACCTTTCACTTCTCCTAAACACTCACTCAGTCTCTCTCTCTCTCTCTCTACGTTAAATTCCCGTCAGAAAGCTCCTTCTCAAATCCCAAATCACTAAACAAGTAAGAAAGCTTTTTTGCTTTTCCATTCCCCACTTTTTTCTTTCTTGATGGGTTCTTGTAAAGGAGATAAGAATGAGCCTAATTGATGAGATGTTAAGAAACGGAGAAGATGGAGTGGGTTTGTAGGGGAGAGTGAGTACGTTTATATTACTTTAATTGGTTTGAGGTTAACAGACGACTTGTGTAGAGAGAGAAACAATGGAAAAGAAGCTAAAGTGGAAGTGTTGTTGTAATGGAGATGGCGGTGTCGTGAGAGAGAAGAAGGTGATGTGGGCGGTGAGACTTGAGAGATTGTGTGGGTGGGGTTAATTATGGAAAAGTAGGGTTGGGGACATGCGGATTAAATGAAGAAGTGCCCCACTTTCTCTCTATTTTAAAAGAGAGTGACATGGTCATTTGACAAGTTCTCAAATTATGTTTGGTCCATGTATTTTTAAAGGGAAAATGACATTTCTGCCCTCACGTGAGATGCACATGTAATGACTTAACGGAATAATTTTGACGGAATTGAACGAAATGATCAATTGCGTTAAATCTGGTAGTACAAGGACGAATGATACCAAAAAAAAAATTAATAGGGACAAATCATAAAAAAAACTTGAGAAGTAAGGGGACCAATTGTGTAGTTTGCCCTAAATGTTTAATTTTTTTTGATAGGTAAGTGTGGCCCTCTAGGTCTTTGCCTGAGTGCCCTTATCATCTCTCCCGCCCCTTGGGATCAATATTAGTACGCTCAATTGAAGATAGAAAGCATTTCGTTAACGGAAAATGATAGGGATACAAACTCTTTTGTCCAAAATTTTCATCCCTATCTAGGTGTCACGCAAGTAACTGGTTAAGGGGTGACATCACATGTTAAGTGATGTCATCTCGTTGTCACCTGGATTGGGATGAGAAAGTTGGACAAAATTTTTAAATCCCTATCACTACTCTTTGTCAATTTACTGAATTTAGTCAAACACTTGGGGTCACTTTGGTATTTTCAGAACCAAACAGTGTTGTGAAAAAAATTACTAAGAAATCCAGCTTGAAATTTCATTTGCGCAGCTTGCTACTTTTCGATTTGGCAAGTTTTTGGAACACTTTCTCTCGATGCATTACTAGTACTTTGACCTTTCAAACTCTTCTACAGGAGAGAAATCCTAACATCACAATATCTAGGACCTGTTTGACAAATATATTCACATATTCTTATAGAGCTACTACAGCACAGATGCTCCTTTCAAAGTATCTTCTTTTTTTCCCTCATTTCCATCAAATATTTACTTTAACATTTCTTCTTCATTCAGTTTTAAGACAAGCTCCGACACCTTGATACTTTATCTCAGATTTTGCGAATGGCTTTGTTGGGAGCTGGGATCCTCTCTTTTTGTGAGTTAACATTGGAATTTAGTGCCATGTAGTAGTCGATGTTTGTACAATGTTCCGTTTTCAAGTGTATCCCGTTTATTATTGGACTGCCCCTTCCTCTTAGGCATTATTACATATGGTAGCCTAACCAAAAGGTAAAACCTTCCTCCTTGTGTGCTTGTGGTGTGTGGATGGGTGAGGCCCTGATTATGTGTTTTACCTTTATAAACACTTGCATTAAACTGATTATTGCATGATATTTGACCAACTGGTAGCAGAATTATTTGTCAATATTAAAATACAACCACAGATTATTTACCTATACACAAAGACAGAAATTGAATGCCTAAAGCAAGAGAACAATTTCATATCCCTAAATTGATGAAACTGTAGGTCATTCTATGAAGGAGTAATGGAATATATTAACTTCCTAAGTGCAATCATTTATTCAACTAAATGGCAGAAAATGATGAAAGAAGTTTACTAAATGCATTGAAAATTAATATCGTAGGGTAAGCGTCCTCAGTGCCAGTGCATGTGTAATCACGTAAGCATGTTTGGCACAGTGCATAAATCAAATCATAGTTGATATTCTTAATCCCACTCTTTGCCTCCCAGTAATGACTAATGAAGCCTTTAAAAAATTTAGAAATTTAAAAATTGAATGCTTATGTTTATAATTTGTTTAAGCAAATAATGAGTCATAGATAAGCACCTAATAGAAAAAAAATGAAAAAATACAAATAAAATGGCACCTGAAGCAAGGAATCAATACCAGCATCCAACTGTGTGATATTGACAAGCAGCATGACCAGTAATCCTCTGATGTCAGAATCTGACTTATATAACATATCCATGGCTATTCTAACCATACCCATCTCAATCATCTTGGTCGCTTGGTCTGGGTTCTGGGACAAATTCACAAGAGCTTCTGCTGCTGGTTGTGACACCTCCTGAAAGAAGAATACTGAGCAAATCTACAAGCTACTGCAACAAGGGCACAAAATGTATATGCACAATGCCTCTCAATCAGCATTTTAAAAAATTATGTTCAACATTAATGCAACTGAATAAGTTTGATTGGGAAGTTTCAGACAGCTGATTTGTACCAATGACTGAAGGTGCCAGCCTTTCACCATGGATGGGGATATAATTCATCAAGGAATTCAGATTATGTGTCTCTCTTTCAGTAATATATGGTTAGTATTTAGTAATACATCCAAACATGCATTAAGCAATTACTCATTACCGAATTATTTCAACATACAATCCAAGAAGTTGGAATAAAATAAAAACTTTGTAAGAAGAGTGAAAATGGGGGACAGTTTCTCGATAAGACAAATACCTGATTGGGACTTGCCTCACTTCTGAGAATACCAAAAATTTGAGCATGGAGATATACCTTTGACCATGGAAGTTGAATCAAAGGAAATAAAACCAAAATCAAATGAAATCATTCATTAAGAGGCTAGGGTCCTATACTCCTATTGCACGGCGTCTTTTTGTTTTCTATCATTGATTATAAAAACTGTTCACATTTGAACTTCAGTTACATACGAGTACTCATGTGGTTAACCATGAAGAACATATATTTTTTCAAGCTGGTCTTAATTCAAATATAAGAAAGAAATACTTTTACATTCTTTCGTTGAAAACTAGAAAGTTTTCTTTGAGCTGTCAAACGAAGCAAACTTTCTTCAAGCACTTTACATTTTTCAATATATCACGTCACATCAATCTCCAATACATATCACTGTTGACTGAATGGGGAATAAATTACTTCATCAGTTAGAAACAGAGGGAGATAGCACAGAGCACCTTCTTTTCACCTAAAAGACGAGACAAGGAAGGAAGCACAGTTTTAGAGTAACCAGCAAGTGATAGTATCCCATCCTCCGATCCAGTTAACCCCTGAACAATATCAAGTGCCGCTTTCTTCACCTGAGTTATCAAGAAAACAGCCACACTTATACCAGCTATAAAATCAGGAACCAAAAACTCATATACTCCCTGTATAAGTCAAACTTTTTAAGATTGTAGTTTTTTTTATTGTACCTTCTTTAGATTGCACTAAAATTATTGCTACCTTCAAAAATGAGACTTATCTTTTTGTGACAAACCAAATAGGAAAGAGGGACTTTTTTTTTAAAGACGGATGGAGTATAAAGTATAAATTATCAAATAAACATGCAACTAAAATCTGCTAAATAGTGTAGAATCGATTTTGTGGCAAGCAGCCACACTTGAATTTTATCTCAAATTCATATTAAACTACATCAAATCACTCCACAAAGATCATAACTAAACTGTCACTTCTTTATGACAGAAAAGGCCATGTTACGGATTTTTAGTAGAAACTTGATTCATTTTTCGCACTAATTAGTTAAGTAACTATGAAGTCAACTAAAATCAATACTTCACAAGAATAAAAGGAGCTAATTTTGTGTCCTGATAATCAAATTGGGCTTTTAACAGTAAAATTTTCCAATTTGAACATTAAATGAAACCAAAATAGAGTATTGCATTAAATCTAAGAATCCCTAAAGGTACGATTCATTGAACAACAGCTTTTCATGGCCATCTCCTTTCGAAGCGTAAACAATCAAATATAAGTGTGGGTTAAAGAGGGGATAGAGAAGTAGGGAATTCGACTTACCGGCAGGGAAGGAGAGGAAAGGAAGTCAATCAGTTCTTCTACTTCAGTCGCCATTGTTCTTCCAAGCTCGCCGCTAGTGCTTCGACACAATGTGAAAGGCGAACCCAGTGTTGTTCAACGTCGGCTTTTAATGACAAAAATATCCTCGGCCAAAACATGTAAGTATCCTTTCATGTTTCTAAGCACACTCCCTTGCTTTTTTATATCCCAACAAATATATTCCATTCTTCCCGGTCCAACTTCAATGTCATTTGCATGTTTGTTTCGGACAAAATACGGACCAAAAACAAGTCAATGTGATTGAAGTAATAAAATCTCTTATTATTTTATGCTTAGAAATAGTGTAAAGCAACACTTTTTTGTTCAAAAAAATGGAGTCCTCGTCGCAAAATGCTCGGTTACCAACGAAGAAACTATTTGGCTTTGTTGGTGAAACAAATAACACAATGTTCGTATCGGTGGAACGATGATGTTCTACCAGTGTTGGTGGAACAGTATATAAATATTCCACCAGATGGAATATTGTCAACAATGTTCTAACAATAATGATCGAACATTACGTTATTTGTTTCACCAACCATGACCGAATATTTAGTTAAATGGTCCTTCGATGGTGGCCAAACATTTAAAGGGTTGTTCCACCAGCCAAGACGAAACATTTCAAGGGTTTGTATCTCCTTTGTTACCGTGGGTTTGGGTTTCCTTGCTTGTGTGTTGTTGTTGGTAAAATTCATTTCTTTGTTTCTGTTATTAAATACATAAAGAAATAAATCTTTCTCTATCAAAATTTGTTGTGTAATGGGCTTTTTATTTCTAATAGGGGTTTCAAATTTTTCTGTGATTCTTAGTTTAGTTTATACAAAGTAAGATGATTCTGTATCAAATTTGTTGGTGTTAGAATCTTGAAATGTTTTACTGTTAAACTATATTTGCGTTGATTTCATTGAAATTATTGATGACTTTTCAAAAAATAAGAGAGTAAGATGTGTTTTACTTCAAATGTATGTTCCCCTACGAGATGGTTGCATCGGGTTTTTGTATGCATCGAGAGGGGGTGGGAGGGGGAGTGGTGGAATGTGTAATAATTTTAGGTTTTAAATGGGTAAGGGCAAAATAAGAATACAAAGGGTGTACTCGGTGCTTTTGGTGATTTTAAATTAGGGTCGCGCTATTTAGACCCTCGATTCCTCCAAGTTGACCCCCCTTACAAGTATACCACCACCTCATTTTAAAATACTCAATACCTATATGTGTACCCCCCCTATTTTCCTATTTTACCCTTTTGAGTTTTTAACACATTAACCCTTCAAAACCCCAACTCCCTTTCCTCAAAACCCATAACAGGTGAAAGTGTGAAACCCCTCCCCCTCCAATACCCACGCTCATTCCTTCCTCAAGCCACAACCCACACAGTTTTCCTTCCTCAAGTCTTCATCTCCACAACCCACACAGTTCTTCATCTCCAGAACATTATCAAAAATGGAAAGAGATATGTATATTTTGAATTGATTTTAGTTTGATTTATTGTGTTTATACAATGTATTAGTTTGTTGGGTTTAGATATGAGTAGAATCACGTTTTGTGTTTACATTGGTAAGAAAATTTTGATTTTTATAAGGAAAAATTCGGCCCTGAACCCCGGAATTAGGGCTTAATGTTCGGCATACAACCTCCGAACATCTTACAAATGTTCCGACCTGACTTTCCGAACATTTTGAATATGTTCGGTGAACATCTACCGAACAGTTTGAAAAAGTTTGAACAAAGAAGGTCGAACATGTTGGATTAAAATTTTGGTCCAATTGTTTTCAAACAAAGGTAACATGTAAATCTGTTCGGAGACCACCTACCGAACATTTTAAAAATGTTCGTTAGGAAGGTGCCGAACAGTTTGGATTAAAATGTTGATGAGCATGTTAATCTGTTTGAAGACCCCTTGCCGAACATTTTTCAATTGTTCGGAGTGATCTCACCGAACATTTTAAAAATGTTTGTTAGGAAGGTGCCGAACAGTTTGTATTAAAAATGTTGATGAGCATGTTAATTTGTTCGGAGACCCCCTACCGCACATTTTTTAAATGTTCGGTGTTGACTACCCGAACATTTTGAAAAAGTTCGGTAGGTTGGTGCCGAACAGTTTTGATTTTAAATTTTGTCTATTTTTTTAAAAAAGTTGATGAACTAACATGTTAATTTATGAATGTCATGTACAGATACATACCAAAGGAGGAAGAATAGACCCACCGCCTCGATTCGAAAAGTAAGGCTGAGGCACATGCCCAGGCCCAAGCACATGGACATGCCGAGGAGGAAGAACCGGAACCAATGGAGGAACAAGGAGAGCCCCTGATTACTTTTCCATGTCCTAAGGGTCCATCAGAAGGCAGTGTACTTCGTTTCTACCTGAAACACATAGCTGTACATATATATCAAGGGCTAGAGCAACCGGTGCTAAAGGTGAACAACCATAAACAAAAACTTTTAGCATGGAAAGTAAACACAAAAACTGTTTCCCAACTATGGAGTGACACTCTTATTGCGACCAAACTAATGCAGTTAAGACATGTTTTATATCTGGAGAGTGATAAGGTATTGGTTAGTGTCTTTGTGGAGCGGTGGCATGCAGAGACCAATACCTTCCACATCCTATTTGGTGAGATGACTATAACACTTGATGATGTGTTCTGTATTACTGGTCTTCCAATTGCTGGGAAGTCGGTCTTTTTGGAAGGTTCAGTTTCTGCGCAAAGTTCGATTGATTGCGTTTGCTGGTATTTAGGAGTGTCTGAATATGAGGCAAGAGAAGGAATGCGTGGTGCTAGAGGGCCATCTGTGAGGCTAGAATGGCTACGTATCTGTTTTGCTTCGGATGCATTGTCTGAGGATCCATAAACGGTTGCTTTCTCTCTTCGCGCTTATTTGTTATACATGTTGAGTTGTACATTTTTTGCTGATAAGAGCGGAAGTAGGGTTAGCACGACATACTTGGAGTTCCTCAGCGATTTGGATGCTGTGCGTACTTACTCATGAGGAGCGGAAGCACTAGCCTTTCTATATAAACATCCAGGGAGTGCAACAGTGGTGAATACAAGACAGATGGTCGGATATTCCACATTATTGGAGGTAATTACTTGTATCTATAGTTAAATTTGTATACTTGTATTTATATTTTAATTTGTATACTTGTATTTATATTTTAATTTGTGTACTTGTATTTTGTTCAAATAGGCATGGATATTTGGGCGATTATGAATGTGTACAGCAGTTATTTCAAACGTGCACTATTACGAAAGTCAGGAACTTGCAAGTAGGTGGGAGAACAAGAGTGTTGCCGGTGTGTCCGTTGACCGATTGGTAGGTCTGCGGGAACAACTTGACGCCCTTCGTGCGGATGATGTGAGTCTTAATGTCTTTATACTAGTACTTTTGCCCGTGCTGATGACACGACGCCAGTTTGGGAATTTATCAATAAATGAAGCAGATACTGTGGAAATGAACTACTAAAAATATTATTTTCTAAAAAAAATTGACTTTCAAACGGGGTCTCTTTGCCTGAAACGGAGGGATTAATTAATAATTTGTATACGAAATTACGGGTCGAAAAAAACGGGTCGGACAAAAATTAAATTGATTAAGTTAATTACAATAACAGTTAAAAAAAAAAAACAAATATTTCAAATTACAAAATTTACGATTTTTTTTTAATTTTTAAAATTTGTATACGAAATTATGGGTCGGAAAAAAATTAAATTGATTAAGTTAATTATGATAACAATTAAAAAGAAAAAAAAATACAAATACAAATTTTCGCAACCATAAAACAATAAAACTAAAAAACCGTAAAATATTAACTGTAAAACCATAATATGTTTTTGTAACCGACTGAAAGAGCTAAAAGATAGAACGTAATTTCAACTGATGTCGCTCATGTGAAGATAACTTTTAATCATAACAGTAGAATCTTGGTAAAACAGTAAATCTCAACCGGTCTTTATCTTTTGTCAATAGTAAGTGTGTCACACTGATCTCTATTGTATTATAGATGTATTGATTATATGTAGAAAATAACCATATTTTACATATTATTAATCAATTGTTTTTCAACTATTGTAGGTTATTTGGATGCCATATACCGAGCAGGTTAGACAGCATTTTCCGTTTCATCGGATAGCCTTATACCATGGATGCATAGGATCAACTGATCATGTTGAGCCATACCACCCTGATCGCGTTCTCAGACAGTTTGGATACATGCAGACGATTCCGGGGATGATTATTGCCCCCGATATCGAGAAGAGAGGTCTGTTGGCAAATAAGAAGGTCTTGGCAATGCTCATCCGATACTTCGATATTTGAGAAGACAGATCATATCTGAGCAACAACTTGGTATAGTTGTCGAGCGACCATTGCAGTGTGCACCTGGCTATATGGATTGGTACAACCGTGTATCTCATCCAATCGTATGTAACCCTAAGCATCATTCCACCTTCCAATGGACTGCTCTTAATCCAGGTTTACCAGATCCATGGAATATAGTTAGCTTAGTACGCGGTTTGTTGGAACCGATGGCGGTGTGCTATGGTGAGGGAGATCGAGATATATCGTACGACGAGATGGGAATAGCGATCTAGAGTGCATACAGAGCATTGAGAGGGCAACAACATGGGGGACTGGGACTGTTTACAAGTGGACAAGCAGAGGGAAAGCGATCTAGGCACCATCGTAGAAGAAACACTTAATTGCATTGATGCAATGACATTTTAGACAATTTTCATATGTAATTTAACTTGTTCGATACCTGGTACCTTTTATATCTTAACTTGCTATTATCAATAACCATAATTACAAAACTTACTAGTTTAAAATAATAGTCTCAGTACTTTGCCCAATACGATTGTATCCTACACTATGTGAGTACAAATCAAGTTGAGTCTGAAACAAGTCTTTCCATCCTGATGCACACTGGTCGTGAAATGAATCCCAATGTATAAACACCGGTGGTAATGGGTAACCCTCGCGTAATAAAACCTGCAAATAAGCTAGACATATCAACAAATTATATAATATAATTGTAAAAACACTTACGTAACTTGGGTTGTGTGTACCTCGATAAAATGGTCTTCATTGATTAATCTGATACAAATAACTTTAGGGGAAGTCTTGGCTGCAGTCCTCAACGGAGATAAGTTACGGACATTCGCGTATCGAGACATACCAGAGCTACGTTATACGTTGATGCAACCAAGTGACCCATTTCCAGCAAATAAAACCAATGATTTCGCGGCGCATTGTCTTTGTAGTAATCCAGTGTTTGCAGGACCTTATCAACACGATCACTTACCAGGAAAACACGTTTGTATAACTCTAAGTTAGCTGTCAACTCATGATGGAGGTCTCGTCGAACTGCAGGCCATCCATATTGAGTTAACCCAAGTACGGCGGCAACCGTGTAATATCCGCAATGTCCATCTGCTTTAACATCCTTTGTCTCCGCAATAAAATTGGCAAACTGTGATGGGAGTAGGTCAACGAAACGAATCGCAGAGTTGAGTTTCAATCGTTGTCGCGTAACCTATTGAACGAAGACGAATTAAGCATGAATTTAGCATTTTTTTAAGGTTTAAATCTCAATTTAGTCACCCTACTTTCGGCCAAAAGTCATTAAGCTCACTCTACTTTTTTTTTCCCCAATTTAATCACTTTACTTGGCTTCGTCATTCAATAAAGTCACTTGAGTAATTTTTGTCTGTTATCTTGGATGGAAATCATTGAAAAGACCAAAATACCCTTATTAAGTTAAAGGGTTTTACTTTCAATATTAAAAATTGAGGGTTCAAACTAAAAAAATAAAAACTAAACCTTCCAAATAAAAACTAAAAAAGGGTATCATTGATTCCAATTAGATCATCAAACCCATTTCGATTAATCCATTCGATTCTTTCGATTCATTCTCCAATAAAGAAAATCAAACCCCAAGATTTGTCAAAGCCACTGTCCATTCCGGCCACTTAACATCAACAGCATCCCAATTGGTAATGGAAACTCCACAAAGAACCAACTAAGCCGAATTCCAAACAGGGTTTTGGTGAGAAGAAGCTCCCTGAAAAGATCGATGAAGAGATTGAAGAAATTGAGAGCCAGATTAGTCGAGGCTTGGGCAATTTGAGCTCTTTCTTTAGGGAGTGCTCATGTCTAATCATCGGCCTCTTCTTGACCTTAGAAAGGGAATGATGTATAAGCATATAGCTAACCACCCTACCTTTTAATATCTTTCTCGATCTATCAAATGAAATCTTAAACGAAGGTCGGTACTAGTGAGGAAATGGAGAATGACAGAGAAAGAACCAGCTTACACAAAAATGTAATCCGTACCCGGCTAGGCTACGTTCTCACATTTTAAAGGAAAAGGAAGTCATTCAAGCCCGGGAATAGAACGTTACTGATTTCAGGAGTCAAGGCTTTCCGAGTTGATGAGAACAGGAACGGAAGGGGCTGGCGGCATTGACAGGTTTGGCCGGATCTGAAGGAGATCGGAGCAGGAGGACGAGTGAGAGGGCTGGCTGGGTTTGCTTGTTGCTGGGTCGACTGTGCTGAGATGGAGGATGGCAGTGTTGGGTAGATTACAGAGGACGGTGTTGGCCGGATTTGAAGGTTGGGGCGAGCTGCCATGAACAGCGCTGGATCTGATCTGGGTTGTTGATGGAGGCGATTGATGGGGGCGGCGGCGGCCATGGGGGGCTTTGAGGAGTATTTGATGTCATAGTGAGATCACGTGGAACTGAAAGCTGTAGGGTGAAGAAGAGATGGGAGATCTGGCCTAATGAGTTTGTGATACCTAAGACATTGGAATCCTCTGATCGAACGAATCTCCATTGTTCCAAGAATTTCGTAAGGTTAAAAAAGATAGTAAGGGTATTTTTGGATTTTCATAAATTTTTTAAGGTTTCCAACAAAATAATTGGATGGAGTGATGAACTTGATATTTATGTCCAACTAGAGTGATTAAATTGAGGAAAAAAAAAGTAAAGTGAGCTTAATGACTTTTGGCCGAAAGTAGGGTGACCAAATTGAGATTTAAACATTTTTTTAATTGTAAAGATCTAGTAAATAACAAAAACACATTAATTAAAATTATCGGTATCTTTCACCTAGTAGTCGATGAGCCAACCTCGTACGTCACTTGTTCTCGCGGCGAGTAACTGTCTTCCATCGACTCGATATACTCAAACCTACTCGGATCACGTTTTGTTGATTTGTCAATTTTAGCATTTTTTTTTTCTAAGGCCTACCACGAATAACTTCCAAAACCTAAGGCTCAATCAGTGATGTAATTGATGGCTTCACAAACTCTCTAGCTCTCTTCAACAGTGCCAACCTATCTCAGTCAGTTGAGGCATTGTTGTATATAGAATGAATTTCTTCAACTGTGTTTTTCTATGCACAATCCATTTCACCCCGAATTCCATCACCTTCGCCCTTAACCGGTAACATATCCAACTTTCTCAAAAAAAAAACTATCAACTTGGTTAAGGGGAATTGGCCTACCCAATTTGATAAGCTCAACGATCTCATGCGCACAGGGCAAACCACACGTCTTTCTCGGTACACAACCACACAACAAAGAATCCACAATAGTATCTTTGCCAACCACATATTTTACTTCATAAATTTTATTCAACGCTTATATGGATACCACGCCTCGCAGATCCATGTATATAGTTGATTTGATTTTGTGCATGACTACGTTTCTGTTCTTCTCAAATAAGTGTTTGATTGCGATGTGAGAAGTCTCAATAAGAGTGTGCATTTGTCGCCAACAAGTCTCAAAATTACCTTGACTCAATCCAAGTTGCCTTTTCAATGACGCATGTTGACTCTCCGCCCTTAAAGTACAAACAATATTCAGTAATTTGAAGTACGTATGTAACAAATAAACGAAACCAATTAATACCTGCTTGTAGAGGTATTTTCATAATGCATGACGATATTTGTCCAACATGACACAAATATTTCTTTGTAGGGCTCAATCCATTGATACATCACATAGTTGATGGTACTTGGATAATCTTTGAACTCAGACTGCAGTCTTTCCAAATAGTCATTATATTGCGACTCAGTATCAGACTTTACCAACAAATTCCAAAACATATTAAACGAATCCCACTTTTCTTTCGTCGTTAAGATTTTCCTACAATTTGCCAAAACATTCTTATTGATGTGCTATCGACAAAGGAAATGTCTCGAGGTAGGAAACGTTATCTCAATTGCATTCATTAAATCTATTTCTCTATCAGTAACGATGACACTAGGCATGTTCCATTGGTCCATCAATGATTTCAAGCATGTGCACGCCCACTTATAACTGGTTGCTTTCTCATTCTCTAAATAAGCAACTGCAATTAAAAAAAGTATATTTGTAGACGTCACACCAACAATCTCCAACAAAGGTAACTTGTACCTATTTGACTTATACGTGCAATCCATTAATATGACTTTCGGAAAGGCACGCAATAAATCAACACTTCCTGGGTGAGCAAAGAACAAATCCTTCACAGTGTTCGTCTTCTCGCACCGCCGATGATGATGGACATATCCATGCTTCTCTAACATAAACATAAGCTGCTGCATTTGTGATCGACCTTCATGCTCGATAACTCTATTCTTCAAACGTGCATTGTAGACCGTCCTTATTGTAGATCTATTTTCTTGAAATTTTTCTTTCAAACGTGCCAAAATGTCATTTGGTCTACTATTGGCGTATGTCATATCAATCACATATTCCTCCTCAACTTTTGATAATCGACCGACATATGAATGACCTTCTTTGTACGCTTCCAAGTTCATGATTGTGGACACCGCACTTCACAACCAATGACCATTCTCCAACTGACACTTCTCTGCCCCTCAAACTAAATGGATAACCAAGCTTCTTAGATCAGGTTTCTTTCTGATCTTTCTTTCCACTTTGATTTTCATCATTTGCTTATGATTTCTTGCGTCCACTGTAATGACCAACACGTTCACAAGTCATTAATACCCGGGGCTTTTTCTTACCCGCACCACTGTCCGACCTCCTAACTATTATTACAATTTCAAGCTCATTCCCCCTAGCACGTACCCAATCAATCAACATTTGGTGAGATGAAAAGAGTTCATGCGTCATGAATACATCGGTGTAATCTGCCACAATATCTTGAATATGAACTATCTCATCATTTTCAATTTCAACAATCTCATTATTAGCAGGACCATCAACAATAGGATTTGTTGACAACGTGTTTGAATCATGTCATGAAATACAATAACACATAAAAAACACAAGCTCCTTTAGTTTTTTAAAAACTGTTCGGTTAGGTCTGGTGGAACATTTACAAAATATTCGGCAGGGGTCGGTTGAACAAATTCAAAATGTTCGGTTGGTGGCAACTGAACAGTTTGAAACTAGAAGAACATTTTAAAAATGTTCGGTTATCTTCATCCGAACAATTCAAAAATGTTCGGTTGATACAGGGCGAACATTTACAAAAAGTTCGGTTGGGAACATCCGAACAGTTTGGAACTAGAAGAACATTTAAAAAATGTTCGGTGAACTCCAACCGAACATTTCAAAATTGTTCGGTTGCCACGAGCCGAACAATTAAAAAATGTTCGATTGGTAGTAGCCGAACATTTAAAAAATGTTCTGATCTACAGTACCGAACCGTTTACGACGAGGACCTATTTTTTAAGAGGAAAAAAAAGATTTTTTACACAAATTTAAGCAAAACAACGTTTTAAATACTTACTACAAAAGTCGTAATAACTTATTTTTCATCTATGCTTGATATCTTCACACCCAATGTTGAAGCCCTAGGTTTTATTGGAAATTAAAAGTTTTTGGAAGGTGATTTGTTCACAACAAAAGAAGAGGTAGATGAAGGAGAACAAAATATTGTGTTAGTAAAGATGTTTAGTTGATGAAGAAAAAGGGTTTGAAGAAGAATGTATTTAGAAGACTTAAGGTTTGGTGGGAAGAATGAGAATGAAGAGGATGAAGAAAATGAAGTTGGGAAGAAGGTGCATATTTGTTTTGGGGTGAGGGTTTACTTAGAGGTTATTTGTTTTAGAAAAATAGGATGGGGGTCTATTTATAAGTTTAAAGGGTATAATTGTCTTTAGACTTGAGGGTATTTTTGTTATAAAGAAAAAAATTGAAATGAGGGATCAACTTGAAGGAATTGGGGGTCGGATTAGCGCAACCCTTTAAATTGTAGGGGGGATCTACTTAGTAATGGGTACACTTGGAGGATTTAGGTGTATGAATAGCTCTCCATTTTTAAAAGCATAACTGCTAAATGCAGCCCCCTCTCGAACTAAATACCGCCCATCTCGCAAAAAGACCAAACTATCCCTAACTTTTTAGAATTTCGAAATTATTAATTGTGTTTTCTAAAAAAAACATTTTTTTGAAATAAATAACAGGTTAAAAAAGAAAGAAAGACTGCTACCGAAATTATTAGCAACCCATCTCTTAATTTGGCATACCTCAATTTAAGTGCATCATCATAATTCAATTCTCACTCCTCGACCCACACCAAATTGAGTTTTTAAACAGTGTCACCCAAAGTTGGTGGCATTATTTAAATAGTGCCGCTAATGGTAGGCAACACAATTTTAATGAGAAAATTATCTAAATAAATATCGTACTATCCGAAAGTAATCGATTTGAAATTTAATCAATGTACTCAATAATTGGGTATAGTGTAATCCTTGTCGTCAATGTTCCATTTAATTTTGTAACGAACATGTTGACGTGGATTAACGTATGAATTATATGAAGGATATTTTTTTCTTTCAATTACACCCTTTTCTTTCCCGAACATTTTTTCTTCAATTCCACATTTCTAAGTGCAATTAAAAGACAAAAATACATGTGAAGGGACCCGACCTGGGTCCCCCAACGTGGGACGACCACGTGGAGTCCAGTCAGATTCGAGCAGGTCTCACCAACAGCCGAAGACCAATAAGTAGCCGATCATCATCGGCGACAACGACCAACCGATCATTACTGGCGACCATACACGACAATGACCACAGGCGAGACCCTATGCTTTCGGCCGACAACTCTCCTGGGACAAGACAGGTTTAGCCCATAGCCTGTACATAGTATCCAGATGCCTTCTCCACAAGAGCCAGACAAGCCATGCAAGCCGCTACATCTTATCGGCTCATTGAACCACCTACAATAGGCATATCACACGCAACCTGTTGACCACTCGGGAGCCGCCAAGCCAGAAACCGGGGGAACCGGTCCACCATCAGGGACCCTTATATCAATCATGATCCCAAATCTAAGCTACTATAAAAGGAAACCTTTCCCTTGAAGAAAGGTAAGATTTACTTTACATTCTAAAACTTACCACATAGCTAAGGATATACGAGTTACACCAGGAGATTCCTATCAAAAACAATCACCGGAAGCTTAAGGGTACGCCTAGCTCCGGCACATATATAATACCCTGTTTACTGACTCTCACACCTGAGGGATGTAGCTGGGAATCCCCCAGCACCCTAACGGTAGACTTCTTTTCAGGTATTCATCAACCAAGAGCAAACCTGAAAGCCGGATATCTAACAAATGGGTACCTCCGCATTCATACACCGACGTGACCATCAAGAATCGGACACGTCAGCTCTGGTCCATTACGTGGACTATTAGCTTAGTCACCCCCTCATTGTGGCGTGATCAAGTGGTTCCGTTGCCGGGAATCGACGATTGATCAATGGACCAACAAACTCCTGCCAAGCAAAATCAGTCAGGAGTAACCATCCCACCACCCTCACTAGCAAGTAAAATAACGGGCATGGACATTGACCTGATCACCTCAAAGGCGGTAGGAGGCCAGCTGAGCGTCGTCTATAATGTCGACGAGGAGGCCCAAATGGATCAACCTCGAACTGAGGGAGATAAAGCCACTGAACAAGATAAACTTCTTGCAGAGGTAAAGTTCTGGGAACGCCAGAAATCTTACTTTGCAGGAATTCAAGAGGCTGAGCTCAAAATGTTCGAGCTTCAGAAAAAGTTAAAGGCTGCAACTAGGCCCCAAGAAGAGCAAGCCCCGACCATCCCAAGTGCCACCTCAAAGGGAAAAGGTAAAGGGAAAGCCATATCCCGGCCTAGTGCAAAATCCCGGTTAGGGAAAAGAACGAGCGAGCAAGCACCCAAACCTAGCGTTCAAAGCCGACTAACTTTTCCCAATGAATCTAAACGCACCCGACGAGCACGAGAGAGGAGCGAGGAAGGGGAATCTAGGTCGAGGACAGAGGCGATTAAAACTAGAACATGTGGGCATTGCACCCATTCTCAACAATAAAAGTGCGGGGTACCCAAAGAAGTGGTCAACGCGACCACCGAGGTACAAAGATCGACCAAGAGCCTTCCTCGTCAGTCGAGCAAGAGGTAAAATTTTTACGGGGTCGATTAGAAACCATGGAGAAGGGAAAACCAATGCTATTACCTCCGGCCAAAAATGGTTCATTTCAGGAAAGAATGAGAAAAGCTCCCCCCTGACAAAAAGGTCCCTATTTTCGAACCATACCAGGGCCTCACCAATGCCATAGATCACATGGCTAGTTTTGAGGTGAAGATGAATGCAATTGCCCCCGAGGACGAAGATGCTTGGGGAAAATTTTTTGCAGGAACATTGAAGGGAAAGGCTCTGAAATGGTATACAGGCCTACCACTGGATTCAAGATAAAGTTGGGACGACCAAAGTGCATGTTTGTTAACTGGCCGCCTCTACCGACTCACCGAAGAAACAAATAGATCTATGTGGGATCCAACAGCGAATAAACGAGTCCAACCAAACTTATATGGACAGATTCATGGCTATGGTGGACCAAATACCATATATCTCAGAAGAATCCATTAAAATGTGCTTCATCTCTGGCCTACAGCAAGGACTGATGAGGCAAGAAATGATGTTGCGCGATCGACTTCTGGCCTGAGAGATGTATGCCCACGCAATTTAATCAATACCAAGGAAGGCGAAGGAGGGAAACGAGAAGAGGAAAGAAGAAAGAGCACGATGGAGGGCACCGAACGCAGGACCACTCGAACAAAGGGGACCGAGGGTCTGGCCGCAAGGAAGAAGATAATCGAGGAAAGAATATGTGGGACCACGTTGACTGGACCCCACTCACAACTAGCCGTGAGCATATAATGAATGTCCTGCTCGATGAGGACAAGATTGATAGACCCTACCCATTGAAAGAAACTCGGTATCCCCGCAACCCCAATAAACGATGTGCCTACCATAAAGACATCGGGCATACGATCGAGGATTGTATCAACTTGAAAAGGGCCATCCAAAAACTGATCGACAAGGGTGAGCCCAGGAGGTTTGAGCGAAGGAGAAGTGACCAGCGAGAAAGGCTGAGAGAGCCGTAGAGAAGCTAATCCTCGCCGATAATGGAGGCCCGAGGAACGTGATCAACACTATTAGGGAAGCATCACCCAGTGGGACTCAATTGAAACACATGATTTACAACCTAAAACATGTGGTTCATATGATGCCACGATCGGATGAAGCAGAGGAATCACTTTTGGCCTGGGCGAGCTAGCCGCCAAGAGATCAAGCCGCTAACAACCCTTGACTCTTCGAGTAAGGATTCACAATAGCGAGGTGAAGCGAGTGCTCATAGATCTGACAAGGTGAAGGGATATCCTATACTATGCATGCTTCAAGGAAATGGGGTTGGGGAACGCCCACCTCGCATCGAGCAAAGTGTATGCTAGAGGGTTTTACCGGCATAAAGTCGCGGTAAAAGGAATCATCACGCTCTCGGTGATCCTCGATGAGGAGACCAATACTCCTCGAACGGAGGAGGTTGACTTCCTAGTGCTCGACCTACCATCCTCATACGACGCCATACTAGGCTCGCCCTCGCAAACAAAATTCAAAATGGTCGCATCCATGGCTCACCAAAGAGTCAAATACCCTACGGAAAAAGGGATTGGAATGATTTTGAATGATGCATCAAGTACCTTGGAATATATTTATAAGGAAAAAACCCACAAGGAAAAGGTGGTAATTTCTATGACTGAAGGAGAGGTGGTCGAAATTAGTAGATCGACCAAAAGAAGACGAGAAACAGAAGGGGAAATAATACCACTATTTCCTTAACCAACTCAAGCCTAGCAGTTAAAGCGAGCTGGGAACGCCAGCTCGCACAAGAGGCCCGAAACACAAGCTGGGAACGCCAGCTCGTCATTTGAATGGAGAAAGCAAGCTGGGAACGCCAGGTCGCTCAAAATAGGGAAAATTAAAGATCTTCTGGTCGGCACATTGGCTACTGCAGGGCATACAAAAGACCCGGCTGTCACCAAAGTAATCATTATCGAAAGCTTGGATATTGATCATCAACCAGCCATCGAGCCTAACGACGACTTAGATGAAATTGTGATCAACCTTGATTTCCCCGAGCAGAAGGTCCGAGTAGGAAGGGAAATCCCCAAAGAGGAGCGAGCAACGATCATCAAGCTACTAAAAGAAAGCTTGGATGTGTTCGCCTGGAGGATCGAGGATATGGAGGGAATTAGCGAAGACGTCGCTATGCACCAGTTAAGCATTGACCCAGACTTCATCCCCATACAACAAAAGGCACGAATTTTCTCCTCGGAAAAGCAGACAGCTATTAAGGAAGAAGTGTCGAAATTGTTGAAAGCTAAGATTATTAAAGAAGTCTTATATGCAACCTGGATTGCAAATGTAGTCATGGTGAAGAAAGTAACTGGGAAATGGCAAATGTGTGTAGACTTTACTGATCTAAATAAAGCTTGCCCAAAAGATTGGTATCCATTACCCAGAATCGACCAACTTGTGGACTCCATATCGAGGCACAAAATTCTCAGTTTTGTAGATGCATATTCAGGCTATCATCAAATCAAAATGTGGTTGGCCGACCAGATACATACAACATTCCGAGCAGCTGGGGGGTTGTATTGCTACACAATGATGCCTTTTGGCCTCAAGAACGCGGGGGCTACATACCAGAGAATGGTGAATAAAGTGTTCGGGATCGCTTGGGCGTAAATGTGGAAGCCTACATTGATGACATGGTTATCAAAACAAAGCATTCGACCATGCCAAAGATTTGCGAGAAACTTTCTCGAATCTACGAAAAACAAAATGAAGCTCAACCCTACCAAATGTGCATTCTCGAGTGACGTAAGGAAAGTTCCTGGCTATATGGTGAATGAGAGAGGAATTGAGGCCAATCCAGAGAAGATAAAAGCCTTGACAACCATGGACGTACCATCCTCGATCAAATATGTCCAACAGCTTAATGGTCGGATCACCCTCGCCGCTTCATCGCCAAATCAGCTGAAAAAAGCCTGCCCTTCTTTAAGGTCTTAAAAGGAGGCAAAAAATTTGAGTGGACAAAGGATTGCACCAAAGCTTTTGAGGAGCTCAGGGAATTTCTAGGCCGACCACCACTCTTAAGTATCCCAATACCCGAGGAAAAGCTATACATTTATCTGGCTACATCCGACTCTGGCTGCCGCAGCCTTGGTCGAGAGGAAGCTAACATCCGTAAGCCATCTATCGTTCCCATGCACTGACAGACGTTGAAGGGAGGTACTTAGAGGTCGAAAAATTGGTTCTCGCTTTGATCATCGCTGCGCGGAAATTAAAAGCTTACTTCCAGGCGCACTCGATCATAGTGTACACCAATTTTTCTTTAAGGAAAATCATGCATAAACCCGACATGGCGGGCAGAATGTTGAAATGGTCGGTGGAGCTTTCCGGATATGATATCAGTTATGAGGCCAGAAAAACGATCCGAGCACAGGTCTTGGCCGACTTTATCGCCGAAACTTCACTCGGCCCGAAGACGAGCAAGAAAACGCTCGAGGAATCACCTCAACAACCACAAAAGCGACCACATCTGGCGAGCAATCAAAAACAAGGCCTCCTTCATATTGGACCTTGTTTGTGGATGGATCTCAGCAGAGCGAGAGAAGTGGGCGACTCTCGCTGATTATTCCGCATTCGTGAGAGTCGACATGGCTTTAAAATTCCAGTTCAAGACATCGAACAATCAGGCCGAGTATGAGGCCCTGATCGCTGGAATCGAGCAGTTGGGGGGTTGTATTGCTACATAATGATGTATTTTGGCCTCAAGAACGCGGGGGCTACATACCAGAGAATGGTGAATAAAGTGTTCGGGGATCAGTTGGGCAGAAATGTGGATGACATGGTTATCAAAACAAAGCATTCCGACCATGCCAAAGATTTGCGAGAAACTTTCTCGAATCTACGAAAAAACAAAATGAAGCTCAACCCGGCCAAATGTGCATTCGGAGTGACAGAAGGAAAGTTCCTCGGCTATATGGTGAATGAGAGGAATTGAGGCCAATCCAGAGAAGATAAAAGCCTTGACAACCATGGACGTACCATCCTCGATCAAATATGTCCAACAGCTTAATGGTCGGATCACTGTTCTCAGTCGCTTCATCGCCAAATCAGCTGAAAAAAGTCTGCCCTTCTTTAAGGTTTTAAAAGGAGGCAAAAAATTTGAGTGGACAAAGGATTGCACCAAAGCTTTTGAGGAGCTCAGGGAATTTCTAGGCCGACCACCACTCTTAAGTATCCCAATACCCGAGGAAAAGCTATACATTTATCTGGCTGCATCCGACTCGGCGGTTGCTGCAGTCTTGGTCAGAGAGGAAGCTAACATCCGTAAGCCAATTACCCATCAGGTCTCCCATGCACCGACGACGCTTGAAGGGAGGTACTTAGAGGTCGAAAAATTGGTTCTCGCTGATCATCGCCGCTGAAATTAAAAGCTTACTTCCAAAGACTCGATCATAGGTACACCGATTTTTCTTTAAGGAAAATCATGCATAAACCCGACATGGCGCGAATGTTGAAATGGTCTGGTGGAGCTTTCCCGATATGATATCGCCATGAGGCCGAAAAACGATCCGAGCACGTGTCTTGGCCGACTTTATCGCCGAAACTTCACTGCCCGGCGAAGAAGAAAACGCCGAGGAATCACCTCAAAGAACCACAAAAGCGACCACATTCGGCGAAGTAATCAAAAACAAGGCCTCCTTCATATTGACCTTGTTTAGGATGGATCTCGCAGAGCAGAGAAGCAAGGACTCTCGTTGATTATTCCAGATTCAGGAGAGTTGGACATGGCTTTAAAATTCCAGTTCAAGACATCGAACAATCAGGCCGAGTATGAGGCCCTGATCGCTGGAATCGAGCAGTTGGGGGGTTGTATTGCTACATAATGATGTATTTTGGCCTCAAGAACGCGGGGGCTACATACCAGAGAATGGTGAATAAAGTGTTCGGGGATCAGTTGGGCAGAAATGTGGATGACATGGTTATCAAAACAAAGCATTCCGACCATGCCAAAGATTTGCGAGAAACTTTCTCGAATCTACGAAAAAACAAAATGAAGCTCAACCCGACCAAATGTGCATTCTGAGTGATGTAAGGAAAGTTCCTCGGCTATATGGTGAATGAGAGAGGAATCGAGGCCAATCCGGAGAAGATAAAAGCCTTGACAACCATGGACGTACCATCCTCGATCAAATATGTCCAACAGCTTAATGGTCGGATCACTTCAAATATGTCCAACAGCTTAATGGTCGGATCACTGCTCTCAGTCGCTTCATCGCCAAATCAGCTGAAAAAAGTCTGCCCTTCTTTAAGGTCTTAAAAGGAGGCAAAAAATTTGAGTGGACAAAGGATTGCACCAAAGCTTTTGAGGAGCTCAGGGAATATCTAGGCCGACCACCACTCTTAAGTATCCCAATACCCGAGGAAAAGCTATACATTTATCCGTCGCATCCGACTTGCGTCAGGCTGCGCAGCCTTGGTCAAAGAGGAAGCTAACATCCGTAAGACCAATCTCTTGTGGTTCCCATGCACCGACGACGTTGAAGGGAGGTACTTAGAGGTCGAAAAATTGGTTCTCGCTTTGATCATCGCCGCGCTGAAATTAAAAGCTTACTTCCAAAGCACTCGATCATAGTGTACACTGATTTTCC
This sequence comes from Codonopsis lanceolata, assembly GCA_013146195.2. Lineage (NCBI taxonomy): Eukaryota > Viridiplantae > Streptophyta > Magnoliopsida > Asterales > Campanulaceae > Codonopsis > Codonopsis lanceolata. The sequence continues at coordinate 61,725,566 of CM028377.1, read as the reverse complement.
TTTAAGGAAAATCATGCATAAACCCGACATGGCGGGCAGAATGTTGAAATGGTCGGTGGAGCTTTCCGGATATGATATCATTTATGAGGCCAGAAAAACGATCTGAGCACAGGTCTTGGCCGACTTTATCGCCGAAACTTCACTCGGCCCGAAGGCGAGCAAGAAAACGCCGAGGAATCACCTCAAGAACCACCTGCGACCACATCCGGCGAAGCAATCAAAAACAAGGCCTCCTTCATATCGACCTTGTTTCAGGGATGGATCTAGGGCAGGAGCGCAGAGAAGTGGGCGGACTCTCGTTGATTATTCCTATTCGTGAGAGTTGGACATGGCTTTAAAATTCCAATCAAGACATCGAACAATCAAAGTGCCGAGTACGAGGCCCCGATCACTGGGAATCGAGCTCGCACTAAGCTTAGGGGATGAAGATCTAGTGATTTACAACGACTCCCAGTTGGTGGTAAAGCAAGTCCTGGGGGAATACGAAGCAAATCACCAAATATTGGCCAAATACCAGCAATTGACACAAAGATTGTTGACGCGTTTTTAGATATCGGGGTTTGGAGCGATCTCGAGAGAGGAAATTCTCGAGCCGACTATCTCTCCAAGATCGTATCCCTGCCGAGGAGGTTCCTCCTAACATTGAGCTTATGTTCCTCAAAATCCCAAATATTAGCCATGAGGAAATTATGGTCGCCGAACTCCAAGATGTTGGATCGACGACATAAAGACTACATTGAACAGGCACTCTACCGTAAGGAGAAGTCAAGCCCAATAATCGAAACCGAGCCCGCAGTACTTGGGTTGTCGGAGGCATCTTGCATAAGCGATCAAATACCAAACCTCTCCTTCGATACATACGACCTGCAGACGCGAATGATCTCTGGCCGAGGAGTGCATGAGGAAAGCAGGGGGGGTTACACTCGGTCCGAGAACCCTGTCGGACAAGATGAACTTTCATGGCTATTACTGGCCGAGCATGAGAAGGGACGCAGTGGAATATGTAAGGAAGTGTGACAAATGCCAAAGATATGCAAACATTCATTTGCGCGGCTACCCCTGCTTGCAAAACCCCGCATCGTCATGACATGGCCCTTTGACATGGGGAATCGACCTTATTGGTCCCTTTTCCAAAGCAAAGCATGGGTTCGAGTATATGATTGTGGCCGTCGACTACTTCACCAAATGGATCGAAGCAAAGCCACTTGCTAGCATAATCGAGGATCAAGCAATCAGATTTACCTACGAGCAAATTTTCTGTCATTTTGACTCCTGATGATGATGTTTCCCGACCATGGCACTCAATTTTCCAAAAAATTTCTGACAAAGAAATTGTGATCGGTTGAATGTTAAACACAAGATGTCCTCCTGTAGCTCACCCATTGGGCAATGGTCGCAGGCAGAAACAAGAAGATCACGACACTTTAAAGCGAATTTAGATGAGAAAAGTGGAAGTCGTTAGAAGCAGCCTACCAATTGTTTATGGGGAACTCGTAACATCAAGATGAGGGGATCTCTACATCGGTGAAACCCCGTTTGTGCTAACATATGGCTCAGAAGCAATGACACCAGTTGAGCTAGCTCTTCCCACCATTCGGGTCTTCGATCAACAACATAATGACTTATCCAGACAGCTCGATCTGGACAACCTTGAAGAAAGGCGATTAGAGGCCCGACTCAGGATGATCAATTACAAAAAGCTCACAAAGATTCACCACGACAAAAAAGTGAAATTAAAAGCTTTCCTAGTTGGAGACTTGGTCTTAAGGAAAATTGAAGCAACAGGCAGAAAGATGGGAAGAAATAAGTTGTCTCCAAATTGGGAGGGTCCATTCAGAATAGCTAGCATTGTGGAAGAAGGAACCTACAGGTTGGTCGAGCTAGATGGAACACCTTTTAAGAATCCTTGGCATGCAGATCATCTCAAGGCGTATTATCGTTGATGTAACTTTTGTAAGGATTACAAGTTTAATGAATGACAATTCTTTTTCCTGAAAACAAGTGATTTTACCTATTCTCATTCTCGAACGGAGATGAAGAAAGACCTTATCCTCGGTACACGAGGAAGGCCATCAAAAATGATAAATGAGCCAAGTGCTCATTCTCATCCTCGTACGGAGGTGGGAGAAAGACCTTATCCTCGGTACACAAGGAAGACCATCAAAAATGATAAATGAGTCAAGTACTCATTCCCATCCTCGTACGGAGGTGGGAGAGTTCCGAGGATAATTACCAAGGAGAAAGGCGACTATCCAAAAAATATATATATGTATAGCAAATATACTAGTCTTTGATTGTCCTCGGTACGCGAGAACGGCTACAAATAAAACAAAGAAAATAGACAAGTATTCAGAATTCAAAACACATTCAGATAGCTCGTATAAAACCGACCAAGACAAACAACAAAAATTGTTAAGGAAAAAGTAAAAATTGTTTTGAATAAAGGCACATACGCCTGATACTACTCGGCAGCGGAGAGCAGCTATTTAGGTAGATTGACGACTTCGGCTTCGCGAGCGGGAGAGGGAAGACCATGTTGTTCAGCGGCTATTGATGCAGTTTCAAATTAAGCCCGATTGGAATGTTCGGCCTCACCCATGAATTGTCTTAATTTTAGTTTCGGGTCGAAGTCCACTTCCTCGCCCTGCTCCACGACCTTCGTCAGGGCCATGACGTCAAGAGACCAGGGGGTGGGTGGTACCCATTCCTCCAAGTTGTATTTGGCATCCTTCTGATACAGCATCTCCAGCTCGTCCTCTTCAAAGGGAATCATCTCATGGCCAGGCAGCCTTCCGATAAAATTTCGCTACTCGACAATAGTGTCGAGGCTCGTCCCTGAAGTCGCGGCCACTCGAAGCATATGGCGTACTCCTCGCTCATAGTACAGGACGATCTCCTTGTTGAAAACTTCAGTCCCCTTGAAGGATTCGAAGGTTGCGGCCTTTGCCTCCTCGACTTGTCCTTCTAAGCCAGCAACCTTGGCCCTCAGCTCGGCTAGTTCCTGCTCAGCCCGGGTAGTCCTCGCCTCAATTTGCTTGGCCTTTTCCTCGGCTTCACCAACCTCTTCGCAACACCGCACGAGCCTCGGCCGAATCTTTTTCTTCATTCAAACCGGCCATCTTGGCCGAGGACTCTTCAAGCTGGGCTTTTCCCTTGGCATGTTCGCTCTAAGGAGGCCACCCGCCTCAGAAGCCTCGATCTCATCTTGACGCGGCTTGAGTCTTTAGCTCGCTTCGATTGCAGATCGGGGTCGGCTCGAAGGACATGAGGATACAAAAGAACAAAGCTACAGAAAACAAAATGTGTATTAGTGACAAGTACACCCAATAAAAAAGAACAACAAAGGAAAAAGGTGAAGAATTTACCTCGCTTACGATAGCCCAATGCGTCCCATGGCCTCGCCGGGAGGTGGAATTGGCAACACCTACCATATTCTAACTTGAGCCCGAACAACCAGCCCTCACTCTGGGCCAAAATATGTGAGAGTCCCGACGAGAAACATCAAAATTTTGCATGGATATC
>CM028377.1:61621418-61721944 GCA_013146195.2 Codonopsis lanceolata | reverse complement strand
TGGAGATGGCCTGAGCGTATGTAGCCGAGATGGAGATGGAGACCGAGATGGAGATGGCCGGAACAGTGGTCAGTAGAAGATAAACCCTCCCAGAAACCCCTTTGGTCGAACTTGTCGTCGTTATACTTGAGATCTTCCTGAGAACCAAGAGGCAACGGAATAGGAGTATCAGAGCCTCGTCCAAACGGATCTTCTTCTGTAGGATGGTTGACCTCGGTTTACGATCGATCAAAAATTCTCTTAAGTACTTCGCACTACCATAGAGATTGAGATGGCGATGGAACCGATTCCCTTTTTTCTTTTTTTTCTTGTTTCTTTTTTTTTTTTTAAATTTTGAACCACTAACATTACCGATGGTAATCCCCGTGGGGTAATCTCCTACTAAAACCTATTTTAAGGACCAAATACATTACAAAAAAAATACAGTGGACCAAATGCATTGTATTGGTATAGTTCGAGACCAAAAAATTATATTATCCTTTCTTTGTTAGTTTAGATCAATAGTTACGTTACAAAATTGGATGAACTTTTAGCGATAAGGACCACATCGCATCAAAATTAATGAATGCGTTGGTCATATTTAAAATATTGTAAGTTGGTTGATTAAATCGATTACTACGAATATGACGATCATTATTTTTATAATTTTTCGCAAAAGGAGCACCACCGGATATGGTTAAAATCTGTTACTAGTAATGTTTTTCATTAAGTGTGTGTGTAGGTATGGGGGTGTTATTATAATTACAATATTTCAGGGGTTCAGTAGTAAAAGTATCACCATCCTCAATATTCACCCGTCATAACTCATACCTCCCTCCTCGGCGAACCTTTCTTCATCGGTAAAGGCTCCTCCGACGGCATCATTCTTAAGCAAAGCTCCTACAACCTAATATGTCCAATGCCACCGGAAACAAAAACGAATTCATATGGTAGATCAAATGACAAGTTCAATTTTTACGACAATCATGGCAAACAGCCAAACACAAGTGTCTCATCTCTCTCACCTTCACCACCATGTTATTATACAAGCACGCTTAAATCATATATCGATTTGATATCAAACTTCTAGAAACAAATTACACATTATTTTCTTCTTTTGATATACAAGTATGATTCCTTGTTGATACGTGAATTACACATTATTTTTTTTTATCATTTATTACATACATACAAAAAGAATTTATTTTTTATTTTTAATGCTAAATTGGTGAAGTTTTCATATCAAGTTATAATTAAAGTTGATATAAAAGACATTGATACACTTTTTTTTTTAATATACGAAGAACGCATAACATTTCAATTGCTCCATTAATGAAACTCATACTCCATCCGTTCCTAAATATTATCATGTTTTTTTTCTTTTTGTTTGTTTTAAAATAATTGTTACGTTTTTCAAATTTTCTTTTTAAGAAAATACTTTTATCTCTTTATTCTTACTTTTAATTTCTTACTTTAATTATGACAACAAGAACAAGAGTTTTAAAAAAAACTATATATTATATCAATATTGATAGTTTATAACAGAATCGACTGATTTTTAGTTAACTTGTATGTCAAGTCAAAACGATTACTTAGAAACGGAGGGGTAGTATATATGAACATCATTTCACTCGATGTTAATGTTACTCTTCGGTGGTCTTGTAAACTCTTTCACACTAAACTTGTCTATACCAACTTTTGAGTTTTGATGCAAAAAAAGTAAATAGTGAATACAAAACACCTCCCTACCACAAGCTTACTGAGCTTTTGCTACTTATGATATTCCTAAATCAAAAAAGATAAAAATTAGTAAAATAATAATTATGAATTTTCTAAGACAAAAACTTGGATAAGACGGTCTTATATATAGCATTTGCAAGACGGATCTTCTTTATCTGACCCACCGTGTGTTGGATTAAGACTATGAGGGAGTGAGACTTCATTTTACGAATTAAGATCCGTAAGACGGTCTTACCGAAGCCCTACTCTTTCCTAAATGAGGTGCCCAGGAGCAAGTAGCAACAAAATGACGATGAGCTACTCAAATTTGGTTTCCTAATGAGCAAATCGGAATTTATGTACCTCATTGGTTTAAAGAAGAAAACTCTCAAACTGCTGATCAAAGTAGACATTTAAAACATAAAAACAGAGGAAGCACAAGGAAAAATCAAGAGCCGTTATTAAGTACCACACACACACTCGTGGAAATACAGGTTTCTCTTGGTACACTAGTATAGTTTGCGCAGGTAGCCAGCCCTTCCTAATCAAGTCTTTCAAGCTTGGTAGCAAGATAGGTTATGATTTTCCAAATTAAGGGCCTCCAGAGGGTTTTGTATTCAGAATAACAAGCTCAAATTTTGTTACAAAGAGCTTATTCATACCAGCACTGCAACAAGGTCTACTCAATTGCCACTTCACCAATATGATGGTATTGTAATTTCATGACTAGTTAGTTGTGGCCCCTTTGATCCTTAGAATGAGTGTCATCATTGTTGCCAGCTTCTAATTGGGAGCTCTGACCCTCCGAAGCAGTATGATTTGCATCACCGACACCATCTACTGCCAAAACATAGTGAAGGATGAGCCTCTATGAACAGGAACAATATACAGAGTCTCTCAGTCAATCGGTCACTCCCTCTCTTTGCTTTGAAACAATTTTTAGAAACTGCAAAAATGGGTTGGAAATACCTTCACCTTCATCGGCAGGGGCATAAGCTGAGCGTCTTGAACGAACTTGCTGGTGGGGTGTAGGCTGATACAAATGTAAGTGAGATTAGCTGTTTGCTATAATTAAGAAAGTTTTGAATACAGAGAGGCAGGGACCAGGGTGAAGCACAAGTTTATGATAAGGGGCGAAAATTAAACTCCCTCCATTCCAAATAAAAAACTTCATCTGAAAAGTCAAAACTTTCACGACATATATTGAATCTTTTTTGCATGACGTGTAACAGAAGTTATCAAATTTCCAGATAAAGAAAAAAATTGAAAAAAAAAGAGTGGACATTTATAGATTAAATTTTAGAAACTGGAATTTTTATCAGGGGACAAACTGAAATAAGGCAGGCCCCTTTTTTGGGACTGAGGGAGTTACATTCTAAAATGTAATGACAAACAGACACACACACATACACATATATTGATAAGTAATGACAAAACACATTAATTTTTTTTTCTAATTAAGGGCATAACTTGTATGAAATTAAATTTATAGAGACGCCCCGTTAAGGCCAAAGTGAAGACTTATCAAAAAAAAAAAGGCCAAAGTGAATTAAAAGTGTTAATTTAGATCAATTATATAAAATTCTACCGATCAATTTTTCGTTCCATTGCGACCAAAAGTGGGGGCGAAATTCCTATGTAGTGTAGTTATTTTCTCAAGGAAAGGTGGGCAAAGTCTTCTAAACTACTAAAATATTCTATTTTTTCAAAAATTTAGAACTTAAGTATAAAAGTGCAACTTTCTCAAAATAGCCCCCTTTATACTCCAAGTGCCTCCACCCCTGGGAGTGACGATAGACTAACAAATACCTGCAATTTCGGGCGGAGTGCCTCCAATGGCCCTTTACTCTTCTGTGCTCCTTGCTGTTGTACGTTGCCAAAAGCAGAGGTATTATGTTAGACTTAGACTTGAACTTGACACCTTAACACCTGATAATTGTGTCAATCCCTCATAGGTAGGTCAAGTTTTTTAGTTAAATTGACCAAGTACCTTTCCTAATGCCCAATCAGCGGAATCAAAAAAAGCTCGATCATGATCCTGGAAATTTGTATGGCAGAAGTCGTGGAGTAAGTTAAGAAACAGCAAAGAAAACTATCAGTTACAATCCAGAAAAGAGAATTACGAAATTACCTTTGATATTAATGGGGTTTTCTTTGGTAATAATCCTCCATACTTTTTCTTGATAACTTCCTCCTGCAGAATCATAATGATATTAAAACATTCTTCTTTTTTTTAGCAGGATCGCGAAGTTTGAGCAAGGGGAACACTTTCAAGTTTCTCAGAAAAGTTGATGCAGAAACTTTTTTCTAGCAAATTCATGTTTCATCCTAAAGTTGGAGCACGCATGAACGAGCTCTTAGCAGGATCACAAAGTTTGAGCAAGGGGAATGCTTTCAAGTTTCTCAAAAAAGTCGATACATAAATTTTTTCTAGCAGATTTATGTTTCATCCTAATGTTGGACCACTCTTGAACATGGAGAAATATGTTTCACACGTGTTTGACCTTTGGAGCAGCACCTTATTCAAACAGAATCAATGGCAAATAATGCAGAATGTATTTACCTCTTCCTGGGAGGAGGGCATGGCGTTCTCCTCAGTTGTATCCGAATGTTTTGGATCTTCCACATTAGGCTCATTGTCTGCTTGAACTTTTGGAGTATCATCTACAAGATCGAGTGCCTTGGCACCTTCACTGTTTGTTTCGGCTGCCATATTGGGCTTATCCAGTTAACTGCAACAACAATTTAAAATAATGCTTTTAAACTATTATGATTTTAAAATAAGAAAAGAGAAGGTATATTTGCATGAGCTTGAGAATCATATGAATCAAAGTGATTTCTGAATGTTGTGGGTGGGGGGCACTAGGAGTATCTCAATTCTCATTCAAATATAAAGATGAAAATGTGTAGGTGGTACTGATAATTTATTGTCAAAAGAATTTTGAAACAATTCATTTCAGATCTATGGACGATGAACTATATCATTACAATAATTCTTAACAAACTAAGAATTGGCTCAGCTTGGGATAAGGTACCAACAAAAGATACTCAATTTGCTACCCCTCTGTTCAGCTAAAACCTTTTAAAAAAAAAACTACTTACATAATTCTATTTGAGAAACTAATCTTTTTTTTTTTCCAAATTTATACTTACTAAATTAAACTTAATGAAGGCTATTTATGACAGATTAATTTTATTTTGAAAATGTTGGACTTCTAAACAAGGACCCTTTAATCATAACCGATGAAATAATAATTTGATTTAAGGGTTCATCAGTTGATATTAGAACTTCTCAAATAGAACAAGAATCCTTGTAGCCAATTTACGGCGGAAGAAGTATTACAAGAACAAGAGATCAAAATCATCAATCATAGACTAGACATAACAAGCTACTTGTGATAAGGCAAATTACAAGTGCGGCATGTGCCACTTAAACCGGCATCACAGGCACAGACACAAATGAATGAGCAGAACTGCAGAAAGCAGTACTGATTATCTTTTGAATGGAAATTGTTCAAGATATCTAATTATAAAGCAGGAAAATTGCATTCGAATTCGAAATACTGGAATTCAAAGTATTTCTATTCTTGGATTGTAAGGTCACTTGTTAGCACAACACTTAATTGGGTTTCATTTGCATAGGCAAACAAAGGACCAACCACACACGCACGCGAACAATAACTGAAGCTTTGAAAATACAAGCCAGCGAATCTGGAAAGTGAAATCCAAACATACAACAAATACGAATTCAAATTAAGGACGTACCACTCATTAAAATCTTGTATTTAATCCCAGACATGAAAATCTATCTTTTGAATGATGCCCAATTAACAACTACATAATTCAATTTTTTCTAATCGATAATAAACAGAAGTAATTCTTTTGACAACCCATTAACTTACCAAGCTTCAATTCGATATACGGTTAAAATCGATCAATTTAACAGGACAGACCAAACTAAATATTTCCTACAAAATTTAAAGAAGAAAAATAAGGAAGGAGGGAGAGAGAGAGAGAAGTTTGAGCTACCTGAATTGGTTGATTATCCGGCGGAAATTTGCAAATGTTGGGAATCAAGAATTGCTAAAATGGCGTCTCCGCCAACTGAAACCCAGAGGTTGCGACCCATTTCCAGCCATAACAACCATTTGGTCTGACTTGTTCACATGGGCTAAGCCCATTTTATGGCCCAAAATTGTAGTAGGCCAGCATTGAAATGTATTGTGCATTTATGTAAAATAGAGATAGGAAAGCCCAACAACTTTTTCAGCCCCTTTTCCCGAAAATAAGATGGAAAAATTACGAGTCGGTTCACTTTTTAAAAGTTCCAATCGCTCAAGTCTCATGGGTTTTTTTCAAACCGAAAAGATACGTTGGGGTAAAAAGAATACGATACCTTAATGAGCATGAGGCGCTATCTGAAATGAATCGCAGGTGCATTGACTATTGAGCCGCAATTCATAAATTTTATTAAATTAATTTTTGCACCGCCATTAATCGGCTTTAATTGTTTAGTCAATTTTTGCATCGCGATACATTAAGGTTTGAACCGCGATTCATCAGTTTAATTGCCTAGTTTATTTTTGCATCGCAATACATCAACGTTTGAACTGCGATACATTAATGTTTGAACTGCAATGCATCAATGTTTGAACCGCGATACATCAATGTTTGCAACGCGATATATTAATCCAATATTTTTGCACCGCGATACAAAATCATAAAGAACCAAACCACATCATCCACCTTTTCTTCTATCTCATCCGTAGTAAGCCATTTTCTTCTCCTCCTCCTCCATCTTCGTCTTTATCGAAAAATCACAACCCATCATAGATCAATTATAGTTTCAGTATTTCATAAATTAAAAAAATGTTTACCTTTTGGGCGTTGCCCCCGAACCCCCACCAAAAGGCGCTACCACCTCGACCCCTACGATCTGACCGGGCAAGTCGATCCCCATTTGGTTGCGAAACAATGATGATTTTTGAATCAAAAAGTGTGTTGCCAAAGCTGTTGAAGGAGACGACAGCATTTTCAGAACAATAGTTCGAAAAGTGGTTTTTTGCAGTTGAAAAAAAAAACTATGAACTTTTGGGGTTAAAAACTTTTAAAAAGAGACCGACCAGAATTTTACTCAAATAGGAAACCGTTCGGAGGGTTGAACCAAAAGATTATCAATTTTCTGGGTGAAATTATGGCGGCCTCTTTTTCAAAATTTGTAATCCTTCCCGTATTTTTTTCCAACCACAAAGACCATTTTTCAAAATATTATTCGAAAATGTCATTGTCTCCTTCAACGGCCTCGACAAACACATTGGATTCGAAAATCACCATTGTTAGGCAACGAATGCGGGGTTGATGGGCGTGCCCCGAAAAGTAAACGATTTTTTTGATTCATTTCTAAAGCGTAATGGATCCGGCCGAGTTGAAGGATTTTTCAGTAGGACGAAGACAGAGGAGGATGATGAAGAAGTCTTACGACGGAGGAGATGGAAGAAGAAGAAGGTGCATGATGTGGTCTGGTTCTTTATAATTTTGTGTCGTGGTGCAAAATTGGATTGGATAAAATTTCATGTATCGCGGTGCAAAAATTAATTTATCGCGGTACATAAAGTTGGTGCTTGTAATGCAAATTGGATGAGGTAATTAAAATTTATATATCATTGTGCAAAATTTAAATTTTGTAATTAAAATTGATTCTATATAAATTGATTCATCGCGGTGCAAAAATTGATGCACCGTTATGCATTTTTGTAACGCGCTCGGGTTCATTAAATTGATTCATCGTGGTGAAAAAATCGATGCACCACGATACATTTTTGTAGCGCACATCTGACTCATTAAGGGTATCGTCGTCTTTTGGCCCCCAAAAGTGTTATTTTATGGTTGAAAAAAATGGGACTGGATCAATTGAAAACTTTGGAAAGTGAATCGACTCGCAATTCAATAACTCCGACCAATAATTTGGAGTTCAAAAATCACGATTATTGCACAACGAAACGATGATCGACTTATCGCGTTAGGTCACGAGAATCGAGGGGACAGCGCCCCTACGTGGGGGGGTTTTAGGGGGCGGCGCCAAAGTAAACAATTTTTCGATTCATTAAGTATGAAACCAGAATGGACCGGTCTTTGTATTGGAGGATTTTTGATCGTATTAGGAACGAAGGCGGAGGAGGAAGATGAAGAATAAGGTTTACAACAGAGGAGAAGGATGGTCTAATTCATTACGATTTTGCAATGCGATGTAAAATTGGATTAGATAATTAAATTGATGTATCACGGTGTAAAATTGATGTAGCATGATGAAAAATGGATTATATAATTAAAATTGAAATATCGTGATGCAAAAAATTAGTGTAGTGCCATGTAAAATTAGATCGGGTAATTAAATTAATGCATCATGGTGTAAAAATTGATGCGGTGATGCACTTGAGTAAGTGATTTGTAGCGCCTCGGACTTATTAAGGATATCGTAGTCTTTTCATCCCAAAAATGACTTTTTCCAGCTTAAAAAACACAGTCTTGTCAGCGATTGAAAATTTAACAAAGTGGACCGACTCAAATTTATCCCAAATTTTTATATCAAATGAGGTGTCACATGATGTCAGTAGTAGATGTGATACATTAATTTTGATTCTCTATTTTGATTTTTATAGCCCATAAACTACACATTAGGTGACACAATGTAAGATACATTTACACGTAAATTCTTACTGCGATTAGTGTGTTTTTCTTTTTTCAATCCCACATTCGTATGTATGGCATTCCCCTTTCTTTGTTTTCCTTCCCCTTTATTGTCAATAAAGATTGTGTAGAAATTTACAATAATTATGAATAACGGCATAACCTTTCCATTGATTGAATCCCTATTAATATAGGGAGTTACAATTAGGGTTCCACAAGGAGTATGGTACAAGAAACCTATACAAGGAATGGGTTATAATAAGGAAAAAGCTATACAAGGAAATGAATTATCTATGATATTTATCACTAATAATAATTACAAATATTATTCTCTAATATAACCCCGCAAGATGGATACCTGAGAGGAGAGACCAATCTTGTAAAGTAATAGCTGGAAACGTTGGCGAGTAAGTGGCTTGGTAAGGGAATCGACTAACTAATCAGCCGAGGAGACATGGGAAACCCGTAAGAGCCCGTCTTGAACCTGTTGCCGAATGAATTGAAAATGCAGGGCCACATGCTTCATGCGAGTATGGAAGAACAAGTTGGAGCACAGGGTAGTGCACCCACATTATCACAACAAATGTCAGGTTATGAGGAAGGGGTGATGCCCAGCTCGCCGAGGTGAGATACTATCAAGCGTACCTCGGTAGCAATGGCGGCCACAATTCGGTATTCAGCCGAGAAGTGAGCAAGCTGCATTGTTTCTTAAAGCTCCAAGAGACTGAGTTGCTTCCAAGATAAACAATGCAGGCACTAGTGGAAGTGTAATCATTTTTGTTGTCTGCCCAGTCAGCATCAGTGAACGCATGAAAAGCGAGGGGAGACTAGCGATGAAGAAGAATGCCATCATTAATAAACCGACATAGATAACATAAAACATGTTTGTATGCATTACAGTGCTTAGTGGTCGGCCTATGCATGAATTGAGAGAGTTTGTTGACGACATAGACAACATTAAGGCCAGTGAGAGATAGATACTGAAGGCTCCCCAGCCCGAAACTCTGTAGGGTCGGTGAGAGCAGTGCCCAACTGAAGTGTTAGAGTTGGCGAGGGGAGTAGTCACTAGAGCGTGTATCTATCATGCCTGTGCGGGCGAGTAGATATGTAATATAATCGCACTGGGAGAGCAAGAGACCATGTTGCAGAACAACTTCAACACCGAGAAAATAATGAAGGTCACCAAGTTCCTTGTGTGAGAAACGAGTAGCGAGCAGGGAGATGAAGGTCTGAACGACAACGGGCTGGTTCCCAATGATGATGATGTCATCCACATAGATAAGGAGATATATGGTGTGCCCCATGCATTAAGGATGAACATTGATGTGTCAACCCACGTAATTTTTGAATCCGGAGGCAAGTAGAATTTGGCGTAACTCATTGTACCATGCTCGAGGAGCCTGCTTGAGACCATAGATAGTCTTGTGAAGCTGACATACATGCTGAGGGTTGTCATTGTCGATGAAACCCAGAGGTTGAGCCATAAATACCCCATTAGAGAAAGTACCTTGGAGAAATGCATTGTTCACATCGAGCTGCCAAAAAATTCATCCTCGGCAGACTGCCAAGGAGAGAACTAGTCGCACTGTGGTGGGTTTAATCACCGGGTTGAAGGTCTCATGATAGTCGACGCCTAGCCGCTGGTGAAACCCTTTGGCTATGAGGCAAGCTTTGTAGTGGTTGATGTGCGCAAAATGCAACTCGGGCAAGAATACCTGACCATATCAAGTTATAAAGTGTACCTAAGTACAAGTTATCGATCCCACAAAGAATGTACGTAATTCTCACTCCAACTAAGTACCAAAATTATGCTAACCAATTATATTGGAGCGAAAAGAAAATGAATTAAAATCTAAAAATATAAATAACCTAGAAAGCAATTAAATCTACACTACCGCAGAGGTGGTTTGACAACAATAAATCAAGATAAAAAGATAGGAGTGCATTATTTCTAATCTAGCCGGTGTTTAATTTTATCATCTTTCTACTTTTCTTTAACTTAAGTCTTGGTAGTCGGGCGTACTATTTTATTCACTACGGGCTCTCACGTCTTATAACATAGGAGAAAATAGCTGCATGTCAAAGCAAGCACCCAATGACTATCTACGCACGATCTCCTCTCGGTCTCACATAACACAAACAATTATTGTGATTTTCGTAATTAATAGGACGGACCCTCGTATCTTATCCTATGATTCTAGTGATCATCTTATTGTTCGCTACGCCATTAAAAGCATGAAGAACATACAATAATAACCAAACACATGTGTAATACTTTGCAAAAAGAAATTCTTTATATTTTTCTACAAATCATGTTGGTAGCCGAGACAAATAAAATTGGTAAACTATGGGCTCTCGCCTCTTATTGTCAACCCTAACCTTCCCGACCTCGCGAATGGCTAAGGTGGTTCGATCACGTGTCAAACCAAGTCTCACAATGGCTATCGGTATGTGTTACAAAACACCAACTATTAAATTGATTGGTCCGAAATATAAAGGTAGCTCTCGTGGATCCTAAATATTTCTAAAATCATTTAATTAATGACAAATTAATTAAAAACATTAAGTTCATAAAATAATAACCAAATATGAATGTATACTAAATAAAGAGATAGATTAAATTAAATAATTACATTTAACATAGAAAATAATTGCATTCTATAAATAAATTAAGCATATACCAATTCAACAATTACAAAATTAATCAACCCAAGAAAATACAATAAATATCATGAAATATGAGTTGGAAGAATTAAACTGAAGAAATCACAAATCCGGGGTTGAAATCATTTGTAGATGCATCCTTAGCTCTTGATTTGAAGCTCCAAACCTTCAATGTTGGACAATTTTTGAAAACATTGAGGTAATTTGGATGAAATGGGGCTAGTGCCCCATTTGGGAGCAATGTCCCGAAATGGGGGCTTTGTATAAAAAATGAAGGCATCTGGGAAGATTAAATGGGGAAGCAATTGGAGGCACATGGGTAGTTTAGGCACACAAGGAGAGTTTGGGGGCAAAAAAGGGAGAAAAAATGGAGATGGGTCACGCTGGGTCAAGGTTGGATCAGGCTGAAGGATGCGGGTTGATCCAAGGGTCAAATGGGGTAGCATGAGAGAGGGAGTGGGCTGGACGCGGGTTGGATGGAGTTGGGTTGGGTCGAGGCAACTTGGGTACGGGTAGAGACGCGCGGGTCAGGCTTG
Source organism: Codonopsis lanceolata (assembly GCA_013146195.2). Lineage (NCBI taxonomy): Eukaryota > Viridiplantae > Streptophyta > Magnoliopsida > Asterales > Campanulaceae > Codonopsis > Codonopsis lanceolata. The sequence goes on along the minus strand of CM028377.1, from coordinate 61,710,359 downwards.
ATAAGGGAGAACAAGCGGGCGACATGTGGCTCCACAGGAAATCGACAATGCAAAAGGAAGGAATTTTTATTTGCTTCGGTGCCCCTGGAGGTTCTGGGATGCACGCCAAAGGTCCTTCCCCCTCCAACTCTTTAGTTTAGTCCTCCGTTAGCTTAGTTACTCCTCCATTAGCCTCTATTAGCTCTTCCTTATCTTGGACTCTTTAACAGAACTCAACGGACTTTGACCAAATGATTCAACGCTCAACTTTGCGACCCATAATTGCCTTGAACTTCATGCTAAACACCATATAAATGCTTAATTATGTATGGAAACCTATATTAAGCACAAGTATACAAATAATAATATTTTCAATGCATAATTAACTCAAAAATAGCAAAACATAAAATGAAATTCTTGGGAAAATTCATGGAAATCTTGGGCTCACCAGTGATAAATGGTTTCATTAGCATGTCGTTTAATGCGAAAGATCCATTTACAGCCAACAATGTTGCGAGCCCTTGTTGAGGGAACCAGATCCCAAGTACCATTGCGAGCCAGGGCATCAAATTCTTCTGACATGACCTGACGCCATCTCATATCTTTAAGAGCCTGAGTGACACATGTTGGTTCGCTGTCCGTTGCTAGTTGAGCGGAGAGACTGAGTTTGGTAGGCGACTTGTGAATATTGTTCTTGGAGCGAGTAACAATGGTGGAGGTACCAGTAGCAGAGGACACTTGGTTATCCTCGACCAGGTTGCAAGGTGCTGAGGATGGTGGAGTAGTGGACATAGTGCTATCCTAGGGCAGGGGACATGGTGCCGAAGAAGAACTAGTAACGAGCATAAAGCTATCCTCGGGCATGTTGCTAGGTGCCGAAGAGGCTAAGCAGCAGGCATTGGGCTGGTAGCATGTAGCGTGGTGTCTGGGAAAGGTTGGTGTAAGGGGGAGCCAAGGTCAACCAAGGTCTGATCTGTACAAGGAACAACTGGCGAAGAGCCACTGGGTGGGTAGCGGAAGATGTGTATGAAGCCGAGATAGTTTCATGGGGGGGGGGGTAACCAATTAGCATGAGTGGAGGCATCTGTGCAAGCAAGATGCAGATCAATTTTGGACATGGGAAACTCAGACTCAACAAACCTAACATGACGCGAGATAAATAATTTAGATGTTTTCGAGTCATATCACTGATAGACACTTTGAGTGAGCGAGTAGCTAAGGAAGACATACGGAGTGGAGCAAGCAGTGAGTTTTTGTGGGAAGTAAGGGTGAAGCCAAGGGTAGCATATGTAACCAAAGGCGTGAAGTTTGGTGTAGTTGGGATGGGTCCCAAAGAGCTTTTGATATGGAGGTAGTTGTTGAAGATTGGGTGTGGGAAGGCGATTGATAAGATAGGTCATTGTTTGAAAGGCAAACGACCAGAAGCTCAAATGAAGAATGGTTTTAGAGATGAGAGAGAGAGACATGTTTCAACTATGTGCCAATGACGGGGTTCTAAGAATCCATTGTGTTCCGGAGTGACAGGTGGCGAGGTAAGGTGAGAGATACCATTAGCAGACAAGTAAGCAGCATGCCAAGTGTCCCAAGCAAGACCAGTGTACTTGCCACCATTGTCCGATTAGAAAGTAACAATGGTTGTTTTGAAGTAATTTTCTACAAGGGCTTTAAAACGAGGAAAGATGGTGGTGACGTTAGACTTTCATCTGAGCGGATAGAGTCATATGTAGTGTGTGTAATGATCAACAAAGATCACATAATATTTGAAGCCATCAACGGAATTAAGAGGGGAGGTCCAAACATCAGTGTAATTAGTTTGAAGTCAGGAGGTATACACAATAGTATTTTGATGAAAAAGGAAGTTTATGACTTTTATTAGATAAGAAATCATTACTATTAAGAGACTTAGTGCGAGCAGTGTCTATCGCTAAACCTAGGCTAGATAGAATCTGATGTTGAACGGGTTTAGAAGGACGACCAAGCCTATGATGCCAGTTGTGGTGAAAGACTTTAGAACCTACGTAAGCAGAAGGGCAAGGTAAAGGGGTTGTGGTTGGCCACTCATACACATTATCCTTAGATTGCTCGGTCAGCAGTATGTTATCTGTCAGTAGATCATTCACATGAAAAGAAGATGGTAAGAACTCAGTAGATGTTTTATTGGAGATGTAAAATTTAGATATGGATATGAGGTTACGTTTCATGTTATGAGCAAAAAGAACATTATGCAAGGCAAATGTGTGTGATGGTGTGTTAAGGGAAGAAGAACATGTTTTGGAGATAGTTAACCATGTACCATCACCAATGACCAGTCATCTGTGCCCGTGTAGGTGGAGTGAAGGGAGAGATTGCCAAGGTCGCCAGTGACATGATAAGAAACACCAATATCAAGAAGCCAGCTCGGCGTTCCTGTGTCTGCTGTGCTTGCTAAGTGTGCCCATGGTTGCCACTTGGATTCGCTTACAGAGTTATGACCAGCGGGCTGATGTGAGGTGGCGACCAATTGATAGTTGGGGCAGCAAGCAACCGTGTGTCCCTGTTGGCGACAACCTTGACACTTGCCAAGATATGGTCGTTGTGGTCGAGGAGCTAATGTCGAGGACTGCGAGGATGGTTGCCGAGCAAATGAGCTGTTGGTCTTCGGGGAAGCCAGGTTGGTCGAAACATGATGCGAGAAGGACGAGGGCTGGGATTGCTTGAAAAGCAGCTCGCAGTTGATGAGTTTTTCATGAAGTTCATTAAACAAGATAGGAGTTTCCCAGCCTTCGACCACATAAATAATGTGGTGGTAGTCATCATCCAAACCCCCCATGGATGATCTCAATGAGATCCTCATGATTGAATGGTTTTCCAAGGGCAGTGAGCTCATCAGAACGACCTTTGACCGACTGCATGAATTCGGAGATCGTTTGAGTACTTTTGGAGGCTCGCTTGAGGTGATCCTTGATCTGCTTGATATGGCCGCGAGTTGGGCGGGCATATGTATGGACTAGGATTTCCCATGTTGCCCGAGTGGTTGTAGCCTGTTGGATCAGAGGGACAAGGGGAACAGAGAGGAAACCGACAAAGGCTCCAAAAAGAAGCTTGTCTTGCTAGATCCTGGATATTTGGGGTTGGGTGTTGGAATATCATTGGATGTTTGAGCATCCTTCGAGAGGATGGTAGGAGGCGGACACGTGTGTGAGCCATCTACAAACATGTAGAGGTCATAGCCGATGAGAGTTGCCTCGACTTGAAGCTTCCAACTGATGTAGTTGGTGAAAATGAGTTTGGTGATGTTGTGGTGAGAGACGTTGATGAGTTGAAAGGTTTGGGTGGGATCAATGGGGTTTTGAATTGTGAAGGCGTGGTTGGTAGCGATGTTAGCAATCTTGTGAGAGCGGCGACAACAGTCAACAGACGGCGGCGACGAACAAGCGACACACGACTGAGAATGTTTAGGAGTAAAGCTCTAATACCATGTAGAAACTCACAATAATTATGAATAACGACGTAGCTTTTCCATTGATTAGATCACCTATTTATATAAAGAGTTACAATTAGGGTTACACAAATAGTAAGATACAAGAAATCTATACAAGGAATGAGTTATAATAAGGAAAAAATTATACACAAAAATGAACTATATACGATATTTGCCACTAATAATAATTACAAATATTATTCTCTAATAGATTGTTCATTGATAATTAAACTCAAGTCCAACATTGGTGAATCGAGTTGTAACATAAATACAAGAAATTAACCCAAGTTTTCCAAGATTAATTTTCTTCCTAGATTTTAGATTGCCCACCATATAAGAAATTATTAATCAAGACTTTATTTTTAGGTTTTGTGATGGTGCAACGTTAACCTAATTCTACATAAGAATTTTTGAACATTAATACTACCTATACCCCAAAATAAATGTGGTTTTAGTAACTTTCACACACATTAAAAAAAGTTATAGAGAGACTTAGATACTCTTATATACATTTTCCTCACAACAATCATCTCTAATACTTCATCAATTTCTAAATTATTATCCTCTTTGACCCGATGTACTGTTTAAAAATATATAATTATTTGTATTATAAAAATTGGTGTGATGTATGGTTTTATTTAATGTCCTTGTACATATGGTCATAATTAAAGTATATAAGAAAAATAAAAGTAAAATGGTAAAAATGTTTTTCTAAAAAAAAGATCTGAAAGAAGACAATTACTTTAAAACAGACAAAAAAATAAAAAGATGACAATTATTTGAAAACAGAAAGAGTAACATTTAATTTAAGCGTAGTAGATAAGGTATTTTTGAAAAAATATGGACAAATGCTTTTAAATTCTATAATGATGATTATTATGGAAAAAAAACTTTTCGTAGCCACATTTATTTTGAGATGAATGTATTATTTTTAAAGCAACTAGGCACTAGCCACTAGTTATAAAACATGTCAGAGTTTGATTGGTGGTCTTGATCGAATTATGTTAAATATAACTGATGATTCAAATTGATTCGTAAATATGTAAGGGTTATAAATAAACCCTTCGAGTTATGTTTGAATTACCCTTCTACAATTACATATAAAACTTTTAGTTATGAGTTTTGTTTGAATTACCCCGTCAGTTATAAAATTGAACTAATCTCATAATAATATGTAACTATAAAACAGATAAGTATACTAGTACCTGTTAATCGGAAAATCAAATTAAAAATTCACGATACGAAGCAAACTTGCTTATTTCGCTATCCTTTTGTTACTTTTGTAAGCAAAAAGGCTACGAAAGTAATGAGCTACATTGGTTTCATAGCCACGAACGGCCCATCAAATCTCTCTCTCTCTCTTTCTCTCTTTTTTAAACCCCCCACATAACTAGAAATGTCGGAAAAAGTATTTGTTTGAATAATATGCAAGTTTAACGGTCCTAAATTATTATCATGATTTAATTTTTGATACAATCTCAGTGTTTTTAAATGAATATTTAATGCATGCATGTTTTTTTATTTTATTTTCAAATTCACAAAATACGTATTAAAAAGTCAAATCAATACAATAATCTAATAAACAAAAAAATCTATAATATAATATAATTCATAATCATATATGTATAATTGACTAAAGTTATTTAGGGGCTGAGATTGATTCATTTACTGAGATCCTACGGTCATTATCACTCCCCGAGTTCACATGTGTGAACGGCGGTTGAGCAACTACTCCCTCTCTCTCTCTACTCTCTCCACTATTCACGGTAGGTGACCGCTAATCCTTCCTCCACCAAACTCACGTCCCTTTTCTTTTCGATATTTTAATTAATTAATCAATTTTATGCAAAAAAAAATCGTAAGTTTTGTAATTTGAAATATTTGTTTTTTTCTTTTTAAAGTAATTAACTTAATCAATTTATTTTTTGAAACTGAATCCCAATTTAATTTATGTCTAAGTTTTGAATATTTCTATTTTAATTTTTTTAATTGTTATCGTAAATAACTTAATCAATTTAATTTTTTTTGCCCCATAATTTCGTATATAAATATATTTTTTTAAATCGTAAGTTTTGTAATTTGAAATATTTGTTTTTTTTTTCTTTTTAACTGTTATCATAATTAATTTAGACAAATTATAAGTAAATATTAATTCATTTTCACATTATCTGTTTCATTTATTGATAAATTTACAAACTGGCGCCGTTTCAATCCATTAACGGTCTAGTTTTACTTTTTTTTTTTTTTACTTGAGGGAACATTAAAGTTAACAAAATGATTTTTATATTGTTTGTTTGTTAGTGATTTTCCACACACTAAAAATTAATCATTTCATTAAGCAAGTTTTCGCATTTTAATTTGTATATTTAACTTTCTGATCATGTCACCAAAAATCTCTTTAAGGCCCCAAACTTTCTTTATCCCTCCAAGGCTCCAAGGACTCGGATATTCCAAAACGAAAATCAATCCTCACAAATAAAAGTAAAGAAGACATTTCAATCTATATTATAATATATTAAAGTTGGTATGGATAACTCTAATAGTGGTACATCATCCAACTTTTGATATTGTTGAATTCTTAATCCTTTACATCACTTGACTTAAATCGTTTTATTTTCTAATCATTAGCTAAAAATAATAATTAATAATATAATTAATATGATATTATGATATTAATTATTTACTAAAAATTATAATAATATTATTACCAAAAGCTCTATAATTAGTTCGTATTATAATTGACCGGCAATTTAGAGTGCCTAACTAAATGCTTATTTTCTTTGTTGGTTTCCCACATTTGTTATACAAGGGATCCGATTGAGTGAAACACTGGAATCATGTCTATTCTGATTGTTAGATACCGTCTATAAGGTTTTGTTTGTTTTACGGAAAATGATTTAAAAAAAATGTTTTTATCATTTTTAAGTGTTTTGTAATCTTAGAAGAATGTAGTCAACTTAAAAGATTTTTCAACTCAACGGAAAATCAAGCCTACTTTTCAGAAAATGACTTATGAATTTATTTTTAGTAAGTCATTTTTCGAATATTCGAGCACCCCTCTGCACCCTTCCAGAATTACACATAGATACACCACACTATTTTACTCAATAAATTAATTGTTTAGAAATATAAATAGAGTTTGTGCACATTATTTATAAATTATAATTTTAATAAATACTCACTACGTTCTAAAATTTGTATCTACTATATTATTTAAGGATGTTCCAAACATTATCCATTTTACTTTTTTTTCATATCAATTATCAATTTTTTAATTTGTATTTGTGAGATTGAAAAAAGATAGAATTTTTCGATTTGATACCATTAATGATAAATTGAGGGTTAGGAAAAGAAAATTACTTAAAGTTCAACACTATTTTATATTCAATATGTGTATTAATATTAGAATATACATTTTGTATTTATTCATATATTGTTTTCCGTAATATTTTCCGTGCGTTTGCCAAATACTTGAAAATATTTTCTGACATATTTTCAAAATATTTATCAAACACCTAAAAATAATAAAAAAATTATTTTCCAAAAATTATTTTCATTTTCTGTAAAACAAATGGAGCCTAAGAGATAATCCTTGCCGATGGTCAACAAGTACCATTAAAATTAGTTCATAACCTAAAAATGATCATGAATTAAAACTATTTTATTTGATACTAAACAGTTGAAAAGTCAACTTTTTCAACAAACAATGTTAATACAACTGCTTCATGCTCGGTTAGGGGAGCTTTACTGTCTCAGCGATCCTACGAGCCAATTAGGGATTACTCTTGGCCAGAATATGTTGATAAACCAATAATATTACTCACACTAGAGTAATGATGATAAAATTAGTTGAATTATAGTTATTATTTTTGTTTTTAGATACTATTACAATATTTATTTTTTGATTATGATTTTAATTTGGAAAATAAAATATTTACCATTATATATAAATATTAAAACTTACCTTCATATGTGCTAAGGCGGTTGTGCAACTATCCGTCTCTCTTTCTCCAACTCCCCCACTCATGTTTCTCCATATTTTTGTTGGATTTCATTTAGGATATGTTAAACACGAGCCTACAATATTAATCTGCTCTCGTTAGGGGTGTAAGTGGTTCGGTTTGGTTTGGTTTGGTTTGGTTCGGTTTTGTGGTTTATATAAATTAGTTTTAATGAAATTAACCAACATTAAAAATAACAATGAAAATAAGATTTTAATTTGGAATTAACATCAAAATTAGGAAATAACCTACTAACAACAAATTATCATAACAAATTCTAAAATAAACACAAGCAATGGAAGAAATAATAGTTCTCCATATATATATATATATATATATATATATATATATATATATATATATATATATATATATATTATGAATAAATCAAAGGTTCAAAATAGTTAATAAATGATATAATATATATTATATAATAAATAAATAAAAATATATAGGGTAGTTTGGTTTGGTTCGATACCAAAAACCGTGAACCGAACCGAACCGCGTGGTTTTCCAATTTTTGAAACCGAAACCGTACTATCTTCGACCAAAACCGAACCAAACCGACTGGTTTGGTTTGGTTTTCCGTGGTTCCGATTTACACCCCTAACTCTCGTACTAACGTCGTGCTATAAACACGAGCACATAATCTAGTTCATCCTAAAATAAGTGTCATTTTTACATTTTTTGTAAAAATTAAGAAAGTTGGCTTTTAGGTTATTTTAGGCTCCGTTTGTTTCACAAAAATGACTTTTGAAAAACGTTTTCCTCATTTTCTGGGTGTTTGGTAACCTTAGGAAAATGTAGTCAACGTAAAAGGTTTTCCAAATTAAAGGAAAATAAAGGCTTCTTTTCCGGAAAATGACTTACAGATTCATTTTCCGTAAGTCATTTTCAAATGTTCAGGCACTCTCTGCCCCCTTTAACAATTACACGTATTTACTTACACACACAATATTTCACTAACAAATAAATTGTTTAGAAATATAAATGAAGTTTGTGCATACTATTTATAAATTATAATTTTAATAAATAATCACTACGCCCTAAAATTAGTGTCAACTATATTATTTAGGGACATCCTAAACATTGTCAATTTTCTATTTTAAAACAATTTTTTTCATATCAATTATTTAAAAAAATTGTAATTGTGAGATTGAAAAAGATAGACCTTGATTTAATACCATTAATGATAAATTGAGGGTTACTAAAGAAAAATTACTTAAAGTTCAACACTATCTTATATTCAATATGTGCATTAATATTAAAACATATGATCACGCCAAATTATAGGGTGACTACGCTTGGAAATCCACGTGATGGAAGGAAGCTGATGAATATAAGGTTATGAAGTGGATCAGGATATCTGGCTTGACTGTTAGTGAATGCTTGTTGGTTTTTTGAGCCCTTTCCATCTAGCTAAGGATCTGCAAGAGAGAAACACCGACAGGGAGCTGGGAGGTTATCCCAGCTAAAGCCCTCTGGTGTGAGAGTCAGTAGCAGTGGATAACGTTGGGTGGAGCACAGATATTCCCGGTGGCCACTTAACTTGAATGAAGTATGTTGTATGGTAGTTTTAGTGAATATTGTCTTACCTTTTGAAGGTGACGAAGCCCTCTATTTATAATCTCCCAAAGCTTGTCTCGCAAGCCAAAGCTGGATGCCACAATTGGAGACCAACCCTTATTGGTCGGTTGAGCTGGCTAATTATCATTGGTCTATACCATTGTCAGATGTACTTTAGCATATCAGGAAGGGGGTCAGCGGTGTTGGGTACGACTTGTACAGTGCACATTGACGTTTTCCAATCAGATGATGCCACTTGGCACGTGCCGTACTATGATGATGTTTTAGTGTTTGACTTTGGCAAGCTCGGATGTCGATCATGGACTTTCCTGGTCGAATGATCGTCTGTGTCTGGACCTTCTGGGTATTCTCATGGTCGCCAGTGGCCCTGGTCGGCCTATCTTTGGTCGTCTTATCTGACGAGTGATCATCCTCGACTCAGTCTTGGTTGTATTGACCGCCACGTGTCATTCCACATGGGAAGCATTAGGTCGGGTCCCTTCAGTTGCCCCCGACTTTCCGAGTGTGAGGATTTATCTTTAGGTCGGAAAGTAAGACTTGGTCTATCCTCGTTCAAGCCCGTCTTTATCGACCATATACTGCCTGTTTTTGGCTTGGTCAGGGGGTAAGCCGGGGATGTGTTTAGTGAAGCCCTTGGGTCGAGCTTGGTTTGCGGTGGAAATCGAGGTGTCACTTGAAGTCACGGCTCATTAATAGCACGCTTTTCGAAGCGTCGTTTAGCCGACTTATCATTTAATACCCCTGATTTTGGCGGCGTCCCTTTCATTTTGGCGACGTCGTTTGGACGGTTACCAACATGTGTCGATCGGGTAGTGGCTGTGTGAGATCCGCGTGTTTTGAATTGGGTCGACCCGGTTGATCGCGGGCCATATAAAAGTTCAAAACCCCGGCTTCTCCCCTACGATTCCAGCCCTTCCCGTGTTTTCTTCTCCCCAAGCAAACCAGGCGATTTTCTTCCTAGTGTTGAGTTCACCATTTGGGCTCCCTTTTAGCCGTATTTTCTTCCTTTAAAGTGGTGTGTTAGGTTCGCCTTTTTCTCCTTTCTCAATTTGACCCATTTGTGACCTTTTTCTGGGTAGGTTTGGTGAGTTCTAGGTCTCACATTTCGTCTCCAGCGACTTATTGTCGGTTTCTGCACTTTCCATACTAACTCCGGCAGCCTTTGTCTTTCAGGTCCCTATCCTTGTTCTTTTCTCTTATCCTCGTCTTCTCCAGTCTCGCCCGTTACAGGTACTACTCTTCTCATAGCTTTTTATATTTGGTTCGTATTTGGGGTGGGTTTATGAGTTCAGAGTCTAAGTCGTCGTGTCGTACTCCTGATTGGTCGTCCTCTAACGTGGCTTATAAGTCACCCACCCAGTCCTCTTCGTTATCTTCGATAAAAGCTCTTTCTCCCTCTGTATTTTCTTCGGCCATGAGGACCAAACGTGCGGATCCTGGACCAGTCTATGCTCGATCGCCTACCCTTTCTAGGGTATACAGACAAACTGATGGAAATTGGAAGATAGTTCTTCCTAGTGAGGCAAGGGAGTTGTTGCTCGCTGCTGGTTATGACCTGAAGGGCCTTTCTTTGGTCGGGGATGAGTCGTATAGGGCCGAGGACAGACCAGTTGTCTCTGAAATGTACGTCTGTAAGACGAAAGCCCAAGCTTACTTTGATTTGTACCATATTTTTTTTAGCAGCGAGTTGGCGGCATTAAAGATGATGGATAAAAACAAAGAATTAGCGAAGAAGAAAATGAAGATCGCCGTTGATTCAACCTCGGCACCCGAGGTTGAAGATTGTTCGAGTAAAATGAGCAAGAAAGCTCGTCTTGGTAGGAAAAGCGAGGTAGGAAATGGGACACTCGGGCTCAACCAAGGATTTTCGAGGGTACGCTGCCTCGAGCTCGACTTGTCTTTGCCCGAATCGAGGCGTCTTCGGAGCCGAGTGGGGTTTTATACTACTTTTTTCGAAGTGGGGCTTCGTCTGCCCTTGGATCCCCTTATTTGTGAACTTTTTGACGAAGCCGAGCTCACCCTCTAGATCTCTCCCTCAACTTAGTGAGGTACTTAGTCAGTTTTGGTGCGTGTCTTCGGGTGCTTGGCTTCGAGCCTACTCTCTCTTTGTTCAAGACTTACTTCAGTGTCAACATGTCTTTGGCGCGCTTACAGTGTAAACATCATAATAGCGGAGTTAACTTATTTGCAAGGCCTCCTGGTAAGACGGGGCATTGGGCCGACAAGGTATTGGTCGTGGAGAGTAGACGAGGATGGAATTTTCATGTTCCCCACGATTCTGTAGAATCAATGAAGTCCCTATCCCCCGCCTCGGCCTTGACCAAATATGAGGAGAAAGTGAAGTTGGCAGTGGACGATTACTTGGGGGTCCACGGGGAGAGTTGTTGAGACTGGTCGGTATGTCGGCCAAAGATATACAAGGTGTTCGTCCTTGATGCACCATGCCCGAGATTGATACTTATCCGGGGTGGTTACTTCACAAGGACCTCGCATTTAAAGGAGATTGCTTATCTTGTCAGTATTCAGGAATCGAGGATCCTTGCCCCGACCATTGTGAATATCTTTCTTTACTTGTTTTGTTTATTTGTTACCTCGTCATGGTTTTCTCTGATTTTGATCTTTTCGGTTTTCAGCCATGAAGAACCTCGATGCTCGGATGAACCTCACCCGTAGCCGGAAGACCTTGAGTGTAGATAGTCAGAAAGTCCTTCGGGTTGCTGCTTTGGACATTATTAGAGGCCACCATCTGCCTACTCAACCTTTAACCGATGGTGTTGCGGCCCCGATTGCCAAGGTTGCTAAAGTGATCCCGACCTCCTCTCAGGCGGCTGGCTCGCGGAATGCTCCACGGGTGACAATTTCATCAAACTGTGTCGCTAAATACTAAGCTCGGTCGCCGGTCAGCCACCTCCATTCCATCCGAGAGAACCTTTTCCCGTAAAACCCCACATGCTTAAAACGAAAAGTGATGGAGCTGATTGACGAAGAAGATGAGGACGGGCATGAGAATCCCGAGCAGCCTCCTTCCGCCGAGAAGGGTAAGTCAGTGGCTGAGGCCACATCACCTTCATATGAAGTGGTTGGAGTGCCATGGCTTGAGGACGACTTTGTCTTACCGAGTACCAAAGAAGCTGCCAAGGATCTTGCCAACGCTATTGCCGACGTTCCCCCTTTGGGTAATTTTGATTTGACTTCCCGATCTTGCCAAAGCCGGCGACATGTTTTATTTCTTAGTTTTTCTTTGTGTTTCTTGCGCTTTGGGTAGCTTAAATGCCTCTTCGGGATTTTGTTGGCTCCTTTTTGCTGATTTGGGTAATTCTGACCAGGCGTAAGGGCTTTTGCTCTTTCTTGGCCTTGTCTGGACCAATTGAGGCGTTGGCCTGGGGCTAATCTCTTAGCGCTTGAGCCAACCGACTCTGAAGCGTCAACCAAGAGCCCCGTAGAAGGTTTTAAAATGCTAAAGAACATCGGCCGCCCGAGGCATGCCGTGCCCGAAGACGCGGTGACCGCAAGATTGTCAAGAGCTAGAGGAACACCGGTGGTGTACAATTGATTAGAATCATCATAATCTAGGAGCGACGAAGATGTGAAGGCGAAAGATTTGAACATTCGGCTTTCTGAGCTGCCAAGATTGTTGAGCTAGAGGAACAGCTGAAGGGTGTCAAACAATCTGCTATTGATCAATACAAGGATAGTGACGAGTTTACGGACGAGCTTGTGCCGTATTACTCTCTCGGTGCTCGCCACATCCTTCATTGCGCTGTTGCTTATGGGGTGCCCATGGGGGAGTTAGTTGATTGAGGGCTTAAGCCGTTCGTGGGTGGTTTCGCTTCGATTGGGACACGAGGATGGTTCCCTTTCAAGGCGAAGAACTCAAGCTCGTCCACGATTAGGATGATAGTGAGGGTCTTGACGAGTAGGTTCCTCCGACGCCTTGGGATCATAATGTAGTGTCTTTGATTGAGGCGGCGAAGAGAAACGAGGAGGTTCCCTTTAATCCCGAGTTGAGAATGCATGATTTTTGGGCGTACAATCCAACAGGGATCAACTCGCTGACGATATTCAAGCTGCTAACGACCGAGCCCTTCCTTCAGGAATTCCTGACCCCCCCAGTTCCCATCTAGGTCAATGACTTTTACTCGCAGCGTCGAGGTTTATTGCACATGTGTGCTCATGCTTTCAAAACAATTTTGTCATTTGTATTTGTTGGTGTTTGTTTGAACATTTCATACTCGTACCCCATTCACATTGTTGTTTTCGCGTATTTTATCGTATCTGCTTTGTTTGTTCATCTTGTTTTTGAGAACCTGAGTTATTTGTAGATTGTAGTTTTCCCCGTATACCGAGGATAGTTCATTAGTCCCCTCTTCTTCTTCGAGGTTGAGGTGAGCGCGTAAGCTCGTTGTAAATTGCGACCTTCCCCGTGTACCGAGGATAGGATGTTGGTCCCCTCCTCTTTTTCGAGGTTGAGGTGAGCGCGTAAGCTCATTGTAAAATGTAGCCTTCCACGCATGCCAAGGATAAGCTATTGTTAGTTGTTTCGAAACAAGGGTGGAACCTTTTTCATTGATCTCTGGGAGTTTTTACAAAGAAAGTTACATCATTTGTAATATAGTTTCAGGTGGTTGACATGCCAGGGATTCCTTAATGGCGTGCCAACGGGCTCTACTAGCCGGTAGGTTCCTTCTCGGATGACGCTGGTAATTTTGAACGGTCCTTCCCAGTTCGGGGATAGCTTGTTTCTTCCCAGCTTTTTGCCCGTTGCTTCTATTTTTCGAAGAACTTAATCTCCCACTGAGAAACTTCTCGATTTAACCCTTTTATCATGGTGGATTTTCGTGAGTTTCTTGTAATTGATCATTCGTAGGCGAGCTTCGAGTCTTTTTTCCTCGATGTTGTCGAGATCGAGTAGTCTTGAGAACTCATTCTGGCCTTGGTCGAAGAAGGTAACCCGAGCTGTGGGGAGGGCTAGCTCGATTGGCGCCATGGCTTCTGATCCGTAGGTGAGCGCGAAAGGAGTTTCGCCCGTGGACCCATGGACCGAGGTTTTGATTCCCCAGAGGACGATCGGCAATTGTTCGAGCCAGTTTCCTTTCTTTTCGTCCAAGTCCCTTTTTAATGCTGATGAGCGCAAGATTTCCACGAATTTTCCCGGGAATTTTCTGTTATTTTGTGCTATTTTTTAGTTAATTATGCTTTAAAAATATTATTATTTGTGTTTTTGTGCTTAATTTAGGTTTCCATGCATAATCGAGCTTTTAAATGTTGTTTGGCACGAAGTTCGAGACAATTCCGGGCTTAAAAGTTGTTTTGGGAATTATTTGAACAAAGTCCGATAAGCCCGTTAAGAAATCCAAGGCAGATCTGAGCTAACAGAGGCTAACGGAGGCAAATGGGGCTGACGGAGGACTAAATTGAAGACCTGGAAGTGAGGTGGAAAGGCGCCAAGAAACAGGACTCCAGGGGCACCGGAGCAAATGTCATAAGTTCAGGGGAGCTGGCGCAATTGTCTCAAGTGGCCTTGCGTGTTGTCGATCCCTGGATGGTGCCACTTGTCGCGCCTCCCCGCCTCCCCGCCAAGACTCCGACCTGCCTCCTCCATGGATCCAAGCTATGACCAAGGCCCTCCAACCCATTCCAGCCCATCAGCCCACCATTTAACCCTTTCCCCTCTCATACCCTCACCCGTTTCCATCTGGGCCAACCCGCGCCTTTTCTCCTGGATAACCCACTTCCCAGCCGTGCCCCAGCCCCTTTTCCTTTCCCTTTTTTGCCCCCAACTTTCTTCTATGTTGCCCATTATACCCCTACTTGTCCGGCCTCCCTTTGCTACCTCCATTTTAATTTCCCATCCCTCATTTTGAAGAAACTAAGCCCCCATTTCGGGACTTTGTTCCCAAATGGGGCACCAACCCCATTTCACCAAAAATCATATCAAATCTTCAATGCTTGATCACCATGGAAGGTTTGGAGCTTCAAATCAAGGGCCAAGGACGCATTTGCAAAAGATTTCAACCCCGGAACGCGATTTCTTTGGTTTAATTCTTTCTACCTCTATTTTTCATAGTTGTATAATTTCTTGGGTTGATTTATTTTGTAAATGTTGATTTGGTTTGTGCTTAAAATATTTATGGAATGCAATTATTTTTCTATGTTAAATGTAGTGTTTTAATTTAATTTATCTCTTTATTTAGTACACAATCACGTTGGTTATTATTTTGTGAAATTAATGCTTTTAATTATCTGGCCAATAATTAAATGATTTTAGAAATATTTAGGATCCGCGAGAGCTACCTTTATATTTCGGACCAATCAATTTAATAGTTGGTGTTTTGTGATACACAACGATAGCCATAATGAGACTAGGTTTGACACGCGATCGAACCACCTTAGCCATTCGTGAGGTCGGGGAGGTTAGAGTTGACTATATGAGGCGAGAGCCCGTAGTTAACTAATTTTAGCTGTCTCGGCTACCAACATGAATTGTAGAAAAATATAGAGAGTTTCTTTTTGCGAAGTATTACCCATGCGCTTGGTTATTATTATGTGTTCTTAATGCTTTTAATGGTGTAGCGAACCATTAGATGATCACTGGAATGATAGGATACGAAGCGAAAGCCCTTCCTGTTATTCTGAAAATCACAATAGTAGTTTGCGTGGCGTGAGACCGAAAGGAGATCGTGGGCAGATAGTCTTGGGATGCTTGTTTACACATGCTTTTATTTTCTCCCCTATGTTATGTGTTGCGATGATATAAGCTCGTAGCAAGGTTAAGAGATAGCTAGATTTGCTATACGTAGCGAAAGCCCGTAGCGAATAAAATAGCGCGTCCGACTACCAAGACTTGAGTTATAGAAAAGCAAAAAGATGATTAAATTAAGCACCGGCTAGACTATAAATAATTTGTTCCTATATTTTTATCTTGATTTTTTGTTTCCAAACCACATCCACTTTAGTTTAGATTTAATTGCTTTCTAGGTTGTTTATATTTTTAGATTTTAATTCAATTTATTTTCGCTCAAATATAATTAGTTAGCATAATTTCGGTACTTAGTTGGAGTGAGAATTACGCGCATTCCTCGTGTGATCGACTCGTACTTACGAACTTTATTACTTGATACGGCCGGGTAATCTTGCCCGAGATGCGTTTTTGCGCACATCAAATGCATGCAGTATTTTTTTATTCCATGCCTCTGCTTGACCATTGCCCTGAGGATGAGCTACCGAGGACATTCTATGTTTCACATTTAGCCTTTCGTAGTTCGCCGTGAATTTCTTCGAGAATTGAGTGCCATGGTCGGATAAGACCATCCGAGGAAGGCCAAAACGACAGAAAATTTGCTCATACACAAACTTTATCGCTTGGTCCTCGGTTATGCTGGCTAATGGTTTGGCCTCTATCCACTTAGTGAAGTAGTCCACGACTACAATGATATATTCACACCCATGCTTGGCTTTGGGGAAGGGGCCGATGAGGTCTATTCCCCACATATCAAATGGCCACGTTGCGATCACCGGAATTTGTGGAATAGATGGAAGTCGGGGAACATCTGCGAATCTTTGGCACTTGTCGCATTTTCTTACGTATTCTGACGCGCCTCTTCTCATACTTGGCCAATAATAACCATGAAAATTCATTTTTTCGGCCAACGTCCTTGCTCCCCGATGTCCCCCGTATTCACCCTCGTGTACCTCGACTGAAAGGTCTTCTACTGTCTCTGGCCTCACGTACCGAAGAAGGGGCTTTGCGTTGGACCTCTTGTATAACATCCCTCCTATGACCGAGTATTTGCAAGCCCGGTTCCTCACCATTTGTGCCTTGTCATTGTCTTCGGGTAAAGTCCCCTTTTCAATATAATCTTTTATATCATCAATCCAGCATCTTGGGACGTCATTGATTTCCATGATCTCTTCTTGGTCGATTGCGGATTTCTGAGAAATATTAGCTCGACTTCCACGGTATGTCTTCGTTCTCCGATGAGGCGATCTTGGATAAGAAGTCTACTCGGGAATTGCCCTCTCTCAGGATCTGCTCCAACTCCCAGTATTTGAATTCCTTCATCAATCTTTGGGCCAGTTATTGATATTTGGCCAGTATTGGGTGGTTTGCCCCATATTCACCTAACACTTGTTTGACCACTAACTGGGAGTCACTGTATATCACGATGCTTTTAGCCCCTAACTTCAATGCGAGCTCAATCCCTGTTATCAATGCTTCATATTCGACTTGATTGTTTGAGGCTTTGAAGCCAAACTCCAATGCCAACCCCAACTCTCCTCCTTCCGGTACGGTCAGTGAGATTCCTGCTCCACTCTTGTTGCTTCCAGCGGAGCCATTGACGAATAAGGTCCAGTGTTCGGGTGGTCTGGATTTTTCCTGCTCATTCCCGGTATTTTCCTTGGTGGTTTTCAATTCTTCCTCGGCTTCCTTTGGTTCTTGGTTGGTTAT
The DNA here is from genome assembly GCA_013146195.2 of Codonopsis lanceolata. Lineage (NCBI taxonomy): Eukaryota > Viridiplantae > Streptophyta > Magnoliopsida > Asterales > Campanulaceae > Codonopsis > Codonopsis lanceolata. The sequence continues at coordinate 61,692,883 of CM028377.1, read as the reverse complement.
TTCTCTAGTGAACGAGGTTTCAGCGATGAAGTCCGCTAGCACTAGTGCTTGTATCGCCCTCCTCGTTTCGTATTCAATCCCGTAACTCGACAACTCGACCGACCATTTCAGCATTCTTCCCGCCATGTCCGGTTTGTGTAAGATTTGTCTTAGAGGGAAGTCGGTGTAAACCACTATTGGGTGTGCTTAGAAATAGGCTTTCAATTTTCGAGCAACAATTACCAAGGCGAGCACCAATTTTTCGATCTCCAAGTATCTTCCTTCAACTTCGGTGAGAGCATGTGAAACGTAGTAGATTGGCTTTTGCAACTTGTCCTCCTCTCTGATCAACATTGCAGCCACTGCCGAGTCTGATGCTGCCAAGTATACGTATAACTTTTCTTCGGGGATAGGGATACCGAGGAGTGGGGGTCGACCAAGATACTCCTTAAGCTTATCGAAAGCCTTTTTGCAATCATCCGTCCATAGGAATTTTTTGCCTCCTTTCAATGTTTTTAAGAAAGGTAAGCTTTTTTCTGTTGATTTGGCTATGAAGCGGCTGAGGGCTGTGATTCGGCCGTTGAGCTGTTGGACGTGCTTAATCGAGATGGGTGGGTCCATAGTCGCCAAAGCCTCTATCTTCTCCGGGTTGGCCTCAATTCCCCTTTCATTGACCATGTAACCTAGGAATTTTCCAGCGACTACCCCAAAAGCGCATTTTGCCGGGTTCAATTTCATCTTATTCTTCCTTAAATTTGCGAAGGTCTCCTTTAGGTCCTCGACATGGTCGGCATGCTTGGTCTTAATTACCATATCGTCGATATATGCTTCCACATTTCTTCTTAATTGATTGCTGAAGACCTTGTTTACCATCCTCTGATACGTGGCCCCGATATTTTTCAACCCGAAGGGCATCATAGTGTAGCAGTATAGCCCTTTGGTAGCTCGGAATGCCGTGTGTATCTGGTCGGCTAGCCACATTCTAATTTGATGATACCCGGAGTAGGCGTCGACGAAGCTTAAGATCTTGTGTCTAGCTATGGAGTCTACTAACTGGTCAATTCTTGGCAAATGATATCAATCTTTCGAGCAAGCTTTGTTTAGATCGGTAAAATCAACACACATTCTCCATTTTCCACTTGACTTTTTTACCATTACCACGTTAGCTATCCATGTTGCATACAAGACTTCCTTGATGATCTTCGCTTTGAGTAGCTTGGATACCTCTTCTTTGATTTTTTTTAAGGAAACATGGGGGCGGCACCCTGCTAGATTTTATTAATAATGAAAAAATAATGAACAACCTTGAGGGGGATAACTAGCCGAGCCATTATAAATGGGAGGACAAAGGAGCCTGAACCTCGGAAAAACATACAAAAAGACTAAGTAATATGAATATAGGGAGTCTCAGCTTTGTCAAGATTGATGAGACCACATATTCTGGCATAAAGAGAATAAACTGACACATTGATGGCATCGGAAGCTAGGTCACCACCAATATTAGCCAAAGCGTCAGCTACAACATTGGCTTCCCTAAAAATGTGACTGAAATGAAGTTCCATAGACTTGGAAATCACAAGAATCTTGCGGAGCACGTAATTACTTTGCCAAGGGGGATTAGAACCACTCACAATACAATCAAAGCAACTTCCGGGAATCAATCTCGACAAACGCCTTAACAAAGCCATAATTCCTCAGCCACTGAAGACCACGAAGAAGAGCTTGACATTCTGCCTCGAAGCTCGAAGAATGCCCAAAAAACGCAGAGAAGGCAACAATAAGGTTCCCTGCATCATCTCTAATAATACCACCACTTGAGCTCAAACCTGGATTGCCACGGCACGCTCCATCGGTGTTGAGTTTAACCATACCAGAAGATGGCTTGATCCAAGAAACTGCGCGAATAGTTTTACTAGAATATCGACCTAGGCTGATGAGAAATAAATCATGAACATCAGTAATATTATGATCCAGGAGATTAGCTGCCTTAATAATGGAGAAGATCAAGGTTTGAATTTTGCCGTTAACAACACTAGCTGGACTCCTAATGCCCTCATGCAAAGCCACATTTCTAAATTTCCATAATTCCTAGCATATAATAGAAGGGGTGATAGCATGCAGAATGGAATATTTTTTTGAGTACCACCAGGCCATGCAAAGTTGATTAATGGAGGTCATAGAACAATTCACATTGCCTAAGTTATTGAAGGCAGCCCAAATAGAAGTCGCAATGGAACTCGACAAGAAAACGTGAGAGAAAGTTTCAAGATGACCCGAGGTGCAACAAGAACATCGAGAAGCCAACTGAATTCCTTTCCGAATGATACCCTCATCAATAGGAATTTTTTGCTGCCATAAACGCCACATGAATATACTGATATATTTAGGGAGATAGGAATGCCAAATGAACTTTGTCGAGTCTGTAGTCGGCCATTTAGCGCGGACTAGATTCCAAGCTGAAATAAGGTGAAATTACCCTTGGTAGTGAGACTCCAGACTGCTCTATCTGGGCAGTCGATGATGTCAATACCAAGATTAGAAATGAGCTCAACCCGTTGACCTCCCAATTCAAGGCAAGCAGTAGGGGAAATAGAGTTGTCTTCGTTGAAAACTTCATTAACAAAAGAAATGGAACTCATAGCCGGCTGAGGAATAATACCACCAGGAAGCCAGTTGTCTAACCAAATCGAACAATCACCCTTACCAATAATCCATTTGATAACATTTCTCTGCCTCGGTCCGAACTACGAACTGAACACATGCGCCGCCAAATCTGAGACCCCCTAGCACTAGCACAGGAAGGATGAGATTGAGGGCGGTAACGTTGTCGCATGAATTGAGCCCACAAACTGTTATAAGTCCGAAAGCGCCACCAAAGATTCAGGGAGAAAGCGTGGATAATGTCCGAAACTGGGCGCACACCAATCCCTCCTTCAGCAACTGGTCTACAACATGTTGCCCAAGCAATCCAATGGGATTTAAAATTGCCATCAATGGAGGCCCAAAAGAAATTAGCCAGCATTCTTTGATTGCGGCTTGTTTTTGCGGGAGAAAATTCTCGCCTTTTGTTGGATTGGAATTGAGTCGGGGTCAATGCTGAGTTTGTGAACAGCCACGTCTTGGCTGATTCCCTCCATGTCCTCGACTCTCCAAGCGAAAACATCTAGACTTTCTTTCAAGAGTTTAATAATTGTTGTTCGCTCTTCTTCGGGTATTTCCCTCCCTACTTTGACCATTTGCTCGGGAAAGTCGAGGTTGATGACGATCTCTTCTAGATCTTCAGGTTGCCTGATTTCTAGTCGATCCCGAGTATCCAAGCTTTCAATCACCACTATTTTCTTGGCGGCCTTTTTGGGATTTATTAGGGCATTGAGTGTCGTGGTGCCTGGAATTTCCTTTGCTGGCGAGCTGGCGTTCCCAGCTCACTTTGATTGCTATGCTTGAGGCGGGTCTGGGAGTACGGGTTCGACGACGGGAATGATTTCTCCTTCGCTTTCTCTGACCCTTTTGGTCGATCGACTTTCCTGGATCATTTTTGCTTCGGGCTGGGCAGCCACCACCTTTTCTTTGTGTTTCTTTTCCTTATATATGTATTCAAGTGTACTAGTTGGGTCATTTAACACTGTCCCCGTCCCATTTGTCGTGGGGTACTTTACCCTTTGGTGAGCCAGTGAGGCGACCATTTGAAATTTCGTTTGTACCAGGGAGCCCAGGATGGCGTTGTATGGGGAAGCGAGATCAATTACAAGAAAGTTCACGTCCTCCGTTCGAGGAGCTGCACTTTCTTCTCCAAGGGTAACCTTAAGGGTGACTGACCCTTTTACCGCAACTTGATGGCCCGTGAACGCTTCTAGCTGCACGGTGCTTGGTTTGAGGTGGGCGTCCCCCAACTCTAAACCGAGGAAACAATTGTAGTATAAGATATCTCTTGACACTCTAGTGTCTACCAGAACCCTTTTAATGTCGCTATTATGAATCCCCACTCGTAATGTTAGCGGTTGTTGCCTGTAAGTCTCGCTAATTGCTAGTTCGCTTGGTTTGAACGTGATTCCTCCTTCCTCATCGTCTCGTGGTATGGTGTTCACCACGTGTTTCAGGTTATAGATCATGTTTTTCAATCGGGTGCCACTCGGGGCCGCCTCCCTTATGGTGTCAATTACGTTTCTTGGTCTTGCGTTGTTCGGCTGTGGGTTCTGATTTCTTGGTTGTTCTCTTCCTCTTCCTCCTTGGTTTTTGTTTCTTTGTTCGAATCTCTTAAGCTCTCCTCGGTTTATCAGCTTTTGGATAGCTCGTTTCAAGTTTATGCATTCCTCGGTCGTGTGACCGATGTCCTTGTGAAAGGAGCAGTGTTTGTTAGGATCTCGAGGGAAGCGAGTGTCCTTCAATGGTCGTTCGATTCTCTCTTGGTCGAGCAACATGTTCATGATATGTTCGCGAGTTCTGTTTAAGGGAGTCTAATTCATGTCGTCCCATTTGTTCCGACCTCGGTTATCCTCCTTTCTCATGTCGATCCTCGATTGTCCTTTCCCGAGTTGTCATGAGCTCGTTGCGTTTCATCGTGCTCTTTTTTCTTTCCGTCTCTTTTCGCTTCCACTGTGTTAATAACTCGGATGGCGTGTATGTACATCTCTCCCACGGATCCGTGGTCTCGCAACATCACCTCCTGCCTCATCAACCCTTGTTGTAGGTCCGAAATAAAGCACATCTTGATAGATTCTTCTGAAATGTGCGGTATTTAGTCGACCATAGCCATAAACCTATCCATGTACATATGGTTGGATTCATTGTTGCGCTGTTGTATACCACACAAGTCTGTTTGCTTTTTTGGTTGAAGTCCCGCCGAAGAGAATTGCGTAACGAACATTTGCCTAAACTCGTCCCAAGTTTCCACCGAGTCCGGTAAGAGGCCGGTGTACCATTTCAGAGCTTTTCCTTGCAAAGTTCCGGCGAAGATCTTACCTCAAGCGTCTTCTTCCTCGGGTGCCACGGCATTCATCTTGACTTCGAAGCTAGCTATGTGGTCACCGCGCTTGTAAGGCCTTGATAGGAATCTAAGTTAGGCAGCTTCATGTCGGGCAATGGAGCCTTTCTCATTTTTTCATTGAAGGGCCCGTTCTTGGAGGGGGGAAGCATCATCGGTTTTCCTTTTTCTATGGCTTCGAGTCTTCCTCGGAGAAACTTCATCTCCTGCTCGACCTCTAGAGGCGGAGTGGGAGTTGATTTCTATATTTCAATGATCGCGTTCCGACCACTCTTCTGAGGTCCCGTCCCCGATTGCTGAGGGTGCGTGCAATGCTCGTATGTTTTGCTCTTCATCGCCTCCATCCTTGGTCTTGATTCTCCTTCCTCGCTTCTTTCTCGCGTGTGAGAGGGAGGACAATTGGATTCATCAGGAAAGGTCAATCGACTATGTATGCTTAGTTTAGGTGCATGCTCGACTATCCATTTTCCCTGTCTGGATTTCGTGCTAGGGCGAGGTGTGACGTTCCTTTTCTCTTTGCCTTTTAATGTAGCCCCTTTAGTGGTTTGGGCTGGCTCCCGAGTAATCATTGTGTTGGTGGTAATCCCCGCCTTTTTGCTGAGCTCAAACATTTTACGCTCGGCTTCTTGGATTCCTGTGAGATAAAGCTTCTGGCGTTCCTAGAACTTTAACTCCTCTAGGTATCGCTCTTGCTTGTTTACTTGCGCAATTTTATGAGCTCTAGAGCTCATGATTCACACCTCGTCTTCCTCTCCCTCGCCCTCGGCGAAAGAGGTGTCTGCTTGGTTAATGTCAGCTCCTAAGTTACGGGCAGCGTCTATTATGCCCCTTCCTCCTAAGACTTTCGAGCTAGGGGTTATTAGGTCTATCTCCATGTGTTTGCTTGTTGTTGGAGGGGTTGCATAGCTAAGGGTGTGTCATTATTTGCTCCCTGTTGGTTTTGTTTCATGGGTGTGTTCTTTTCCATGGTTTTTTAGTTACGGTTAAAGGTAACTAACGAGAAAAAATTTCGTTCCCGGCAACGGAACCACTTGATCACGCCAAATTGTAGGGTGACTACGCTTGGAAATCCACGTGATGGAAGGAAGCTGATGAATATAAGGTTATGAAATGGATCAGGATATTTGGCTTGACTGTTAGTGAATGCTTGTTGGTTCTTTGAGCCCTTTCCGTCTAGCTAAGGATCTGCAAGAGAGAAACGCCGTCAGGGAGCTGGGAGGTTATCCCAGCTAAAGCCCTCCGGTGTGAGAGTCAGTAGCAGTGGATAACATTGGGTGGAGCACAGGTATTCCCGGTGGCCACTTAACTTGAATGAAGTATGTTGTATGGTAGTTTTAGTGAATAGTGTCTTACCTTTTGAAGGCGACAAAGCCCTCTATTTATAATCTCCCAAAGCTTGTCTCGCAAGCCAAAGCTGGATGCCACAGTCGGAGACCAACCCTTATTGGTCGGCTGAGCTGGCTAATTCTCACTGGTCTATACCATTGTCAGATGTACTTTAGCATATTAGGAAGGGGGTCAGCGGTGTGGGGTATGGCTTGTACAGTGCACGTTGACGTTTTTCCAATCAGATGATGCCACCTGGCACGTGCCGTACTATGATGACGTTTTCAGTGTTTGACTTTGGCGAGCTCGGGTGTCGATCATGGACTTTCCTGGTCGGATGATCGTCTGTGTCTGGACCTTCTGGGTATTCTCATGGTCGCCAGTGGTCCTAGTCGGCCTATCTATGGTCGTCTTATCCGGCGAGTGATCGTCCTCGACTCAGTCTTGGTTAGTTGGTTGTATTGACTGCCACGTGTCATTCCACGTGGGAAGCATTAGGTCGGGTCCCTTCAACATACTTTTTGTATTTAATCATATATTGTTTTCCGTAACATTTTTCATTTGTTTGCCAAACACTAGTAAATGTTTTTTTGAAATATTTTCAAAAGATTTATCAAACACTTTTTTTCGGAAATCATTTTCTAGAAATGATTTTGCGTAAAACAAACGTAGCCTTAGTATTACATAAATAAGTGACAAGTATGTAATGCATCAAATACACAAAATCAGGCACACCTTACTATTTTCAAATGTGAAAATAATATTACTGTTGAATAGATATATAGAACTATAACTGAATCAAACGGTTAATTGGAATAAAAAATAACCACTCAATCAATCTGCAAATGTGTATCATCATTTGGCACTTTTCATATAAATTAAAGCATGTTTAAATGACATATAAGATCGATGGTCGAGATGAAAAGTGATTAAGTCTATTAAGTATGCAGGAGATAAACACCCCCACCCCAATCATCCTACAACTTGCATATATTCTGTTTCCCCTCTTTAAATACGATTCAAACTTATCTACATGATATGGGATAGGGATAGGGATAATTATTCACTGCCGCGAGTATTGTGGGATGTTTTGGACGGCACCTTGGTGGTGTCCATTGTATTGGTTGAGTGATGGTTTTCGGTTCTTAATTGTGATTGGTTGCGATTAAGGATGATGAGAAACATCAATCAACTGTAGTAGCCTTTTTTGAATGGTTTCTAAGGTTAAGGACAAAAGATAAAGATGATAAAGATCAAAATCACTTATTTACAAATTGCAACACTGATGAGCTTCAATGCTTCAAAGCTTCGTCGGTGCGTCTCCACTCTCCAATGTAATGCATCAAATACACAAAATCGGGCACTAGGTTACTATTTTCCAATCGAAAAATAATATTACTGTTTACATTGCTATACATACTAAACAAAAGATATATATTTGTGGTGAAGTATTAGGCTAGCAATACCACGAGTTCATCGATCGATTTCAACGTCTTCTCGTAATATAAATAGGATTCGTAAATCTTGGGCGTACGAACGTAATAATCAAGCTGTAACAAGAGCACATGTCAATTTTATGGAATGTAACCGCATTAAACAAAAGAAACTAGCTAGCTAGGCAGTTGTGATATACCTCGGACATGTTATCTACCAACTCATTGGCAGTTTTAACATATGACTTTCGCTTGCCAGGGGGAACCATTGACATGGCATTGGTCATATCCTGAGAAAGATAGGCCATCTTTAGCCTTATGTAAAACAACACGTACCTCCAAGACTTGGTCTCTAGCATGTTCCTAATACTACGTAGTCCATCTGCGGTCTGCCGAATCCTCTCCACCGCATCTTCGGCCGATAACCCTGGTTGGAAAAACCGCTCCAGTATAAATGACCTTGTGCCCCAATTTTGAGCTAGTGCTATTGGTGTGACATTCAGTCCTAGTAATGATATTGATGTGGTTACAAGTGTTGTCACAATTTTCCGGCGATTGCTTGAGTTTTCTTCATTGGAGAGTGTGGCTCGAATTATCGAAAATGACCGGCGGTGGCGGTAGTAGTGATGGGAGGTGGTGATTTGGGGTTGAAAGAGGGTTGTGGGGTTTGTAAATGTGCCCATGGTGTTGCTTATATGAGCAAATACCATTTGAATGAGGTTGGGGAAGGCAGACAGGCAGTTTAATCGAAAGACGTCTTTGGGCAAGTTTTGAAGCTGCCCGTTAATCCAACATGGACCTTTGGTATTGGTGACATGGAAATCATATTATCTTCTTTTGTATAGTTGCGGGCTGCACAGACCATTGGGGCTAGGGGCTGAGAGTGTAGTTGTGTTTTGTTTTCCTCTTCACCAAAAAAAAAAAAATTAAGGAAAATTTGTGGTTCGGTTCACTTTTTAAAATATTTAATCGTTATAGTTAGGGATGACAAAATTTTATCTAGTCCATTGGGATTATTCAATATAATTATTATAAAAAATTTATTGGGTGTTATCCATTAACACCAATTAAGTTAATAAGTGTTAATGGATAACACTTATTAGAGACCAATATCAAAATAGATAATTATGGATATTAACTGATTATCCATTGTATTTATCTATTAATGTCACCACAACCATTTGGATTTATCAACTAATGCCACCACCACCACCTGTCTCCGCCCAACGCCGCCCCTTCCCAACTCCAACAACCGCCACCAATCACCACCACCCATTGACCACCGCCACCACCACCTGCCGTCCATCGCCACCAACCTCCGGCCACCACCATACCTCTGCCACCGTCTGTTCCCCATTGCCGCCACCACTACCATTATATGTTCTTTACTTAAAAATGATAATACCACCAGGCTAGACATTTTTTAAAATTTATTTGAAAGTTTATTATAAATATAAATAAGTAATCATAAAAAAGTTGTTGATTATCATGAACTTATTTATTATTTTGTTTTGGATTATTTATAATTATAATGAATATAAGCATTTAAATTTAAATTTTATTTGTATTTTGTAAAAATTACATCTAAATTGTATCAACTTATTGTATCGCACTCTCTCCATTTACTTCTCAATTTCATTTTGTTAAATTAACAGTTGGCTCCATTTCATTTGGTTTAAAAAAATATTTAGCTATAAATTAAAAGTTGGCAAGACAAAAAAGAAAACAAAGTCTACACAAGTTTAATATGCATTTTTTTATAATAAAAATTCATGACCACAAATTATGACATTTTTAACAAAAAATATGCATTTTTAATATTTGATGATCATTTCATCTCATTAACTTTTAGTAGCTCATCAGTAATAAAATGACACTTTTATGTATCAATTTTTTAAATTTGACTATTTAAGTGAAACATGCCTAAATGAAATATGATACTTTTAGCCCGAAACGGAGGAAGTATATTGGTCTGATAGTCATGGGTGTTTGTTAGTATAGTCAGAATGATTGACTATTCACTACTTGCTGTCTTTTTTAATCTTTGCATCTGTTACTTTTTTTGATTCTACTATAATTTCTCTAATTTATTTGTAAGAACAAAAATATTTTATAGCTAGCATGTGCCGAGACAACTGATGCATTTTGTGATATAGAATTTCTTAGAAAGGTCCCAAAACTATGGTTGTTTTACTTGTCAATTGCAATTAACACAAGTTATTCACATATATATATAGTCTTATAGCTAGTGTGTACGTCTTTGTTTAGTTTTGTGCGTGTAACAGTGTGTGTGTGTGTGTGTGTGTGTGTTTGTCTAGTTTTGTGCGTTTTTGTGTGTTTTTGTGTGTGTTATGATTAGTGACTAATAATATATATAGGAAAGTAATACTCAAAAACAAATTAAAATATGATGTTATTTATTGGGTATTATCCAGATAATATCCATTTATCAATGGATGTTATTGGATAATATCAAATAATACCCATCAACTATATTGGGTAGATAATGGTTTTATCCAAATTATCCGGTAACACCTAATTGCCACCCGTAGCTACAGTACACCTTTTTTTTATTTTCAACTAGAAAAAGTCATTTTTGGTGGCAAAATGATTACGATACTCTTAATGAACTGTATGCACATTACAATTAAACTTTATGAATCGCGATACAACAATTTTACATGAATAAAACTTTTGAGCCGCATATAACTAATGAAAATGTTGTTAAAGTGCAAAAAATTAATTAATTTTCAATAAATTACAGTATAAAGTATAAATATATCGCGGTGCAAAATTTTAAAAAAAGAATTGTGGTGCAAAACTATGCTACCTTTTTAAATTTGTGAATCGCGATACAAAACTATACGAGCTTTTAATTTTTGAATCGTGGTACAACTTTTGAAAAAGGTTGTTAAAGTGTAAAAAATTAATTAACTTTCAATAAATTATAGTATAAATTGCAAATATATCGCGGTGTTACAATTCTAAGAAAAGAATCGCGGTGCAACAATTTTACATGAATCAAATTTATGAATCGCGATACAAAAGTATAAATAACCAGTTTACATCCTCCAACTTCTTTTTTAATCTCCTCCGTGTGTTGTCGGAGCTGTTGAAGAAGACGATGATATTTTTGAAACAATATTTCGAAAAGTGGTCTTTTGCAGTTGAAATTTTTTTTTAGACTTTTGGGATTAAAAACTTTAAAAAAGTGACCGGCCAAAATTTTACCCAAAGAGATATTTTATCTTTGTAAATTGTAATCAAGAAATGTGATCACCTTTCTTTCTCTTAGTCCAGTGGGCCCCATAATGATGGGACAATCAAATGGGCCACCATATCGGGGATGGGCCTAATCCTCCTTTGTGAGACCATTTTGTCATTTATTTTGAAAGTGACCTAAAATAGAAGGAGAGATATTTTGTTGCAACTTTTGAATTCCATTTTCGTTGTTGGATGCATATATTATTTTATTTTTATCTTTTTCTTATTATTATTTTTATATAAATTACTACGAAGTAAAAAAAAAAAAAAGTATAATTGGAAATCCCAGAGTATTCAAACCATTAAGGGTTGGAGTAAGTTATGTCTAGCATTTGAGTTTGTAACGAAGAAACTTCAAGAATTGTTTTATTTCGGTTTTGGTTGATTCCTCTAACTTAATCACGTGAACCAATTATATGATCATACAGATTTAGATGGAGGCACAAATAAGTGTCGTATATAAATTTGACAATCTTCTTCGTACCCATGGCATTGTATTTGTAGGAAATGAATTATAATTAGCTAGGGTTTTTCATGGCATGGAATGAAATAATCAAATTTGTTATCGATCCTTCCTAGCTAGCTACTTTGTAATTTGAAAAATGGGTAGAAACTAGAAAGTGATAAGATACGGTGTGATAAAAATAGAAACATGAGCCCAAAAAAAGTGGAGGAAGAGATAATCTAAAATGACCCCACTTGTCCCTTTGGCCTTTGCAAAGGCATCATCTTTCATCTTTCATCTACAATATCTGACCTACTCACATGCTTTCCTGTTTTCACAAACATGGGCACATTCATTTTCAATCATATAATCCAGCACCTCCTTTTTATATTTCTTTTCTTACTATATTCGTTCAAACCAAAAATGGCCAATTTTCCATATCCTAATTTGGAATCAAAACCTCTCTCACACTCTCTAAACAATATATTAATCCATATATATGACCAACTCTACTACCCATCTCTCTCTCTCTCAGAACTCTCTCTCTCTCTCTCTCTCTGTTTGTGTGAAGTCGGGTGGTGATGATACCATTGTGTTCATCTAAGGTCTTACATGTGGAGATGAGGTATGGGTGGTGCAGCCAAGGATGACTTGCCGGAAATATCTCTTTATTCCCAACAATATGTTACATGAATGGATATGTGCATACATTATACATTTATACATTTATACATACACCTTCATCTTAAAAAGAAATGAAAAAAGTATATAGATATCATTTAATACTATAGCTACTTTCTTGCTTTTTCAATCAAGGAGTCCCAAGTAAATTATGGCAATCTAGATATGAAAGGATCGGCAAGTTGTCTTTGGCTACATATCTATCTCGTACTCACATGTTAGATCTACGATGAATTTGACAAAATGCTTCACATATTGAAGACCTATATGAGCAACGACTAAGGAATGGTACGTACTGCAATGAGCGGTAAGTTCTCTCACAAACCCTCGTCTCCATTCAATCTCCATCCTCGATCCTCCTACATTGAGAAAGATTCAAATTTGGCAACACGTTAGTGTGTTTTAATTTCTTTTTTTTCAATCCCACATTCGTAAGTATATATGACATTCTCCTCAAGAAAGATTGTTCATTGATAATTAAACTTAAGTCCAACATTGGTGAATCGAGTTGTAACATAGATACAAGAGAACCCAAGTTTTCCAACATTAATTTTCTTCCTTCCTTTACTTACTAGTTTCTAGATTGCCTACAATATATGCAATTATTAAGCATGAGTTTATTTCTAGGCTTCGTGATGCTGCAACACTAATCTTCAACGTATATATTCTCACGTTTTTTTTTTATTTTGGGAATTTTTGAAAATTAATATTATCTTTAAAACCATAAGAGATGACCCATTGGTAGAGTTTGAGCTTTATAAAATGTGAAGGATCATGTTCGACCTCTTCTTATACCTCGTTAGGGAAAATGCCTACAAAAAATTTAAAAAAAAAGCTATCTTTAAAACAACTAGGCACTAGCTAGCCTGATCTCCGAAGAGTTATGAAACCACCCACCGTTAATGCCGAACTTTCGATATGAACCAAACTTGCCTATTTCACTATTGTTTTTTACACTGAAAAATGGTAATAACCAAACCTGTAAAAGAAAAGGCTACGCCTAATTGAGCTACATTTAGGTTTCCTGATTTAACTTTTTAAAACAATCCGAGTGTAATCAAATAAAAATTGAACTTATACAAATATATTTTTTATTTTTTATTTGCAAAATCATAAAATAGGTAGGTTGTATAAAAAAGTTAAATCAAGACAATAGTTAAGAAGGAAAGAAATAAGTAACAATGCACGATAATAATAATAATTATCTTAAAAACACGGTACGTACCAATGTATTTGTAACAAATGTTACGTTGTTTTCTTGCTTTATATTGTACCTTTTGTTAGGCAAGTGTCCTTAAAGCAACAAAAAGTACGTGAATGGAAAAGTGTGATCTTACAAAGATTATTGTCCCACGAAATGTTTAACCTTTTACTGCTTTATAACAATGTCTTTATTATTTGATACATCATTTAATAAAAAAATAATTAACTGTATTATAAATATTAATTTAACAAGTGATTTCTTTAATGTTCTTGTGTTTGTGGTTATAATTAAAATAGGTATAAAATATAAGCATAAAGTGATAAAAATATTATCTTGAAAAGGAAAATTTTGAAATTGAACAATTACTCCCATGCTCTGGATAAAAAATCCACTATTACTATTTTGAGATGTTAAATTTTAAGAGTTTACTTTCAAAAATTATAGTTATCTTCTTCAAAATATTTTAACACTATCATCTATATTTGATATTAACATATTAATTATGTTTAAAAATTATTATAATTATGACAAACTTTAATACTCCCTCCGTCCCTAAATTATCGTCCTCCTTTCCTTTTTTGTCCGTCCCAAAATAATTGTCCACTTTGAAACTTACCTTTTTAGAACATCACTTTTACCACTTTACCCTTACTTTTTCACCCTACTTTAATTATGGGCTATATATACATGGGCTTTAAAGGAAACTACACATTAAACCAATATTAATAATCCAGTCAAATATGTTTTCTTAAACGGTGCGCCGGATCAACCAGGACAATAAATTAGGAACGGAGGGAGTACTTAATATTATCTTTTAATAATTAGATTTTGAAGTGTAAACTCTTTAGATGGTATTGTGAAAAAAATAAAATTAAAAGAAACACAATTATTTAAGAAATAGTGATAGTAGTACTACCAATAGTCCATAATTTGTTTCTTCCTGCAAAATGATGGCCTAACCGGATCTTGTGTTTCACTTAAGGGAACATTAAAGCAAAGGAAATGATATTTATATTGTTTGATTGTTAGTGATTTTCATTGAACCGATCGATTTTCCACACACTAAAAATTAATCATGTCATTTTATGCACGACCGTAATTTCCTTGATAAACTTTTGTATTTCGTATATAAAGTAGGTTTTTAAGACGATTTTACGTATTAAAAACTTATAAGATGAAACATAAAAAATAATAAAAATAAGATTATTAGAACGGGTAAGTCATTAAACAAGATCACAGATTACCTATCTTGAAAATATGTCAAACTAAAAGGAATGGACTGAAATTCAGTAAACTGGGCTGGAACCTACGGTCCGACCCGGAAAAGAGGGGAAAACGGAGTGATAATGTGCAGCAAATTCATAAAATGTTTCATTAATTACTCTCCAGTACCTTCAATCATTGGGAACTTGGCTTCAAAGTCCCTAAGTGTACAAACTGCATTTTAATTCTAAATCAATTTAAAACTTTGATTAACTTCATTTTTAATACAAATGGGACACTTTGTTGTCAAAAATGATACATTTAAGAACAAATGTGTCAGTTTTTAACGTCAAAAGTAACATTTTTAAGGAAAAATGTAATAATTTTTATTAAAAATGTAAAGTAACACTTCTATGGTCAAATATGACACTTTTAATACTAAAAAGTGACACTAATAATTCTAAAAGGTAACTTTTAGTACTGGCGATCACAATTTTCATTTATAATGCAAAAATGACCCTTATAGGTTCAAAAGTGACACATTTAATGCTAAAATGTGACACTTCTAAAGCCAAAATTAATATTTTTCATTTATAATACAAAGTGACACTTCAAAGCTCAAAAGTAATGTTTTTCATTTATAATGCAAAGTGACACTTTTAATAATAAAAATGACACATTTAAGACCACACGTGATACATTTAATATCAAAAAGTGATATTTTTTTATGAAAAAAATGATAATTTTCATGAAAGATGCGAAGTGACATTTATAAGGCCAAAAATAACACATTTTATGCTAAAATATGATAATTTTAATGCTAACAAATGACATTATTCATTTATAAATATGAAGGTTGTCGTTATAATTTTTAAAATCTGAGTATGACACTGCCTTTTATAAATGTTACCAATTTAACAAGGATAATTCCGTCTTACGATTTAAGAACCGTAAGACCGTATTACACAAATATTTACCAGAACGTTTTCCCACGAAAATCAATCCTATATATATTTGGTGAGAAGTATTATGGTTGTGACACATGATCACCATTTTTTAGATAAATCTTCATTCTTAAACATCCATATGTGACTTTTTGTTTCTCAACAATTACCTATTAATAATACTTATTAATAATTAATATAATAATGAGATATTAATCTCTATTATTAATATTTTCTATTGTTAATAGTAGAAGTCTTATATATATATAAAAATTACAACCAACATTACTTTCAAATCAATGTGAGATACAACTCTTTTATTAATAATAAATGATAATATTTTTAATCTAATGACTCTTAAAACCAAAAACAATTTATAACTAATATAAAATACATATCTACTAATATTACAAATAAAAAAAGATACATCTTGCATTGATTATAAATTGATGTTAGTTTTGAAATTCTTTTGAAAAAAGATTTCTACTTTTATTACCATAGAAAAAATATATCTTACATTGTTTAGAAAAATATGATAGTTTTAAAAGTCTTATATTAAAGACTTCTACTCCTATTACCAAGAAAATATATGTATCTCACATTGTTTTTAAAAAAAATGCTAGTTTATAAAGTCTTTAGATTAAAGACTTCTTATTACAAATATGATAGATGCATGTATCTTATATTTGTTAGAAATTGAAGTTGGTTTTAAAATACTATTATTGCTAGTAAAAGAGATAGGTCCTACTTTGGTTAAAAATTGATGCTGATTTTAAAAGTTTTTAGATAAAAGACTTCTAATTTTATCATCAATAGAAGAGAAGAGATGTATCCCAAAGAGATGCTGGTTTAAATTTTTTTAAAAATAAAAGATTTCTACTATTATTACCAAATGAAGAGATGTATCATATATTGGTTAGAGAGTGATGCTGATTTTATAAGTCTACCATTATTACGAATTAATAGAAGATAAATAATTCACATTGGTAAGAAAAGTGATATTGGTTTAAAAAGTTTTTAAATGATGTATCTTACATTTGTTACAAATAGATGTATCACACATTATTTAGAAATGAATATTGATTATAAAAGTCATTAGTTAAATGAATTGTTATGTTATTACCAATAGAAAATATGTATCTCACATTATTTAGAAATTAATGTTTGTTTAAAAATCTTTAGATAAAATACTACTATATTACTACTATTAGAAGAAATGTATCCCACATTTGTTAGAAATTGATATTGATTTTAAAAATAATATTATTCCCATTAGATATACCACATGGTTAGAAAGTAATTATTGGTTTTAAAAATCTTTAGATAAAATACTTAAACTACGTATCTCACATTGTTTAAAAATAAATAATGATTTTAAAAGTTTTTAACAAAAAAAATTCTACTATTATTATCAACGTAGATGTTAGTTTTAAAAGTCTTTAGATAAAATATTTTTATTATTATTACCAATAAAACTATGTATCTCACGTTAGTTAGAAAATTATGTTGATTTTAAAAGTATTTAAGTAAAAAAAACGTTTAATATTAATAACAATAAAAATAATTAAATTATTATAACTATTAAAAAGTTTAACAATCCAATTATAATATTAAAAAATTATATTATTATTATAAAAAAAGATGTATCACACATTGTACGCGCAAGCTAAAAACTAGTTCGTATTATAATTGAGTCGTTGACCGGCAATTGTGGGTGTCTAACTAATTTTTTTGTTGTTGGTTTCTCACGTTAGTTATACAAGGGATTTAGTGCAACATTGGAATCATGTCAATTTTGATTTTTAGATGCCGTGTAAAACATAAACCTTGCCAAGGATCAAGAACCATTAAAATTTGTTAATAACCAAAAAATAAAAATGAATTAAAATTATTTTTTTATACTAAACTGTTGAAAAGTTAACTTTATCAACAAACCATGTTAATGTAACGACATTAACACTCCGTAGAAGGTGCTTTACTGCCCATGTGATCCTACCCTGTTACCCCGGTCAATCAGGGATTAGTTTTGGCCTAGCTATGTTGATAAACCAATATTACTACTTATACTAGAGTAATGATAGTAAAACTAATTGAATTATAGTTATTATTTTTAGATACTGTTACAATATTATTTTTTTATTATGATTTTAATTGGGAAAGTACATTTATTACCATTATATATAAATATTACTACGTTCATCCCAAAATAAGTGTCATTTTTTAATTTATTTTGATTTGCAAAAATTAAGAAAGTTGACATTTAGGTTATTTTAGTACTCCATTCATCCCAAAATAAATGATTTTTTAGAGATTTGCACACATGTTAAGAAAGTTTATAAAATATTTAATTAATTTTTTGGTCCCTCAACTTTCATGAAGACTTTTGTTTGGTCCTACCATTTCACAATAAATTAGTTTGGTCCTACATGTTCCATTTTGCGGTTAGATTCTCCCTCTCTTCGTTATCGTTTAAATTTTCGTCTTTTTTTTTTTTTTTTTGAAAACGGTGAAAGTTCCCTTACTTGCATTAATACACTAATGAGGGTATTGTTATAATTTTTAGATTCATTCATTATCTTGATCATTTGCAAAACCAATTTCACCACCCACCAAAATCAAAGAAAATTGATTATCAAAGTAGCCACCATCGTTATCATTTGATTCCATCCGATTTAGAGGTAGCAATTTAGTCAAAAAAAATCAAAATTTCCATCAAAATTAAACCCCAACACTAAAATGAGCTACCTTTTTCCTCTATTTGAGTGATTGCAATAAAAACAACCTCAATAATCTTGCAAACCCCATATATAAAGATGACAACTTTGAGTTTGACCCTTCCATCCACAAGAAAATATTCGTAAGACTCAATCTCTAAATTTGCCGATAATTTGAGAATCAAAATCAAATCTTCAAGTATATCTCACTTTCTCTCCTCCAAGCCTCATCCCAACAAATTCAAACCTAAAATCACATATTCTCCTCAAGATCCTTAATCATCAACAACAATTTCTATCTCTGAAACTCATGGTTATTCTTCAATCTCCACCCTCCAAATTACTAACACATGGGCAGTTCAATCTTCTATCAAACATTGATATGAGTAAACTAAAATCAGTACCCAACTGTGGATAGAGAGCGAGAGAGACAGGTTGATGTGGCCGGAGATAAAGGGGATGACCAGAGTTAAGGAGGAAATGGATGGAGACGGTTGGGACTCGGTTTACCAAGGGGAGGTTGAGCTGGAACTGTAAAAGGTGAATGGAGGCCGACAAGCTTGGTCGGAGACGGAGAAGCTTAGATTTGGAGCAATGGAGAGAGATGAAGCAAGAGAGAAATTCGCTCAAACTGAAAGAAAGCAAATGATGAGCCCAAGATTACGAATTTTCTCACAAATTTCCTTTTATTTTGTGCTATTTTGAGTTAATTATGCCTTAGAAATTTGTGTATTTGTGCTTTAAGATAGGTTTCGAAAGTTTAATCGAGCATTCATGGTATTTAGCATGAAGTTCGAGGCAATTCCGGGCTTTAAAGTTGAGTTGCAAATCATTCGGTCAAAGTATGTTCAGTCCGTCAAGTATTTCAAGGCAAAACGGAGACTAACTGGAATAACAGAGGACTAAATTGCATAGTCTGGAGGGGGAAGGACTTTTCCAACCATTTCCAGATTCCCAGGGGCACCAGATTAAGTCTTCAGAATACCAATGGGAGGCCGGCGCAAATTCTGGATTTTCCTTTAATGCGCAGTCGATTCATTGTAGCTGCCACGTCACCCCAGCCTCCAAGGCTTCTGAATCGCGGTCTCCCTTTGCCGGATCCAGTCCACCTGGCCTAGTTCCAGCCCACCTACCCGCCATCTATCCCGATTCTCTCTTACTTTCTCACCCATTTTTAGGGCAAATTTTAAGTGGGCACAATTTTAGAAACATCTTTTCATATAGGTCCATCAATTTTTTGGACATTTCATATAACTACAAATTGGGTGCCAAATGACAAAAATGCCATTAATGAAGATAAATCTCATCCGGCCTAAAAAAACCAAAAAATGTTGATGTCAAGGCTTGGCATCAGCACTATTTTCATAATTTATTCAACAAAAAAAAATTCAAAAATGATGATGCCAAGGCTTGGCATCAGGAATTCAAAAATGTTTCAAAAAATGCTGATGCCAAGGCTTGGCATTAGCACTGTTTTCACAGTTTATTCAACCAAAAAAAATCAAAAAATGCTGATGCCAAGGCTTGGCATCAGGAAGACCAAAAATATTTAAAAAAAAAAATACTAAATCAAGGCATCAGGTTGATGCCAAGGCTTGGCATCAGGACCTCCCTTCCCTGTTACCAACCTCACTGTAGGTTTCACAATTTATCTGCCATCGCCACCAACGACATCCCTTTGATTCCAGCGAAACCTCTCTCCTGATGTCGATGCCCCTCTCTCACCTTTATCTCCTAAAGCAACCCCAGTCGCCGGCCTCGCCAACCCCAAGTTCCGACTGTCTTCATCGGAGCCTCCAACGCCATTGTTAGTGTAGCCTCCAACACCCTACTTCTTCATCTTTATTTTCAGTCAAAGAGGCAACACCCAACGGCCTAAAGATCCGACCTTCATCCTCAGTCCTACCGCTCCATCTTCGGCCATAAGACCCAGCAACAAGCTCCACCAAAGCAGACCCTCTCACTGAGAGAGCAAATCTGAGATTTTAGCGGGTGATTACAATATTTAGGGTTCAAGAACGCAAGGGGAGGGAGAGGGATATCAAATTGGCTCCGTTCGTTTGCTAGTGGGTTTGGCTGAGAATAAATTCGAATTGGATTCGAATTAGATTTGAGGAGAGAGGGTGGGGGGTTTAAATGTGGAATTCAACTTTTTTCTGGTGTGGGTACAGAAGGTGTAATGGTGATTGATGATGAAGTGCTTTTTCACTGGGCAAGCTTGTCAGAAACTAATGTTGCCAAACAATGATGTCAACGATGAGACGAGGCCGGGCTATCATACACAAATTCATTATCCCACTCGTAAGAATACGTGCATAAAGGGGCAGTAACGTATTTTCGCTCCAAAATTGTACCTGAAAGATATGTCTAAAAAATAGTTTGATTCATTTGAAAACATGTTTTAAAAGATTTACCGGCTTGTAATTTTTCCCTATTTTTAACCTGGTCAGCCAGCGTTCATTAGCCTGGAGCCCCACTGACCCTGCCTAATTTCCCATCCGGCCTCGTTCAGGAATCTAAGCCCCCATTTTGAGAATCAACTCTCACATTTGAAGGTTTGGAACTTCAATTCAAGGGTCGACGAAATATTTGCAAGAGATTTCAATCCTGAATTCGCACAACATTAGGTTTAATTCTTTCGACCTATATTTTGAAATATATGTTATATTTTCTTGGGTTGAATATCTTGTAAATTGTGGAATTGGTTTGTGCTTTAAATTATTTATGGAATGTTATTATTTTTCTATGTTCAATGTAGTGCTTTAAATATAATCTCTCTCGTTATTTAGTACACATTTATGTTCGGTTATTATTTTTGTGAACTTAATGTTTTTAATTGATTGACCATTAATTAAATGATTTTTGATATATTTATAATCCGCGAGAGCTACCTTTATATAGGGTTGGCAAAAGTCATATTTTTCCCGACCCGTCCCGATATTTCCCGATCCCGACAAATCCCGATCCCGATTTTGTCGGGATTTTTCTCGTCCCGACTTATTTCGGGACGGGATTCGGAATAATTATTAATCCCGTCAGGATTCCCGACCCGTCCCGACTATTTTTTAAATTATTTTTTTATTATTTATTATTTATTTTTTTATAAACATTGTAAGTGTTAAACATTGTCTATTTTGTGTTTGGTATAATTACTTAATGATGTTTGTTAAATTTATTTTCACATTGTTGTGGATTTTTTTGTCTATCATGTTTCTGCACTTAGTGTAACTCCTCTCCTACGAGTGAAGGGTGCATTTTATTCATAATGATAGATTCAGCAACACCCACCATTAAATAAATATTTAAGTATACTTGTAAATATACAGTCTAAAATCTTAATCATGATGGAGACATTTTAAAAATATTTTAGGGTCAGAAAATATTGTTCATAAATATTATAGTCGGGATTACGAGATTTTTATCTCCCGAACTGTCGGGATCCCGATTTCGGGTCCCGACACTTATCGGGAACGGGATAGAGAAGAAAATTGAAATCTCGAATTCTATCGGGACGGGATCGGGATGAGGGGTATCGGGACGGGTCCCGTCCCGATTCCACCCCTACCTTTATATTTCAGACCGATCAATTTAATAGTTGGTGTTTTTGTAACACACACCGATAGATATCGTGAGACTTGGTTTGACACGCAATCGAACCACCTTAGCCATTCGCGAGGTCGGGAAGATTAGGGTTGCTAAAAGATGCGAGAGCCCGTAGTTAACTAATTTCGTATTCTCGGCTATCGACATGATTTGTAGAAAAATAGAAAGAATATATTTTTGCGAAGTATTACCCATGTGCTTGGTTATTATTATATTCTTAATGTTTTTGATGGTGTAGCGAACTGTTAGATGATCACTAAAATTATATATAGGATAATATGCGAGAGTCCATCATATTAATTTTGAAAATCACAATAATCGTTTGCGTGACGTGAGACCGAGAGGATATCGTGCGTAGAGGGTGCTTGTTTTGACATGCGGCTATTTTCTCCTATGTTATAAGATGCGAGAGCCCGTAGCAAGTAATTGTAGCTAGATTTGCTATAAGATGCAAGAGCCCGTAGTGGATAATGTAGTGCGCCCGACTACCAAGACTTGAGTTAAAGAAAAGTAAAAAGAGGATTAAATTGGACACTCCTATCTTTTTTAATTTTGATTTGTTGTTGCCGAACAACTTGCGTGTTAGTATAGTTTTAATTGCTTTCTTAGTTTGTTTATATTTTTAGTTTTTAATTCATTTTCTTTTCACTCAAATATAATTAGTTAGTCAAATTTTGATACTTAGTTGGAATGAGAATTACGTACATTCTCTGTGAGATCGATAACTCGTACTTATGTACACTTTATTACTTGATACGACCAGGTATTCTTGCCCGAGTTGTGTTTTTGCGCACATCAGCAAACATTGTTAATGGAGATAATGACTGGAGAAGGTGGACTCAGCTGGAGTGTTGAGAGATAGATAGAAGAATGATATGAGTAAACGAAAATCAATCACAAACATTGATGGCGAGGAAAGTTTCGAGATTTTAAAATAAAATTAGACGACAATTATAGCGTTAACAGGGAGAGGGATAATCTTACCACGAAATATAACATGTATGACCAAACTAATTTATTTTGAAATGGTATGACCAAACAAAAGTTTTCATGAAAGTCGAGGGACCAAAAATTAATTAAATCATTATAAAAGGACTCATCTACCCTTTTTCTTTTTTAAAGAAAACATTTTCATATTCACAGTACATTAAAACATTCTCAATACAACTTTAATTATATAGCAATTAATATGGGCAATTTTGTATATTTGTCTTAAAATCTTAAAACGTTATTTATTTTAGGACGGACGGAGTATTACGTATATATGAGTGTCCTTAATGTCCACATTATGCTATTACCAGTGCACATTGGGAAAACCAACAAGCACGTAAATCAGCGGGTTCGAGACTTATAAGAATGTTGTGGACACCTTTTTTTGGAAAACCAAAAGAAAGTGTACATTGGGATTAGAGGTGACAAATGGGCGGGCATGGACGGGCGTGGGCGGGCGTAAATGGGCGGTGGGCTCAAATGGGCGGGCAAGTAAGTGCTCATTTAATAATATGGGCATATATGGGCGGGCACTAAATGGGCATGGGCGCCCATTTACTCATTAACCACTTATCAAATAAATACAAAAATTACAAAAAAATAATTTTCTTTTATAAAAAATTATCAAAAGTTACAACTAACATATATATATATATATATGTGTGTGTGTGTGTGTGTGTGCGCGCACGCGTGTGTATGTGTATGTTTGCTCATCTCTTGTGTCAATTATGTATTTTTGTTGTTGTAACACTCAATTCAATCTTCTATTTTATGGTTCGATTTTTTATTTCGATGAAGCCCAATAGACAAACACACAAGTCATAGAATGTCGTATGTTGCACTGCTCACAAAACCACTATGAATCCATTTATAGTGTAATAGGGACGGATATTTACAGAGTCATAGAAATTGAGTAATCTGGGAGTGATGTTGGGTTTCATTTAACGGTATAGAGTCATCGAATGACATTCCATGCTTTGCTTTGCAATTTGGGGGTGGGGGTGACGGTTGGAAGGGCGAGTGTACGATATATATATATATATATATATATATATATATATATATATATAACATGCTTTGCTTTGCAATGGGGCGCTTGGAGGGATGAGGGTTGGAAGGGTGAGTGTACAGTATAAATATATTAATTATGTTAAACGTCATTATTAATTTTAAATATTTTATAATTATGTATGTAATTGATAAAACAAAATTAGAAGAGCAAGAGAATGAATTTTTTTTTTTTTTTTTTGAGGGGAGGCGCTGAGGGTGGGGGGGAAGGATGGATGTATAGATATATTAATTATGTTAAACGTCATTATTAATCTTAAGTATTTTATAATTATGTATGTAATTGATAAAACAAAATTAGAAACAAGAGAATGAGTTTTTTTTCTTGGGGGGCTTGGAGGGGGTGGGGGTTGGAAGGGTGGATGTACAGTATAGATATATTAATTATGTTAAACGTCATTATTAATTTTAAGTATTTTATAATTATGTATATAATTGATAAAACAAAATTAGAAGAGCAAGATAATGAATTTTAGGGGTGGGGGCGCTTGGAAGGGGGTGGGGGTTAGAAGGGTGAGTGTACAATATAAATATATTAATTATGTTAAATGTCATTATTAATCTTAAGTATTTTATAATTATGTATATAATTGATAAAACAAAAGTAGAAGAGCAAGAGAATGAGTTTTTAGTATGGGTGCCCAGTGGCGCCATTTTAATATCATAATTAATGTGCCCAAATTTTGCCCATTTGTGCCCATTTAACATTTTGGGTGTGCCCATACCCATTATTTATTAGGCGGTCTGGACGGACAAATGGGCGCGAACAAAAATTGCCACCTCTAATTGGGATAATGATACACAACAAAAGTGAATTTAGTAACTTCATAAGAAATTCAAAGAGACACTATCTTGATTTCTTTTTTCCTTTGAAAGGAAACAAACAATTTGGGCAACGAGTATTATTATTATCATCATCTTAACATTTTTGTCATTATTAATATTCGTTAAAATTTCATAATTTAAGTTTTGAATAGTTATAAAAATAAAAGTTGTTACTTTTTACTGCTATTATCGTAATTATTATTATTATAAAGATTTTTGGTATTTTTCTGGTGGATAAGATCTATAATCGTTATAACTATGTTGTAACTATCATTAACTTATAAAAAGATATAAATAATAATACGTGTACAGTAGTAATGTATATTTTCAACACCACTATTGATAATAGCAATCACTATATTACTCCTAGGTGCCGTTTGGTAGTCAGGATTAAGGTCGGATAGGATTAATAAGCCAAGTTGCATGTTGTTTGGTACACAATAGGTGGTCAGGACTAATAGCACGAGTTATCCGGATAAAGTCATTATCCCCTCATTATTAATACCTAGGGGGAGGGTGGTATTATTAGCGCCCTCGGTAAAAAAAATTGGGATTAACATTTGTAATCTCAAAACTACCCTCGATATACAAGTGAAGATTAATAGCGAGGGCACTAATAATACTGAGATTAATAATACTGTTTATCATTGTCTGACTACCAAACAAGCCCCTAGAGTTAGATTAAGGGATAATTTCACTTTTGGTACCATAAGTATAGTCCAATTTCACATTTGATATCCTTGATACTGAGGTTATCAATGTTCATCACTAATGTTACTCATTTAAATCAGTTTTCATACTTTCTTCTATTATAAATAAAATACTAACGTGTAACCTGCTATAGCAGGTTGGAAACCGACTAGCCTTTGTTGAAGGCCCTATTTATCTCTCCCTTTTCTCAACTTCATCTCTTCCTCTCTCTCTTTCTCTTTAGCTCAAGACAGTTTCGCACCGGCTCTGGCCAAACTCCATCTCTGATCTCCCTCATCTCTCCTCCCTCAAGTTGTGTTTTACAGCTCCAGTAAAGGCATCGCCGTTTCCAAGCTTGATTTGTCATATTCCAACCAAGCATATTCTAATTCTGGTCTATAAATTCCCTTCTCCGTTCACCTATTCCAGATCCAACCAACGTCGCACCCTTTCTAGCTAAGAAATCCCCTATCTCCGATCACCTTCATTGCAACAACCTTCAACTGTCGTCTTCCAGCTCCAGCGTGCCCCATCTCTAGCTTGTTTACAAAGTATTGTGGATTACATCATTGATCCAATTCACAACGTTTTCTATTTGGCGTGGTCCTAAATGCATGTTTGATGTTCTTGATTGATAGAAAGAAATAGGGTTATCTTCCTCTACTTCGGGAAGATATTACGTCGGCGTCCCTTGTCCGACAAACCGACATGCTTCTTCTCTACTCTGGTAATCAATCCCAGCTCTAATGAGTGCTTGGAAGCACAGTCCTATCGGCTATGACTGCAATCTGAAACTAGGGCTCGATTTTGGAATCTATTCTCAATTACAATTAAGATCTTTCCAATTGCTTTTGTATTATAATTATTGTTGTGATTTGTGAAATTTTCATGTAGAAATCATTTGCTTACATAATCCAACTTTGAAGGTGATAATTTGAGAATTGATTTTGTGGGTACTTGGGTTATTGGACATGGTGCTTTCCGATTGATTAATTTGTGTGACTTAGAAAACATAGTAGACGATTAGTAGTGGAGACCATCGTAATTGATGGTGATAATCGGAGCTAGGAGAGATGATGGGGATCGAAGATGGAGCTTGGTCGGAGCTAAAAAAAAAGAGATAACAGAGAGAGATAAATGAAGATGGTGAAGGAGACTACAGTGTAGAGTTTCAGCAAAGGCTAGTTGGTTTCCAAACATATGATACCAGGTTACACGTTATTATTTCACGGACAAATAATGAAAAATATACAAACCGATTAAAATGAGTAACGTTGCTGATGAACATTAATGACCTCGATGCCAAGGGTATTAAATATGAAATTGGGCTATACTTTAGGTACCAAAAGTGAAATTATTCTTTAGATTAATTACATTAGTAAAAAATATTACTAATAAGTGAATTATTTTTTAGATTTTGTGGAAATAATTGGACTTTATAGTATTTTGGATTAATTGCGGGTAGGTACTTTTTGGTGAAATTATAACTGCTACTGTGCTCCTTTTTTGTTTTCAATCGCATGAGGTGGATACCTAACAACTAGGCTAGGGATCACTTATAACCTGTGGATATTTATTTTGGCGGAGTTTGGACGGGGTTTGGAGACTTTTAGGGGCTTCGCTCACCTATCTCACACCTCTCGTACTAATATTTTGACGTAACAACTGAGAGACAGCTTCGCTTGCGATTTTTATCGCAAACATTAAGCACTGAAATGAGGAGCCGGGGCCTTCTATTTATACTTGAAGAGTGGGGACTCAGCCGGAATTCTTCACTTTCCTTCAGCCGCATCGATCAGTGGTACCGCGGGCTTCAAAATCTGCACTTTGCGTTAACTTAGACAAGCTACAGTAAAACACATGGTGCGGCCAATTGACCCTCCTGGCGCGGCACCAGCAGCTGCTTGTGGCGGCACCAAGGCCACTATTCAACTTTCATTTTGACACTTTCACCCATCGCAATTCACTGTTTTGCGCATCCTGCTTTGCCTTTTGCATTTTTAACTCCTGTAACTTGACATTTGTTAAGTTTTAACAGTTCTTGATATCTTATGTCAGAATCACATACCATGGGTACGAAATTGGGGTGTCTACAAAGCCGTCACTCTGCCCAAATCCCATCAGCAACAAGCAATAAAAGTCTCCCTCTCCTGAGAAGAATAGAGCGAGCGCAACCCGCTCTAAAAAGGTAATAGCCTTTAAGAGCATCCACAATGGTTACACCCTAAAACACCCTTTATATAACCCCCTAAACCTTTTTAGAGGCCCTTTAAAAAAGTTTCAACTCCAATGAGCACCCTCTATATAACTCTTTGAATTGGTGATATCTTAACTAACAAACCTAACTATCAATATATTTCTATTTTTTATTTTTTTATTTTCTTACCGCAATTGAAATAAAATATTTATACATTTAAATTTTATATTTTATGAAAATTATATTATATGTTTTGATTATATCAATTATTTTTATTTAAATAAAGTTTTGTAACACTTTTTAATATTATCAATATACCCATAGTTTTAAGTTATAAATAATAAAAAGGGAAAGGAAATGATATACCGCAAAAATACATTAAATTAATTGAAAAAGAAAATGGAAAAAATGGGAAAGCATATCATCATCAAAGTGATGATGTGAGTTGAGTTGTTTATTTAATTCATAGGTTCTCCACTCTAATACATCAAAATTTTAGTAAAAAACTGGATGCTCTGATCAAGCCAAAAAAATTTCAGTTTTTACCGCCTTCTTTAAATTTTGGAACAAAATTTTTGAAAGGGAACGAATACTAGGAAGAAGACCAATGGAGAAGGAGATATGTGGGGGAGAGAGAAGAAAGTGATTAATGGAGGTCGGCTAAAACTCACCCAATAAGTTGGGGGAGAATTAGCTTTTTTTAGGGATAGGGTGATTGATAGGGTGTCCACTGTGGGCTTAAGTGTGGTAAAAAAACCTTAAAAAAGATTTTAGGGTGTTAATAAAGGGAACCATTGTGGATGCTCTAAGGGCGTTTTATTTATTTACTTACTTTCTTTTATTTATTTTTATTTAAAGTTATTATTTAAATCTGGCCCAATGTAGTTAATATAAGCCGTTGTGTTGCCCGGATTAGATTAGGAAATAGTATGTAAAAGAGCCGTTATAATGGCCAAATATTTTTAAATCCATTTGTAATTATTGTAAGGAAACTGCTGCAAGTCCGTAAATAATGTAGCCGCGGATATATTTGTTTCATTTTCCTGTCTTTTAATGCTTTATTTATCTGCTAAATAAATATAACAACAAGCATATTTTAGCCAAAAACTATTTTGAGACCGAAAGGGCGAGTTAGGTGCCTAGCACTTTCCTAACTCGTAACTTAGCCTCCGAACCCGCTTTTTATCTCTGGTTTTCCTTTTCTGGTTTTTTTTTAAAATTTTGCCTTAAAATAAAGATGGCGACTCTAAAACTTTTTGGATCCAGTGGGGCCTCGCAACACTCCTTCTTTGCACTTTTCCGTTCTCCCCTAAAAAAGGGAGAATGAGAATGGAAGGGTGATGTATTCTCATATCCTGGTATCCCCTAAACAAGGGATAACTTGATACGGGAAACCCAAAGTTCCCATAGTGATCTGAAACGGGCCATAAGGCTATTTTTATAATAAAATCCACTAAAAGCAACCGAGGCGCATTCCAACGCGCTAACATAGACAGCACTCCTCTCGCACTTTTGATTTCGTCTTCCCCTAAACAAGGGAGGGTGGAACGAGAGCAGTGGTGTCCCGCATCCGCACGTACGCGCACCCCTATCCAAGGGCGCACGAGACGCAGGTCGCACCCCGGGAACCTCACAAAGGTACACCCTTTTAACTGCTTTAATATTCCGTTTTGATATTCTAACTAGATTTATTTTATAAAATTGGAGTAGCAGCTGAAAAGGTAAAATTGTTGAGACATTGCTCCTATCTGTACGCTTAGTTGAAAATTTGAAGTCAAAACATTTCTTAATGTATATGTAGAGTTTATGTTTTACTTTCAAAGGATACCTAAATTTAACAGAATCCATCCTTTATATTTAGAACTCATCTAACTAATACAGCAACAAAAATCTTTGTATGCATGCGAAGCTAAGCAAATTCATGACTATTAACAATTCGTATATTTCTACAGGAATAAGATAAGTTGGTTAATCAAAGTAAATTATAATATCAATGTTAACATGAGCATTTATTATGATGCTTCATTGTTAACAATTGTAACATTTTAATATCATGGCATAGTGTAAAATATTTTTATAAGACTCTTAAACTTACACATAAGAGTAAACAAATAAGCCAATATAATATAATGGGTATATCTTACCTCTAGTACACAGACAATATAAAGGTATCGGCTGAAGATTTTTTTTTTTTATTATTTTCATTTTCATTCTTATTCTTATAAAACACAATAGTTTTAGCAGTCATCAATCTAAACAATTGTATAAAAGGTAGTTTCAACAAATCACCCAAAAAAACTTCTCCATTAATACTCGATCTGAAATTATCAAATAACATATAGATCTGAAATTACTAAAGACAAATGATATTACGAGCTAGAGCTTGTGATATAATTACGAGCTTTAGTGTTTGAGTCGTTAGATGATTAAGTTGATGATGATTTGGAATGTTCATATTATTACTTAAAAAAGAACATATTTAATCTAACGGTGTAAATATCTTAGGAGATTTGATTTAACGACACTAATACTAAAGCTTGTAATAATACTACAAGCTCTAGCTCGTAATATCATAACTCATTACTAAATCCAAAGCAAATCAAAAAAATTAAATGTATACCACATGAACACATCGTCACAAAACAGATCTAAGAACTAGATTAAAACAAAAATACAGATCTATTAATTATAGATTTAAAATATAGATTGTGGTATTTTTTAAAAATAGATCTTGAAAAAATTAAGAATTGTAACTTAAAATTACAGAACAAAATTGATGTGGCAAAAATCTAGCTTAGGCCGTCTGTGCGATGAGTAGGATATATGAGCTTGATCTACTTTCTTGAACATGTCTAAGAACAATAAATCACTTTAGTAGGAGTGCAATGCTTTGCCTCGCGAAATCACTTCGGCGTGGGAGCAATCGTGTGAGAAGTCAAAATAGAATTTGACAAGGGTTCGAGGCTCAAGAAAGAGTGTGTACTTTATTTGCAGTTTACGAAGGAGTAGTTTTAAGCCCCCAATGACGTAGAATCCTTGTAGGATTCGGTTTCCATAGTTACCTAACCAATTAGGAAGGAAATCTCTAAATTGTAGGCGACAGGTGACTGACCGCGTGAATATATGAGCATATATGGTAAGAATCATGCTCGGATAAAGAAACCATTGACCTATCTTGGAGAGCAAGTCTCTGAGTCCCTTGCTCTATGCTTGCCCGGGCGGGCAAGGCCGTGCCCGGCTATATGATGTAAATTTGTTGAAAACAAGTGTAGATTCCGGGCTTGGCCCCCGGCCGGCATGACTTATGCTCGACTGTGTTTTGACGGGAGCTATAGTGCTCTCTACTCGGTCCCTTTTAGCTCTGCCCGTTGAGTAGGTAGGTCTCGTGCTAACTGAGCTCGTGATTGGCACGTGATGAGTGTTCGTGTTTTGTTCGTGACCGGGTTTAGGTCGGACACATCAAAAATGAATAAGAGATAGGTTTTCTGTTGTGCTCGAAATATAATTAAATTTATACTTTATAATATTTGTATTTTCTTAAAATAATATGAGTACCAAATTATAAAATAACATATAGATCTGTAATTATTAAATCCAAAACATATATATATATATATATATATATATATATATATATATATGTGTGTGTGTGTGTGTGTGTGTGTGTGTGTGTGTGTGTCTGTGTCTGTGTGTGTCTGTGTGAAAATGTTTTTAGATCAGATAGATCTAATAAATCTAAGTCTATACAATATAATGTGATTTTGATATATATATATATATATATATATATATATATATATATATATATATATTGTTGCTTATAATGGAAAAGTAAAGTCGAATACTACAAAAAATTATCAAAATTATATTTAATATAAAATAAATGAAATCTTATAGAAGAATTGATAAAGCATCACAGTTTCGTTGGGTATATCGCGGATGACCTTTTTGAAAATTGAAATATCATGTTCATACGGCTCCTCGGTTAGTGAAAGGAAAGGTTAGGTATTTTAGCTTATCTTTGAGCTTAGCGAGAGAGAAGGTTAGCTTAGGGTGAGAATTGAGGGAGGAATATTTAGGGATATATGTTGACAGCTATAGAATTAGGTTGAATAGGTAGAAGATATACATGATAATGGTAGGGCTTAGTTTTTTGTTATTGAGTCATATTTGTTTGGTCACTTTGTTAGGCCCATATGAATTTGACAAACAATTGAATATAATTTTGAATACTTTGATACTTAATACAATACCTATTAAATATTTAATTAAATATTTTTTTTAAAAAGTGGACTAAATTACCCTTTGTCATTTTATGAGTAAATAATTTTTTTTAAAGACTAGTTCCAAACCAGTTCTAATGCCTGATTTTTTTTAAGGACTGGTCCTGACGCCTGATTTTTTTTAGGATTGATCTCAAACAGGTCCCTATGCCTAAATTATTATTTTTTTGGACTAGTCTCAAACCGGTCCCTATGCCTGGAATTTTTATTTTTAAGGACTGCTCACAAACCGGTCCCTATGCTTGAAAAAAAACATTTTTTGTTAAGGGTAATATAGTATTTTTATAGCAAAAATTGTTGTATTAAGTATTTTATAGGTACTTTATTAAGCATCCCCCTTTTGAATAAAATTTTGGTCGGTACCTTTTCTAATGTTTTTAACCTCAAAAGTTCACATTCTTTTTTTTTTCAACCGCAAAAGACCATTTTTCAAAATATTATTCCAAAAATGTCATTTTCTTCAACAACTTCGACAATACACTTTGTATTCGAAATCACGCTTGTGTGCAACGAAATGGGGATCAAATTTTAATTTCCTAGTTTATTTTTGAATTGCGGTAGATAAATTTCATTGCATTAATTTTTGCACCGCGGTTCATAAATTTCATTGCATTAATTTTTGCACCGCCGTTCAAAGTTTAATTTCCTAATCTATTTTTGAATCGCGGTTCATAAATTTCATCACATTAATTTTTGCACCGCGGTTTAAAGTTTAATTTTCTAGTCCATTTTTGAATTGCGGTTCATAAATTTTATTGCATTAATTTTTGCACCGATGTTCAAAGTTTAATTTCCTAGTCTATCTTTGAATCGTTGTTCATAAATTTCATTGCATTAATTTTTGCACTGCAGTTCATAAATTTAACCTGATATTTTTGAACAAGGATACAAAACGTAGCTCATTAAGGGTATCGTAGTCATCTCGCCCTCAAAAGTGTCTTTTTTTCGGTTGAAAAAAAAAACAAGACCGAGGGATTATAAACTTTAAAAAGTGAATTGACCAATTTTTTCTATAATTTTGAAAAAATTACAAGCCGGTACATTTTTTAAAATATGTTTTCAAATCAATCTAGTCATTTTTGAAACATATTTTTTAGATACAATTTTGAGGTAAAAGTACATTACTACCCCATTTGTATCGCACAGAAGAAAAAGGCGTGAGAACTTCGAAAGTACATGAAGCATTCAATTAACAGAAGCATTCGATCAATCTCTCTCTCCATGATTTCCTCATTCTCTCTAGATTTGAGCCCCAAAATCGGCGATCCACTCCCTTCCAATGCGGTGGTTCTTGATGAATTGATCCCTACAATGAAACCGAATTTCATTTAACTGCCTAGAGAGAGAAAGTGGAAGGGACCTCCCTAAATCCAAAATCACCCACCTCGTTTTCGCACCACCTCGACATGCCCGACGCCGATAGTTGAGACCATCCTTACAGTACGATTAAATACGCCTTAGCAAACTCACACCCATCACCTTTCTTACAATTTCCCTTCCTAAAATCGGTTGTACCCGAATAATTGAAAAACGGGATCCCTCCGACGTGCCTTTTCAGGATGCGGAATTGCATATATATATATATATATATATATATATATATATATATATATATATATATATATATATATATATATATACATACACATATATCAGACCCTACTCACCCATAATTTCCATAATTTCCTCATTCTTGTCTTCAAACCCCTTCGAAATTAGAAGAAATCCCTGATCTAGATGGGGAGTCTGCGTTACGAGGGATGGGGAGTCTAGATCCAAGACGTGAGGATAGTCTGATGGAACCGTGGATGGCCGGAAGTCAGTGCAACAGGCGACGCCGACGAGCACGCTCGAAGGGTGGTAACTGCGTGCCGGTCTGAAAGAGACTCACCCAAGCTCAGACCATTTCTCCTTGATTTTTTCCTTTAACGGTTGTATTGTTGTTGATTATTGTTGTTGATTATTTCATTGCTGCCATGATAATGTTTAGAAGGATGAGAGATACAGAGAGTGGGCAGAGTGGTTGGCAAAGTTCGGGTTGTGCTGTGCACTGAAGATGAAGAGAGGTTGCATAATGCTGTGAAATCCATCTGATGCCAAGGCTTAACATCAGAGTTTTTGGCATCAGCAATAATGATGGGCATCAGCATTTTGGCATCAGCAATCTGATGCCAAGGCTTGTCATTAGAGTTTTTGGCATCAGCAACAACGGTGGGCATCA
Organism: Codonopsis lanceolata; assembly: GCA_013146195.2. Lineage (NCBI taxonomy): Eukaryota > Viridiplantae > Streptophyta > Magnoliopsida > Asterales > Campanulaceae > Codonopsis > Codonopsis lanceolata. Next base: position 61,658,832 of record CM028377.1, on the reverse strand, counting down.
GCATTTTGGCATCAACAATATTTTTGACATCAATTGTATTTCACCCGATGCCAAGATTTGGCATCGAGTTTTTGAATTATGATCCCGATGCCAAGGCTTGGCATCAGCATTTTTCAATTAAATTTGGTCCTGTAAAATAATGTGAAATCCATCCTGATGCCAAGATTTGGCATCAGCATTTTTGGCATCAGTAATATTTTTGGCATCAGAGTCCTGATGCCTGGAATTAATCATCCTGATACCTGGAATTAATCATCCTGATGCCAAGGCTTGGCATCAGAGTTTTCATTAATGATATTTTTGTCATTTGGCAAGCAATTTGTAGTTTTATGAAATGTGCAAAAAATTAATGATCCTAGATGAAAACATGTTTTCAAAATTATACCCACTTGAAATTCCCCCTATAATTTTCAACAATAAAAAATGTAAAGGAAAAAAATAATGTGAAGACAAAATTGATAAGTTGGGATCCAGATGCGAATTCCAATATAATTATACTCTTGATAATATTGTTTCATATCATTATATTTTCGGTTAATTACTAATAAGTAAGATATTTTTGGTTAATTACTACTCTCTCTATTTTGGAAAAAAAAAATCCACTATTTCATTTTAGAATATTTCACTTGAAGAATCCACTTTAAAAAAATAAAGGCATAAAAAATTACTATCATTTTATTATTAATGGACTACTAAAAGTGTTTTTTTTTAAATTGATTTTTAAACGGAGATTCTTTGTCTGATCAGATTAAGGAATTCGACTATCTAATTGCTGCAATTGTACAAAGTGCATATCGTTCATTCTTAAGCAACCCTAATGACTCATCATTTTTGAAAAAAAGAGAGATATTCTGGCTTCGACTCTTGACGTGGTTAATTCAATAAAAGATTGCATGTATCGAAGAACATTGCTGAAGGAAGATTGTATTTGAGCTCAGATTCTCTGTGTCATTATGATAAAAATGTTGATCTATTAAATGATATACATATTCCTAAATTTTTAAACGAAATTTCAGATTTTGGAATCTCAAATAATGAGTTGAATTTGAAGGTTGAAACTCCAATAATGTTGTTTCGTAATATTGACCATTCCCGGGGGTTATGCAATGACACGAGGTTAATTATTACAAGGCTGAGAAATCATGTTTTAATAGACCGAGTTCTTCAAAAAGGACATTCTGGTGATGCTCTTTTGATTCTTTCATTTCAAAGAAGGTCACGAGGTTAATATGTATAGAGTTTTTTTGGTTGCTAGCTCGATGATGCTCTCTTGCCCCTTGTTGATACCTCTGTTTTCGTTGTCAAGACTCAAGTTCTTCGCGTCTTCCTGTCTTTTTTTTGTTTTTTAGATTCCCCCACCCATTTGCATTCAAGATTCAGAAACTTTTCAAAAGTGAATGGGAATTGGGAATTAATGGTGGCTATATAAATGTCGGGGTCACTGTGTTCATATTACAACTCTTCTCAAGTTTGCGTTTGTGCTTAAATCTCCCGCCCCTAAGCAATATGTCAAAATTTGTACCATTTTCATTTAACTGATCAGTTTTTATTTCTTTGTTATTCCAGTATGTTTTACATGTGTCAGTAATTACATTCTTACACTATTATATATATCCTTAATGGAACGGATGAACTGAAGTGAAGACATGGAATATGGATAATGGATTAGGATTAGGGTATATATGAGCATGTCATGCTTAGCACAATGGCATGCCTTAATTAATGCAGCATTATTTAAGTGGTTTGACCAACTGATTTGTTAGGAGTTGGAAGAGGCAATAAGCCAATAACTACGGTTCAATACTATTTTATCGTACATAAGTACAACAAAGTGAGAGCAGGTAACGCGATGGATTAAAATCTTATGTGGGAAATCTAAAACTTGTTAATGACCTAGTTACGTGAACATGTGTTGCTCTTGTTGTTAATGATTTTTTAAAAATATTTTATAAGTTGTATCATTTTTTTTAAATTTACTTTTAATTGTTAAGTTTTTTTAGTGTTTTCGTCTTTATAGAGTTTTTAGACTTATAAATTATGTGGTTGTGTGTTTAACTTTTTTTAGTGCTTTGTTTTTTTCTTCATTTAAATGTAGGTTTTTGTCATTAAATAACAATTTATCCTACACCTTTGTCTTTTTTGTTTGTTATTTTTGTATCCCTTTTTATAATTAGTTTTTTTTTTAAATTATGTTGGCTCGCTTATTTTTTGTTTCCCAAAAGATATTTGTATATATGAATATTTAATTTATATTTTTTAAAACTCTAATACTTATTTTTATATAGTCAAAATCAGTTAATAACCATCCTATAATAAATGAAAATTGTCCTTTACGAGACTTTAAAACATATTTTTCACGAGAATTAACAAAATTATATATGTGTGTGTGTATATATATATATACACATGTGTATATATACACACACATGTGTGTGTATATATATATATATATATATACACACATGTGTGTCAGTGTGTGTGTGTGCATGCGCTATATAAGGCAAAAAAATCGGATAAATAAGACTAAAACTCACGGATTGACCTGGATCCAACTGCAGAGCTTGTGGGTCGCACAAGGAGGGCTTCGCCACATGTCAGCTCGCTGGAGGTGACAACCCATTAATGAGATGTTTTTCATTTTGCTCCGATGCCCTTATATTTTCAAGGTTTGCTACCGAAATTTTCTTTCTTCTAAACTTTGCAATTTTATCATTTGTTAGCCTCAGTTAGCTTCATTTACCTGAGGATGCTTGATGGACCCAAACAGATTTTGACGAAATGCTAGAGTGACACATTTAAAGCCAAACTTGACACATTTAAAAGGCAAAAGTGACACATTTTAAGGTCAAAAGTGACAATATCAAGGTAAAAATTTATTATATTTTTCATTAAAATGCAAAGTAACAATCTTAATACTAAAAAAAATGACACTCTTAATACTAAAAATTGACACCTTTTAGTATTAAAAAATGACACTTTAAAACTAATAGCGACGCTTTTAATTTAGGGTAAATTGCCCAAATCGTCCTTGTACTTTACACTTTTTTCCAAATTCGTCTCAAATTCTTAAAAATTGTTCTTCTACTAAAGCTTGGGATGCAATTGGTCATTTCATCCAATTTCGTTACTATTTTTTCGTTAGGTCAACACACGTGCGACTCACGTGATATTGGCTAGGGGTAAAATTATCGATTTATTTTTTTTAAAGACAAAAATACTCATAATGTTTTTTTGTTTTTTAACAACTAGATATAAGGGTACCGATGTAATTAGCTAAATTTAAAAAGTCACACCCTTCCCCCCGGTTATTTCCTTCCCATCACCGCTCCCATTGTCGGTGAATCACAAAGTCCACAAATTACAAAGGAAATTACAATCGCACAATGCGTCCACAAGTAATGCCCTTTCGAGGAGCTTTCAAACTCCAAGTGAAAGTCAAGAAACAGAACACCTAAACGTAACACCTAAAACCCTAAACGTAACACCATTTAAATGATAAAAATACCTAAGTACCCCTAGCTACATTTACACATTACCCACCCCTCTATTAATTCCCTAAACTAGCCAACACCCCCCTTTCTCATTCCCCCAACCCGTGAATTGCCCCCTTTAAGAGCCCCAACCCGTCAACTCCCCTCTCTCATTGCCCATTTCGTAAAGACCATTTTCCAATGAGAAGAGTACTGCCCTCTCTTCTCACTTCTCATCCAGGCCGAATTGAAGCTGCCAAGCTGCCCCCAAACCAACTATCTTCTCTCATAATTGAAGTTGTAACTCTATTCTCTTCTCTCAACAAATTTACAGGTATGTTATGTTTAGAATTTAGACTTACTCATTTACCACTTACTCCGTTGTTGAATTGTTTAAATTTGTTGTCGAATCTAAGATGTAACACTGATTGTTGAATTTAAACTTCCTGTTTTTTTTTTTTTCAATTTTTTGCAAAAGTACCGCTAGGACACAACGGACGTTTTATAAAACAACCGCGATACACATGTGGTAGTTATATAAAACATCAGCGAATAGTAGATGTTTTATATAACTATCGCATGTATGTTGTTTTATTTCTGGACGGTTTCTTATTAAAACCGCAAGTATTAAGTGGTTGTTTTTGGGTAGAACCACGAAGTTTGTAGCGGTTGTTTTGAATTTTTTTTAAAAAAAAGATGTTTTTTGAAAAAAAATATGTCATTTGTGTAATATATATATGTGCGTGTATATATATATATATATATATATATATATATATATATATATATATATATATATATATATTACACAAATGACATAATTTTTTTCAAAAACATCATTTAAAAAAAAAATTCAAAACTTATATAAATAACTTATGTTTATAGATAACTTATGTAAAAAAAAACTTATGTAATATATGTGTGTGTATATATATTTATGGAATTTGTCATTATATTATTTTGAAATAGAACCAAAAGTGGGGGATGATTTGTGTTTTTTTTAAACATGTATTTTTTTTTAAAAAAACTTATGTAATAGATGTAATATGTGTGTGTGTGTGTATATATATATATATATTTATATAAATGTTTTATAGACAACCTATCACTTTATAATTTAACTTGTATTTATTTTTTGTAATAGATAGAACCCGGACATCGACAAGGGAAACGTCCAGTACAGGCAAAGAATCTGGGTAGAGTACGTAACAGAGTTGTGACTGCTTCAGAACGTAGGAAAGCTGCTAATCAGGCACATACAGCCACTAATGAGAGGGATGAGGGTGCTTATGCGCGGACCCCCGTTCACAGAGATAATAAGAGGAGTCCAGACCCCACCGATATTTCATTTGAGCCTCCTTATAATGCTTCATTGAGGGGGAGAGGGCATTCACCTATTACGAGAGAGGATGGGGAGATAGAAGCCTTATTAAATATGATGGGTGGTATGAGTGGCAAGATGGGTGACATGGTGGTATGGGTGGTATGGGTGGCATGGGTGGCATGAGTGGTATGGGTGACATGGGTGGCATGAGTGGTATGGATGGCATGAGTGACATGGGTGGCATGAGTGACATGGGTGGTGTGGGTGGTAGTGGTGTGAATGGCGCGAGTGGTAGTTCGAGCATGTTACACGGGCGTGGGAAGGGTCCGATGAATGTTGATGTATTTACTGCACAACGAAATAGACAACGTTTAGTTGATGAAGAGGAGGATGAGGAGGAGGATTTGAGTTTTGGTCGACGACAGAGAGCGGGCCGAGCACATAGTAGAGACAGAGTAAGAGGTCGTGGTAATGGTGGTGATGATGACGATGATGATTCAGACGATGAAGTGGATGGGTATGGTTGGATGATGATGAAGCCACATGGAGGTGGATCCGAGAACACATAATTACTTACTGGATTTCGTGGTCATATTGCATCTGCAATATGGAATGTCGAGGTAATTTATTATATTGACGATGATAGTATTGACTCAAATTTATTAAATTGACTACGTAGTATTGTTTTAATATTGATGAGGGATTATTTCATTAGGTTCAACGGGAGAGGCCAGTATTGAGTTGTCATAGCTCCGTGGACCGTCGAACAACATTGCCTTGGACTATAAATGATATGGATACTATTCAGTGGATCACTAGGAGTAACCTGAGACACTTGAGGGATTGTATGTTACAACAATTGAACATGCCATTAATATCAGCCTTTGAGGAAAGATGGCAGCCGAAAATCAACAGTTTCCATTTACTGTTCTGGGAGATGACGCTGACGTTGCACGATGTGCATTACATTTTACAGATCCCAATGGTCGGGAAACCTATTTTGGCAAGTACTAAGTTAGCCCAGATCAAGTCATCTCTTGTCATTCTCCTACGCATGCCTCCTACAAAGGTGCATAGTGAGGTGAGGGGAAATGGTATTAGATTTTTGACATTGCAAGAATATTGGGGTGGCGAGACTGTTTTAGCTCAACCGAGGACGATTGGTTATTTGTTGTGGTTGATGGGGACGACGTTGTTCATGGACAAGTCGTCAAATCGGGTAAATGTTCACTTTCTATCGTATGTGATGGATATCCATGATATGCCCAATCACGCTTGCGGTGCAGCGACTTTATCCTTTCTATACCGTTAGCTCGGTATAACATCGAGGATTGGTTGTAGACAGATGGCTGGGTGCTTGTCTCTACTACATGTATAAAAATGAATTGTTTGGATGCTGTAAAATTTAAATTATTTTATTCGACACTATTTTATTTGACGCTGTTTTATTTTATTGTAGGTTTGGATCTATGAATATTTTCCTCAATTCAGACCAAGTTATTCAGCGATATAGACCCTTAAGAGCCATACGCTAAGAGATGGACCTCTTCTCTCGGTGGAAGAAGAAATGATCCCGAGACTCTGTTGGAGTATCGTAGAGTCCTCGATCGGATGACTGTTGATACTGTAAATATTTATCATTTATAAATAATGTATCAAATAAAAGTTTGGATATTTATGTTAATATTTGTTTTTCCAGGTTATTTGGACTCTTTTTACATGTAGGTCATTAGAGGAGGTGCCGATCAATTTGTTCTCGGGCATAATTCATTTCCGTAAAATTACTGAGTCATACATGCCCGATCCTTGCTTAAGACAGCTTGGATATATCTAAATGATTCCTGGTCATGTATTCCAGTCAACAAAGGTTTATAGAGGTCCAAAGTCGTTGAAGTATATTTGTGTCCACGATAAGATGCTTCGTAATTTCCAATAATGGGAACATCATTCTATAAACCCCAAGAGGGCCGGATTGAGGGGAGCCAAGATTCCGTCCGCCACCGTAGATGGTTACGAGCAGTGGTTTCGGGAGCGGACACATTATCGTGTGACGCCGCCGGTTGATGATGATGATGACGATGATGATGATGATAATGATGATGATGATGATGATGATGATGATGATGACGACGATGATTGATGAGCCCAAGATTTCCATAAATTTACCCAGGAATTTTCTTCTATTTTGTGTTATTTTTGAATTAATTATGCTTTGAAAATATTATTATTTGTGTTTTTGTGCTTAATGTAGGTTTTCACGCATAATCGAGCTTTTATATGGTGATTATCATGAAGTTCGAGACAATTCCGGCTTAAAAGTTGTTTTGGAAATTATTTGGACAATGTATGTTAAGTCTGTTAAGAATTCCAAGGCAATTGAAGGCTAATAGAGGCTGATAGAAATAACAGAAGTGGAAAGGAAGGCGGCGCCAAATCCAGAAAGGTTAGGGGCACCGGAGCAATATTTAAAGCAACAGGGGAGGACGACGCAATTTCCAAAAGATCCCTATGCGTTGTCGGCTCCCCGCTAGATACACGTGTCGCTCCCTCCTGCCTCCCTTCCTTAGTGCTGACCCGCGCTTCTCCTAAGCGGACCCAGTTCAACCCGACCCATCCCTGAACCTCCTGCCCACGTCCCAGCCCATCTCCCTCTCTTAGTTTCACCCGCTTTCCACCTGGGCCAACCCGCGAGACCCTGCCTGGTTTGACCCTTGCCCAGCCGTGCCCCAAAGCCTTTCTCTTTCCCTTTTTTACCCCCATTCCTCTTCTATCTTGCCTATTATACCCTTTCCTTCTTAGTGCCTTTGCTGCCTTCCCAGTTAAATCCAAGCAAGCCTCATTTTCAATTCACTAAGCCCCCATTTCGGGACTTTGTTCCCAAAATGGGGCACCACCCCCATTTCCTCCAAATTTCTTCCTCTTCTCCATTAATTGTCCGTCAATGAAGGTTTGGAGCTTCAAATCAAGAGCCAACGAAACATCTACAAATGATTTCAACCCCTGGAACGCGATTCGCTCGGTTTAATTCTTCATATCTCTATTTTTGATAGTTGTTATAATTTCTTGGGTTGATTAAATTTGTAAATGTTGAATTGGTTTATGCTTCAATTATTTATGGAATGCAATTATTTTTCTATGCCCAATGTAATGTTTTAATTTAATCTATCTCTTCATTTAGTACACAATCATGTTGGTTATTATTTTGTGAACTTAATACTTTTAATTATTTGGCCAATAATTAAATGATTTTAAAGATATTTAGGATCCGCGAGAGCTACCTTTATATTTCGGACCAATCAATTTAATAGTTGGTGTTTTGTGACACACACCGATAGCCATCATGAGACTAGGTTTGACACGCGATCGAACCACCTTAGCCATTCGCGAGGTCGTGGAGGTTAGGGTTGACTATAAGATGCGAGAGCTCGTAGTTAACCAATTTTATTTATCTCGGCTACCAACATGACTTGCAGAAAAATATAGAGAATTTCTTTTTGCGAAGTATTACCCATGCGTTTAGTTATTATTGTGTGCTCTTCATGCTTTTAATGGTGTAGTGAACCATTAGATGATCATTAGAATTATAGGATAAGATGCGAAAGCCCGTCCTATTAATTTCGAAAATCACAATAATTGTTTGCGTTACGTGAGACCGAGAGGAGATCGTGCGTAGATAGTCATTGGGTGCTTACTTTAACATGCGACTATTTTCTCCTATGTTATAAGAAGCGAGAGCCCGTAGCTAGGAGTTGTAGCTAGATTTGCTATACGTTGCGAGAGCCCGTAGCGAATATTACACTGCACCTGACTACCAAGACTTGAGTTAAAGAAAAGTAAAAAGATGACTAAATTAAACACCAGCTAGACTAGAAATATTGCGTTCCTATATTTTTATCTTGATTTATTGTTTCCAAACCACCTCCACTTTAGTTTAGATTTAATTGCTTTCTAGGTTGTTTATATTTTTAGATTTTAATTCATTTTCTTTTCGCTCAAATATAATTAGTTAGCATAATTTCGGTACTTAGTTGGAGTGAGAATTACGCGCATTCCTCGTGGGATCGACTCGCACTTACGAACTTTATTACTTGATACGGCCGGGTAATCTTACCCGAGTTGCGTTTTTACGCATATCAATGATGATGATGACATTGAGGTGATAGGGGATCATCAACCATCGTGGATCACCCACGATCACGTGTAGCCGTCACAGAGGGCATCCCAAAGGCCTTCTCTTCCATCGAGAGTTACCGCATTTGCGAGTAGATCGGATGAGGATCGAGTCATAGCTGTATTTCCTCAGCTTATGGCACTTCATCGTTCCAGGCGAGATGCACTTGTGGTCTAGGGTACTTATATGACTACTGTTGTCGAAGTTGTTCAACAGTTTGATGATGTATTGTGATATACTTTATATTTGTGTGATATACTTTATGGTAGATGTTGCATCATTGTGATTTATTTGTTTGGGCACCATTGTTAGAAAAGTTTATGTCGTATCGTTGTGATGCATTTACTGTTAACCCCCTAAACTATTAAAAAAATAACAATTAACCCCCTAAACTATGGAGAAAATAAAAATTAGGGCATAAAGTCATAAACTAAGGAATAGGGCTTAGATTGTTTATTACACTTGTCATTTGTCAAGCCAATTGCATATCTACAAGTCATAATTTTGATGAGATGCTGAATTATCTAAATTAATATTTTTATTGGTTTTTTTGAATAAAAGAGGTTAGAATTAGAATTATTAACTCCCTAAACTATAGCAAAAATAACAAATAACCCCCTAAACTATTGCAAAAAGAACAATTAACCCCCTAAACTATAACAAAAATAAAAAATAACCCCCTAAACTATTGCAAAAATAACAATTAACCCCCTAAACTATAGTAGACAAAAAAACAATTAACCCCCTAAACTATAGTAGACAAAAAAAACCCTAAACTATTGCAAAAATAACAATTAACCCCCTAAATTATATTAGACAAAAATAATAATTAACCCCCTAAACTATTACAAAAATAACAAATAACCCCCTAAACTATATTAGACAAAAATAACAATTAACCCCCTAAACTATTACAAAAATAACAATTAACCCCTAAACTATATTAGATAAAAAACAAATAACCCCCTAAACTATTACAAAAATAACAATTAACCCCTTAACTATTACAAAAATAACAATTAACCCCCTAAACTATTGCAAAAATAACAAATAACCCCCTAAACTATATTAGACAAAAATAACAATTAACCTCCTAAACTATTATAAAATAACAGTTAACCCCCTAAAGTATAGCAAAAATAACAAATAAACCCATAAACTATATTAGACAAAAATAACAATTAACCCCCTAAACTATTGCAAAAATAACAAATAACCCCCTAAACTATTGCAAAAATAACAATTAGCCTCATAAACTATTGCAAAAATAACAATTAACCTTGATAATTAATTAATGTTTTACATCATATAAAGTGAGAAATTAATTTTTAACCCTCTACACTAAGGTAATTAGTAAATCGATCATGCCAAATTGGCAGCCAATGTCGTATCGTTGGGTGACAAGAATCTTCCCACCTCGGAATAATGGGCAGACGAGGCAAGGGACTTGAAGGCTTCATCCCAAGTGCTATGAAGTGGATACAATTCACCCACCCAAGGTCAATACTTCTGGTCTAGGGTTGTGGCGGTTGTCCATCAACAGACCGGACTTGCAACGGCAACCATGTATTGCAACCAATCGATATAGTAGACAAACAAGTCACAATCCTCTGATACCGTGTAGCAATGATGAAACTGAGCATGCCCAGATTCAACCAATGCTCAGTTGGAGCCGGAGAGGTATGCCAATTCAGACATACCAACGATCCTTCAAGGTCACCTTCCAAGAAGCTGATGGCTGAGTAGAAGTCCCAATAGTCAATAAGTTCCTGCATCAAGTCATTACGCACCTGATCCCATTTTTCTTCGTCGTGATAAATAAAGTGGGCAATAACTCGGAAACCACAATTTCCATCTGCTTTGACATCTATAACACTTGATATGAAAGTGATCATCAATGGTGGAAGGTGAGAGGTTGTATAGAATGGAATTACCAGTCGATTCTAATGAACTACGTCATTTTCCTCTTCCTCTACCTCTACCGTTACCTCTACCTCCCGATTCTCTTTTTGGTTGACGGTTAGCATGTTCGTAACCTATTTAGGTGAAAATAATTATAAACATTAAAGCATAAATCATTTACTATAAAGAAATGTAAAAAGTAATATGACGTAAACATTTAACATTTTTAAACCTGAGAGGTCTCTCTTTGTCGAGTTCTTCTTTGGACGACCTTTGTGTCGCACTATTTATGGTTAAGAAATGTTAGTTGGGGTATGTACAACATCGAAAAACTGTTTAGCATAGTTATATTGTTGCGATTTAGGAGTCCTGTCCATGTCTGATAAAAGGTTTTTTTTTTTTTTTTTATCAAATAAGCTGCAGATTCCCTTGATGTACTCATATCTTGAACTTCGCCCATAGACATCGTCCTTCAAAACACATGGATATCATGGGGTTCAATCGGGACATTTGTCTGTTGCATGTGCGACATTTGACAACTACACGGTAAACTGTAACTTGTCCTCAACAAACACCCATACTTATGAGAATCACACTCAATTGGCTCGTCTATACACTGTGTTGTATTCCACTCGTATTGTGACAATTTAAGGGCATGAGAAGATACCTTAAATCTCAATCGACGGAGAAAAAAATTTGAGGATGTCAAAGGATGGGATACATTCAAAGACCTTTCAAATAGAGTCAAGATCTCATTGAACTGCAGCTCGATAGCATCGTGGATTTGATCGAATATATGATCGAAACCTCCAGCTGACTTGCATAACCATCTTTTCATATGGGAGTGTGCACTCTCAACTCTGTAACATATTGCACAGTTACAAAAAATTACATAATGTTCATAAACAATAAATATATTGCATTCATAAATGTATAAGTTTTACCTGTTCGTCATTTGATTGCCGAAATGCATGCATTGTTTGGTCCAAGCACAAACAAATCTATCCTTATATGGCTCCAAGCAAGTTGAATTAACATATCGAACAATTGCCTGAATATTTGCCCACGATTCCTCCATATCTCAACAATTTTTTTGTCCATTCTTCCTCAGTTTTGGACTCAACTATATCGATCCACCTCTTCATAAATATTGCAGCATAACTTTTCCTTCCCAACAGGTTCTTTACATCCCGACATCCTTCGCTATGTGTCTCTTACACAACATATGCTGAGACGTTGGAAAGTAATCTCGTAGTGTATTCATAAGAGCCAGCTCCCTATCTGTGACAATGACCTCCGGTGGGCGAATATGAACAAATAAAGCACGCAACTGATGTAATGCCCAACCAAATGTTTCACTTTTCTCATTTTTCAAGAATGCAAATGCGACATGAAAATTCTTCCCCACAGATGTAACTCCAATGATTTCCAATAACGACAAATCATATTTATTAGTCCTATATGTTGAATCCATAAGGAGAACATACGGAAATAAGGCTAACATCTCTTCAACCTTCGGATGAGCAAACATAACATCAGTCAATACAACTTTATTTTTTTGGGCAAGTCTCTTTGACCTGAACCAGAAAATATATTCACGTCGACGCATCTCATCTAAAAAATACTTCATTTTTGATTTATTTCCCATTTTCTTTTTTCTTATACGTACTAAAGCATTCTTTACATGCTTTCTCAAACTTCTGTTATCAGGATTTTCCTTTTTTAATAGATTTAATATTTGTTTCGGCTTCACATTAGCACTATAAAGTTGATCACCCTTTCAATCTCAGCCTTTGTCAACTTCGATGCAGAAGTGTGCCATTTTCCCCAATTGAAAGTGGATGGTTGTGAGCATTGTTAAACTCGCTTACTTTAACTCTCCAACCATCATCTTTTACTTCTTGCAAATACACTTCAAATTTACACAAAAGCTTCTTCGAACCATTTTTCTTTACATCTTTCAAATCATTTTTACCATCGTACCGAGGTTTTCCACCATTCTCACAATTCAACCAAACTTTACGAGTGTTATCAAATTTAGTTTTACTTCTGGACACGTAAAAGTACATATCCTCGACACATCCAGTATCTCTAATTCTCGATCAATGAATTTTTCATCCGTCACAAAAAAATGAGATACATCCAGAAATAAATTATTCTCATTTTCAAACTGGTAATCCTATCAACAAATAACAATAAAACCATATTAAGAATTAAGAATTAATAATATAAAAAAATTCCAGTAAATTCAACCAAAGAGTCGTTACACAATAGCGGTTATTCTTATATATAACCGCTACTAACAAGCGGTCCTAATTAAATACATCCGCTACAAAAAAAAGTGAACCTATTAAATAATACCCGCTTTTAAAAAACGAATCTACCCCTAAACATCCGTTGTTCACTCGCGGCACTTTGGCTAAACATCCGCTGTGCCCTAGCGAATGTTTTACCCAGTTACGAATTTTTTGTAAAATTTTAGTGAAAAAACATTCAAAAATCAATATTTACCTGAAAATAATCATCCTTGTTAGCATTTTCATCTTCATTAGGATTACAATCATAACCCATTATGAGTTGGGTGGAGGGTTTGGAGAGGTTTTTTTTTTTATAAAGATGAAAGAGGATTGTGAGGGAAATAGATTGAGAGTAATGAGAGTGTTTTCAAATCAGTTGGGAGTAGTATTGAATTGAGAAGGTGGTGGTTGGTTGAAGGAGTAAATGAAGGGGAGTAAATTGTAGCATTTCCTAATAATTGTCCATAAGAGTATTTAGGTCATCTTATGTATTTAATGGTGTTACGTTTATGATTGTTGGTGTTGCGTTTATGATCACTCGTGAAGAAATAAACAAGACAACACATCCTTGTGATAGAAGGAAGCTCCCATATGGCATATGCATTTCCCTAACAACCGAAAAGAACATCATATGGACTAGATTAAAAGGATTGGTCATCCGAAAATTCAAACAAGCCATTCTTCTAGCCAGTAGCCACGATTGTGGAATTGACGTGCCCACCCCGCTTTTTGACAACCCAACTCGAGGGAACACCTACTCGCCTTCATCCATGGCGAATTCTGATAGCTTCGCCGATTTAAAATCTCAAAAAGATTCCATATCTATCACTAGATCTGTAAACCCAAGTAATAATTGCTTTAGATTTCTCAAAATAAATATTCCATATCTATCGCCATTGTCAACGTTGCTTGGCCAGCATCGATGAAGGGTTGATTGGAAAAACGGGCCAGCTCCTTCAAAGAATTCAAAAATAATTGAAGAATTTTTTAGGATCTTCATGATCTGGGTTCCAATTAGGGAGAGAATTTCATTTTTTGTGGAAGATATCAAACAGACTTTGCAAATAAAAACATGAACAAATTTTGAAGAAATTTGAAGTTATGCGGAGAGAAGATGAAGATGAATTGTAATTTGCAATTGCACCCCCTGCCTAAGCCCAAAAATCAGATTTATTTGTTTGGTCCCTGTACTTTTTTGTGAGTGAGGATAAAATGATTATTTTACCCTAAGCCACTATGTCAAATGAAACACACGTGCGTTGACCTAACGGAAAAAAATAAACGAAATTGAACGAAGGACTATTTGTGTCAAAAGCTTTTGTACATGGAACATTAAGGTTTGATTTTTTTTTTCAAGGACGAAGTTGAAAAAAGTGGTAAAGTACAGGGACGATTTGGGTAATTATTCCTTTAATTTATAAAAATAAATTGACACTTTTAGGCCAAAAGTGACATATTTAATATTAAAACGTGACACTTTCAATACTATAAAGTGATATTTTCATTGTTTTACACAACAAAGTGACGATTTTCATTTATAATGTAAAGTAGCACTTTACAAAGCAAAAATGACACGTTTAAGATCAAAAGTAACACATTTAAGGCTAAAAAGTAATATATTTTATCTTTTAAATGGAAAAAATGATCATTTTAATTAAAGACGCAAAGTGACATATTTTATATTGAAAAATGACATATTTTATACAGAAAAGTGATACTTTTAATACTAAAAAATGACACTCTTCATTTATATACGTGAGGGGTGACGCTGTAATTTTTAAAAGTCAAGGGGTTGTACTGAGATGACTGAATATTGACTCATTTAACATGAATAGATCAGTCTTACGGATATATCTCACATAATACCTACTCTTATTTTTTAGATTCAAATGTAGTTTTAGTCCTCAACTTAATAAGGGTGCTTTTGTCATTATAAATATTAGAGAACTTTTATGATGGTAATGGCAGGGGGTGGTTTATAACTCTATTCAAACACGATTTTTATAAATTTACTTTTTTTGTCCCAATTTATATGGTATAAATTTTAATTTTTTCGGACGTAGAATTTTATAGATAGAGTCATAGAGATGACAGAAAGAGCCTCACTAAAAACTCGTTTGCCACCGTGGTCCGTAGAGCTATATATAATACATTGTTTCAATAATACTCCACCAAGAGGTCATGGGCACTCAATTTTAAATGTTTAGATGCTCATATTTAGTATATATATTATAGTGTCATAAATACTAACAATTGAATGGTTTTGCCTAATGGTTAAGAAACGCATGATTTAAGGTGAAGGTTTCAGGTTCGGATCCTTAGGACGTCACTTATTTTAGTCTATTACTTTTTTAGTATATAACTTATAACTTATAACGTGTTGGTTAATTAAGTGCAAAATACTTTTTTAGTATATAACTTATAACTTATAACGTGTTGGTTAATTAAGTGCAAAATAGATGACCCATTGGTTAACATACTTGGTATATTATGAGAGATTATGGGTTCAATTATTGCTATTCACTTTTTACTTTTCTTTTTCCCAATACTTTAAATGATTTCATTTTTATAAATTTTTTTCCCGAAACTTGAAAATATATATATAATACATTGTTTCAATAATACTCCACCAAGAGGTCATTACTATATATGTGATCAACTCTGATCTAGGAAATGCAGCAGCCTCATATGATATATCTTATGCTTTCTGTCTTCATCAACTTGTGACAATGGGTCAACCTTGCGTACGGTACTATACGACTTATCAAATTCCCTCCCTAGAAATTATAATCACTAATTAAAAGAAAGAAAGCATCTCCCTCAGTTTCCCTCACCTAATCCAATTTGGATTTTGAGGTACGTGAACGTGATGGAGCATACGAGAGTTACGAAAACTGGTTTGTGGAGTTGGAAGAGACAATCCCATCAATATTTTAGTTCAAATGGTAGAGCAGTTATAACGATAGATTAAGATTAATTAATTCAAATATTCCTTAGCTTTGCTAATTTCTTTACTATAAATGCTGCATGCATATGCCTGCATTTCCTTCCTCATATATATTCAACTCGAACCAATTGTTTAGGCAACTAAAGCATTCATAGAAAGAAAAGCAGTGAAACAATGAAGGCAGGATCACTCGAAGCCGGAGAGGTATCCAAGTCTCCAACCCCACCTGGTGTCAACAGAGGACTTTCCATATTCGACCTCATCCTCCGAATCATAGCAGTCATAGGCACACTAGGAAGTGCAGCTGCCATGGGAACAACCGATGAAACCCTCCCCTTTTTCACTCAGTTCTTACGATTTAATGCTCAATACGACGATTTTCCATCCTTCTCGTAAGTTGTGGTTGGGTCCCCTCCATTCACTGTTTTAATTAACTACTCCAAAACATTTTTATTTCACTTACGTATTCTATCCTATATATCAAACAGGTTGTTTGTGATTGTGAATTCCATAGTATGCGCATACATAGCTCTTTCTATCCCACTCTCCGTCTACCACATTGTCAGGAGCATAGCAAAAAACACCCGAATCGTGCTGATTATCTTTGACACGGTAAACAAAATTATTTTTATGGCTGTCATTATGTTTTTGCATCTTCTTCGCCAAGAAAATTGATTAAAAGAAGTAATGCTAACATCATGAATCTTTGTTAATTGTCAAGGTGATGCTGGGCCTTCTTACTGCAGCAGCTTCTGCAGCAGCAGCAATTGTGTACTTGGCACATAAAGGGAATTCCTCTGCCAATTGGTTAGCAGTCTGCCAACAATTTAGCAACTTCTGTGAGCGCATCTCCGGATCTCTCATTGGCTCTTTTGCAGGGGTGCTTATATTTGTTCTGCTAATCCTTCTCTCAGCAGTGGCATTGTCCAGGGTATCCAGGCACTAACATCAGTGTGGCTGTGCCTATGTTTTCACTTAGTTTGGTCTGTTATTTAATGGTGTCAATGTCTGTTTAATTTGCTTTCAGTATCTGTATTTACTTGTACCTTTTACAGGCTTCATCAAGGGTATAAATATGACTCAAAATTGCAACCTTTTAGGAGTATTGAGTTATGCTAAGAATATTAACCATCCATTTCTTCAAATATCTACAAGTATACAGCAATCAAACTGTCTCAGTACCCAAACACGTACAATTATGTAATGCATCAAATACACAAAATCAGGCACTAGATTACTATTTTCCAATCGAAAAATAATATTACTGTTTACATTGCTATACATAAACTAAACAAAAGATATATTTGTGGTGAAGTATTAGGCTAGCAATACCACGAGTTCATCGATCGATTTCAACGTCTTCTCGTAATATAAATAGGATTCGTAAATCTTGGGCGTACGAACGTAATAATCAAGCTGTAACAAGAGCACATATCAAATAATTTAGCTTTAAAATCAATGCAATGTTGCACTTCTTTTATTATGGTATGTAACCGCATTAAACAAAAGAAACTAGCTAGCTAGGCAGTTGTGATATACCTCGGACATGTTATCTACCAACTCATTGGCAGTTTTAACATATGACTTTCGCTTGCCAGGGGAACCATTGACATGGCATTGGTCATATCCTGAGAAAGATAGGCCATCTTTAGCCTTATGTAAAACAACACGTACCTCCAAGACTTGGTCTCTAGCATGTTCCTAATACTACGTAGTCCATCTGCGGTCTGCCGAATCCTCTCCACCGCATCTTCGGGCGATAACCCTGGTTGGAAAAACCGCTCCAGTATAAATGACCTTGTGCCCCAATTTTGAGCTAGTGCTATTGGTGTGACATTCAGTCCTAGTAATGATATTGATGTGGTTACAAGTGTTGTCACAATTTTCCGGCGATTGCTTGAGTTTTCTTCATTGGAGAGTGTGGCTCGAATTATCGAAAATGAGCGGTGGCGGTAGTGGTGATGGGAGGTGGTGATTTGGGGTTGAAAGAGGGTTGTGGGGTTTGTAAATGTGCCCATGGTGTTGCTTATATGAGCAAATACCATTTGAATGGGGTTGGGGAAGGCAGACAGGCAGTTTAATCGAAAGACGTCTTTGGGCAAGTTTTGAAGCTGCCCTTGAGCTGCCCGTTAATCCAACATGGACCTTTGGTATTGGTGACATGGAAATCATATTATCTTCTTTTGCGGGAAGAGCTATATATGGTTGCGGACAGCACAGGGGATGAGGGTTTAGTTGTGTTTTGTTTTCCTCTCTACCAAAAAAATAAAAATATGGAATTCATGTTATCTTCTTTTGCATCTTCTTTAGTGTTTTTTAACAAAAAAAAAAAACTTCTTTTGTGTTGTGTCTTGTGGGGGAGAGCCCAGTGGGCGGACGCAGAAATTTTTCCAACCGGATGCACAAATTTAATAAAATTTACAAATCATAATTTTCCCCTACGCGTTTTCATATTTTGAAAACGTTTAATTACATCATCATTTGTAAAACTCTTAAGCAAATCTTTTTCAATAAAACATACAAGACAATCATTTAAAAATTGATCACAAATTCGGTTTCGTAGATCCGTCTTGACAATATTCATTGCAGACAAGCATCTTTCCACGCTTGTTGTTACTACCGGCAAAATCAATGCGAACTTCAAAAGTCGACACACCGATGAGTACGACAAGTATTTCTATGTTTGCACAAGCAATGTTGATAGATCAACAAGTCCCTCTAATCTACTGAATCTGTCATCTGATCGCAAATCCATAATATATGTCTCTAGTTGATTTTCAAGCATCATACAATCAACTAGAGAGAAGTCATCCTGATAAAATTGAGTCATTCTTACCAATTTTGCTATATTGAAATCAACAAAATCATTACTTGGATTCAAACAAGCAACACAAAGAAGCAACTCAGAATTGACCTCATTGAATCGATCATTAATCTCTAAAATTTGCTCATCCATAATGGCATTAAAACATTCTACACGATAATAAAAATTGTTAGTAATGTTTGTCTTACGCCGACGACGGTGACGATTAACATATTCAGCATTCATATCCACAGAATCAATCTTGTTCTCATTACAAAAAGCAGTAATCTTGCCTAGAAGATATTCTCATCTATCATTTCTTGTTGCTTGCAATTTCTGCCTAGTTACTTTAACAAATGTCATATCATTTAAAATATATGTATCTTTCCTTTGCAAAGCTAATGACAACTCATTTGCGAACGAAAGTACAGTCAGCATCAATTGCAAATTAAAAACAAACTCAAATGATTGCAAATATCCCAATAAACCACATGCTTGTGCTTTTTTCGATAAATCTTTAGCATCACACGAAACAACTTCAATAACATAAGAAAACAAAGCAACCAAGTTCAATAATGATTTATAATGAGACCCCTAACGTGTATCTACAGCTCTCTTAAGACTTAATTCTTGATTTAATCTCATTCCCCATCTCAAGCAAACCACTCTCGATTCTTTTCGCCACTTTTTCTGCTTGTTTTTGTCGAATAACGTCTTTACGCTTAAAAGATGCTCTAACAACATTTAATAAAGAGGAAATCATGTTTAAAAAAAAGTCTGCAATATTAACATTTTTCCTAGCCACAGCTACAAGAGCTAATTGAAGTTGATGAACAATACAATGAACATAATATGCAGACGGATTTTCATTCATAATCAAAGTCTTCAACTCTCTAAATTCACCGTTCATATTACTTGCACCATCATAGCCTTGACCCCGAATTATCATCAAACTCAAACCAATATCAGCAAACACATTATCAATAGAAGATTTCAAAGACAAAGCAAAAGTCTCCATCACATGCACAATACAAATAAACCTCTCTTGAACATTTCCACAAGAGTTAACAAATCGCAAAACCGCAGTTATTTGTTCTTTGCCAGATACATCACTAGACTCATCCACCATTAATGAAACAAAATCATCTTTGATCTCTTCAATTATTTTTCGTACTATCTCTTGTGCAAAACAATGAACAATATCCTTTTGAATGTAAGGAGATATCATTTGACAATTTTTTTGAGCATTTCTCATAACAACTTTACGAACAAAATTGTTTTAATCAACACAAAACTTAATCAATTCAAGAAAATTACCTCTATTTGAAGAATCTTTGGTCTCATCATGACCACGAAAAGTCAACCCTTGGTTCAATAAAAATCTACAAGAATCAATTGAAGCACATAATCGAATTCGATAGTCATTTCTCACAATGTCTGATTGTCTATGAAGAGCAACCGCAATAGATTGATTTTGTCTCATTAAATCCTCACACTTCTTTACCGACATATTATAATTACTATTTACCGCACCAACATGGACATCCAACCTTTCTTTTTAATTCCAAGAACAAAAGCCTTCACTTATAAATGCTTCACCACCACTTTTATTACTGATTTTATCTCTAAACAAATAGCAACACAAACAATATGTTTTATCTTCTTTCATGCTATACTCTAACCAATTAGCATATTGATCAAACCAATCCGAATTAAAACGACGCAATTTAGTTCCCATTTATTTTTTAGGAAAATCATGGCCACGGGGTTGACAAGGCCCCTTCAACAAATAAGCTCTCCTAATTTCATCAATCTGGTTGGGGTTGTATTCAAATATCTTTTTTCTTTCTGCGGGATCTGATGGAAGACTATTCAAATCAACTAATTCTTTCGTAGCTGAAGTAACGGGAATAGACTGAGACCGTTGATTACCAACAGATGAACTACTAGATGCACTACGTGTTCCAAATTCTTCTGCTAGTTTCCATTTATAAAATTTCTCCATAATCACTAAAACCAAATTCCTTCAAATCAACCACAATTTAGAAATCTACACAAATTAAAAAAAAAATCTCATAAATCAACTACTTCAACCCTCAAATTAAAATGCTCTAATTTCAAATTAAATAAATAAACTTTTCTTACCAAGATATTGAACACACAAATTTAGTAAATAAAGCAATATTATATAATATCATCTATCACAAATTCACAAATCACAATTCACAACAATTACATAAATTAAATACTCAATTAGAGTTATTTCAAATTAGGGTTATTTTAAAATTAGGGTTATTTTAATTTTTAAAATTTAAATCACAATTATAATTTTGAAATTCATACAATCATACTTTGATTTAGACAATTATAATTTAGAAATTCACAATCACAAAACACATATGACATATTCACAAATCACAATTATAAAATATAAATTCACAATTCACAAATCAAAAATCACGATCACAATTAACAATCCAAAAGTCAAAAGGGCAAGAGGAGTAAGAGTAACTAACTGAGGAAAGGGAAAGGGTAAAGGGGCTTAGGGGCTGACTGAGGAGTGAGGACCGTGAGATGCAGATGGATTTGAGAGCCTCATTCCTCTGGACTCTAAGTGGAGGCTGGATTGGCAGGACTGCTCGAGGGCCGGTCGGCCGGAGCAAGCTTGGTTGCTTGGAGCAGAGAGGTATAGAGCAGATAGACGAGTAGACGGGTGAAGCCTGAAGCTGTTCGCCAATCATCGTTCGCCAATCGCCGTTCGCATGTGACTGACCTGTCGGTTGTCGGAGGGAGACTGGAGATGTGGAGAAGTGGAGAGGGCGGCTGGGCGAGACTCGAGAGGCCGAGAATTTGAGACTTGAGAGGGAGATGGCCAGGACGGGAGTGACGACCAGTCAAGGGAATTCAAATTTTGGGAAAAGGGTTTTCGCTTTTGGGTTTCAAATTTTCACAGGTAAGTAAAAAAAAAATCTTTTATTCAGGTGGGGGCAAATTGTATAATATAACTAATTATTAAAAATTAAAAAAAATCCTTTAACAAAATTACCTCCAAGTGGGGCAAGCGCCCCAGACCCTTTCTTCTTGTTCGCAAAGAGCGGATAGGCAGTAGGCAGTGAAGCTGAAGTTGTTCGCCAATCGCGTCGCTTTGTGATCGACGTCGAAGGAGACTGGAGAAATGGAGAAGTGGAGAGGGCGACTGGGCGAGACTCGAGAGGCCGAGAGTTTGAGACTTGAGAGGGAGACGGCCAGGACGGGAATGACGACCAGTCAAGGGATTTCAAATTTTGGGAAAAGGGTTTTGGCTTTTGGGTTTCAAATTTTCACAGGTAAGTAAAAAAATTTCTTTTATTCAGGTGGGGGCAAATTGTATAATATAACTAATTATTAAAAATTAAAAAAATCCTTTAACAAAATTACCTCCAAGTGGGGGCAATTGCCCCCAGACCCTTTCTCTTATGTCCGCCACTGGGAGAGCCTGAGAGGAGCTATATATGGTCAAGCACTCAAAGGGTGAACTTTGGGCTGGTCCACTTTGATAAGTTTTTAACCGCTAAAGTATCATATGTTTTTTTAATCGAAAAAAATATGCTTTTGGGGGCGAAAAGATGACTCTATATATATATCATTAATGAACTAAATGTGCACCTAAGCATCAAGAACATTTGAGCATCGCAATGCACAAGTTGGGTATCAAGATTTTCAACCTCACAAATCCAATATGTGCATCGTGAAACCAATTTTGAATTGAAACTTTTTGCATCGGGAATCAAATTTATGCATCACGAATCCAATTTGTCATTTCCATTTCATAGGCTCATAGTGATGCATTGCGATTTTAAATTGATGCATTGTCATTCCAAAATCGAGGCATCGCGATTTAAAAATCGATGCACTGTGATTGAAATTTTAATGCATTTGATTCAAACTAGTTTAATCTGCCTCCCTTCAGCCTTCTTCTTCATTCTTCATCAATACATAATCCTTCAACCCAACCTAGAAATAGTAATATTCATTCTAGTTGGATCCTCGTTTCGTTGCCCCAACAATTATGATTTTCAAACAATTTAAGAGGAATACGTGGGAGTTGGAGTTGTGGAATGAGACGATCTTGGCATTTTACGAACAATCTTTGGAATATACTTTTTATCAGTTGAAAAAAAAAACGAGAAGATTGCAGCGGTTAAAAACTTTTGAAAATGGACCAACCTACTATTTCTCTCACTTCAAAGTTCAAACTTGTTCTTAGGTTGGCTTGAGGCTGGGCCGAGGATGGGTTAATAAGCAGAAAGCGAACACTGTTGGACCTGGTTTGTTGTGCAGAATCTCATCCCAACTTGTGTATATGCTTAAACTAGTCTATTAACTATTAATAAAATAGAAACCACTGCTGTCACGTGTCGACTTACTGTAAAAAGATTGTCACGTGTCAATTTTTTATAAAATGAGAAAATATTTAGTTTTTATTTTTGTCAAATATAATTTATTTTGAAATTATATTTAATTCTATTTAATTTTACAAGTTTGACTTGACTTAAAATCTTCAATTCTTATCCATTTTTCATTTTCCTACTATTTGGTTTATACAAACTACTCACGAGATAATTTTATGTTAAGTTTTTATTTTATTCATCTATTTATCAATACATATTTATTAATTATTAATTGTTACTAATAGAAGCAATTGCTGCCACATGACGATTTTCTGTTAAAATGATCAATTTCAACAGAAAATTGATAATTAATCTACATCTATTAATTATTAATTACATCACTTTTTAAGTTTTTTTCCACATAAAATTCTTACACAAATCTTTAAATTATACCAATTTTTATGAACAATTTCAATATTTACCTTATCTTAATATTTTTCAAAGTATTATAATTAAATAAATTCATTACTTATAATAAATTTAAAATATCATCTTACTATAAAAAACTTTTGCAAAATAATAATAATTTAATATTAGGTCTCCTGTAAGACGGTCTTACGTATTTTAATCCGTAAAGGCGGACCTATCCATGTTAAATAGGTCAAGATTCAATAATCTCAATGCAACCCTCTAACTTTTGAAAATTATAGCGTCATCCCTCATGTGTATAAATGAATAGCGTCACTTTTTAGTATTAAAAGTATCACTTTTCAGTATTAAAATTATCACTTTTCAACATAAAATGTGTCACTTTGCATTTTTTTTATAAAAAATATCATTTTTTTCCCTTTAAAAGATGTTACTTTTTAGTTTTAAATATGTTACTTTTGGTCTTAAATGTATTACTTTTACTTTGGAAAGTGCTACTTTACATTATAAATATATAAATTAAAATCGACACTGTTAGTTTTAAAGTATAAGTGATGACTCCGGCTTTAGTCATTTGAGGTCTTTGGTTCAAGACTCGTTCACCATAGCACCTTGATTAGAGTCATTAGACCTTGAGTTATCTACACTAAGTGGAAGTTCAGAGCCAAAAGCTATTTTCATCAATGTACTGTCTCTTTCATACGATGCTCAATTTAGGAATTACGGAGGCTTGATCCCGAAAGAGTACGTAGGCAATCACCTGATGAGAGATACAACCATCGCCATGTAACTTAAATAAATTTTGAAAATGGGGGGAATTGTATTATAATTTCAAATTTATTTAAATTTAAATATAATAAATAATTTTATATGTTATTGTGTTAAAACATAATTGTTTACGCAATGCGCAGTATTCTGTGCGACAAAACGAGGATCGCCCAAGGGTAGTTGAAATTCAAACTCGAGCAATTGAAATTCAAATAAAAATGATGTCTTTTCGCAAAAAACTCATGCCTTTTTGAATAGGCAGACAACCTTTCCAAAGGATCTAGACTCCCATATATAAGGTGTTTGAATTATCAAACACAGACACTTAACAAAATTGTAATTCGAGCATCATCAAACTTCCCTAAATAAAAAGTGCTTTCAGGTTTGATTCGAAATATTACATTTCAAGGCAAACACGATCCATTGTATCCTGAGAGAGATTTTTCTGTAAAGGCCCTTGTGATTCGCAGTTTCATAACCGAAGGCTGAAAACGTCTCTTAAAGATAACAAATTAATTTTCGTACCAACCCAGATATTCAAATCTCCCCAACATTATTCGTTACAAATTAATTGATTTGAGATATATTTTAACTCTATGTAATATAATTTTGTATTCCACCATATTATTAAAAATATATTTTGTATTTTATACAACTTCTATGTGATATAGTTTAGTATTATACTAGATTATGTGTCCGTGTCATAGGCATGGCGTTAATACGGAAACAGATTATTGTAGGCTCGTGTTTAATGTATTCCAAATGAATTTTTTTTTAAAAATAGTATATTTTGTATTTTATACAACTTCTATGTGATATAGTTTAGTAGTATATAATATATAATCTACTATACAATATAGCTCGGTCTCGCACGCTCGTGATTGACAAAAGCTATTCAGAGGTCGAGATCAATTCATTTACCGAGATCCTATGGTCCCAATTTCGTCTAGATTTCACATGTGCGAAGGGCGGTTGAGCAACCCCCTTCACACCCCTTCTCACACGTTCTCTCCACCTCCTCTCTTTGAATCGGTATAATTCAAACTGGAAGACACAATTCCATAACTGACCCCCAAAAGTGCAGTCCCAAATAAGATGAACGACACTATGAAGGGTATCCATGTGGGCACATCTATCTTCAACCCAACTTTGAGATAATAAAAGAATGGGAAGAACAATAGCCCTATGAACAATGGGATCCCAACTGAGAAATTGATAGCATTCACGTTCCAGTCCAACACAACCCACTCAACCCTACTGTACCCCATCTTAGCCGTCTGCGCTGCCACCGCCGACAGTAACATCTTTCCAAGCCCTTTCCTCCGGTAACACTCCCTCACAAACAAATCCTCAATGTAGAACCCCGGTTTCACCAAAAACGTCGAGTAGTTCGGGAAAAATAACACGAACCCGGTCACAATGACGTCATTTTCGTTCGCTTTGAAGAGTTCGGATTTCGGGTTGTGAACTGGGTAATCGAGATTTAGGGTTTTGGTTATTGGGGTGAAATGTGGAGAGGAGGTAGTCGGGGGTGGAATTCTATTAATCATCCTGTTGGTCACAATTTCCAGAATAATCCATGCACCTCTGTCTTCCTCCTCTTCATCTTCTTCATCTTCATCTTCATCATTGCCATATAGTTTATTGGTCTTTTGGGTCTTTTTGGTTTTCTTGGAGGGGCCAAAGCCTTTGGGGGAGTTGACGGTGGCTGAGAGGGGTGGTAGGTGTAAAAATCGAGTGTGAATTTGGTATTGCTTTGGTTTGAGAGTGGAGATTGGGAATTTGGAGAGGTTTTTGAGAGAGAGAGATAGAGATATTTACCTGAACTGGGGGCAGTGGTGGTTGGATGAGGGAGCGAAGGGGTTGAACTAGTAGGAGGGGGTGAACTTAATGGCCGGCGAAAGAACGGAGAAGACGAAGGAGATGGGCGGCATGAAAAATAGCCAGAGAAGATGAAGGGATGGCTGGGTGCAATTTGAGCGAGGGATGGAGATGGTGTCGGGTTTGAGAAAGAAAGGGGAGATTGCGTTGTGAGCAGGGGAAAGAAAAGGGCCGGCGGGCTATATGGCGAGTAAGGATTCGAGAGGGAGAGAGAAAAGTGGGAGATGGAAGAGTCTCTGCAGCCGCCTTTTCCTTTATTATTTTTTTTATTTTTTTAATAATTTAATTTGAGCATGCGGCCGCATTCTTACGTTTCAAAATTTCGGTCAGTCTCTGAAATTACCTTGCGGCCGCAAGGCCAACCCCGTTGTCTCCTCCCAGAACAGCTTCATGTTCTCCATCTCCAGCCACGTGGGAACAAATTGATGAGATCATAACCGTTGAGTTATTGTAATAATTTTGGACATCTAAATTGGATGATCTTAACTCTTAATTGTTGTCCTATATTCCTATTTAAGAATAAAAATAATTATTTTTTTATGTTGTCTTATTTACAAAGTTAAGAAAAATACTTAAATTTTAAATTGAAAAATAGTCAATTTAAATCAATAGAAGTGATAATAATAATTTAAATTGAGTGTATAAAACATTCTTCCGATTTTTAATGTTGTTAAAAAGAGTGGAGTCATCTTTTTTTGTTTAACCATTTTTTTAAAATGTCTAAAACACAATTTATTGAGTTTTTCTTTAGGTGGTTTGGGTTTTAAAATGAGTATTATCTTTTTTGGAAATTTTTTGGTTTAACTAAGAATATGTATAACCATTAATTGAGAATTCTTCCAATTTTTTATGTTTTTAAGACCACTCTAAAAGATAAACTATTTTTATTTTATTTTTAAAAAATAGAATAAGTAATAATATGTATAATTACTAATTTGGAATTCTTCAGATTTTTTACGTTGTTAATAATATGTATAAAATATAAAATACATTTTTCATTAAACACATAGTCACTTTTTATACCAACATAAAAAAGATATATTAATTGTTTAGTGTTTATCTTCCACAGTAAATCTATAATATAAAACAGGTTACGTAGTTAAAAAAAAGTTAAAAAAATTAATACCCTTGGTGTATGTGTTAAAAAAAGTTTATATATTAACGAAAGATTATTAATTGTATAAGGGCAAAGCTGATTGTCCTCCTCAAATTTGTAATTTTATTTCTATTAATAAAATCTAACAAAGTATCGCCTCTGTTTCCTTAAAAAAATTACAAATAAATAAAATCTAACAAGGTACCGCATCTGTTTTCTTAAATAAAATTATAAATAAAAGTTTTAATTTTTTTCTCCACTGTTGAATGATCATAATGTTTTAATTGATTATTGAGAAGTCTTCATTTTCAATTTGTTATTTTAGACTTTTTTGAAACATGATTAAAACATATATTGATTTATTTAAATATTAACACCCTCCAGTACTGATATCCTCCCCTACTCACACCGTACCATAAATACGAATACAAAGACTAGTATTATGATATATAACATCATTGCCAATAAAAAGTAGATGACCAATTGACAATATTCTTATGATATATTATTTCTTCGTATTTTTTTACTTTACTTTATTTGGTTTTTAAAGTTGTCTATAGCTGAGGCAAGTCTCTAGGTCGGTAAACGAACCTTTGAGCAGGTACGGAATTTCCAAATTCATCTTTTGATTTAATATATGAGAATATGTGACTGGTCCAAATCCCTATAAAGAAATCAACCCATAGATATAATCTTAAGTCAACTTGAGATTCCGTAAATTATTCTAAAATCATGCATGCGTATATAAATTCAGAATAACTTAACGTAACATCAAAATTCTTAAATGTAATATCATTTAAAAGATAAAATTACCTCACTATCCTTATACACATTTAAACTATACTACCCCTTTCTCCTTGTCCTTTCACATAAGTTTGATTACGTGTCATTGTTAATTTGATTTCTATTGTTAAGACATGATATTGCATGTGAATTGGATTGATTTTGATTTAGTTTATTTTTTTTTCAATTACAAACAAAAAACCGTTGATTTGCATTTTTTTTTTCGATTTTAGACAAAACATCCGCTAGGGCGTAGCGGATGTTTTATAAAACATCCGTAAGTGTGTACCACAAGTAAGTATCTATTAAATATTAAAAGGGGTATTTCGATAATTTTATGTATTAAATAGTGTTACGTTTAGGGATTTGAGTGTTACGTTTATGGTCACTCATGATATTTTTATAAGATACTGTGCATATTTATTTTATAAGATACTAATCTTCGTACTCGTGTCTATGACACAGTGCTATACTGATTTCGTCAATTGAAATAACAATGTCTAAATAGAAGGTGCGATTTAAAAAAAAAATGTTACAGTTAAGGGGTACATAACTTCCAGTGATAGTTGAGGGATTG
Organism: Codonopsis lanceolata; assembly: GCA_013146195.2. Classification (NCBI taxonomy): domain Eukaryota; kingdom Viridiplantae; phylum Streptophyta; class Magnoliopsida; order Asterales; family Campanulaceae; genus Codonopsis; species Codonopsis lanceolata. Next base: position 61,630,014 of record CM028377.1, on the reverse strand, counting down.
ATGTTTTATAAGGGGTTACTGTTCAGAAGATTAATCATAGGGTGTGACTTTGTAATGTGAAAATAAAACATAGGGAGAAGAAAAATTGGTGACTGCTCATAATATTAATTATGGGGGGTGACTTGTAATAGAGAAAAAAATATTGAGTTAATAATAGATAACTACTCACACATGTGAATGTGAGAGTGAATCTCAACCGTTAAATACTTTAAAGAATTTAATCTCAACATCTGAACAGCTCTAGTCACCTAGTTGTTTTATAATATATATATATATATATATATATATATATATATATACATACATGTATGTGTGTGTGTGTCTATTGTAACATGAAATTGCATTCTAAATTCCTAAAGTCTTTTGGTAAGAACTGGATTGCAAAAAACTTGAAAATTGATAAAATGAAATTTAAAAAGTTGGTCAATTAATAAAGTAATTAATTAGATTTATTTTATTACTCAAATAAAAATTAAACGAGTAATTTAGTGAAATTCCTACGGTTTCCTCTTAAAGGGTAAATATTTAAAATCATAATGAATTAAAATGATTGTCATTTTAATGCATGTAATATGAAGTCCAGAAATAATTACATTCAATATTCAATCTATTTTTAAAACCAACATATACGTCAAATTATTCAATTTATTTATACTCCAGATGGTTTGAGGATAATTTACTGAATCTTAAAATAATATGAGTGACCATAAACGTAACACTCAAATCCCTAAACGTAACACTATTTAATACATAAAATTATCTAAATACCCCTTTTAATATTTAATAAATACTTACTTGTGGTACACACTTACAGATGTTTTATAAAACATCCGTTATGCCCTAGCGGATGTTTGTAGCGGATGTTTTGTCTACAATCGAAAAAAAAATGCAAATCAACGGTTTTTTGTTTGTAATTGAAAAAAAAAATAATTGACCAGCCTTGAGTAGTAAAATAAATCTAATTAATTACTTTATTAATTGACCAACCTTTTAAATTTCATTTTATCAATTTTCAAGTTTTTTGCAATTCAGTTCTTACCAAAAGACTTTAGGAATTTAGAATGCAATTTCATGTTACAATAGACACACACACATACATGTATGTATATATATATATATATGTATATATATATATATATATATATATATATATATATATATATATATATATATATATATATATATATATATTATAAAACAACTAGGTGACTAGGGCCGTTCAGATGTTGAGATTAAATTCTCTTAAAATATTTAACGGTTGAGATTCACTCTCACATTCACATGTGTGAGTAGTTATCTATTTTTAACTCTATATTTTTCCCTATTACAAGTCACTCCCTATAATTAATATTATGAGCAGTCACCAATTTTTCTTCTCCTTATGTTTTATTTTCACATTACAAAGTCACACCCTATGATTAATCTTCTAAACAGTCATCCCTTATAAAACATCAATCCCTCAACTATCACTGAAAATTATGTACCCCTTAACTGTAACATTTTTTTTTAAATCGCACCTTCTATTTAGACATTGTTATTTCAATTGACGAAATCAGTATAGCATTGTGTCATAGACACGAGTACGAAGATTAGTATCTTATAAAATAAATATGCACCGTATCTTATAAAAATATCCTTACCGAGCATAGATTACACAATAGTATTTCAAGAAGTGTTTTCCCCCTTTTTAGCTTTCTTGCACGGGTACGAAATCTAATCCATTTTAAAGCAGCTCCATTTTAAAGGAGCTTCGAGATGGAAAAGTGGTTTTGATAAGAACAAGTATAAGACCCTACCTCCATCCCAAATAAATTCTTTTAGGAAAGTTTTTTTTTTGTGTTGCAAAATAAATATTGTTATAGAATTTTAAGAAATATTTGTCCATATTTTACCAAAACTATTATTATTTACTATGCTCAAATTAAATGCTATTAAAAATGGCCGTTGAGATTATTGAGAAAACTATTAGGTCAATTTAACAACAATAAGTGATATTAAAATAAGGATGCATTAGTTTTTTATAACATTTCTTCATATGTGTACAAATTGTCAAAACAATATTTATTTTGGAACAGTGATAATAATAAATAAGAAAAATAGTAACCTAAATCGCTTAGATAAGGTAGAAATGTATTCATCTAGCTATGCTTGAACCTTAGTCAACTTAAGAAGGGGGAGGCAAACCCATCAAAATAATTTATACTGTTTATAAGAAAACAAATACTCACATCGTTTTAAGTAAAGAGTTCTCGTTTAAAAGTTAATTTTTTAAAGAAAATAACATTTATAGTAGTTCATTAATAATAAAATCATACTTTTATGCCTTAAATTTTAAAAATTGACTCTTTAAATGAAATAACCCAAAATAGAATGATGGACTTTTTGTCCAGAACGGAGGGAATATTATAATTCCAATTTGAATTTGATGCAAAATCTTGTATATGGGTTAATATAATGGTTCAATAAGCTAAATCCGATAATCTATTTATATAGTGGATCAGATATGATTTAACTATATCCGATCCAAAAATAACTTATTTATTACTCCATCCGTTCCAAGAAAGTCAAACTTTTTAAGATAATAACACTTTTAGTAGTCTATTAGTAATAAAATAACATTTTAATGTCTTGGTTTTTGAAAGTGAACTATTTTAATGAAACATCTCCTAATAAAATAGTGAATTTTTTACCCGAAACAGAGAGAATATTATAAAACTTCTTAAGCAATCTATTCATCTTCCTCAACAATTTTTCACAGTTCTTTCGAGTTCTTATATAGTAATTTTGGATTAGATCGGAAATCAGATATATTAACTAGTAACGAATTCAGATATATATTAGGATACATTTGATCCGTCAAGTAAATGAATCAGACTTGATTGACAATAAAAAGTTTTAGATAGGATTCAGATGTAATAATATCGATGCATATCTTTCTTGACCAAACTTGACTTATATTTCTTCCTAAATTATTATTCTTGTTTGATTTTTTGATTCAAATGAAAACTTGACTTATCTCATCTATATATCTATATGATATGCCCGGCCCAAGCCGGGTCACGAGCGAAGCACGAGCTAGCATCACGTGCCAGTCACGAGCATAATTAATATGGGGCTCGCCGACCTAGCGGACAAAGTAATTGAGGCATCAAACAACGAGCAGTGCAACTCCCTTCTAAACTGGTCAGGCACAGGCTTTGCCTCGTCCCACTTGGGCCTGCCCTAGGACCTCACACCGAACAAAGAATTAGAATCGTCCCGTCCAAACCAGGCCGAGCACCGGCCTTGCTTGCCCGACCAAGGGCCACGCCCATGACCTATATTTACCTCAAGTCAGTGAACACCAAACAGCCGGGCAGAGCCTTGCTCGCCCGGGCACACATCAGGCGGGAAGCTCTGGAAACTTGCTCTCCAAGACGAGTCAAAGGTTTCCATATCCGAGCAGGACACTTGCCTTATCTATTCCTACATTTACGCGGCCAGCCGCTTATCAAGCCTACAATCAAGGGATTCTCTCCTTGATTGATTAGGTATCTAAGGAAACTAAATCCTAGACGGATTCAATGATATTGGGGGCCTATAATTACTCCTCCATAACCAAAAATAAGGTACACGCTCTTTCTTGAGCCTAGAAACTCATCGAATTCTCTTTTGACATTCACACTGATAATACTACCTCACGCCTTGTGGAGGGTTTCGCGAGTTCCGCCTCAGACTTCCATTCAAGTTTTTTGTGTTCTTGTATCGCACTTCGAGGAAGTAGATTCAAGCCCAGATACCAACCCATCATACGGACGGCCCAAGCTGTGATTTTGCCACATCAGTTTGGTTCGTTCTTGAGAACTTCAGTTTGACACTTTTCTTCCGTTTTTTAGTGTAAGTTTCGAGAAAATCTTCTTATCGCTTGATAGGTGGTAAGGGTAGCAAGCATCATGCCACCGTCAGCAACCACCAGGTCGGAAGTCATTAGGTTGGAAACAATAATCCACATTAGTGCTTCGGCGTCTTGTAGGCCCATGCGCCACTTGATAGGTCTTGGCGTCTGTGTGAATCACGGGACCCTTTGCTCATTCCATTCTCCCTTGTTTAGGGGAAAACGAAATTAAAAGTGCGAGAGAGCTTGTCTAAAATAAGCGTTGGAATGCGCCTCGGTTGACTTTAGTGGATTTTTGGTTCAATATGGGAGCTTTGGGTTTCACGTCAAGTTTATCCCTTGTTTAGGGGATACCGGATATAGGAATACATCACCCTTTCATTCTCAATCTCCCTTTTTTATGGGAAAACTGAAAAGTGCAAAGATGTTGCGAGCTATGGATTTTATGAAAATAGCCTTATGGCCTATTTCGGATCACTATGGGTGTTTTGGGTTTCTTGCATCAAGTTATCCCTTGTTTAGGGGATACCAGGATATAAGAATGCATCACCCTTTCATTCCCATTTAGCCTTTTTTTAGGGGGAAACGGAAAAGTCCAAGAAAGGAATGTTGCGACGCCCCACTGGATCCAAAATGTTTTATAGAGTCGCCATCTTTATTTTAAGGAAAAATAAAGCAAAACCAAAGAAAGGAAAAAACCGGAGATTAGCGGGTTCGGAGGCTAAGTTACGAGTTGGGAAGGTGCTAGGCACCCACGCTCGCCCTGATCTCAGCGGTTTTGGCTAAAGTATGCTTTTTGTTATATTTATTTAGCAAATAAACAAAGCATTAAAAGACATGAAAATAAAAGCAAATACATCAGCGGCTACATTATTTACGGACTTGCAGCCGTCTCCTTACAATAATTACAGATATATTTAAAAATATTTGACCATTATAACGGCTCTTTTACATAATATTTTGCTAACTAAATCCGGGCAGTACAACGGCCTATATTTTCTACATTGGGCCGGATTTAAAGAATAACTTTTATAAAAATAACGCCTTAAAGGCTATTATCTTTTAGAGCGGAGGTGCTCGGCCTGGCCCCGGAGAGGAGACTTTATGTCGCCGTGATTTGGGCAGAGTAACGGCTTATTTTGGTGGCTTTCGCTTGTTTACTCCTGGGCGGAGTAACCGCTACTTTTTGTTTTGGCCTATTTATTTGGCCAGAATAACTTACTTTTGGTTATTTCAGCCTATTTACTCCGCATGCAGTACCACTTACTTTATGATTTTGGACCTGGGAAATAGGGTGGATACCTAACTAAAGGGCTGGATCACTTTAACCTGGTTTTTTGGTTTGGCGGATTTTGGCGTGGTTTGAGGCTTTATAGAGGACCACTCCCTATCTCACTTCACTCTATATTTCGGGCCAGCAGACGACGCAGAAAATTTTATCGATGTTTCTCTTCTCGCTTTTTCCTGGTTCCAAAGTGAGTCCCAATGCCTCTATTTATAGTCCGGGAGAGTACTTATCCGGGATAACAAATCTCTACGGTGCTCAAATCCCATGTACATCGTGCTGAAGTTTGTTGCACAACATTAACGGGAGGCTCCTCAGAGCACTGGGCGCGACATTCTTTCAAGGCGCGCCACGGCAAGCGTTCAACTTTCAAACTTTGCACTTTATCCCTCAATTTTACTGTTTCGTGCATCCCGCTTTGTTTTCGCATTTTTAACTCCCGTGAATCGACATTTGTTAAGTTTAAACAGCTTCGATATCACGTGCCGAGTCACATATCGTGTTACGAAATTGGGGTGTCTAGAGCCCTTCAATGATGGAGTCTACGGTGACCCGAGGCTTACCGAGTAGACGAACATCGTTGATAAACAATAGACTCTCCAATTTCTCGCAATTAAAATAGAGAGGAATGCAAATGTACGCTTATAATGCAACATTTATAATGCTAACCAAACTCCATAGCCTAGACATTTTTAGTCGGTTATAGCATGTTATCGTAGTTTTTAAGCAGGCATGCAATGAAATGCTCTAATGGTCGGAACTACTAGTGTAGGCTGCCTACGTATCCCTTAATAAAGGAACTCAGAGCAAAACGTAGTTCAGGCCAAAACCTAAACTATCACTCGTAGAGAACGTGTTTCAACGAAATAGGATGCCACGTATCCTTACGCGAGAGTCAAACCAAAACGTAGTTCACTCGCCGGGATCAAATGCCGCATGGCTGCGGTCGCAAGCAAGTGTTGCGGTGTGCGCTGCGTTGCTAAATGAACAAGAAGCCGCAAAGCTTATCGGCCGCGAAAGGTAATTATAAAGTGTTTGCGATGGTCGGTTTACCGAAATAGATCGCATGCGTATCCTTAGCAAGCGAATCGCACCAATCGTAATTCGCCTACCTGGCTGCGGCATGAATGTCTCCTCGAACGCCCTGGCCGATGAACAAAACCTTTCTCCGATCGAGGGGTTGCGTGCCTTTAAAAAGAAAGTTTTCCAACACGACTATTGATGTCCGGAATTCAATGTCTCCTCGAACACAAAGCCTTCGTTGAGAAACAAAGCCTTCCCTTGCCCCCCGGCCGCATTTCTTTTTAGGAAAGTTTTCCAAACATCACATAAATGCACATAAAAGGAATATACCTTCCTTTCCTTACCCTCGCTGCCCTCATGGTAAATAGTTTGTCGCTGCTTTCGCTTTGCTATTTCATGTCGCTCTTGTCGCTTCTTATCGCACTCTTTGGGGATTTTTCTTTGTCAGCTCTAGCCTTCTTGGAAATTCTTTCCCCTTTTTCCGCTACATTTTCGGCTTTAGCTGGAAAATCACTCTTTATGCTGCTGCATTTATCCTTGTGATGCTCTTTCTAACCTTGGTTAGAAATTTTCTTTTTTTTACTGCTGCATCTTCTAGTTCCAGCTGAAATTCCCTTTTCTTTTCTTCTTGCTGCTGTTTTTTTCTTTTTGCTCCATTTTCTAGCTTCAGTCGAAAATTTCTTCTTTTTGCCGCCGCATTTTCTTTTGTTGCGTGCACTTATACATTTTTCTTTTCTTTTACATGCATTTTCCCTCTCCCTTTTTTCTTTTCCTTTTTCTTTCCTTTTTCAATATTATTCTTTTTTTCCTTCTTTCTCTTTTTTTCCTTCTTTTTTTTCTTTTTTTTCTTTTTTTTCCTTTTTTTTTCTTTTGCATGCTTGCCATTTTTATTTTTAGTTTGCATGCTTATTATTTGTTTATTCTTTTTCTCTCTTTTTTTTCTTTATTCTATAATTCTTACCTTTGCTGCCTGAATTTCCTAGCTTTTCTGCATATTTTGTGGCTGATCTGCTGGGGATATCACTTTTCCCTTGCCTTTAGATGGATGGTCGTCGAATTTGGTTAACAAAATTACTTTTGTTAACCAAGCTTTGGGGGCCATTTTGCAATTTCGAAACCCAGACTTAAGTGTCGCAATTTAACTTTGAGGGGAAAAAGAAAATTCGCTCCCTCCCAGTGTGTGAGAGAGAGAGAGAGAGGAGGGCTCAGCCCTTCTCTTCTTCATTTTCTTCTTCACTCCCTCGCGCCATGTTGCCCGCTTTCGCTTCTTCCATTTTTGCTCCTTTCTCATTTTTCTTCCGTCCATTTTTGTGTTTTCTCTAGCAGATGGCTTCTTCATCGCGATCCAGGAAGGGTTCTGGCGCACCTGCACCGCGAAAGGATGAAGGAATTTCCTCCTTTGATCCGAATAAAATCAAGTATCACTATTCTAAGGATGATTGAGCAATATTCTCCGCGATCATGTGTAATCTTCCACCCACGTCCAATCTTCCACCCACTTCCTCTTAGAATTTTCTTTCATTTTAGAATGCTTATGCTGCGTAATATTTATTCTGATGATTCCGCTTATGATTTTAGCACTGCTTATTTGACCCTACTATGCATGGTTTATACTATAAATGCAATTGGGGCTATATGATGCATGTTTTAGGCTAAACATATTTTTATATGTTATATGCTCATGAGATGACTTTTTCAAATATAATGCAATTTTTTCTCTCACACATTTTCTGGGCACATTTTTCTGATGAATGCAGGACAAAATGTATATATTTTATGCCCTAAAATTCATTTCTCATGCATGCTTATGTCAGCAGGACGAGTAAATGTCTTGAGAATATTTTCTTTCATGATTGGTGACATTTTACTCTTTTTTTAAAACCATAACGCATAAGCTTATTAGACAATAAATGCAAATGATGGATGCATACACTACTTTATTTGATGCAAATGCAATGCATAAAAATTATGGGATGCTTGCTAACATGATACATGGGCATTCTTTATTTTATTATGCATGCAAAAATGTAAAAATGCAGTATATACCTTCAAAATGCAAAATACATTTTCATAATGCCTAAGATGCAAAAATACACATTTGGATGCAAAAAGATATATATACTTTTTTTCTTTTTTTATGCATGCAAAAATGCAAGTAATGTAACATATACCTTTTAAATGCAAAATATACTACGCTTTTTTTATTTATTTTTTCATTATGCCTACCATGCAAAATAAAAGATGCATTATTATTTTATGGGATGCTAAAGATGCAAAAATAAATAAAAATTATTTCCTTTTTTTTACATGCGAAAATGGTGTATTTATTATGAAATGCATCACAGGAACTAATATGCTGCAACTTTATGATTTACCAAATATGATACATGCAACATGTTTATTATTTATCATTA
>CM028377.1:61588284-61621318 GCA_013146195.2 Codonopsis lanceolata | reverse complement strand
TCAGTCGAGGAAACACAAACCCGCATAAACTCTCAATCGCTGCCGCATTTCGACTATCGTCGGTTATTTACCTTTTGACTTTAGCAAGTCAACCACTATATCACATCTCTAAAAGTGTTTTAGTCTTAATGTGGTCTCTCATACACATCTAGACTCTCTCACGAGTCAAACGAGCAATCAACCAAAGAAGAAATGCGAGCTCAGACGCACGCAATTCAAGCTAACCGGAATCTGGATCTTACATCCTCTCCCTTAAAAGAATTCGTCCGAATTCTAGATCAGTATCTCAAACCAATGCTAGGTCATCACCTCAACATGGAATACCCAGACACCACTACTTGTCTCACAATCCCGAGTAAACACTCGATGCTCAAAACCATAAACCTAGACTCCGCCTCCGAGTCTACCATCACAATGACCAAACTGTATATGAGGATCAAACTACCGTGATCCCAAACTCGGGTTTCAAAACCTCTTAATAGGCACAACCACATAAAACTCTTTAGATTGGAAATAATATGACTCATATTCGAGTCGCGAAAACACATATGAACAGTACTAACCAATCTCGTACACAAACCCCAAAGTTTAAAAGATAACAAGTTTAAGCATACCATAAACATTCAGTTACCGAAACTATTTGTCCCGGGGCACATCATCAACTGAAGGAACACAAACTTTACTCTTGAAAGTCGAAAATCCATCTTGGTTCATCGTGAACTCGCACTCTTATCCCCACTCGAACCACAAACCTAGACTCGCCTCCGAGTCTACTATCTTGCAAATCAACCAAGGAGGTAAAACCATACTACCAAAAATCCCACATCCACAAGTTCGGAAATTTTCAATAACCATAATACCAAGCACTTAGGTTGAAAATATCTTGACTCATACTTGAGTCGCACAGCATTCACAAATTCCATGACTAATTAATTTAAGCATGTGAATTCCAAATATATCCTCGGAGTGTATTCAAAGACTCTATAAACATAAGTCTCCCGAAACTATTTGCTTCGGAGCTACAACATGAAATATAAATACAAGAATTCAAAGTCATGAGAGGTAAAAATGGCCGATAGAGCAATTCACAATTTAAGGAAGAGTGTTCCAAAACACACTTCTAAACAAATAAGTTAACATTCAGGATCATGCAAGTCATGCTCGCAACTTCCAAATCATAGACAATGCATATAAGGGCATCATGTGAAAATTATTCCATTTATTTTTCTTTCCTTCTGGTAAGAGGTTTAGTCAATTTCTAACCTGCTTACTACCAATCCTAGTCCACCAACGAACCTCTTTTGATCACCAATTTAGGGTACCGGCTAAATTGGATTTCAAAAGCTTTGCAAGGATGCGAAGGGTTATGAGAAAAATCTTAAGCATCCTTTACTACAGTCTCACATAATCATGCAACAGTGTAATCATGGTATATTCACAAGGCATGAGAATCAAGATTTTATCATGCTATACATTAAACAAATTACATTGCTTACTAATGCATATAAGCATGCTCATACTCAAAAACAACTATTTCCGTTAGACATATGTATTACTTTTGCAAACCATGTCTTTTCTTTTAACAAAATGCATCTACCATGCATACTCACATAAAAGCCATATGTTAATTCCCATCACAAATACAATACATGTGTTAATACTAGTCATGCTTATATTCTACATACAACATTTACATTTCACCCATAAATTAATCCTCAAGCGAATGCTAAGATTCCTATATTTAGCAATGCTACATGTATACACATATATCATGTAAACGGGATATGCAATTACCAAGTATCATCATACTTTAACGCATATACTTTATGTAATTCATGCAATTTATGCAACTCATATAATCCATATATTTCGTGTAACTCATAACCATGCATATTGGTTAACCAAACAACCATTACAACACAAGTGATTGCCAATTCAATCGTGCATAATCATAACACAAAACCGACAAAACATACTCATAAATTTCCATCGTGGTAATTCACTAAGCAATGGAAGTTCTAACAATTACCAAGGTCCGTATATCGAGTATACTCGCCTAATAATATTTTCATAGTAAACTCAAGGAAAAGAGTTAATATTTACTCTTGTACACACAACCATCAAAACTCCGTAAAGTTTATCATTACCTTAACCAAAATCTTGTCTTCGACAAAACACACACGAAATACCCTCGCGTGGTAACGGCACCCTATTAGTCGCGATTTAACGGTATACTTACTCGTAATAATAATCCTTCTCAAAACCACTAAGTATCGATCGTGCAATTCAAGCGCGTCCTACTCGCATAAAATCACACAACAAAGTACAATTATTTTACTGTACACATATCTCTATAGGGCATACAAATTTAACGCACCACTAGTATTTACCACTAGTAGCATTAACACATATTCAATATTCACATATGTATAACATCGCCATCCATGTAGGCTTACATAACCGTATTACCTTACTGCAATCGACTGTCTACCGACGAGTCAAAATTTCAACCAAAACCGTAAACCAATCCCATACCGGGACATCCTCCTCAATAATAACCATAAATCGAGGAAACAAAAATAATTAATTCTCAACACACAATGCAATGTATGTATCAATGCGTATGAGATACCGATACAACGTGCACTCATAACAGCGATAATAGCAACCATAATATCCGTATACTGAATTACCTCCTATCCAAGGTAGGTCTCAAAGCTCCGCAATGGCCAACCGCCATGCACGCATACAACCTCAAACCTTAGCTCGTCTATAACCATTTCACTAGGGGTCACTAGACTGCTTATTAGCGCTCTTAGAGTCATTAATCCTCAATTTAAGGCAATCCATTCTAATGTGATCACCACCATCGACTAAACACTTGTCTATATTGTTCCAACACCTACACTCGGTGTCCTATTTCTCAAACGAAATTTATATAATAAATTATCACCTTTTCATCTATGATTTTAGGTAAAAGTATCACTCCGCTTACTATTCCACGGATTTGCCTACACAGTTTCAGGAGGTACCGACTGCCCTCTAACCCCATGATCAACCTTAATATTCCCTGAGGTCCTCTCTCAGGTGCGTTCCTTAACATTTAACTTTTCTCATAAATATAAACCACAGCCCCTAGATAATCCGTAAGCTGTTATGGAATAAATTGCCCGTAACACCTCATCCTTAATCCTTAACTCTTTCACAATTTATGGAGTCTTCCTAGTCTCATTAGGTACTAAGTGTGCTACTCCAATGCACTAACTCTGTGATCTTCACTTAAATATTAATTCGCAATATCATCATATTTGCCACCAATTCTCCGGTGGACTCTCATTCATGGATATTACTAGTACCACCTTATACATATCAACATTGGCACCTCTACTAGTGCTAACCTCTATTCTAGTTCAAACATCTTAACATGCTATAACTCTCGACGTTAAGATATAATAAATCACACAAAACCAACCCCCAAAGCCAAGGAACCTATCCCGGCTGAAAGCTAAATTTATAATCATAGCTCTGATACCAACTGTGACGACCCGACCCGGATTTCAATACGAAATCCCAAGGTCGTGCCGCCGGAAAGCAAATAACAACAATCAAGTAGCAAATAATGGGTAGGGCCATAACGGCGATACACCGACAACTCAAAACATACGCGGAAGCAAAATATAACATAGCAGTGGCGCCCGAGCTAACAAGCTCAAACTAAAACAACCAAAGAGATAGTAAATCTCTCGGTCCAAAAATTCGACTCGCGTGCCGCAACATTGGGCACGTAGAACAAACTCCCTGTTATGCAATTCAATATAGAGCATAAAATAAACCAAGTCATCGGCGGCTACCACGAACCCAACATTAAACTAAGTCTAAGACTCTAGTCTAACAACTCGACGGCTAAAACATGCCGGAGAACAAACATCATATTAAACTAGCAATTTAACATGCTAAACATAACACCAATTAACCGCGCACGACTAAAACCAGTCGGCTGCCAACAAAATAAGTACTAACAGTTATATGTACTAATAACCAGAAAATATATGAAAGTTTAACTACTAACATATAACAAGCACAACCACCACCGGTTGGCTATCAAAAGAATAGGCTAACCACATCATTACAACATTACAAATACATCAAGGTTTGCTACCCAAATCATGAAGTTTACATAACTTCATCTTCCCAACGACCTCACCAAAAACAAAGCCAACAACTAAGTAGCAACCTTTCCAAAAGAATTCCTTGCCACGTAACCTTCTTGATTTACTTGGATCCGCTCGGCGACTCGGATCTAGGGAATCACAACCAACAAATAAAAGTAAGTCACAATGACTTAGTAAGTTACTAACCGTAACTTCCTATCATGGCATAATACTCAATCATAAATCACATCATGCTATCGTCATGAAATAACCTTATATAAAAATCATGTTATGGCATCCATGCTCAACATAAATAAAACATGTTATCATTGTAGTATAACATTTCATTAAAATCCATGTCAAGGCAATTATATGCTTAACGATCATAATTCTTGTTATTGATATAACATAGCCTTCCGATGATTTACATGTCAAGGCATATAAACTTAACAACAATAATTCTCGCTTTTAACATAATGCCATATCCGAATAATAATCATGATAAAGCATATTAACATAACAACAAGTAATTCATGTTATTGTTATAACATAGCCTTCCCATAATATTCATGTCAAGGCATATAACTTAACCATAATGATCTATACCTTTGGCATAAAACCACATTCCAATAATACTCATGTGATAGCATACATGCTTAACAACATTAATCCATATGTTATCTATTAAGTATAACATGTAAGAAACCAAAACAAACATCATATCATATCCAATTCACCAAGCACGTTATTCACTTAAGCACTTGTGAAACAATTCATGTATAAGGGATATGATACCATTACCCAAATTCCTCGCGTGTCGCTCTGCAAAAACACGTGCAAAACCTTTATGTGCCCTCGATATCCTCTCGTAGATATCGACGTCCCCGATCTCCGCCGAGTTCCATAGTTATCAAAGTCATGTGTATTACTACAACTAAGATAAACTACTTCCCCACCGTGGCCATCGATGGAGGGGTGTGTGCAAACCCGCACGGCGATCCATCGCGATCACGAATCTCACAATTCGTGAAGACGATGTATCGTCCCACCAAAACTCAACCAAACCGACTCACTGGACTCAAAACCCAAGCACAAGTAATATATACTCATATGCTCAAAACAAGTAGGTAAACACTCTACTATCAAACTAGTCATGCAATTCGTCCACAACTAGCATAAACAACACAACCGAGAATCATATAAGTTCTCATAATCAAGTGTGCTTCACACACTTCAAAACTTCTTGGAGGCTCGACCTCCATGAATTCTACCCAAAATTCCGTAGGACTTAAAATTATAGTTCCTAGGATTCATACTAACCCAAAGGTTAACTCCGTTGAGTTCAATCTAAGTTTTCCGAAAATTCAAGGATGAGAAGCTTAGGCTTCATCAACCCCTATGTTCATAACTATCGCCCAAAACCACAATCCCAATGTTCAATATACTCATATAAACCCAACAAACTAATTAACAATGCAACTTAGAATAATTTAGCCATCTTGTGCATAATATCATCCAAGTCATCATACCAATCATAACGTTCAATTCATGATTTAAAATTCACCACATGGTTCAATATGTTCTATTAAGCTTGTAAAACATATTAATCAAGCTAACATCATTAGATTGCAAGCTAAAACCAAATTTGGGCAAATCACCCTCCAAGCATCTCAACCAAACCAATTTCAATACTCATGGTTAATCAACACAACTAAGTTCAATAAACTCCATTAAACATGTATAACATGCTAATTAGGCTTACCATCATTTTTAACAAGCCAAATACAATTTGGGGAAAATCCCTTCAAGCATCTTTGTCATCCAAGCTCAATACCCATAATCAATTCATATAGCAAAGTTTAATATACTCTATTAAGCATATAAAACACATTAATCAAGCTTACATCATCAATTTGCAAGCTAAAACAAAATTAGGGCAAAACACCCTCCAAGAATCTCAACCAAACCAACATCAATCTTCATGAAAAATCAACATAATCAAGTTCAATAGGCAATTTAGAACATGAATTTCACATAGGCATGGTCTCACATAGGCCAATCAAGCTCTAACATCAACTTGAAATCCTAGGGTTCATACATTTCTAGAAACCCTAACAATGGCTTCCATTGACCCACATAGCACACATGGTTGATTCCCTAGGGTCAATGGAGCCTAAAAAGAAGAGGAAGGAAGGTAGAAACTTACCAAAGCTTAGCCCTAACAAAATTTGAGAATTGTGCCCTAACAATGGTGTCTCCTCTTCAACTTGTAGGTAGAATGGGGAAGATGAAGACTCCATTAATGGCCTCCAAGCTCAGCCCTTCAAGACCCACGAATTTCCTCTTCAAGCTCTCTCTCTCAAGCCCCTTGAGTGCTCCCGAAATTTGCAAGAAGAGAAGAAGAGGAAGAAATTTTTTGGCCAGAAATATGGAGGAAGAATGCGGCGATTTTGGGTTATATATGGGGATTAACTTACTAATTACCCCACTAATCAACTCCTAAATCTCCTAATAGATGTTAGGATTAGTTTAGGTTAAGTAATTGGGTCAAAGTGTGGTTTAAAAATGGGTTAATTGGTCAAACAATTCGGACAAATCAGAAAAAGGGACAAAATCGCGACATTCTGCCACAGGACCCCTTGCGGTCGCATTGAGCATGGGTGATGCGACCGCATCACCCTATTTCAGCAAATTAGGGTTTTTGTCCATCTTGCTCGATCCGGCCTCTCCGCGTGCGTTTCGAGTCTAAATGCTTGAAATGGCTCACAATTGAACCCTTGAAGTCCTCAAACATTAAACTAGTCCATCCAAGTCTCAAACCAATTTTAAAGTAGGTCTAGACTCCCATAAACAACGAAACCGAAACAACACGGGGCAAAACCGACGCAAGACGTAACTACTTGCTATCTAAGCGTCGAATGAAACCACAAACCGACGGGTAATAACCCATGATTGTAAACACTTATTAGGGCTACAAAATAGGCCTGAATGCCTCTCAGATGATGCTCAACAGATAGGGAAATAGGCTCGAAGAGGCGAGGCGGCTCCATCTCAAACTACGCGATAAGGAGAATTGCAATTCTCGAGGCGTCAAAACTTCACGAGACTTATGGAATACATCCAATTAGAAGTCTAACACATCTAAACATGTTATTTAACCATCATGTAAAGATCTGGGACCAAATCGAGGTCGAAACACAAAACCCGCATAAACTCTCAATCGCGCCGCATTTCGACTATCGTCGGGATTCACGACCTTTGACTTTAGCAAGTCAACCACTATATCACATCTCTTACAAGTGTTTTAGTCTTAATGTGGTCTCTCATACACATCTAGACTCTCTCACGAGTCAAACGAGCAATCAACCAAAGAAGAAATGCGAGCTCTGCACGCAATTCAAGCTAACCGGGAATCGGGATCTTACAAGCAGGCTCCTCGAGCATGGTACAATGAGTTACGCCAAATTCTACTTGCCTCCGGATTCAAAAATTATGTGGGTTGACACATCAATGTTCATCCTTGATGCAGGGGGCACACCATATATCTCCTTATCTATGTGGATGACATCATCATCATTGGGAACCAGCCCGTTGTCGTTCAGACCTTCATCTCCCTGCTCGCTACTCGTTTCTCACACAAGGAACTTGGTGACCTTCATTATTTTCTCGGTGTTGAAGTTGTTCTGCAAGATGGTCTCTTGCTCTCCCAGTGCGATTATATTACATATCTACTCGCCCGCACAGGCATGATAGATACACGCTCTAGTGACTACTCCCCTCGCCAACTCTAACAATTCAGTTGGGCACTGCTCTCACCGACCCTACAGAGTTTCGGGCTGGGGAGCCTTCAGTATCTATCTCTCACTCGCCTTAATGTTGTCTATGTCGTCAACAAACTCTCTCAATTCATGCATAGGCCGACCACTGAGCACTGTAATGCATACAAACGTGTTTTATGTTATCTATGTCGGTTTATTAATGATGGCATTCTTCTTCATCGCTAGTCTCCCCTCGCTTTTCATGCGTTCACTGATGCTGACTGGGCAGACAACAAAAATGATTACACTTCCACTAGTGCCTGCATTGTTTATCTTGGAAGCAACTCAGTCTCTTGGAGCTTTAAGAAACAATGCACTGTTGCTCACTTCTCGACTGAAGCTGAATACCGAATTGTGGCCGCCATTGCTACCGAGGTACGCTTGATAGTATCTCACCTCGGCGAGCTGGGCATCACCCCTTCCTCATAACCTGACATTTGTTGTGACAATGTGGGTGCCACTACCCTGTGCTCCAACTTGTTCTTCCATACTCGCATGAAGCATGTGGCCCTGCATTTTCAATTCATTCGGCAACAGGTTCAAGACGGGCTCTTACGGGTTTCCCATGTCTCCTCGGCTGATTAGTTAGTCGATTCCCTTACCAAGCCACTTACTCGCCAACATTTCCAGCTATTACTTTACAAGATTGGTCTCTCCTCTCAGGTATCCATCTTGCGGGGTTATATTAGAGAATAATATTTGTAATTATTATTAGTGATAAATATCATAGATAATTCATTTCCTTGTATAGCTTTTTCCTTATTATAACCCATTCCTTGTATAGGTTTCTTGTACCATACTCCTTGTGGAACCCTAATTGTAACTCCCTATATAAATAGGGATTCAATCAATGGAAGGTTATGCCGTTATTCATAATTATTGTAAATTTCTACACAATCTTTATTGACGATAAAGGGGAAGGAAAACAAAGAAAGGAGAATGCCATACATACGAATGTGGGATTGAAAAAAGAAAAACACACTAATCGCAGTAAGAATTTACGTGTCAATGTATCTTACATTGTGTCACCTAATGTGTAGTTTATGGGCTATAAAAATCAAAATAGAGAATCAAAATTAATGTATCACATCTACTACAGCATCATGTGACACCTCATTTGATATAAAAAATTTGGGATAAATTAGAGTCGGTCCACTTTGTTAAATTTTCAATCGCTACAGTACTCTGTGTTTTTTAACTGGAAAAAGTCATTTTTTGGGATGAAAAGACTACGATATCCTTAATAAGTCTGAGGCGCGCTACAAATCACTTACTCAAGTGCATCACGCTGCATCAATTTTTACACCATGATGCATTAATTTAATTACCTGATCTAATTTTACATGGCACTACACTAATTTTTTGCATCACGATATTTCAATTTTAATTATATAATCCATTTTTTCATCATGCTACATCAATTTTTACACCGTGATACATCAATTTAATTATCTAATCCAATTTTACATCGCGTTGCAAAATCGTAATGAATTAGACCATCCTTCTCCTCTGTTGTAAACCTTATTCTTCATCTTCCTCCTCCGCCTTCGTTCCTAATACTGATCAAAAATCCTCCAATACAGCACCGGTCCATTACAGTTTCATACTTAATGAATCAGAAAAATTGTTTACTTTGGCGCCGCCCCCCCTAAAACCCCCCCACGTAGGGGCGCTGTCCCCTCGATTCTCGTGACCTAACGCGATAAGTCGATCATCGTTTCGTTGTGCAATAATCGTGATTTTTGAACTCCAAATTATTGGTCGGAGTTATTGAATTGCGAGTCGATTCACTTTCCAAAGTTTTCAATTGCTCCAGTCCCATTTTTTTCAACCATAAAATAACACTTTTGGGGGCAAAAAGACGACGATACCCTTAATGAGTCAGATGTGCGCTACAAAAATGTATCGTGGTGCATCGATTTTTTCACCACGATGAATCAATTTAATGAACCTGAGGCGCGTTACAAAAATGCATAACGGTGCATCAATTTTTGCACCGCGATGAATCAATTTATATAGAATCAATTTTAATTACAAAATTTAAATTTTGCACAATGATATATAAATTTTAATTACCTCATCCAATTTGCATTACGCTGCACCAACTTTATGTACCGCGATAAATTAATTTTTGCACCGCGATACATGAAATTTTATCCAATCCAATTTTGCACCACGACACAAAATTATAAAGAACCAGACCACATCGTGCACCTTCTTCTTCTTCCATCTCCTCCGTCATAAGACTTCTTCATCATCCTCCTCTGTCTTCGTCCTACTGAAAAATCCTTCAACTCAGCACAGATCCATTACAGTTTCGTACTTAATGAATCAAAAAAATCGTTTACTTTTCAGGGGCACTGCCCATCAACCCCCGCATTCGTTGCCTAACAATGGTGATTTTCGAATCCAATGTGTTTGTCAGAGCTGTTGAAGGAGACAATGACATTTTCTGAATAATATTTTGAAAAATGGTCTTTTGTGGTTGGAAAAAAAATACAGGAAGGATTACAAATTTTGAAAAAGAGGCCGGCCATAATTTCACCCCAGAAAATTGATAATCTTTTGGTTCAACCCTCCGAACAGTTTCCTATTTGAGTAAAATTCTGGTCGGTCTCTTTTTAAAAGTTTTTAACCCCAAAAGTTCATAGTTTTTTTTTTCAACTGCAAAAAACCACTTTTCGAAATATTGTTCTGAAAATGCTATCGTCTCCTTCAACAGCTTTGGCAACACACTTTTTGATTCAAAAATCATCATTGTTTCGCAACCAAATGGGGATCGACTTGCCCGGTCAGATCGTAGGGGTCGAGGTGGTAGCGCCTTTTGGTGGGGGTTCGGGGGCAACGCCCCCAAAAGGTAAACATTTTTTTAATTTATGAAATACGAAACTATAATTGATCTATGATGGGTTGTGATTTTTCGATAAAGACGAAGATGGAGGAGGATGAGGAAGAAGAAAATGGCTTACGACAGATGAGATAGAAGAAAAAGGTGGATGACGTGGTTTGGTTCTTTATGATTTTGTATCGCGGTGCAAAAATATTGGATTAATATATCGCGTTGCAAACATTGATGTATCGAGGTTCAAACATTGATGCATTGCAGTTCAAACATTAATGTATCGCAGTTCAAACGTTGATGTATTGCGATGCAAAAATAAACTAGGCAATTAAACTGATGAATCGCGGTTCAAACCTTAATGTATCGCGATGCAAAAATTGACTAAACAATTAAACTGATTAATGGCGGTGCAAAAATTAATTTAATAAAATTTATGAATTGCAGCTCAATAGTCAATGCACTGCGATTCATTTCGTATAGCGCCTCATGCTCATTAAGGTATCGTATTCTTTTTACCCCCAACGTATCTTTTTCCGGTTTGAAAAAAAACCCATGAGACTTGAGCGATTGGAACTTTTAAAAAGTGAACCGACTCGTAATTTTTCCATCCTATTTTTGGGAAAAGGGGTTGAAAAAGTTGTTGGGCTTTCCTATCTCTATTTTACATAAATGCACAATACATTTCAATGATGGCCTACTACAATTTTGGGCCATAAAATGGGCTTAGCCCATGTGAACAAGTCAGACCAAATGGTTGTTATGGCTGGAAATGGGTCGCAACCTCTGGGTTTCAGTTGGCGGAGACGCCATTTTAGCAATTCTTGATTCCCAACATTTGCAAATTTCCGCCGGATAATCAACCAATTCAGGTAGCTCAAACTTCTCTCTCTCTCTCCCTCCTTCCTTATTTTTCTTCTTTAAATTTTGTAGGAAATATTTAGTTTGGTCTGTCCTTGTTAAATTGATCGATTTTAACCGTATATCGAATTGAAGCTTGGTAAGTTAATGGGTTGTCAAAAGAATTACTTCTGTTTATTATCGATTAGAAAAAATTGAATTATGTAGTTGTTAATTGGGCATCATTCAAAAGATAGATTTTCATGTCCGGGATTAAATACAAGATTTTAATGAGTGGTATGTGCTTAATTTGAATTCGTATTTGTTGTATGTTTGGATTTCACTTTCCAGATTCGCTGGCTTGTATTTTCAAAGCTTCAGTTATTGTTCGCGTGCGTGTGTGGTTGGTCCTTTGTTTGCCTATGCAAATGAAACCCAATTAAGTGTTGTGCTAACAAGTGACCTTACAATCCAAGAATAGAAATACTTTGAATTCCAGTATTTCGAATTCGAATGCAATTTTCCTGCTTTATAATTAGATATCTTGAACAATTTCCATTCAAAAGATAATCAGTACTGCTTTCTGCAGTTCTGCTCATTCATTTGTGTCTGTGCCTGTGATGCCGGTTTAAGTGGCACATGCCGCACTTGTAATTTGCCTTATCACAAGTAGCTTGTTATGTCTAGTCTATGATTGATGAGTTTGATCTCTTGTTCTTGTAATACTTCTTCCGCCGTAAATTGGCTACAAGGATTCTTGTTCTATTTGAGAAGTTCTAATATCAACTGATGAACCCTTAAATCAAATTATTATTTCATCGGTTATGATTAAAGGGTCCTTGTTTAGAAGTCTAACATTTTCAAAATAAAATTAATCTGTCATAAATAGCCTTCATTAAGTTTAATTTAGTAAGTATAAATTTGGAAAAAAAAAAGATTAGTTTCTCAAATAGAATTATGTAAGTAGTTTTTTTTTTAAAAAGGTTTTAGCTGAACAGAGGGGTAGCAAATTGAGTATCTTTTGTTGGTACCTTATCCCAAGCTGAGCCAATTCTTAGTTTGTTAAGAATTATTGTAATGATATAGTTCATCGTCCATAGATCTGAAATGAATTGTTTCAAAATTCTTTTGACAATAAATTATCAGTACCACCTACACATTTTCATCTTTATATTTGAATGAGAATTGAGATACTCCTAGTGCCCCCCCACCCACAACATTCAGAAATCACTTTGATTCATATGATTCTCAAGCTCATGCAAATATACCTTCTCTTTTCTTATTTTAAAATCATAATAGTTTAAAAGCATTATTTTAAATTGTTGTTGCAGTTAACTGGATAAGCCCAATATGGCAGCCGAAACAAACAGTGAAGGTGCCAAGGCACTCGATCTTGTAGATGATACTCCAAAAGTTCAAGCAGACAATGAGCCTAATGTGGAAGATCCAAAACATTCGGATACAACTGAGGAGAACGCCATGCCCTCCTCCCAGGAAGAGGTAAATACATTCGGCATTATTTGCCATTGATTCTGTTTGAATAAGGTGCTGCTCCAAAGGTCAAACACGTGTGAAACATATTTCTCCATGTTCAAGAGTGGTCCAACATTAGGATGAAACATAAATCTGCTAGAAAAAATTTATGTATCGACTTTTTTGAGAAACTTGAAAGCATTCCCCTTGCTCAAACTTTGTGATCCTGCTAAGAGCTCGTTCATGCGTGCTCCAACTTTAGGATGAAACATGAATTTGCTAGAAAAAAGTTTCTGCATCAACTTTTCTGAGAAACTTGAAAGTGTTCCCCTTGCTCAAACTTCGCGATCCTGCTAAAAAAAAGAAGAATGTTTTAATATCATTATGATTCTGCAGGAGGAAGTAATCAAGAAAAAGTATGGAGGATTATTACCAAAGAAAACCCCATTAATATCAAAGGTAATTTCGTAATTCTCTTTTCTGGATTGTAACTGATAGTTTTCTTTGCTGTTTCTTAACTTAATCCACGACTTCTGCCATACAAATTTCCAGGATCATGATCGAGCTTTTTTTGATTCCGCTGATTGGGCATTAGGAAAGGTACTTGGTCAATTTAACTAAAAAACTTGACCTTCCTATGAGGGATTGACACAATTATCAGGTGTTAAGGTGTCAAGTTCAAGTCTAAGTCTAACATAATACCTCTGCTTTTGGCAACGTACAACAGCAAGGAGCACAGAAGAGTAAAGGGCCATTGGAGGCACTCCGCCCGAAATTGCAGGTATTTGTTAGTCTATCGTCACTCCCAGGGGTGGAGGCACTTGGAGTATAAAGGGGGCTATTTTGAGAAAGTTGCACTTTTATACTTAAGTTCTAAATTTTTGAAAAAATAGAATATTTTAGTAGTTTAGAAGACTTTGCCCACCTTTCCTTGAGAAAATAACTACACTACATAGGAATTTCGCCCCCACTTTTGGTCGCAATGGAACGAAAAATTGATCGGTAGAATTTTATATAATTGATCTAAATTAACACTTTTAATTCACTTTGGCCTTTTTTTTTTTTATAAGTCTTCACTTTGGCCTTAACGGGGCATCTCTATAAATTTAATTTCATACAAGTTATGCCCTTAATTAGAAAAAAAAATTAATGTGTTTTGTCATTACTTATCAATATATGTGTATGTGTGTGTCTGTTTGTCATTACATTTTAGAATGTAACTCCCTCAGTCCCAAAAAAGGGGCCTGCCTTATTTCAGTTTGTCCCCTGATAAAAATTCCAGTTTCTAAAATTTAATCTATAAATGTCCACTCTTTTTTTTTCAATTTTTTTCTTTATCTGGAAATTTGATAACTTCTGTTACACGTCATGCAAAAAAGATTCAATATATGTCGTGAAAGTTTTGACTTTTCAGATGAAGTTTTTATTTGGAATGGAGGGAGTTTAATTTTCGCCCCTTATCATAAACTTGTGCTTCACCCTGGTCCCTGCCTCTCTGTATTCAAAACTTTCTTAATTATAGCAAACAGCTAATCTCACTTACATTTGTATCAGCCTACACCCCACCAGCAAGTTCGTTCAAGACGCTCAGCTTATGCCCCTGCCGATGAAGGTGAAGGTATTTCCAACCCATTTTTGCAGTTTCTAAAAATTGTTTCAAAGCAAAGAGAGGGAGTGACCGATTGACTGAGAGACTCTGTATATTGTTCCTGTTCATAGAGGCTCATCCTTCACTATGTTTTGGCAGTAGATGGTGTCGGTGATGCAAATCATACTGCTTCGGAGGGTCAGAGCTCCCAATTAGAAGCTGGCAACAATGATGACACTCATTCTAAGGATCAAAGGGGCCACAACTAACTAGTCATGAAATTACAATACCATCATATTGGTGAAGTGGCAATTGAGTAGACCTTGTTGCAGTGCTGGTATGAATAAGCTCTTTGTAACAAAATTTGAGCTTGTTATTCTGAATACAAAACCCTCTGGAGGCCCTTAATTTGGAAAATCATAACCTATCTTGCTACCAAGCGTGAAAGACTTGATTAGGAAGGGCTGGCTACATGCGCAAACTATACTAGTGTACCAAGAGAAACCTGTATTTCCACGAGTGTGTGTGTGGTACTTAATAACGGCTCTTGATTTTTCCTTGTGCGTCCTCTGTTTTTATGTTTTAAATGTCTACTTTGATCAGCAGTTTGAGAGTTTTCTTCTTTAAACCAAAGAGGTACATAAATTCCGATTTGCTCATTAGGAAACCAAATTTGAGTAGCTCGTCGTCATTTAGTTGCTACTTTCTCCTGGGCACCTCATTTAGGAAAGAGTAGGGCTTCGGTAAGACCGTCTTACGGATCTTAATTCGTAAAATGAAGTCTCACTCTCTCTTAGTCTTAATCCACCAACACACGGTGTGTCAGATAAAGAAGATCTGTCTTACAAGTGCTATATATAAGTTCGTCTTATCCAAATTTTTGTCTTAGAAAATTCATGATTATTATTTTACTAATTTTTATCTTTTTTGACTTAGGAATATCATAAGTAGCAAAAGCAAAGTAAGCTTGTGGTAGGGAGGTGTTTTGTATTCACTATTTACTTTTTTTGCATCAAAACTCAAAAGTTGGTATAGACAGGTTTAGTGTGAAAGAGTTTACAAGACCACCGAAGAGTAACATTAACATCGAGTGAAATGATGTTCATACATACTACCCCTCCGTTTCTAAGTAATCGTTTTGACTTGACATACAAGTTAACAAAAAATCAGTCGACTCTGTTATAAACTATCAATATTGATATAATATATAGTTTTCTTTAAAACTCTTGTACTTGTTGTCATAATTAAAGTAAGAAATTAAAAGTAAGAATAAAGAGATAAAAATATTTTCTTAAAAAGAAAATTTCAAAAACGTAACAATTATTTTAAAACAAACAAAAAGAAAAAAAAAACATGATAATATTTAGGAACGGATGGAGTATGAGTTTCATTAATGGAGCAATTGAAATGTTATGCGTTCTTCGTATATTTAAAAAAAAAGTGTATCAATGTCTTTTATATCAACTTTAATTATAACTTGATATGAAAACTTCACCAATTTAGCATTAAAAGTAAAAAATAAAATCTTTTTGTATGTATGTAATAAATGATAAAAAAAATAATGTGTAATTCACGTATCAACAAGGAATCATACTTGTATATCAAAAGAAGAAAATAATGTGTAATTTGTTTCTAAAAGTTTGATATCAAATGGATATATGATTTAAGAGTGCTTGTATAATAACATGGTGGTGAAGGTGAGAGAGATGAGACACTTGTGTTTGGTTGTTTGCCATGATTGTCGTAAAAATTGAACTTGTCATTTGATCTACCATATGAATTCGTTTTTGTTTCCGGTGGCATTGGACATATTAGGTTGTAGGAGCTTTGCTTAAGAATGATGCCGTCGGAGGAGCCTTTACCGATGAAGAAAGGTTTCGCCGAGGAGGGAGGTATGAGTTATGACGGGTGAATATTGAGGATGGTGATACTTTTACTACTGAACCCCTGAAATATTGTAATTATAATAACACCCCCATACCTACACACACACACTTAATGAAAAACATTACTAGTAACAGATTTTAACCATATCCGGTGGTGCTCCTTTTTGCGAAAAATTATAAAAATAATGATCGTCCTATTCGTAAGTAATCGATTTAATCAACCAACTTACAATATTTTAAATATGACCAACGTACTCATTAATTGGATGCGATGTGGTCCTTATCGTTAAAAGTTCATCCAATTTTGTAACAGAACTATTGATCTAAACTAACAAAGAAAGGATAATATAATTTTTTGGTCTCTGAACTATACCAATACAATGCATTTGGTCCCTGTATTTTTTTTTGTAATGTATTTGGTCCTTAAAATAGGTTTTTAGTAGGAGATTACCCCCTGACGAGGTTACCATCAGTAATGTTAGTGGTTCAAAATTTAAAAAAAAAAAAAGAAACAAGAAAAAAAGAAAAAGGGAATCGGTTCCATCGCCATCTCAATCTCCTATGGTAGTGCAGAAGTACTTAAGAGAATTTTGATCGGTCGTAAACCAGGTCCAACCATCCTTCTAGAAGAAGATCCGTTTGGACCAAGGGCTCTTGATACTCCTATTCCGTTGCCCTCTTGGTTCTCCGAGGAAGATCTCAAGTATAACGCTGACAAGTTCGACCAAAGGGGGTTTACCGGAGGGTTATCTCTCTACAGCCCTGCTCCAGCCATCTCCATCTCAGTCTCCATCTCCATCTCCGGCTACCTTCTGCTCCGGCCATCTCCATCATCACCGCCGCCACCGCCTTAGCAGTCCATCCACAAAATCATCATTCTTCAAACCCACCAAGTCAAACCCCGTTCCTAAACTAGGTAACTCAACGATTTCGCTCAATTTTTCTGACCCCGTTGCTGACAAGTCAATCCCAGAAACCAACGACACCAAGTCAAACCCCGTGGTTGCTTGTACGTCGCGTGGGGAATAGTGACACAGGACGAGGCAACGACCCATTTACCCCAATTGCGCATTCGTACCCCGCGGTAGACCGGGTGCTTGGTGCACACCAGTTGTTTGTCTTTTTGTCTCTTAGAGATGGAGAGAAAGAGATACGAAATTGTCTATTTGGAAGCAAAATGGACGAGGAAACAAGACTGAAGCAAATACAATGAGAGTGGTTGGGACATAGTAAGAATCACTAAACTGTGTTTCATTCAGTTCATGTCTATTAACTTATATGTTTGTTAATCTAAGACCTTGCTGCAGTGGGTACATGTCTCCAAAGTATGCAGGAGACGGGATTTTTCAAGAAAATCGATGTCTTCACCGGGGTTCGTCGGAAATTGTAAGTGGGAAGAAAAACAGAGGATTCTTTAGCGAAGACCACAACCACGCACAACCTTCTTGGACATGTAAGTATGTTAATAAGAAATCAAGACTATGTTCAGAATACTTGTATGTCAAAACAAGAATCATATCTGTGATTTCGTTTTTTATTTTTTTCTTCGAGCATGGAGACTCCATAGAGCGGCAGTCACGAACCGGTTGATTCATTTATAAGCGACTCGGCTGATACATTTGAAGTGCTAAGATTAATCCATGTGGGCTTATTATGTGTACAACAGAGTCCAGAAGATAGGCCAAGCATGTCTTTGGTCGTTATGATGTTGAGTAATGGGGGTAAATTGCCTGAACCTGAATAGTCTGGTTTTTATCATGAAAGCAGTAAATTTGGACCTGAAAGTTCATCAAGCATGCTCCGGACACATTCCACGAGCGACAAAACAGTTACATTACATCAGGCTAGATAGAAATAGAAAATATGTATTAATTATCTTGATTTTCCATCCCTAGACGTACAGTGAACAACACCAGAGGAAAATGTTTGATGCTCATTCTTCATCAGGCAAAAAATTCACCAAGTCTAGCGAAGGAGAGTGATCTGACACGTAGCTTGATTTTTGTATGTCTTAGCCCCGAAATTCAACCAAGCGATACTTGGGGAGATGGTACAAGAAGATAGCAACTGGAACGGTTGTTTGGGTAGCCAACAGAGAGAGCCCACTCAACGATACTTCCGATACATTAAGGGTGAATCAGCAGGGAATTCTAGCACTTTACAGCTACAATAGCATAATTTGGTCATCAAATGGATCGAGATCTATGAGTAATCCAGTGGCGCAACTTCTAGATACAGGGAATCTTGTTCTTAAAACTGAGAATGACCCAGAAGATTTCATTTGGCAAAGTTTCGACTATCCAGGAGATACTTCCCTGCCATAGACAAAGTTAGGAAATGACTTTGTGACCGGCCTAGATAGATATCTGACATCTTGGAAGAGCGCTGATGACACATCTCCAGGTAAGTATAAAATCTGGATGGATATACACAGATGTCATCTCCATCTCCGGTGGAGATGGCCGGAGATGGAGATGGAGATGGCCGGAGCAGGGGCTGTAGATGAGATGGAGATGGCTGGAGATGACCGATTCCATTTTTCTTTTTTCTTTTTTTTTTTAATTTTTGAACCACTAACATTACTAAGGGTAAATTTGGGTTTTAAAAAAAACATAACGGCAAAACTGACGGTAACCCCGTCATGGGGTAATCTCTTACCAAAAACCTACTTTAAGGACCAAACACATTACAAAAAAAATACCCCGACGCCCGAGAAATCCTCTTTAAGCCATGCCAACTTGCATCACGCGTATGCCACAACAATGCCTAGAAATGCCAAGCCAAGGTGTGCCATGCCTATGCCACAATGCCCAACCATGCCTAGCCATGCCTATGCCATGATGCCCAACCATGCCAAGGTGTGGCATGCCTATGCCCCGACGCCCGAGAAAGCCTCTCTAAGCCATGCTAACTTGCATCACGCGTATGCCACAACAATGCCTAGCAATGTCATGCCAAGTTGTGTCATGCCTATGCCACGATGCCCAACCATGCCTAGCCTTGCCTATGCCATGATTCCCAACCATGCCATGGTGTGGCGTGCCTATGCATCGACCCTCGAGAAAGCCTCTCTAAGCCATGCCAACTTGCATCACGCGTATGCCACAACAATGCCTAGCAATGTCATGCCAAGGTGTGTCATGCCTATGCCACGATGCCCAACCATGCCTAGCCCTGCCTATGCCATGATGCCCAACCATGCCAAGGTGTGGCGTGCCTATGCCCCGACACCCAAGAAAGCCTTTCTAAGCCATGCCAACTTACATCACGCGTATGCCACAACAATGCCTAGCCATGCCATGCTAAGGTGTGTCATGCCTATGCCACGATGCCCGACCATGCCTAGCCATGCCTATGCCATGATGCCCAACCATGCCAAGGTATGGCGTGCCTATGCCGTGACACTCGAGAAAGCCTCTCTAAGCCATGTCCACTTGTATCACGCCTATGCCACAACAATGCCATGCCTATGCCACGATGCCCAACCATGCCTAGTCATGCCTTGCCATGCTGCCAACTTGTGGCCTATGCCACGACACCCAACAATACTTAGCCACGCCTAAGTTTTTCCATTTTTTTAACTGATTCGTTTCTGACCGTATTTATATTAACTATTAGGCTTTCTAACCCTAAAGGGAATATTAGAGATTGATCGGACCGGAATCTTATTTTACGTTAAAGCAAAAAAAAATCGTATTTAATTTAGAAAAAATTGCGAGCCGGTCCACTTTTTGAAATTTTAATTTACTCCAGTACCGTGTTCTTTTTTTCAACCGGAAAATGACACTTTTGGGGGCGAAATAACTATGATTCCCTTAATGACCATGATGTGCGTGTAACGAATGACAAACCATTGAATCTCGATGTATAAGTTTATGTATTGCGGTGCATAGGTTTATATATCGCGATACAAAACCTATTTTTCAAATTTTATTTGTATCGCTTTATATGTTAACCACGATATATAAATATTTGAACAGCGATACAAAATACATGTTTACTTCAGTTTTATTTTAAAACTTAAATAATGTAATTAAAAACTAATGAATGTTAATACTATATATCAAAATACATTAATAATTGAACTATAGGAAGAAATACATTCTAGTGGTATAACAATTAACAATACGTGAACCGCGGTGCAAAGGTATGAGGACCGCGATATTTGGGTGTTGATATTCTGCACCGCGGTTCCAAAATATGTGA
Organism: Codonopsis lanceolata; assembly: GCA_013146195.2. NCBI lineage: Eukaryota > Viridiplantae > Streptophyta > Magnoliopsida > Asterales > Campanulaceae > Codonopsis > Codonopsis lanceolata. The sequence continues at coordinate 61,600,517 of CM028377.1, read as the reverse complement.
ACGGTTTAGATAGGCTTTCTCGGGAAGTCATCTTTGGGCGACGCCTTATTGAGGTCGGGGAAGTCTACACAGATCCGAACCTTCCCGTTGGGCTTGGGAACGGTCACTATGTTGGACAACCAGATCAGGTATTCAACTACTCGAATGAATTTGACGTGCATCTGCTTCATGATTTCTTCTTTAACTTCTAGTGACCATTTTAGTTTAATCCGGCAGAGCTTTTGTTTGAATGGCCAAGCATCCGGATATATATATGGGGATCCGGTGTTCGACGGTCTAGCCCGGGCATATCTTCGTAGGACCATGCAAATACGTCCACGAACTCTTTGAAGAGATCAATGAGTGTTATCCTTTCATAGCCTTGCAGGTAGTTGCCGATTTTGATTTCTTTTATTTCATTGTCCAGCCCCAGATTGATAGTGGACAAGTCTTCAATTGCTGCTGATGAATGATGTTGTTCCTGGTGCTCAACTGACTTTACAAGCTCAAGCAAATAATTTTTATCTTTTGGGTCAATTTTATCAAATGACTCATTATTATAATTATTTAATGCATCTTTTAACGCAGGTGCAACTAAGGAATAAGCAAAGACATTTAGATTATCATTAATAGCAAACTGTAAAGGGTTATTTACATTATTGAGGACCTGGGTTTTGAGATCCTCAACTTTAGGGAGTGGATCGGTAGATAACCAATCCGTAAAGCTAGGGGAAGAAATGGGGATAGTATATCCAAAGCGGTCCACCAGATCTGCGGGCGTCAAAAGCGGGTCGGTCGTGGTATACCAGTTCTGCAGAGACTTATCAGTAATAAGCTCAAACTCAGCAGGGAGTATTTTATAATCAGTGCCTCCGTCTATCATACCCAGGAAGCTGTCTCTCAAACTGTCGTCATCTAATAGGGCCAGAGCATAATCATATTGGTCTATAGACCAAGTATTTTCAATAGTGACGGTCTTATATGCAGTGCTACGGGGCTCCTGGGTAACATGTTCCATTTTATCAGTGAGGAGACTGACATCTTCAAAGATTTCCCAACCAGGGCATCTTTTCCCATTCTGGTCTATCCAGGGCTTAGGAAACATGAGATAGGCTTCTGTTTCCCCTTTCCTTACAAAGTAACCATTTAAGGTTTTTCTATAGGGTTGGAGAGGGGGATACTTATAAGGACGCTTTTCTCTTTCAGCCTTTCTTTTCTCACGTTTTTGTTTCATGACTGCGGCTACTTCGGCTGGGGTAGGTTCGTATCCTAGACCAAAAGGAGGGATACATTCCTTAAGTTCATCTTGGACTAAATTAACAAGTCCTTGCTGATTTCTGCCGAGACCCAGACGAGACATATAATTTATGAATCATTGCATTGGTTCCTTTTCTCCTCACTATTTGGCCAATAGTGGGATGTGGTCTCGAGATAGAGCCATCTAGCCTAATTTCGAGCTCCCATTTCTCATCCGGGGATTGGATGAATGTAATGAGTACTCATTAAGGGAAACTGGTGAGTTGTGATCATTTGAGGATGAAACCCAAGATATAATCAGTTGGGTGTTGAACCCGGATTTTGGTTTGAGGATGAATCCCATGCTATGAACAGTTGGGCATTGGACCCGGATTTTGGTTGTAACAGTTCGATTTACGTTTCTTGTTACACATGTTTATTTACGAGCACTTATATGAATTGTTGTGCTACGTGGTTAATGATATGATTTATATGAGATGATGATTACTTGATGAGATGTTATAATAAAAATATAACATGCTAATGAAATGATGATTTTTATTATTTATGTTATACTAAAAATATAACATGTTATTCGTGATTAGAATAGAAACAATAGTCTCCCATTTATGAATGATTATATGAGGTGTGATAAGTGAAGAATTATGAGACTCATAGTATAATTGGGTTATGTGGTTGGTGGTTTGATGCTAAGTGAAAATGTGGAGATAACATGCTACACATTATTGGAATTGAGATGCATATTCTATATGATATGGATGACTTTATGATAATTTATGAAGAACTATGTTCTATGTGACTATGGTTGGATTTGGTTTGTGTTGAGAATCATACCATGAAATGTTATATCATAAGTATGACATAAGATGTATATGTTTTATTTGAGCATTATGCCATGTCATGACATTGCATCTTTAGTAGCTTACTAAGTCATTATGACTTACTCGTTTACTTTGTTTTCCTTATATTTGAGTCGAGCTAGTAATGCGATGGAATCCGCCGAGTCTACGATAGAAGTGAGATTTATTTGTGAAGGTTGCTATTAATTTATTTTTGTAGCCTTGGTTTATTGGAAAAGACGTTTGGGAAGTGAAGTTATATAAACTTCACTTTGGGTAGTAAGATTTTTGTTATTGATTTGGTTCTTGTATTTGTAAATTATTAGTACTTGTTTTGTGAGCCGACAAATGTTAGTCGAGTCATGTTTGTTTAAGTACATATTTATTCCATCTCAAGATTGTTAATATTATTGTTGGTTGTTGTACTCTAGCATGTTTAGCCGTAGAGTGTGTAGACTAGAGTTGTAGACTTAGTTAATGTTGGGTTCCGGCTGTAACGTCGCCGATGACTTGGTTATATATTATTTATAAATTGTAACAGGTGGTTTGTAGTACGTGTTCAATGTTGCGTCACGTGCGTCAAATTTTTGGACCGAGAGATTTACTATCTCTTGGCAATGCCTGGCACGACACGTTAGCACGAACCAATAAGACACGATTATAAAACACGATTACAGAGACAAATAACACGATAAGCCCAGCACGACACGACACAACACGAAACACGACACGAAAGACACGAAATTGTTAATATATTCAAATTAATATTTATTGTTTTATTTATGATCAAATAAGATAGATAATATTAAAACACGATAATGAGGCACGAACACGACACGATAACACGAATTGCCACCCCTACTCTTTGGTTGTTTTGTATATCGGAGCTTGTTAGCTCGGCTCCATTTAAGTTATTCGCTTTCGCATTTGTTGAATCGTTGGCGTATCGTTGTTACAGCTTTACCCATTGCTTGTTATTTTGTGTGTTTTGACGGCACGACCTAGGGGTCTCGTATTGGGATCCGGGTCGAGTCGTCACATAGAGAGGTTGAGTTCTGTATTGAGCTACTGCCAGGTACATCACCGATATCAAAGGCACCGTATAGAATGGCACCAACAGAGTTGAAAGAATTGAAGGTACAGCTGCAAGAGTTGTTGGATCGTGGGTTTATTAAACCAAATGTATCACCATGGAGTGCACCTGTGTTATTTGTGAAGAAGAAGGATGACACGCTGCGTTTATGTATTGACTACCGTCAGCTGAATCAAGTGACTATCCAGAATAAGTATCCACCGCCGCATATTGATGATTTCTTTGATCAGTTGTAGGATCAGTTGTGTTCTCTAAACTGGATCTACGTAGTGGTTACCATCAATTGAAAGTTCGGGCTGAAGATGTTCCGAAGACAGCCTTCCGTACGAGGTATGGTCATTATGAATTTGTGGTTTTGCCTTTTGGGTTGACTAATGCTCCTGCTGTATTTATGGATTTAATGAACAGGGTTTTCAGAGAGTATATTGATTGCTGTGTTGTAGTGTTCATCGATGATATCTTGGTATATTCTAAATCCCAGAAGGAGCATGCCTTTCATTTGCGAACTATACTGGAATTACTTCGAGAGAAGTAATTGTTTGCTAAGTTCAGCAAATGTGCATTCTAGTTTGAAGAAGTTGCATTTCTGGGACATGTGATATCGGGTGCCGGTATTTTAGTTGATCATTCAAAAGTAGAAGCTGTGGTAAACGGGAAAAGACCTGAGACAGTGACAGAGGTACGAAGTTTCTTAGGGTTAGCTGGTTACTATTGAAGATTTATTGAGGGATTTTTAAAGATAGCCACACCTATGACTTCTTTGACATAGAAGAAGACACCGTTTGTATAGAGCGACAGATGTGAGAACAGTTTCCAAGAATTGAAACGGCGACTGACTACAGCTCCAGTTCTTGCTCTACCCAGTGGTGGTGATAACTTTATTGTGTATACTGATGCATCCAAAGAAGGTTTGAGTTGTGTGTTGATGCAGAATGGGAAAGTTATTGCATATGCATCGAGGAAGTTGACTCCTTACGAGCAGAACTATCCTACCCATGACTTGGAATTGGCTACGATTATTTTTGTTTTGCATAAGTGGAAGAATTATCTTTATGGGGCCAAGTTTGAAGTCTATACTGATCATAAGAGTTTGAAGTATCTATTCTCGCAGAAGGAACTAAATATGTGACAACGTAGATGGATGGAAAAGCTTAAAGACCATGATTGTTCTATCCTGTACCATCTTGGTAAAGCCAATGTGGTAGCAGATGTATTTAGCAGGAAGACTTATATATCTTGTTTGTTGGTTCGAGAATGGAAGATGCTTAAAGACTTGCGGGATCGGGATCCTTGTGAGTCTGTACATGGGGTATTGTTTGCTAGTGTTCGAGCTACGCCTTTGTTATTTCAGCAGATAAAGGAAGCTCAAAAGAATGATTCAGAACTACTAAGGATAATGGATGGACTGAAAGAAGGCAAGACACCTGACTTCGTATTTAATAGCAATGGAATCTTAACCTTCAGAGGTAGATTATGTGTGCCTTCTTGTGATGGAGTGAAACAACAGGTACTTGAAGAAGCCCACAAGGCTAAGTACACTATTCACCCAGGGAGTACGAAGATGTAAAGATATTTAAAGCAGTATTTCTGGTGGAATAATATGAAGCGAGAGATTGTTGAGTTTGTTGCGAAGTGTTTAACTTGTCAACAGGTGAAAGTTGAGCATCAGCGACCTGTAGGCTTGTTGTAGCCACTTGAGATACCTGAGTGGAAATGGGAGCATGTGACTATGGATTTTGTGAATAGGTTGCCTCGTACTCGATAGGGTCACGATGCAGTATAGGTTGTTATTGACAGACTAACTAAGTCTGCTCACTTTTTACCAGTTGCGATGATTTATACTTTGAGTCAGCTAGCATCTCTTTATGTTCGGGAGATTGTTAGATTACATGGTGTGCCAGGTAGTATTGTATCTGACAGAGATCCGAGATTTACTTCTCGTTTCTAGTAGGCTTTACAGAGTGCTATGGGGACTCAGTTGAGCTTTAGCACAGCCTTTCATCCATGACAGTCCGAGAGATTGATTCAGATTCTTGAGGATATGTTACATGCTTGTGCGGTTGATTTTAAGGGCAGTTGGGAAACTCACTTGCCTCTTGCTGAGTTTGCTTATAATAACAGCTTCCAGTCCAGTATCGATATGGCTCCTTATGAAGCTCTGTATGGGAGGAAGTGCAGATCACCTATTTGTTGGGACGAAGTTGGTGAAGCCAAGCTTTGGGGCCCAGAGATGGTTCAACAGCCGGGTGAGAGTGTTAAAGTGATCAGAGACATATTACAGACAGCTAAAAGCAGATAGAAGAGTTATGCCGATAACAGATGACGTGATCTTGAGTTTCAAGTTGGCGATCATGTGTTCTTGACGATATCACCTTGTCAGGGTACTAAGAGATTCGGGAAGAAAGGTAAATTATCGCCGAGATATATTGGGCCGTTTGAGATCCTTGAAAGGGTTGAGAGTGTGTCATACAGACTTGCGTTGCCACCATCTTTGGCAGATATTCATGTTGTGTTTCATGTCTCCATGTTACGGAAGTATTTGAGGGATGAATCTCATGTGCTCAAGTATAAAGATATCACATTTCAACTAGATTTGTCCTATGATGAGATACCAGTGGAGATTCTAGATACTAAGGAACAGATCCTGCGTACTAAACGAATTCCCTTGGTTAAAGTGTTAGGGCGGAATCACGAGATTGCGGAAGCCACTTCAGAGATTGAACTGTATATGCGGGAACGATACCCTCACCTCTTCGATGGTTTCGGTAAGAGAATTTAGGGACTAAATTCTTTTTTAGGGGGAGAGGGTGTAACACCCGGGAATTGTATATTTTATTAATTGTGCGTTAGGGTGCATTAGCATAATTAATTATGTGCTACATGTTATATTTAATGTGTTTATGTGTTTTGTATTGTGGACTTAGGCAATTGTCCTACGAGAGTCCATTTGAGCTCAAGATATTTTTGGCTTGATGTGTGACGTATTTAAAGTCCATATTGGACTTTGGTTACGTTAATTATGATTTATAACGTTGGAATAGGAAATGACATGTTAGAGCTAGAAAATAATTATTTTCGGCTAAGACTAGTCATCCTTCCTTTTCAATTGTTAACTTTAGTCGGTGATGCGTATCGAGCAGCACAATTCATTTCTTCTTTCTTTCTTCTTTCTCTCATCCGTCAGCCTACTGTGAGTTACGAGGGTTTTCATTTTTGGTTTGATTTATTAACGAAATATTATTCGTTTTTAATTCCGATTCCGCAGGGGTGTTCTATGTGTTGAGGGCTACATTTACACCGAATATTTTGTGTTTTCATCGATATTTTTCGGTAGAGGTAAGTTATTATCCCCTTACCTTTATATGTAATAATTGTATAAATGAACTGTGGGCTACTCTCATATGATTTGTTTTGAATATGGAGTATAAATAATTTAATTACGAATTATTATTAATTTTAACTAGTTAGTGTATTAAATGGTTTTAAACCATTATTATGCCGAGTAATACGTCGGTGAGGTTGTGTTGGGATGAATCCTGCAAGTCGCGGTGATGCCCAAAATTTATAAATATTAAACGAATGACTAAACGGAGTCGATTTAGAGACAATAAAATATAACGAGTGAAGGGCTCGATTCCTACGATAATAGGAAATACTTTGGTGTAGTTTATTATATGTAAAATATTACATACCTTAGTATTTGTGTTTAAGCAATTAAATGCTTAGTGTTTATTTAAAGTCAATTAAGCATGCTTGTATGTGCGTCGAGCCCCCGTAGTTGGGACTCGATGGTTGTGTTTAATTACAAGTAAACAACTACTTGTGCATCGTATTGAGTCCAGCAGACATATGTGTTTGTGTCGACAATGGGACGACAGTAGTCTTTACGAGAGTTAAATCTCGTGATCGCTACGGGTCGTTACATGGGTCTCTCCCTTGTTATTGGTCGTGACAAGGATGTAGTTCTGTTAGAGAAACTTGCATGACAAACAGAGGCTAGACTATTTGGTAAAACTTGGGGTAATGAGACTCCTGGTTAAGTCCCAAGGTCATTGGTTCTGAATACTATTGGGTTCAGACTTGGTTCAGCATGTGATCAGACATGTATCAGCGCGTGTACTGCGGCAGCAACACAGCTATGGTATTTGAGATACATGCCCTGACAGAAAGCTCACCTACAGTTGTATATCCTAATTATGTGTTTAATTACGCTGAGTCAATGTGCATTATAACATGATCAACGTGATGTGTGCAAGTATATGTACAGTTATACTTGATTTATATATGTGTTTATAACATGTGCATAACAGCATGCCATGTAGTTGCATATAGTAATTTACTGAGTTATCACTCACCCCGTTCCCTTTTATTTGTTTTCCTTAGATCCCAGCCAGACAGGGAGTTCGAGGTGAGGTCGACGAGCACTCGTGTACAGGAGGTTGTCTTTTGTAATGCAGCTCCATAAGAGTTTGTATTTGTATAGTGTGAGGATGGGTTGTTGTTATGTAGAGTTATATAAGCTCTACTTTGGGTACTTTGACGTTACTGATCATGTACTATCTTTTGATGTCGGAGTTTAACTTCGTGCATGTGTATTATATTTCACTAGTTGGTTGGTTGTGGACTTTATATAATCACATGAGTGACTATGTTTTATCAGGTGATTTTATTAGCCTATTATTAGTGGGGGCTTTGCACGTGTTTTGTTGTTTTATTTGTTGGTTCGACGCTCGACCGGAGGCTCGTATAGAGATTGGGGGTCGGGTCGTCGCAGTTGGTATCAGAGCGTGGTTAGTTGTCGTCCAGGATAGGGTCTTTGGCCTAGTTGGGTTGAGTGTAGGTTGGTGTGTTTTCTGACTTTCTTACGCCGAGTGTTTATGTGTAGGTGTAAGAATGGTGCACAATAGGCAAGGTGCTAACACTAATAAGGTTGATCCGAGTGTGAATGATGGAAATGAGGGCACCGAGAGTAATAACCATATGCGTGATGAACAACCTAGGCAGATATTGGGCAATGAACAACCACAGCCAGACCTGAATAATCAACAAGGGGATCTGATAAATGTGCTGCAGTTACTGACCAAAATGGTAGCTGATGTGAGCCAGCAGCAGGGTAATGCACAGGTACATGAGGATCCTGCACCATAGGCACTGGAAAGAGCACCGCAGCCTGGGATTATTGTATAGCAGCCTAAGAGACATGTAACTACTATGCTTGATAGATTTCTAAAGATGAAACCTCGCAGTTTTGATGGTGAACCAGATGCCAAAAAAGCTGAAAGATGGGTTGAAAGCATGGAGAAAATATTCAGAGCACTGAAATGTTGTGATGAAGACAAGCTAAACTGTGCAGTGTACAAGCTTGAGGGTGATGCTGATCATTGGTGGCAGGTATTATTGGAGAGCTGGGAGCGAGACAGGGTGCCACAGACTTAGGTTACTTTCTTGCATGAGTTTAAGGCTCAGTATATTCCGAGAGCTGTTCGGGGTAAATGTGAGGCAGAGTTTATTGCCTGGAGCAGGGTAATCTTACAGTGGCGCAGTATTCAGCCAAGTTTACGCATTGGCTCGATATTGTGCTTATCTTGTACCTGATGAAGAACGGAAGACAGAAAAGTTCGTGAAAGGACTGAAGTCAGAATACCATAGGCAATTGTTATCCTTGCGACTTATGGACTACAGGGAGGCAGTTGACAAGGCATATGGTATTGAACGTGATATTGAGGAACACCGTGGTAAAGCCACTTCTAATGTGAAGCCACAGGGCCAAAGTCAGTGGCGTGGACAGATTTCTGGTAGCTATCGCAGACAGGGTACAGGTGGGCAGAGAAAATCCCAGCCTAGTGAGAAAGGAGGTACTTCTTCCTCTACTGTCCAGAACCAATTGAATTCAAGGTTAGTTTGTACTTACTGCTCGAAGTCAGGGCATACAGAGGAGAGATGTTACTTGAAGCAGCGAGGTATGGAGGGTCACATGAGGAAAGATTGCCCTAAACCTCAGGGTAGTCAGTCTGTGGGTATGGTGACACGGTTGTCTGGGTCTAAGAGGGATAGCGATGGGAGACCTAAAGTTCAGGGTCGCGTATTTGCCTTAGATCAGAAGGGTGTTCCAGAGTCTACCACCGTAATAGGAGGTAAAATTATTGTATTCGGTGCGAAAGCACGTGTTCTTATAGATCCTGGTTCATCACATTCATATATTGCATCTCATTTTGTGGTGAATTTATGTGTTCTTCCCCATTTGTTCTCTTATATGCTGGAGGTGTCTACCCCAATGGGGGAGTGTGTTATTGCTACTGATGTGTATCGGGCGTGTGATATATGTATAAATAGTCACACTTTACATGCGGATCTAGTAGTCCTACCCATTCATGATTTTGATGTTATTTTAGGCATGGATTGGTTATGTGTGCATCATGTTGTGGTTGATTGCCATCGTAAGGTGGTAACATTTTATGTGCTTGACATACCTGAGTTTATGTTTATGGGAGAAAGGGCCATGGGTGGCTTGTCTTTTATTTATGCTATTCGGGCTAGAAAATTATTGTCACAGGGTTGTACTGGTTATCTGGCTTCCATTTTGGATGTGAGTATAGCTGCACCAAAACTAGAAGATATTTTTTGTGGTTTCTGAATTTGCAGATGTGTTTTCTACTAAGTACAGTATGCCACCTGATAGAGAGGTTGAGTTATATATTGAGCTACTGCCAGGTACAACATCGATATCAAAGGCACCGTATAGAATGGCACCAACAGAGTTGAAAGAATTGAAGGTACCACTACAAGAGTTGCTGGATCGTGGGTTTATTAAACCGAGTGTATCACCATGGGGTGCACCTGTGTTATTTGTGAAGAAGAAGGATGGCACGCTGTGATTATGTATTGACTATCGCCAGCTGAATCAAGTGACTATCAAGAATAAGTATCCACTGTCGCATATTGAGGATTTGTTTGATCAGTTGCAAGGATCAGTTGTGTTCTCTAAACTGGATCTACGTAGTGGTTACCATCAGTTGAAAGTTCGGTTGAAGATGTTCAAAATGCCTTACATGCAGGTATGGTCATTATGAATTTGTGGTTATGCCTTTTGGGTTGATTAATGCTCCTGCTGTATTTATGGATTTGATGAACATGGTTTTCAGAGAGTATATTGATGTGTTGTAGTGTTCATCAATGATATCCTGGTATATTCTAAATCCTAGGAGGAGCATGCCTTTCATTTGTGAACTATACTAGAATTACTTCAAGAGAAGCAATTGTTTGCTAAGTTCAGCAAATGTGCATTCTGGTTTGAAGAAGTTGCATTTCTGGGACATGTGATATCGGGTGCCGGTATTTCAGTTGATCATTCAAAAGTAGAAGCTGTGGTAAACTGGAAAAGACCCGAGACAGTGACAGAGGTACGAAGTTTCTTGGGGTTAGCTGGTTACTATTGAAGATTTATTGAGGGATTTTCGAAGATAGCCACACTTATGACTTCTTTGACATAGAAGAAGACACCGTTTGTATGGAGCGACATATGTGAGAACAGTTTCCAAGAATTAAAACTGCGACCGACTACAGCTCCAGTTCTTGCTCTACCCAGTGGTGGTGATAACTTTATTGTGTATACTGATGCGTCCAAAGAAGGTTTGGGTTGTGTGTTGATGCAGAATGGGAAAGTTATTGCATATGCTTCGAGGAAGTTGACTGCTTACGAGCAGAACTATCCTACCCATGACTTGGAATTGGCTGCGATTATTTTTGCTTTGCATAAGTGGAAGCATTATCTTTATGGGGCCAAGTTTGAAGTCTATACTGATCATAAGAGTTTGAAGTATCTATTCTCGCAGAAGGAACTAAATATGTGACAACGTAGATGGATGGAAAAGCTTAAAGACCACGATTGTTCTATCCTGTACCATCCTGGTAAAGCCAATGTGGTAGCAGATGCATTGAGCAGGAAGACTTATATATCTTGCTTGTTGGTTCGAGAATGGAAGATGCTTGAAGACTTGACGGATTGGGATCCTTGTGAGTCTGTACATGGGGTATTGTTTGCTAGTGTTCGAGCTACGCCTTTGTTATTTCAGCAGATAAAGGAAGCTCAAAAGAATGATTCAGAACTGCTAAAGATAGTGGATGGCCTGATAGAAGGCAAGACACCTGACTTCGTATTTAATAGCGATGGAATCTTAACCTTCAGAGGTAGATTGTGTGTGCCTTCTTGTGATGGAGTGAAACAACAGGTACTTGAAGAAGCCCACAAGGCTAAGTACACTATTCACCCAGGGAGTACGAAGATGTAAAGAGATCTGAAGCAGTATTTCTGGTGGAATAATATGAAGCGAGAGATTGCTGAGTTTGTTGCGAAGTGTTTAACTTGTCAACAGGTGAAAGCTGAGCATCAGCGACCTGCAGGCTTGTTGCAGCCACTTGAGATACCTGAGTGGAAATGGGAGCATGTGACTATGGATTTTGTGACTGGGTTGTCTCATACTCGATAGGGTCACGATGCAGTATGGGTTGTTATTGACAGACTGACTAAGTTTGCTCACTTTTTACCAGTTGCGATGATTTATACTTTGAGTCAGCTAGCATCTCTTCATGTTCAGGAGATTGTTAGATTGCATGGTGTGCCAGTTAGTATTGTATTTGACAGAGATCCGAGGTTTACTTCTCATTTCTAGCAGGCTTTATAGAGTGCTATGGGGACTCAGTTGAGCTTTAGCACATCCTTTTATCCACAGACAGATGGACAGTCCGAGAGATTGATTCAGATTCTCGAGGATATGTTACCTGCTTGTGCGGTTGATTTCAAGGGCAGTTGGGAAACTCACTTGCCTCTTGCTGAGTTTGCTTATAATAACAGCTTCCAGTCCAGTATCGATATGGCTCCTTATGAAGCTCTGTATGGGAGGAAGTGCAGATCACTTATTTGCTGGGACGAAGTTGGTGAAGCCAAGCTTTGGGGCCCAGAGATGGTTCAACAGTCGGCTGAGAGTGTTAAATTGATCAAAGACATATTACAAACAGCTCAAAGCAGACAAAAGAGTTATGCCGATAACAGACGACGTGATCTTGAG
>CM028377.1:61543284-61583284 GCA_013146195.2 Codonopsis lanceolata | reverse complement strand
TACTAGGCTTTAGATGAATCAAATGCCCGCAGTCTCGGGCACTGGGATTTCAGCTACTCCTTGCCCGTTATATCCAGCCCGGCCCGTCCTCTTTTTTGATATTTTTTTTAAAAATTTTAATTATAGGTTTAAACCAAATCCTATTTATTTAATTTAAAACTTAAAAATACAATACTCTAACTGAGCTGAACTGCTAAAGCGATGAAACCTATTCGGATTGCCCTTTCAATTTTCTTATAATATAATAATACATATAAACCTATTACTAAATGTCAAAAACCCTATTTTTTTTAATTACTCAAACTCAATCCTCTATTCTCATGCAAGTTAGTGACGTGCGACACACCATATTGGTTTATTCTTAATCCGTTAGTCATCACTTCATCTTTTTCATCTTAGAAAAAGTTTGAATAATAAAACAGTAAAATTATTTTAAAAAAATGAATTGCCCGCGCCCGTCCACTAATCCCCTACATTTCTTGACATTTCCTTTTCAAGAATTATTAAATTACTCCATCTATTTTGTACAAAAAGTCCACTATTCTATTTTTTAAAAATCCACTTTTAAAAATTAAAGGATAAAAATATTATTTTATTACTAATGAGCTACAAAAACTATTATTTTCTTAAAAAAATTAACTTTTATACATACTCTTTAACTAAAACGAAGGGAGTGTTATTTATTGAACCTCAAGATTTTTGTCAGAATGTCATTTCCATCCCTCAGGGATCAGGAATTATTATATTTGTATATGTGTGTGTCCATATATAAAGGAAATATTATATTATTAGAGCATTTACAATAAATAAATCGTATGATACAAGCAAAATAAAACACCGATCCATGCCACGGTTGGAGAGTATAGTGCTTATACGAGTTCCCTGAATAACTTTATTCCGTCCCCACTTTCTGACCCACCAACCATCCTTTTCCACAACGTGAGATGTAAAGACTAACAACAAACATTATGGCATTGCAGTTGTTACATAAAATGAAGGTCAATTGTTTAATATATCTTCTATTAAGTCCAAAAAATTTCTTTTGAAGGATCTGAATAGAAAACACATTACAGGTACCTTTGAGCTATTAGAAAACTCAAAGGTATGGAACATATCCTGCCAACGATATATACAGATTCATGCCAATACTATAGAAGTCGAGAGCCAAACTTTCTATGTAACAAGCTATCATGATCCAGGATTCACTCAGCCACTCACCTCTACTCCTCAATTAGCTCATCTTCCACAAGATTGATCCAACAGCTGTCTAGTAATAAGCAAATTCTAACGGATGCCGCCTTGCAGCTCCCCATGAACCAACCACCATTTTCAGATTTACTGGGTGCATTTCAAGCTCAAGTTAACCTAATTGCAATATGCAGCTGCTACTATTACAATTACAACTCCAGTAATAATCCCATTTTGAAAGCAACAAACCAAAATCCCAAATCACATACACAAGAGTCAAGAGGGCACAACTTCAAATGTTTGATAAATTGTGGTATGACCGTAAGACATGCATCAATATCAGCCAGACCAGTTTAAAAAAACACCAAATACACAATAGAAGCAAGCAATCACAATTTTAGGATGGTGTTGATAAAGTATCAAACTGAAAACCGAAACTGTGTAAAACCAACCTCCACATTAACATACTTCCGCAACTAACAAAAAACAGTATGCAAGGCACAAAACCACAAAGTATTTAACATCTAAATTTAACATCTAAAAACAACGGATTAGAACAGTCATGGAGAGCATTTGAAAGTGATTTTAGATGGTATAAATTGCAGACGGAGAGCTACTACTAATTGAACATTTCATTGCACTCTCTACATAGCACACTGCATACAGCATCTTATATCTGATTCTGCATGGAAAATGTTTCCAACTCCCCCAAACCCCACCCCACACCCAGCATCGCATCTGCAGTACAATATTATTTGCAGGCATCAGCGTTTCAAGCAAACAAAATCCCAAACACATAACATGCATATAATAGATTAAAATGTGTATTCACCGTATTGATTATCTAAGCATCTATTCTGGCATAAATTTCACATACCAAGTAGACTGGCCTACTTCTGAGTTGTGGACACACACAAGTGTAAGATGTCGACATAGACATGATCATATCTATATATGTAAGGCACATATCTTGATTTGAAATAAATAGCCAAACGATATAGTGAATTTAGTAAATAAATGGTCTCCAGGTAGGAAAAATCTTATTGGCTTTCTAAAAACCCTAATCTCATCCAACACGGCTAGAAGAATAAAGAGTACAAAATAACGAAATAAGCATACCATCGCGTAATACTTCTGGTGATATGAGGGACATCTTGACATTCAAGAGAGCTCAGAGCATCAGACTTCACCCCCTATAAAAAGCTGTAACTGTGTCTTGTATTGATTGGATAGCCTCCAAAACTACCTGGACCCGCCATAAGAGAAATTCACCAGTCTTTAAACCAATTAGCTTGACTAAAAACATTTTTTAAGACTATGTATGTACACACCTGCAACCAGACTTCCAAAACCACGTGTACGAGTCAACATATGAATGCCAATAAATTATTTTTAAAAATTCCATAGCAAAATTAACGTTGCTAACAAAGGAAATGGTTGTAACTGTCACATAAGTTTTACAAAGGAAAAAAAGATTGCTCCCTAAGTTATGAAAGCCACTCTGGTTACAATGGTTTACGGAAACACAGTTTGGAGCTTGGGAACACTAGACATACAAGGCCATAATAAGAGATCTCTAATGAGTTGAACTCCCACATAACACTGGTCTGTCTCCCTAAGGAAAGCAATAAAGGGTAGGCCCAAGGATGACCATAAAGTTCTCATATCCTTTTCGACTGCTCTTCTGGTTTAGGCTGGACGAGGCATCATCAAAGGGGTAGGAATGGGCTAGCTTCAGGCATCATAGTTCACAGCTGTTTTGATGGAAAGAGGAGCGGGAAAAAGGAAAAAAGAAATGTGTTAGAAAATCCAATATAGGATTGACTAGTGGTATGAATACGAACATGAATGTATACTATAGGAAGATGGCAGTAATCAAATCTGCTTTCTATGTATAAACCAAAAGCAAAAGGAGACATCTTTCTACCTGCAGGCTAAGAACTGTGGCTTTAGTACCCATGATGTTTCCCATGGGAAACGGGATTTTGACTAGATAACCTGACAAAATGAAGAAGCAGACAGGCTCCAATGAGATAAATAGTAATGTATACATGTGTGTGTGTGTGCATGTGCGTGTGCCCATGTGTGTGTGTTGCAAAAGTTGTACCTTTGTTTTGGAAGAATTTTATTTACTCCCTATGTTCTACTCAAAAGAGTCCGTGTTCGAATGCCAATCATTTTAGGGATAAAAACAAATTTGCTAATTTTGAGTTTAATGTGAAGAGGATAAATTTGGAAACCCATAAAAAATAAATTAAGCTTAGTTTTTGAAGCAAGTCTTTTCAATAGAACATACCAAATCAAGGAGTATTTCGAACACCAGTAGAATGAATTTCAATGCAAAGAGTATCTTAGATGGATGGGTAAAATGAGCCCTCAGGGCACACACACAAACACGCATATATAAACATATATGCGCGCACACACAGACATATAAATTCAAATGCGCGTGCGCACACACACATATCAAGATCAAATTCTTACCCGCCACTGCTTGGGCGCCCAGAGTAAACACCATATGCCCCATAACCGCTTCCACCAACCTGGGATGAAAAGCATAAAGACTCGTGATCAAAAAAGGGTCTTGTTGCCACTAATCAATATCTTTTGACATTATTACAATGAAAAAAAAATGTAAATGTATTCTGTGGTGATAAATGTTCAATGTGTACTAAAAGTACGTTTCTGTGGCAAACAACAATAGAAGCAGGATTGAGAGATAATTAAATGAATTTACATGAAAACAAATTACCTGTGAACCATAGCTACCATAACTGTCAGTTGGAGGCAACTCGTTAGAATCATATCTTCCAGAATAAGAAGCATATCCACCACGCCCACGGGATTTACTATCCCGGTTTCCATATCTAGAATTATCCGGAACATCCATTGACATAGGAATATAAGGGACAGCAGGAGGCAGGGCAGCTAGAGCTCCCTCCATCTCAAATAAATTGGCCCTTAATCTCGTTGTCACTTGTAACAGAGCATTGCTAGCAACACTGAGATCTCCAGTAATCTGAGCAGCAAAAAGTACAATTTTCCTTTAAAGAAATTACATAAAAGCTGATATTTGAATCAAACGTCATCGCCTGTTAGTGTTTTACCTGAACCATCTCATCATCCTCAGATGCAATCTTTGGAAGATTCTCCTTTGAGAGTATGCGGATACTTGCTCTTGTCAGACTTCTCATCTCAGAAACAATGGACCCACCTTTACCGATTAGGCATCCAATTCTTGAGCTTGGCACTAGCAACCGAGTCGTGATTACAGAATCACCTGAATCCTTCTCACTTTTTTCACTGCATCGTGGTTGCAAACGCATCGCTGCATCAACCGTTGGTGATGAATCTTCAAAAGACTCCTTTGCTGATATGGTAATAAGGCAATCATCTCCTTCAGCAGCAGAGCTATCAACTTTAATAGATGCACCAGATTCCTGCCTGATTTGTTTGATAATAACACCACCTTTGCCAATCACACCGCCAATGTTCTCAGTTGGGCAAACCAAACGAAGTGAAAATTCCTTTGCAGGTGATGACCAATCTCCACCATCATTCTTGTAAGTCCCATAAGGACCCATCAACGAGTTTACACCCATAAGTGGGGCACCCGAATTTGGACCCATGTAGGCCCCACCACCAGATCTCTGAATATTTGAGGAGGACAAAAGTAGGTGCTGTGAACGTGATGGATTATCATGTAGCCGAGTCGCCAATTGATGAAGAGCTTTTCTAACAACAGCAGCATCTCCGCTTACCTGAAGGCAAGTTAACTCCAAGTTAGTTGGTGAGATTAACCAAACAGATTCCATAGCAAACAATATGGCATCGTCAAAGGCCTATAAAGGATCCATTTGTTTCACAAAAAAAGTCATGAAAATCAACCATTCTCCCAAGAAATGACTTGGCGACTTAAGAATTTGAGCTTTTTCAGGCATTTTCCACAAACTGAAGCTCCTCTATGCCCCCACTTTTGTCTCTACTTAACTCCATTTAGATTTATTCTCATCCTTTATGACATGACTTGTGTAAGGCACCTTCAGGCCAATTTCCATACATTTACCAAACATTAAAAAATGAAGTTACTTACATGAAAAAGAGTTCCATTTTCTGTACGTTATTTTCCGTATACAAATGGAGTCTAAGGTCAACAATTTAACAAGTTAGAAACATGGATGTATTACCTGCAGAAGCTCATCGGAACCCATTGCACAAGCAGGCAGGTGATCACTGCTAAGAACCCGAATCTGAGCACGGGTTTCACTCCGTATATTCTGAATTACTTGTCCACCTTTACCAATCACACATCCAATCTGATCTGATGGAACGAGCATTCGCACAGTGACTTGCTGAGCCTCGTCAAATTCATCATCAGCATGTGACTCTTCAGCAACAATCCTATCGTGCACCTTGAAGAGAGCATCTTGTGCAGGTGAAACAAGATCACCCGTATCTGCAAAACTATTGGTTTCTTCATTTGAACTATAGATTATAACAACGCGCTCATCGCACCCAGGGACGGTCTCATTAATTCTAATCTTTGACTGAGTTTCGGTCCTCAGTTGCTTTACGATCTCCCCACCCCTACCAATGATACTTCCTATCTTCCTCAGGGGGCACAAGTAACGATAAACTGTATCTTCTGATCCAATGGCGTTTGATTCTCTTTCCCTTTCATCAGTGGGAGTTCTTCTCTTACCTCCTTCATTTACAGCATAATCAGATTGATAGTGAGACCTTTTCCCATAATCATTCTTTTGACCAGCCATAACTTAAAAACACTACGACAGTCACCAACAATCTGGAAGGATAACCATGAAAGTAATGTATAAATATAGCATTGAAGACAGCTCCATTAGCACAAATTTGGAAACTACTACGAACATCTCCTTCAGAACTTGGCCAATAAAAAGATTTTGTGATCAAGTTTACCTAAAAAAAAGAACTCAAAAACGAAGCGTAGTACTAAGATGTAATCTCAATTAACAGCAAAATCGAATGATTTAGTACTAAACATGAAAAATGGAAAGAAAAAAACATGCCACTACCGGTTGATGCTAATATTAGCAAATAATTACTGGGTCCGGCATAACTATCCAATTATAGAAGTTTTACAATTGATATTTACCAGAGTGGCATTTCTTAAAAACATGAAAAATTCTCCAAAACTAGAATGCTTACCCAGATGTTAGCATTCACCATAGCATCCATTAATAGGAAACTACTTCTTGATAGCAACAAAAGCTGTAAAAAGTCATAAACTCCTAGCTGAGTAGTCATATAGCAAAATCAGTAATGGTATTTCATTTTCAAGAAAATGACAAAATACAATTGAGCAGCCATTACACATTTCCTATAAGCTAATACACTTGCAAAATTCAATTGGAATTCGTTTATAAGATCCCAAACTCCTAATAGTACCCAAAATTCAAACAAACTCATTCTCCGGCAAATCAAACAAGGGATATACAGGAAAAATACACGCACAGTACTGCCAGTTATGATAAAACAACATAGATTTCTTAGAACTCTCATCAAACCCACAAATCATTCTCAAAATTAAGTGAAAGGATAGTAATAATCACAACCTTTGCAAATATTTGATGGGTTCCTTACAAATTCAACCATGTACTATTGCGTAAGAATTAGAGAATTTGTATAGATCTGAGTAAAGTAGAGACTAAACGTTGAATTTACAGTATGTAATTCAGCACAATAAACAATCTGAGCGTTTGGAGTTAAGAGAGAGAGAGAGAGAGAGAGAGAGTATAGACCTTTAATTTTCGTCAAGCTGATTTTTCTTCTCGAAATTACGGAACGGGTTTATCATAAAATCTGATGAAGACGAATGGGGCTTTTCTATTATTTGTAGGGTTTGAACTCTGAAACTTTGAAGGAGGCGCACAGTCAATTACTAAAATATCCAGACAAATGGAATTACATAACTGACCCGTAAAATTGTGAGGGTGTTGTTTGGGTGGATGAGAGTATGAGAGTATGAGAGTACGAGAGATACTTCAGCTCCAGAGTAACCACAAGAGTTCTCTTAAAAAAAAACTGTGGCATTAGTCAAATATGGCCATTTGACAGATGAACATATATATTTATACACTTGAGTTTTTTTTGTAAAGGAATTTTTTAAAAATAATAATAATAATATGTTATATTGTACATTTTGCCCCACCTGCATCAAATTTCTACAATTTGCCCCCACCTAAATAAAAAACAAATTATAATTGTAATTTAAATATTAAAAAAAATTAATAACCCTCATTTTAAAATAGCCCTAATTTGAAATAATCATAATTTTGAAATAGCCCTAATTGAGTATTTAATTTATGTAATTGTTGTGAATTGTGATTTATGAATTTGTGATAGATGATATATTGATATTATGATAATATTGTTTTATTTCCTAAATTTGTGTGTTCAATATCTTGGTAGGAAATGTATATTTATTTAATCTGAAATTAGAGCATTTTAATTTTGGGGTTGAAGTAGTTGATTTATGAGGATTTTTTTTTATTTGTGTAGATTTCCAAATTGTGGTTGATTTGAAGGAATTTGGTTTTAGTGATTATGGAGAAAATTTTTAAACGGAAACCAAATTTGTGATCAATTTATAAATGATTGTATTGTATGTTTTATTGAAAAATATTTGCTTAGGAACGTTACAAATAATGATATAATTAAACGTTTTCAAAATATGGAAACGCATAGGGGACAATTATGATTTGCAACTTTATAAAATTTGTGCACCCGGTTGGGAAAATTTCTGCGTCCGCCACTGCCTTTGACCAAGTAATTTACACTATTTTAAACCAGTGTAAACCACTTGGTCAACCAGTGGTCACACAACTGATTTATCCGTCGACCAGTGGTCACACAAATGGTTTATCAATAAACCAATGTAAACCACTTGGTCGATCACTGGTCGACCTGATAAACCAGTTATCGACCAAGTGGTTTACACTAATAAATCAGTGTAAACCACTTGGTCGACAACTGGTTTATTCATCGACCACTTGATAAACCAGCGATTTCGGATGTTGAGGGGTGCATTTTTACTGGTTTACCGATAAACCAGTCATGGTTTATCAGTGATTTATCAATAAACTAGGCCATAAAAGAGTTTTTTTTTAAGTGATGCTACAAATAACCAAGTCATCTTTGACTTGGCCATTTTTGTAAATGTCCCCAAAAAACTATGTGAACGTTTTTTTTGTTTTAGTTGTACCTTTTCGTCCCTCTAAAAACTAACCTCAACACTTTATAGCACACTTTAAATTCATTATCTATTTATCTCACTTCTCACTACTTTGATTATTCAAAATTCAAACTCAACTTCTTTTTTTTAAAGATGGCTTAAATAGCAATTTGATCATCTTATTTTTACACTTTTTTTCATTAAGCTCACTATACTTTTTTTTCTCTCAATTTGGTGACTATATTTGGCCAATCAAGCCAATAGGGTCACTGGAGGTCATTTCTATTAGTTAGATGAACGAAAATATTTGAAAAGACAAAAATGTCCCTAACCTTTGGAAGGGTGCAGTGCAAGTTCATCACTCCATCCAATTAGTAACCATTGATATTTAATATATTTTTAAATTATAAATTTTCTTAAATAAATTTCAACAAATTAAAATAAAAAATTGATACCCATTTGATATTTCATATATTTTAAAATCATAATTTTTAAAAAATAAATAAAACACATTAAATTAAAATAGTTCATTCATTCATTTTATTTTATTTTTTTTTTTTTTTTTTTTGGCGAAGCAGGGCGGCACCTGCGGAAATTTATTAACTTAAAAAAAATATACAAACATGAGGGGGACAACCAGCCTAACCCAAAGATGGGGGGATAAAGGAGCCTTACCTCGAACCAAATACAAAAACAAAGAAACTATCAAAAGATAGGATAGAAACAGACAAGCTCAAATTTTACGATAATTAAAAAAACCTAAAGCATCTTGTTGAAGCGCCCGGCGAACCTCCAACGGCAAATGAGAGACCAAACTAAACTGAGGCATAAACTCTCTGCATGGGCTAACCGATCGATGTTCATCTCCCGATAAATGTGTTCTATACGATAGTTACCTATTAAAGATAGGCAGAGACGCAATTCATACAAAAACATCCAAGGGCAACTATGCTGACCATTTATAGCAGAAACCACCACAAGAGAATCAGATTCGATCACAACATGCATTAACTGAAGTTTACTGCATAACAAAATTCCATCTCTTAGAGCCATAAACTCAGCCCCAGTATTGGTACCTTGGCCATAGGACCTAAGAAACCCAGCAATGAAGTGGCCATTGGAATCACGAATGACGCCACCACCCGTGGCTATACCCCCAGCTGCAGAACCATCAATATTTAACTTGAAAAAATGAGCTAAAGGAGCACACCATTGAAGCCAAATACCCCTTTTTAATTTGGTCCTGATAATGGGTAAATCAAGCAAGCGAATGATACGAGTAGCCATGGGAGAAGGAAACGATTTGGGATGAAAAGGCCGCATAATATTGCTCAAACCCACATTTATTTGATGAAGAATCCTTTCTGTATTCATAGGCATGTCTTCAAAAACCGCCCGACATATATTTGTCCATATGGCCTAACAAACATACATCACAATACCGACCTGAATCGCTCCCAGCTGAGTGCGCGACGAGATTCCATCTGACCAAATCTCAAACATATGATGAATAGAAGTGTATCTGTCTATCTTATTAAAAGGACGAGTAAGGCATTTCCATAAATCACGAGCAACTTCAAACTGAAGAAATAAGTGATGGATCGACTCCCGATCATGAGATGACTTGCAGCATACACAACGAGAAACAATCGGCACATTACGCAAATGAAGGCGAAGATCCACCGGAAGCGCCCCTAACATTAATTTCCATCCAAAGGCACTGAGCTTAGTCGGAATCCAAGCCCTCCAAATTTTCTTAGCCCATGGGAGTACAGCCTGTCTCTGCCTATGATGATTCCAATAAGCCTTCGAGTCAAAGTTTCCAAAATTGGATAAACTGAACACAAAAAATTGATTTTGTTTATTCAATCACCCAAAAAATTGATTTCAAGCAAATACCCAACAAGTAGAATAACTTAAGCACAATCTTTGAATCATAGAATACCAAGTTGAAATTGAAGAATAAGAAGAAGCAGCATAGTTCATAAGTCCTTTGAATTATGTCAGGTCAAGGGCATAGGTCATCTAGGAGCTGAGAAGCTAGTTTACTAGAGAGTGCCACTTCGGTGAGCATGCAATTTTGCTACTCAATGAATTCTCTATTGTGTCTGTAAAAATTATCTTGTTGGAAACTTGTTTCCAATAAAGGTTGAATGAGGAAGTTGTGTAAGTAGTTAGTGGGGAATCACACATTGGGAATAAAAGGAAAAGAGTTTTACTTTATAAAGAAGAGCGTTTAGGCTCAACAATTGGCCCTTAGGCCACTACACTTTTGTGTAGGAGGGAAGACCTAGCTGAGTGCAGGTCTAAACACACGCGTGCCGCCCGCCCGACCTGGCTTGGCTGGCTTGGACCCTTTCTTTTTGCTACTAGTTCATTTCACAGTCCAAGCAGTTTGTGTGACCCCTTTTTTGAATCAGCCACATCAGCAGCCAACGGTTGTGTCTAGGGGTGGCAATTTGAGGCACGACATGAAATTATAGGGTTTGGGCTGAGGCTTATCGGGTTCGGGCCGTTATAGGCCAACACGATAAGGCACGATAAAAAATGGGTTGTTATCGGGCTGGCTTGATAAGCACGGTAAGGCACGATAACTAAAATATATATGTTTTACAAATATATTTTTAAAAATTTACTATGGATTATTCACTTCTTTCGAACTATTTTCATGATTATTTCATAGTTTTATCATTTGAAAATTTATGACTTTTAAACTACTTGACTATTTATATTGATAAATTTTCAAAATATGTATTAAAAAATCAAAATTATATATTTTATAATGTTTATCGGGCTTAATGGGCATGACTAAATAAATCGTGCTTTTTTGCTTATCGTGATTATCGTGCGTGCTTTTCGTGTTTTTATTGTGTCGTGTTCGAGTTTTAATATTAGGCACGATAAGCTTATCGTGACGTGTTTGTGTTCGTGCTTATCGTGTCGTGCAATTATCGTGACGGCCCGATAACAGCCCAGCACGACCGATTTGCCACCCCTAGTTGTGTCCCTTTCAGACAAGAACAATTACAGCGGTTATCGGCAGTTGCTCCAAACGACGGTTACCGGCAGTTGTGGCCGAAACAGTTGTGTTTGTTTAGGATAAGTCTCAACCGCTCCCAACTCCCAACTGTTTTAGATAAATAATGCAAGAAACTTTTTTTTTGGGTTAGAAAAATTTCCTCTCTTTCTGTACTACTCATTTCTGCCCCAAACAGAGATACAGCAGCAGTTCTGATTTACTGTTGATTAATCCAGGAAATCTGCCTCTTCAATCAAGTAAGCTCCATAATCATGGGAGACTAAGAGTCTTCAAATCCGTCCAAACTAATTGTGGCGCTTGTTTTTGTCTTAAGGACAGAGATCACTGATCTCGTGGAACTTAAAACACACACCCCGCTAATTCATTTTCTGCAGGGACCTTATCTAGAGTAATAACAATCTTAAGACAAAAAGTTTTCTGGCATAGAGTTCCTGGCAGATCCTGAATAGTTCATGTCTTCTTCTTTTTTATTTTATGTCTTGTTTAATTGTGTTCTTATTCAAGCAGAACTCTTTTAAACAACATCTATAGGTTTTGTTATATACAAACAGAAACAAAACAAGGAATACTCATTTCACAGAAGGATTCAATTATGTAAATTTCAATTTACAGAAAACAACAGTGTTGTTATGTTTTTACACAAAACATTACTGTAACGTACTGTTTTCATAAACACCATAGTATCTACTTTTATTGTAGAACAGATAAAAGATTTTGATCTTTATCTTATTGTGCAGTATGTCTACTTCTGGAAAAGAACCTGAGACTGGTGTTGTTATCAAACAGTCTGCGACTGCAACTTCTAGCCTACCGCCAGCGGTCCATGCTCATCATGGAGAACGCCCTGACAAGTTCAATGGCACCGAGTTCAAACGTTGGTAGCAAAAGATGATGTTTTATCGGACCACAATGAACTTGTCTAAATTCCTAAAAGAGACAGCCCCTGCTCTAAATCTTGCCGAGACAGACAAGACAACAGTGTCAGCAATCGACTCATGGAAGCACTCAGATTTCTTGTGTAGAAATTACATTCTTAATGGTCTCCACGATTCTCTTTATGATATTTATAGTCTGTTTAAAACTGCTAAAGAATTGTGGGAATCACTTGAGAAAAAATATAAAACTGAGGATGCTGGCCATAAAAAAATTGTGGTAGGTAGGTTCCTAGATTTTTCTATGGTTGATGCCAAACCAGTTGTCTCACATGTCCAGCAACTCCAGCTACTCATCCATGAAATTGAGGTTGAGGGAATGATAATTTCTGAGCCATTTCAGGTTGCTGCTGTGATCGAGAAGCTACCTCCCGGTTGGAAGGACTTCAAGAATTACCTCAAGCACAAGCGCAAGGATATGTCTCTCGGAGACTTGATCATGAGGTTACAGATTGAGCAGGACAACTGGATTTCCGACAAGAAGAACATTCATACCATTGAAGGGGCCAACATTGTTAAACAGGACTCCAAGAACAAGAAGCGTAACAGCTCCGGAGAAGGGACGTCCAAACAACACAAGAAGTACAAGTTCAAAGGCAAGTGTCTCAACTGCGACAAGATAGGCCACAAAGCTGCTGACTGTCGTGGAAAGAAGCGGGTCCGACACGAAGCCAACCTCGTCAACGACGACATCAACATGATCTGCATGGTCTTTGAGACCAACATGGTCGGTACGGGTCATGAATGGTTCATGGTCACCGGTGCCACACGTCACATATGCGGCGATGCGAAGATGTTCTCTTCTTATACTAAAGTGACGTCAGGGGAGAAGTTGTTCATGGGCCACTCATCCACCTCTGGAGTGGAAGGCAAAGGGCAAGTGACGCTGAAAATGACGAGTGAGAGGGAATTGGTGTTGACCAATGTCCTTCATGTACCAAAAATTAGCAATAATTTAATTTCTGGTTCATTATTGATTAACATGGTTTCAAGTTAGTGTTTGAGTCGAACAAATTTATTCTTAGCAAGAATGGAGTCTTTATGGGAAAAGGTTACCTCGATGAGGGCCTTTTCAAATGTAATGTGATGGTGGTAAACACCTCGACCACCGTTGATAATAAAGCTAATGCACCTTCTTCTTACTTGCTTGAGCATTTTGATATTTGTCACTATAGACTTGGTCAAGTTAACCATGACTCTATGCGAAAGCTAATGCAAATGGATATAATTCCTACAATACATATTAATAAAAAAGAAAAATGTCAAATATGCGTTGAAGCCAAACAAACAAGAACATCGTTTAAATCGGTAAAACGTAACACTAGACCATTGGATATAGTTCATAGTGACTTATGCGATTTAAAATCCATAGAGTCCTATAGCGGGAAAAAATATGTCATCGCTTTCATCGATGATAATACTCGTTTTTGTCATCTCTACCTATTAAATAGTAAAGATGAAGTCTTTGAAGCATTCAATCTATATAAAAATGAAGTCGAGAATCAACTTGAGAAAAAAAATAAAAATTATTAAGTCTGATGGAGGAGGCGAATATGTATTTCCCTTTAAAGACTTCTGTGCAGAACATGGAATTCTTCACCAAGTCACTCCACCTTACACTCCACAATCCAATGGGATTACTGAGAGGAAGAATCGCACTCTTAAATAAATGATGAATACATTATTGATTCAATCTGGTCTACTCGACAAAATGTGGGGGGAAGGCAGTGCTCACAACCAATTACTTGTTAAACAAGCTACCACAAAAATTGGACAAAACAACCTATGGATTATGGAATGGTCGCAAACCTTCCTACAAATTCATCAAAGTGTGGGGGTGCCTGGCAAAGGTCGCAGTACCACCACCCAAAAAGGTAAAAGTCGGTCCAAAAACCGTGTATTGTATCTTTATAGGCTATGCAGCCCATAGCAGTGCCTATAGGTTCTTAATCCACAAATATAAAAATCCAGATATTGAAGTAAACTTAATCATGGAATCGAGAAATGCTACATTTTTCAAACATATCTTTCCACTAAAAACCAATCATAATGGAAAACGATCATTTTCTTGGAGCACAAGTAATGATGGCAATGAAGTCTTCACATACACTATCCTTATGGGCATTGATCAAACAACTCCTCATAATGATCAATATGATGGACCTAGAAAGAGTAAAAGGGCCCGAACTACGAAAACATTTGGACCAGACTTTATAACCACGTTCCTAGTGGATAATGAACCACGAACGTTCAAAGAAGCAATGCCCACTCCAGAAGCTCCCCAATGGAAAGAGACCATTAATAGTGAAATTGCATCCATCATGCAAAACCACACTTAGGAGCTTGTTGACCTTCCCAAGGGATGCAAATGGGTTCTAAAACCCGACGGATTAATCGATAAGTATAAAGCACGGCTAGTCGCAAAGGGCTTCAATCAAAAAGAGGGTGTCGACTATTTTGACACGTATGATCCCTGTCACTCGAATCACCTCAATTCGACTAATCATTGCCTTTGCAGCTTTGCATGATCATGAAATACATCAAATGGATGTCAAAACAGCTTTCCTAAATGGGGAACTCGAAGAAGAAATTTATATGAATCAACCCGAAGGATTCATTGCTCCAGGCAATGAACAAAGAGTATGTCGGTTGGTCAAATCGTTGTATGGATTAAAGCAAGCACCAAAACAATGGCATAAACGTTTTGATGATGTGATACTTGCCAATGGTTTCAAACCCAATGAATATGACAAATGCGTAAACTCCAAAAATACGCACCTGGGTTATGTTATTATATGCCACTACATCGACGATATGCTAATCATTGGCAGTAATAACAACATGATCAAGGAAACCAAGAAAATGTTGGCCAACAGATTTGAAATGAAAGATCTTGGGCTCGTCGATGTCATCCTAGGTATTAAAATCTCTAGAACATCCGAGGGGATTATACTATCACAATCTCATTATGTTGAGAAACTGTTGGAGAAAATTAACAAAGATGATAAAAGTATTGCTAAAACCCCTATAGATCCAAACTTTCATCTCAAGAAGAACTTACACGAAAGTGTATCTCAAAACGAATACTCCTGTGTAATTGGAAGTCTTATGTATCTCACAAATTGCACGCGTCAAGACATTGCTCAAACTGTCAATAGATTAAGCAGATTCACAAATAATCCATGACCTGATCACTGGAAGACAATTATAAGAGTTCTGCGGTATCTACGATACACACACGACTATGGGTTGCACTATTCAAAATATCAAGCGATAATTGAAGGTTACAGTGACGCCAACTGGATATCTGATACTAAGGACTCAAAATCCACAAGTGGATCTGTATTTACTATTGGTGGTGGTGCTATCGCATGAAAATCTTCCAAACAGACTTGCATTGCAAGGTCTATAATGGAATCATAATTTATTGCTCTAGATAAAACAACGGAGGAAGCCGAATGGCTAGGCAACTTTCTAGAAAATATTCTAGTTTGGCCACAACCAGTACCAGCTATATGCATCCATTGTGACAGTAAAGCCGCTATTGGAAGGGCACAAAACAATATGTATAACGGTAAATCACGACGCATACGCATGCGTCACAATATCGTTAAGCAGCTTCTCTCAAACGGAGTGATCACCATCGACTATATTCGATCAAAAGACAACCTAGTGGATCCATTAAATAATGGTTTGTCGAGAGAGCAAGTATGCAGCTCATCAAAGGGAATGGGCCTCAAGCCTATGAAATAGAGAATGATTTAGCGAAAACCCCCACCTAGCTGATTGAAGATCCCATGGTCTAGGTTCAAAGGGACAACCCAACTAAATTAATCTCAAGATTAACACTAAAAGAATTTACAAAATTCTACCTATTCCTATGATGAAAACCATTAGTGTTATCTGTCACGGTTTAGGATAAGCCTTGCTTTTAATGATTCCTATGACTTGATTTGTCAAGCGGAGTTCTAACAGAACAACTCCTTATAGGCAATCACCTATGTGAATTTAAGACTGGCCGATCTTATGAAAATTTAGAGGCCAAAATTCTCTAACAAACATTCACAGAATCAGGTATCGTTCAAGGCCAAAATGAACAAAACCGAATAATCGAACTTTGTTTGAAGGCAGCTGTGTGAATGCTATTGTCTTGGATGACATCAAACACCAGTCAGTTCAAGACACACCAAGTCACTGATTAGTAAGTCATCTCGATAGTACATCATAAGGAAAGGTTCAAAGCCAAAAGCCACCTCTTCGACTATAGCTACTATCAGTTGTATCTCTGTATTGTCTTATCAAAATGTCATCAAGTTACATGATATCTCATTCAATGTGGGGGGATTGTTGGAAACGTGTTTCCAATAAAGGTTGAATGAGGAAGTTGTGTAAGTAGTTAGTAGGGAATCCCACATTGGGAATAAAAGGAAAAAGCTCTATTTTATAAAGAAGAGCGTTTAGGCTCAACAATTGGCCCTTAGGCCACTACACTTTTGTGTAGGAGGGAAGACCTAGCAGAGTATAGGTCCAAACACACGCGCGCGTCACCCACCCGACCCGACCCGACTGGTTGGTCGGCCGATCGGCTGGCTGGCTTGGACCCTTTCTTTTTGCTCCCAGCGACGGTTACCAGCATTTGTGTCAGAAACGGTTATGTCTCCCAACTGTCTTAGATAAATACTGCAGGAAACTTTTTTTTGGGTTACGAAAATTTCCTCCATTTCTATACTACTTCTTTCTGCCCTAAACAGAGATACAAATTGATCCAAGAAGTCTGCCTCTTCAATCAAGTAAGCTCCATAATCCTGGGAGACTAACAGGCTTCAAATCTGTCCAGACTAATTGCGGCGTCTGTTTTTGTCTTAAGGACAGAGATCACTGATCACGTGGAACTTAAAACACACACCCCGTTAATTCATTTTCTGTAGGGACCTTATCAAGAGTGATAACATATCTTCTGTTAATTCGTTTTCCCTACTTTTTATTTTATTTTTGATGCCACGCAATCAACTATTGAATAGGGATTGTTGCAGGCTTAAAGTGCCAAGTTTTTAGCTGTAATATGTTCCTTCCATGAACAAGAGGGAAAATTAACAGCAATTATTTGATGGAATGGAGGTCGGGTTCTGTTTCTTCCATAAAATGACATTGTGGTGTCATCGCTACTGCAGCGTGATGGGGCAAGTCAGGTTTAACTGTGAAACCGCATCAGGATGGCGCATTGCGAAATAGAGCTATTAAGTTGGTAAATTGAGCAATGGAATCAGCCAGGGCCGGCTATCTTGTTCCTCAAGTCTTTTTGACTTCCCTCGATCCTATGTAATGTTTATGAAAGATTAAATCTCTGCAAAAATGAATTGAGTGAAAGTTGATATGGGGTTAGTGAAGCAGATGAATTGGAAGAGGGCAAAGTTGACGGCGCCGATGCTAACGGAAAAAGGTCAGGAACTAGACGACGTTAACAACAATTTTGGGGGATTTGGGCTTGAATGCAAAAAAGTAAACAATAATGATGACGACGATGATAAAGAGGAAGACAATCTGATTCCTCTATTGATTTAATCCCATATTTACCGCAATCTAATTCCTTTGTTGATTCAAACCCCTCTTTACGCAAAGAAGTTATTTTCTTCTTTTATTCCAAAAAAGTTGGCCTATAGTCAATTTGAATATTTGATGAGCAAGTATGCTTTCACAAGTTTAAACAAAAGGGATGTGAGTTAGCCAAGGTTGAAGATGAAGTTTGAGGTGAGAGTAAAATGCAAAAAGACCCAATTGTGTTTAGTAGGGGCATTTGTTGGTTTTTAAAATTTTCATCCAGAAAACTGATGGAGTGATGAACGTGAAAATAAAGTCAAGTATAGTCACTAAATTGAGAAAAAAAAAATACAGTGAGCTTAACGAAAAAAGTGTGAAAGTAAGTGACCAAATTGTTATTTAAGCCTTTAAAGATTGGGAGTACACATGCACACTTCCTTTTGTTAAGTCAATCATAGACTTCTTTTTACAAGTTGAATGGTGCACCGTGCACTCCACCAAAATCTCTAGATTTAGAGTGTATGAAATAATAATTTAGAGATAGAGTATCAATAAGATGACTCGTCAGAGAAGCCAAGTAGTGTGAAGTACACTCTAAATGATTTAGAGTGCTCCATTAAAGATGCTCTAATCTACATCTTTATTACGTGACCTTATGTTTTTCCTTGTTTTGGTCTCATCAGCTTTGTCCCTCTATGAGTGCCCCGGTTTTTCACATTTTATTTTCCCTTAAAAGAAAAACAAAATCAAAACGTTGTAGGCGCATGGAATACGTCCGGCCTCATTGTGGACTCAAAATTTAATAAACAGAGTTGTCATCTTTATTTTAAGAAAAAACAAAGAAAAACCAGATGTAACCATATTTGCAAAGGGTTCAAAGGCTAAGTTACGAGGTGAGAAGGGGTTAGGCACCCAACTCGCCCTTTCGGTCTCAAAATAGTTTTTGGCTAAAATATGTTTTTGTTATATTTATTTAACAGATTAAATAAAGCATGGGTGGCGCCAGGCTGTCCTTTTCCTCTTCTTTTTGACACTTTAGCCCCCTGCATTTCACTGTTTACGCATCCTGCTTTTTCTTTTGCATTTTTAACCCTGTAACTTGACATTCGTTAGTTTTTTAACAAGTCTTGATATCTCATGTCATGTTACATACCTGGGGTACAAAATTTGGGTGTCTACAGAGCCCCTCAACGGTGGAGTTTACGGGTAACCCGAAGCTACCAAGTAAACGAACATCGTTGATAAGAAATAGACTCTCAAATTTCGTGGAAATTATAATGAGGGGTAATGCAAGAGGTAGCAATAATAATGCAACAATTTATGATGCAGTTCAAATCTCACATACCCTAGACTTATTTAGTCGGTTATAGCAGGTTATCGTAGTTTTTAAGGAGATATGCAATAAAATGCTCTGATGGTCGCACATACTAGGTAGGCTGCCTACGTATCTCTTTCCAGGAATCAGACCAAACATAGTTCGGCCTCATGCAAACCAACAACAAGCATTGGGTGGGATACCATGAAACCCGATCGTTTCCAAGACCCGGGGTTTGCACCCGTTGTGGAAGAGATCCAATAGAGATTCATATGGGGCTGATCGTTTCCAAGACCCGGGGTTTGCACCCGTAGTGGAAAAGATCCAACAGAGTTTTAGATGGGACTGATCATTTCCAAGACCCGGGGTTTGCACCCGTTGTGGAAAAGATCCAACAACAATAGATGGGATAGGATGGGACTGATCATTTCCAAGACCCGGGGTTTGCACCCGTTGTGGAAGAGATCCAACACAGATTCATATGGGGCTGATCATTTCCAAGACCCGGGGTTTGCACTCGTTGTGGAAAAGATCCAACAAATATAATAGCATGACATGAAACTGATCATTTCCAAGACCTAGGGTTTGCACCCGTTGTTAGAGTTGTCAAATAGGGCAAAAGCCCGCGGGCATGCCTGCCCCGCCACCCATTATGGGCGGGTTGGGTTGATGCATTATATACCCGTTTGAAAAACGGGCTGCTTTTGCGGCTTCGCGGGGCGGGGGGCGGGCTGCCCGCTTTTTCTTACAATTCTTAAAATTATTTACAAACATTACATTTGAGTATTGAACAGCCCAACTCATTACTTTGCATAGCCCAACTGCCAAGTCCATTCCATTTTCCATCCAATTAGATTATTAGTATTAGAGTTAGGGACCTTTCACTCACTCAAACAGAAACATCAAAAATTGAAAAAAGTAAAAAACTCTCACACTCTTTCTCCTTTCTCACGCACAGCGGGCAGCGGCACAGGCCGGCACAACACGTCGGAGAAGATGAAGGGGCTTCGCCGGGTTTGGCGGCTGGGATTGGAGAGCGCGGCTGGAAGGTGTTGATTCATAGTCGAAGATGTTTTTCCCTTTGAGCTTGCCCTAGGCCTGTTCAGACCAGTTTTCGTCTCCGGGGGCCAACCCTTATCCCCCGAAATTTGACGTAGGGCTAGGGTTTCCATGACCTTTCCTCTATTCGTGGCAGCATGTACTCTGTCCGGTTACCTATTGGTCATCACCAATTGGATACAGGGGTTTAAACGTTGGATTGTCACTGAAAATCATTTTCTTTAAGACGCGGAGGCTCAAATCACTGGATTCATCGTGCTTTGTACTTGGCTAATGATCAAAATAGGGCACAATCAATAGCCAATCAGATCTAGAGTTTTTTTTGTAGCATCAAATGTGTTTTCCTGGGTCAAACATAACGTGATTTGATTGCAAAATCGAGGAAGATGGGTTGATTCATAATTTGCGGGCTTTACCCGTTTTGCCCGCGGCCCTACGCGGGGCGGGTTGGGCTAGGAGTTTATAGGACCGTCATGTTTGCGGGTTTTCTCGTCCCGCCCCGTTTCACAGCGGGCTTTTCAGGCTCGCGGGCAAACCCGCCCCACAGGCTCGTTTTGACAGCTCTACCCGTTGTGGAAAGGATCCAATAGATATAATAACATGGCATGAAACTGATCATTTTCAAGACCTGGGGTTTGCACCCGTTGTGGAAAGGATCTAACAAATATAATAGCATAGCATGAAATTGATCATTTCCAAGACTCGGGGTTTGCACCCATTGTGGAAAGGATCGAACGATATAATAGCATGGCATGAAACTGATCATTTCCAAGACCTGGGGTTTGCACCCATTGTGGAAAGGATCTAACAGATATAATAGCATGGAATGATATAAAATGCATGTAACAGGTAAGCTAAAATGCATATACTTTTACTTTTTTCTTTTCTTTCCCCTTTTTTTCTTTTGGTTGCGGGTATCCTACTGGGGATTGGAATGACATAATTCTTTTTTTTTTTTTTGCTTTTCTTGCGGCTGTTCTGCTGGGGATATAAGCTTTCTTTGGATTTTGATGGATGGCCGTCACTTTTGGTTAACAAAGCTAACTTTGTTAATCTCCCGTTTAGGACTTCAAGGCCATTTTGCAGTTTGAGCAAACCTGAGGTTTTAAGTGCTGAAATGGATTTTGGAGGGGAGGAAAAGGAAAATTCCTCCCCTTTATCTTCACTTACGGGGGACGAGCAGCAGCTCACCCATTTCCTTTCTTCTTCCTTTCATTTTCTTCCATTTTTGACGAAGGAAGGTTTTTTTTTCTTCATTTTCTCTCAAATTTCTTCCACCAAATTAATTGTTTTTCTTAATAGATGGCTTCTTCCTCAAGATCCAGAAAGGGAAAGGCACCTATGCATCCGGAATCAGGCCCGCAGATCTGGTGGACCGCTTCGGATATATTATCCCTATTCCTTTCCCTAGCTTTACGGATTGGTCATCTACCAATCCGCTCCCTAAAGTTGAGGATCTCAAACCCCATGTCCTCAATAATGTAATAAACCCTATACGGTTTGCTTTTAATAATAATCTAAATGTCTTTGCTTATTTCTTAGTTGCACCTATATTAAAAGACACATTAAATCATTATAATAATAAGTCATTTAATAGGACCCGAACAAAAAAAAGAGAATTATTTGCTTGAGCTTGTAAAGTCGGGCCGAGCACCGTGGACAAAGATCATTCATCAACAAAGAATCGAAAACTGATCCACTATCAATCTGGGGCTGGACAATGAAATCAAAAGAGTCAAAATCGGCAACTACCTGCAAGGATAACACTCATGGATCTCCTCAAAGAGTTCATGGACATGTTTACCTGGTCCTATGAAGATGTGTCGGGGGTAGACCCAGCCATAGTCAAACACCGGATCCCCACATGTCCGGATGCTCAGCAGATCAAGCAAAAGCTCCACCGCATCAAGCCAGAATGGTCACTACAAGCTAAAAAAAAAAGAGAAAGCATGAAACAGCCGCACGTCAACTTCATTCGGGTAAAAAAAAACACAAGAAAAAAAAAGGAAAGTAAAAAAAAAGAGTAAAGAAAAAAAAAGGAGAGAAAAATACCCGATCTGGCTGTCCAATATAGTGACCATTCCCAAGCCCAACAGGAAGGTCTGGATTTGCGTAAACTTCCGCGACCTCAACAAGGCGTCACCCAAAGATAATTTCCCTCTACTCAATATCAATATTGTGGTAGACGCAGTTGCTACTCACAAAGTCAGATCCTTCGTCGACAACATGCTGGGCCATAGTCAAATCAAAGGCAGCAGGAGACCAAGAAAGGACCTCATTCACCACCCCTTGGGGGAACCTACTGCTATCATGTCATGCCGTCTGGGCTAAAAAAAATGCTGGGGCTACTTATCAAAAAACTGCTACCACTCTCTTCCACGATGTGTCGTATATTGTCAAAGAGATCCGGTCAGGAGATGTCGTACTCCTCACAAGCCAGAAAAGAGAAGACATTGTTCAGCCCTCCAATCTCAACGACCTTCAAAGGTATTATGCTCGAACCACCCTATCTGGCAAGTGCTTCCCTCTCCAGCCCGCTAGGCTGAAAACCCGAAAGGGCGGCCTAGGCAAAAGTTAGGGCATAAAAAAATGAAAATAAAAGGGAGAAATAAGGGCTCGCTAGGCTGAAAACCCGAAAGAGCGGCCTAGGCAAAAATTAGAGCACAAAAAAAATATATCAAAAAAATATATATAAAAAAAAATAAAATAAATAAAGGCTCGCTAGGCTGAAAACCCGAAAGGGCGGCTTAGGCAAAAGTTAGAGCCAAATAAAAAATATATATAAGGAGAATAAGGAGAGGGGAAACACTCTTTGAAACCTCGGCATCCTACCTCCAGTCTTCAGCATGCAAGGAGCTCGACTGGTAGAAGAAAAAGAAAAACCACGACAGGAAGCTCGCAATAAAACACTAAAATATAAAATTTTCGGGTCCTAAGGTGCAACTTAGGAATAATTGCTAAAGAAATTTAGGTTATGCATTAATTGCCTGTACATATCTATTATTGCCTCTACCCCCTTTGTTTTCCCCAGAAACTATCCCTTCTTTTGTAGCTTAAGCCCCAAGGTGGTCCATCAGTACCTGCGGCGTCCGCCCAGCCGGGCCCATATATTTCTTCTGCAAGGCACAGAAAAGGCTCAGTCTCATCAGAATGAGAAGCACCAGAAGTGTCTTCGTCCTATTCATCATCTACGTTGTCATTGTCCTGAAACAGTCAAACGACTTGGATCCCGATCATTTACCGCTGCCCTGTCTGATTATGAAGAAAAATGCAGGGGCTAGAAGAATAGCCTTATGCCAAGTGCAGCCCTGCAACAATTATATGGCCAAGAACAGGAGGAGGTATCTACCTTTTCCTTTCCACGCATACCACAAAAAAAAAAAAAAAAAGAGAAGAAAAAGGGAAGCCTGTTCGAACCCGAAGGTATATTCCTTTAAAATCCATCTTCGAGATACAACGAGTCATTACCCATTAGACATCGGTATAGCTTTGCTTTGTGCGTGTGTCTTGAGTCTGCATGTTTCTTTTATTTATTTTGCATCATATAAAATTAGATTGCATTGTAAATATTTGTACAGGTTTTCAAAACAAAAAAAAAAAGCAAAAACAAAAAACAAAACAAAAAACAAAAAAACAAAAACAAAACAAAACAAAAACAAAAACAAAAACAAAATTTTTTTTGTATTGTTTTGCATATAAATAAACGTTTTTGCATCCTAGGCATCATAAAAATGCATATTAAAAATATGTACTGCATTTTGCATGCATAATAGAATAAAAATATCCATGCATCATGTTAATAAACATTTTATAATTTTTAGGCATCACATTTGCATTAAATAAAGTAGTACATGCATCCAGCATTTGCATTTATCATCCAATAAGCTGCATTTGGGGTGCGCTAAAAAGAAAATAAAATGTCACTATTCATGAAAATAAATATTCTCATGGCATTCACTATATCCCTGCAGCGTAAGCATGCGTCATGAAGCCTCATTTGCATTTATAGTATAAATCATGCATAATAAGGTCAAGTAGTGACCACTAGTTTAATCATGCATCGCAAGAATAAATTGCATAAATTTCATGCATCATTACTTAATTACATCATTTAGGCATAAATAGGACATGCATAAGCATTATTAATAAAGTCAGGAATGCTTCAAAGGGGCCAAACAGTGCCAAAATCTAGCAGATCAGAAGTATATCCAGGCGAAAAAAAAAGAAAAAAAGAGATAATAAGCATGCAAATAAAGAAAAATGGTGAGCATGCAGAACAAAAAAAAAGAGAAAAAAAAGAGGTAATAAGCATGTAAATAAAGAAAAATGGCGACCATGCATAATAAAGGAAAAATAAAGGAAAAAGAAAGAAAAAACAAAAAACAAAAAACAAAAGAAAAAAAATCGGGAGAGGGGAAAATACATGTACAAGAAAAGAAAAGGAAAATTTTACAAGTGCATGCAACAAAAGGAAATGCAGCGACAAAAGAAGAAACTTTCGGCTAAAGCTAGAAGATGGAGCGAAAAGAAAATAACAGCAAAGAAAAGATGATCTCAGCTGGCACCAAGAGATGCTGCAGCAAGAAAAAGGAAGTTTCTGACCAAGGTTAGAAGGAGCAAGAAAAATGCGAAGACATCAAGAAATTTTCCTAAAGCCGAAAACATAAGCGTAACGGGAAAAGATTTTCCGGCAAAAGGGTCGAACGGTGACAAAAGAAGAATCCCAAAGAAAGTCGCAAAGAAGAGCAAAAACAGCGTAAGCGACAAGCGGCAGAAAGCAACAAGAAGCGCAATTTGCCGCACGGGCATGGCAAATGTAAAGGAAAGGAAGGTATTTTCCTTTTTAGCAGTGCATTTGTTTAATGTTTGGAAACTTTCCTTTAAGAGTGCAGCAGCCCGGATTAATAGGGAAAGGTCTTGTTCTCCGTTGAAGGCCGAAGTTCCGAGGAAGCAATGCATTCCATTCATTGGCCGTGGGAAACTTTCCTTTAAGGGGTACGCAACCTCGGATTAATAGGGAAAGGTCTTGTTCTCCAGTAGAGACTGAGTTCCTAGGAAACAATTCACTCCGCATCACCGCCAGGCGAGCTACGATTGGTCTGATTCCTTGGCTAAGGATACGTAGGCAGTCTATCTCGGTAGATGCGACCAAACACAACACGATATTTACCGTTGCAGCACTCATTTGATAAAGCTTTGCGACTTGCTCATTTAACATTGCGAGCACTTTGCCGCAAAGCATTTGGTCCCAATTGAATGAACTACGCCTCGGTCGATTCCTTGTATAAGGATACGTAGGCGACCTATTTCGGTAGGCACCGACCGTTGCATGAATGATGGTTTAGGTTTTGGCCGAACTACGTTTGGTCTGATTCCTTTTATTAAGGGATACGTAGGCAGCCTACATTAGTAGGTCCGACCATCAGAGCACTTAATTTGTATATCTGCTTAAAAACTGCGATAACCTGCTATAACCGACTAAAAATGTCTAGGATATGGAGGTTTTTTTCACATTATAAATTGCTGCATTATAACTGCTACATGTTGCATCTTTCTCCCTCGTTTTGTAATTAAACGAAATTGGAGAGTCTATTCTTATCAACGATGTTCGTCTACTCAGTAAGCTGCGGGTTACCCGTAGGCTCCATCGTTGAGGGGCTCTGTAGACACTCCAATTTCGTACCCCTGGTATGTGACATGACATAAAATATCAAGACACACGTTAAAACATTAACAAATGTCAAGTTCTGAGGTCAAAAGTGCAAAAGGACAAAGCAGATGCGCAAAAGGACGAACGAGGGACCAAAGTGCACAAAAAATGAGAAGTTTGAAATTAGGCGCCACCACCATAAAAATTGGGTGTGGCGCCCAATTTGGTGGGTTGCGCCCAAATTTGTGATACGCTGCGCCCAATTCTCTGCTTCATTTGCCGTAAAGCTCAATTCCCTCTGCGCAGTGTACAAGCCGGCTGATGCACGAAGAAGGAAATTATATTCCGTCGATGTCCTCAGTTCCTCCTATAAATATAGGCTCTCAGCTCTTCAGTCGACACACTTTTCATCGATAAAAATTCTCCGCGTTCTCGTTACGCTGGAGAAATAGAGAGCGAAGTGAGATAGTGAGCGATCACCTCAAAAAGCCTCGAAACCCTGCCAAAACTCTTCCAAACACAAAACCAACCGGTAGAAGTGAGCCTTAGCCCCCCCAGCTAGGTATCCACCTTATTTCCCGGCCCAAAAATCCCAAAGTAAGCTGTTACTCTGCCCGAGTAATAAGCTGAAATACACAAAATATAAGTCGTTATTCCGCCCAACCAAATAAGCCAAAACCACAAAAACTAAGCCGTCATTCTGCCCGAGTGAGTGAGCCAAAAACACCATATATAAGCCGTCACTCTGCCCAAATCACATCAGCAGCAGCAATAAAAGTCTCCATTTCCCGAGAAGGACAGAGCGAGCACACTCCGCTCTAAAAGGTAAAAACCTTTAAGGGCGTTATTTTATTTATCCATTTACTTTTCCGCTCATTTATTATTTAAAGTTGTATTTAAAATCCGACCCAATGTAGTCAATATAAGCCGTTATGCTGCTCGGATTAAATTAGGAAATATTATGTAATAAAGTCGTTATTATGGCCAAATATTTTCAAGTATATCTGTAATTATTTGTAAAGAGACAGTTGCAAGTCTGTAAATAATGTAGACAAATGGATGTATTTGTAGGCAGTTAATGCTTTATTTATCTGTTAAATAAATATAACAAAAAGCATACTTTAGCCAAAAAGCGTTTTGAGACCGAAAGAGGCGAGTTGGGTGCCTAGCACCTTCCCAACTCGTAACTTAGCCTCCGGACCCGCTTTTATTATCTCTGGTTTTCTTTTTGGTTTTGCTTTATTTATTCCTTAAAATAAAGATGGCGACTCTAAAACATTTTGGATCCAGTAGAGCCTCGCAACATCTTTCCTTGCACTTTTCCGTTCTCCCCTAAAAAAGGGAGAATGAGAATGGAAAGGTGATGTATTCCTATGTCCTGGTATCCCCTAAAAAAGGGATAACTTGATGTATAAAACCCAAAGCATCCATAGTGATCCGAGATAGGCCATAAGGCTATTTTCATAAAATCCATAGTGGGGGCACTGCAACATTCCTTCCTTACACTTTCACGTTTTCCCCTAAAAAAGGGAGAATGAGAATAGAAGGGTGATGCATTCCTATATCCTGGTATCCCTAAAAAAGGGATAACTTGACATAGAAAACCCAAAGCTCCTATATTGGATCAAAATCCACTAAAGGCAACCAAGGCACATTCCAACGCGCTATTCCGACAACACTCCTCTCGCACTTTTGATTTCGTCCTCCCCTAAAAAAGGGAGGGTGGAGTGAGAGCAGTGGATGTCACCGTATCCGCACGTACGCGCACCCCTATCCAAGGGCGGGCGGGGCGCGGGAGCACGTTTCCCGGGAACCCACAATTGATCTCGTGATATGAATGACCTTTCTCGATTGAAGCAAAGGTAGGCATTAGGCAAGGTGTCATACAGAGCGGGCTTACCAAAGACATTGAAAATCCACCCGGTCTTCCATGTGAGCATGCTTAAGCCATACCACGCCGATGAAGAGGATCCAAGCCACGGACATTCGCATCGGGCGCCACCCATTATGACAAAATCATTCGACAAGGTGGTCAAAAAAGTCCTCACAAAAAGGACAACACAGAAGAGAGGTATACCCCCCGCACCGAGTACTTGATCAAGTGGAAGGGGTAGTCTGAATCTAAGGCTACGTGGGAACTTGAGCAAGACTTGTGGCAATTCAAGGAGCAACTCAGACAACACTCGGCGTCGACGCCGATGCCGAATTTGGTGGGGGAGGATGTCACGCTCCAAGAAGATGCACCAAAGACATATGGTCTATGATCCTCTGGGAACTTTCTAGAAGGAGCTGGAAAGTAAGAGAACTTTCTAAAATGGACTAGAAAGTAGGAGGACTTTTTAGAAGGGGCTGAAATGTAGGAGAACTTTCTAGAAGAGGTTGAAAAGTAAAAAGAACTTTTTGGAAGGGGCTGGAAATTAAGTAGGGGAACTTTCCAGAATACTCTACATGTATATAGATATCTAGGACATAGTAGAAAGGAAGATATCTTGAATATTGTAGAGATCTAGAGTCTTCCATCCACTTATATAAATAGGGGTGAAGACCTCATTTGTAACAATCCAAGTTTGAGTGAATTAAAATCATATTTGCAAAATTCTCTTAAGCTCTTTACTTACTCTTTAACTAAAACAATTAGCACAACCTTTGGGAAGACTGACTTAGCAAGATTGCGAGGGGCAAAAAGACGCTAAGGCTACACGGTACTGTTGAAGGGACAACTCCGTGACACCGTGGTGGGTTCGGGTTGATGCGGGTTGGCAGCGTGTTGTCCCGCCATATACTAGTTGCAAATAACACAAGCCACAAGTTTGAAACTATAAGTTTAAATCTTTTTCGCTCACAATGTGAGATTATATTTTATATATGAAATATTAGTAAATGATTTTAAATTCGTTAAAAAGTGACATTTATTACAATAGATGTTTTAACCGCAATATTTACGGAAAAAAGATTATATAAACATACAAAAAAAATTGATAAAATGTTTCTTTACTTCTTGTTTTTTTTCTCATTTTATACTATTAATATTAGAGAAAATTGTTAAAAAAATGTTATTTAGAATATAATTGTAGAAAATATATTTTTTAAATGAATTGTAAGATTTTTTGTGTTATTTATTATTATTATTATTGATTAATTGAGAGAAAGTTGATATATTGACCCGCCTAACCCACAACCCATGATTGATTTGGTTGGGTTGATAATTTTCAGGGCCGCCGCATTTGTGGGCTGGCTCGATCTGCCCCGCCCCACAATATGACAGGTTATAGAGTAGGAATAATGGGGGTTTTCCCTCAAATCTTGGCAAACAATGCACAATTTTAAAAAAAATCAAGGACAAATCTTCTGTTGATTTTCATCCAAAAGAATCACCAGAAGAACCTTCGCGTTTTGAGCAATCTTTGGAATAGTCCCTGGCCAACATTGCGTTTTGAGCTTTAACCCATCAAAACAACGTCGTTTTGATGGGCGAAATTTAAAAAAAAAAAAAAAACTGACCAGGGCTAACAGCCTCCTTTACATGCGTCAAGTCTTGAGCAGTTGGACGCATTTTTTTAATTATCTTTAGTTTAAGGGCAGTTTGGGCAATCAATTTTTTTAAAAGCAGTATACATTTTTATCTATAAATAGATACTTTGTTTGCTTCATTTGGACATCAAACGATTTTTTTTGCAAAAATTGAAGTTTATTTGTAAGTTTCTTCTCCATTCTCTTTCTCTCCAAATTTCATTTTTTAATTAATCCATTTTTAAGTTATGTATTATTTATTATTAATATTATTATTTACTACTTAAATATTTTAATTATTATTGCAGATTATTAAATACAATTGTCTTTATTGTTAATTGATTATTATTACCATTATTATTTTTAAATTTTGTATTATTATTGTTAATATTATCATAAAGTAATATTAGTTGTCATTATTGTATAATTTTTGTTGCTAATTTTAATAATGACTATTTATATAATTTCAAAATTAATTATTTATGCAATATCAAATTTATTTGAGTTTTTAACTATGTTGATGTGTTTTTTTAAAAAACCAACTTAATCCACTTTTATATAAAAAAATTAATTCTTTTTTGTCTTTTCGGTCTTATACAATTTATAAAAAATTTGTAGTACACTAGTGCCGCCCCATATTTCAAAAAAAATTTTTTTTTTTTCATTTTATTCAATTTATAGAAAAAATTGGAATAAGAGACAACACTAATTAATTAGTGATGCCTCGTACAGGCGACACTAGTGTATTTTTTAAAAAATATTTTTTCTTTTTCTGTTTTATACAATTTATAAAAAAAATTAAGGGGCCGCACTAGTGTATTTAACAAAAATCTTTTTTTTTTCTATTTTGTTTTATACAATGTTATGGAAAAAGAAATGTTTTTAAAAAATTGTTTTATAAAAAAAATACTCCCTCCGTCCCAACAATTATTGTATTTCTTTCTTTTTTCCTCCATCACAAAATAATTATCTTCTTTGAAAGTTTTCTATCACTTTTACCACTTTATCCTTACTTTAATTTTAGGTCACATATTCATGGGGTTTAAAGGAAATCACACACTATTATTATATTAATAATCCAGTTAAATGTATTTTTTTAAACTGTGCTCTAAGTCAAACCAGATGATAATTTTGGGACGGAGGGAGTACGTTTTTTTTATGGGGGTGATGGTTTGATGGGCATTATGGTCATTTTGAAGAGGGGTTGTATGAGGAAATGGGGGGTTGTACTAAATAATTTGGTCAAATTACTTTTTACCCTCAAAGTATCCACAAAATCCCAGTTTACCACCTCAACTCAGTTTTGTTCCATTTTAGCATTCAATGTTGCCATTTGTCCCATTTAACCCCTTCCCGTCAGTTGCCGTTAGAAACTCGGCGTTAAATCACACGCGGTCTTCACGTGCGGGGTTCTTTTCGTCTTTTAATAGAACTCTCTCTCTCTCATACACTCCCTGTCCCTCAATGTCTCTTTCTCTCTCCTCTGGGCTCTGGACTTCGTACAATGTTCACGCAATTTTAGCGAACAGATCAGACCGAGTTATGGAAGCGATGTCGCCAATCATCGTCGAAATGGAATGGCTAACAAATATACAGGATGAGATTCCAAGCTCATCGAAAATGTCGATAACGTCGTAGGCGTAGCCTTCGAGCGAAGAGTAGCGCTCGAAATCGAAGTAGTCGGGATTGGTGGTTCCGACGCCGATGTTGTCGTACATAACGACACGATACTCGTCGACGAGGTGCTTCCAGACTGATTGGTCGATGCCGAAACCGTGGCCGAGGACGATGGTTTGGTCGTCGAGGGATTCTCACCCAACATCATCATCACCTAGTTGACTGTCCACTTTCCCCAATTTCTTCCTCTATGCTTTGGCGTCGCGTACGTAGGTGTGAGTGGGAGCATTGGATGACTTGTCAGCTGAATCGTAGGCGAAGTCGAGGATGTAGTGAAGAGTGTGGAAGAGAGGGGAGTCGAGACTTGC
Organism: Codonopsis lanceolata; assembly: GCA_013146195.2. Lineage (NCBI taxonomy): Eukaryota > Viridiplantae > Streptophyta > Magnoliopsida > Asterales > Campanulaceae > Codonopsis > Codonopsis lanceolata. The sequence goes on along the minus strand of CM028377.1, from coordinate 61,551,857 downwards.
TAGACGGATATCCATTCTTCTTCTATTTGAATTTGGGATCTAGGTTTCATAGAATACAATCAACTAAGGGAAACATCGATTTCATAGACTGCAAAATGGCGTCAACAGATCCAGAGATTTATGAGGGAGGGAAAGAAGCTTCGGGAGGGAGAGGGGAAAATTCTAGGGGTTTCCATTTCACTTGTACTCCAAAAGCCGCGAACAGGGGACAATCGAATTTGGGAACTGGGTTTCAGAGAATACAATCGATTAAAGGAAACATTGATTTCACAAAACTGGGTTTGGGAATTGGTTTGAAGGGATCGCTATTTTGCAGAAGTGTTTGGAATTGGAAGGGAGAGAAAGGGGGAATGTGGTTCAGTAAGAGAGACAACATGGAAAAAGATAAAAATAACCCTACACATGAAGATCACGTGTGATTTAACGCCGAGTTTCTAACGGCAGCTGACGGGGGGTTAAATGGGACAAATGGCAACATTGAATGCTAAAATGGGACAAAACTGAATTGAGGTGGTAAACTGAGATTTGGTGAATACTTTGGGGGGTAAAAAGTAATTTGGCCAAATAATTTCCTTAAAAGTAGATACAATCCAACTTCTCCCAAGTCAAACTCTACAAAAGAATGAAGCACCTCCATTCAGCTTATCGTTTTACTTCAATACCACCTCTCCCCTGCACTCCCAACATATCTTCAATTACAACTTCAAGATCTTCAAAAACGACCTTCATCAATGCCACGAATTCGGATTCTTTGCGCTTTGAAGAAGAAACAAAGCATAGCCTCCCCGAATTGACGTCATCTTGCATTAGCTGCTCCTGCACAAGCCGGAGAAGACAGTTCGTGGCAACTGTCGGAACAGCTTTATTCCCAGTTTACCCCTCAAATGCTTTAATTTCACTTCCTGACGATGATCCCATACCGATGGTATGAACATAGTAAATGCTAATTTAGCAATCACTTCATCGATCCCACACAAATTGGATTTATTGATTTTCTTTCTTGTAGCCGTAGTATTTTTTCATATATAAAAGTGATGACTGGGTTGTCTTTTTCCTTATCCACTGACCCCTCTTCACCTGAACAAACCATGTCGAATGTCTAGCATTAAACGAAGAATTGGTACATTACCAATCGAGTTAGCTTTTGTAGTCGGATTAATGCCCCTTCCGACACTCTTCCATTCAAATTTTTTTTTGTTATTTAAGAGGATATAATTCATTTATATCCTATTAAATGAATATTAGAGAGAGAGAGAGAGTAGGAGTAGATAATATAAGTTCTTTCTTCAAAATAGTTTGATCTGCAAAGGTAAAATGGTTAGTTTTGTTAATGATTTTGATTTTTTAATTTAAAAAGAGTTTGCTTTGTTCATAAATGGGAGTAGGTTAGACAAGATTCTAATTGATTTAGTTTTGAAATTATCCACATAATTGTTGAGGGAGATGACAAATAATTTAAGAATAAGACGGATAAAAACAAACTTTTTGATTTTTTAAAGAGGTAGAAATGCTTTAATAAAATATTTATAATAATTGGACATATACCCTCCATGTTTTGACAGCAATATGTATACGGTAGTTGTCTTGAAAAGCCATCTCAACTTATACCATGTGAAGTGTGAGCAATTGGTTTTGTGTGTAAAAGCGCTCTCATTGAGTCATTGACTATAATATTTTTCATTTTTAACCATTGGAGTTGTCTACACAAAACACTCTCGTCAAACTTCTATCCCCGCTATTTGAGTCCCTATCTTTCTTTTCACACCCCCACTCACACTCTTTGATCCTCATTTCTTAGTAGATATGTGTTTTTAGGTAACTATAGGCCAGACAATCAACAACCTTCCTGTTTGTTTTATAGATACTAGGTTGCACATAGTCCATGGACAATTCAACTTTTGGGCTAAGAAACAATGAGACTAACACAAATCATGTAGAGGCTTAGATGATTTGAATGTGTTAACATCCATTCTATTATCATTGCATGACAATGTCCTACTGAAAAATCAAGGGAGAAATTTAACACCTATTATCTTTATTAGTTGCATTCATTTCTGTTATAAAAAATGTTTGTATGACTTTTAGCAAACATTTTCTTGGAATTTGAGTATTGAATAATACTTGCTACATTAACCTGTCTTAAAATCTTCCTTTTGTTAGTACTGGAATGTGGAGATCGTGTATCTTTTGCAGAGAGAAGATTGACTTCTTGGATTTTCACGCTCTTTAGCCTCTTCAGAAATGTTGTCTCGATTGATAAAAATTCTTTGGTTGGGGAGTAATGTAGTCGGTATTTCTCGAAACCAAAGCCTGTTATAGTCAGATAAAACTTAACAATTAATTTTCTCTTGACCAGTTTGTTATTAATATCTTACGGACTAAAAGGCAATGAACCCTAAAAATTATTCTTTGTTTTAATCTTTTAGAGTTAAAATTGACCAATTTTCCAATTCACAGAGAACAAAATTATTAATAGTATTATTAGTTACACTGAAAACACCAAAAGAAATATATTCTTGTCCAGCTTTGTTCTGATAAATGCTAAGTTGATCTCGGAAAGTCATCTAATGCCTATTTTTATTGTGGAGTACTGCTAGGCATTCAAAAGTATTAGCTTATACTTTGACGCTTATGTGTCATGCATATACATTAACTAATTTAGAATGTGATTACTTAGAATCAAACTACCTGCTTGTGAGCTCGCCGGTGAACCAATCAAATGCATAATATTGGGCTACTTTTTGTATTCTTTTATCACCTATGCTTGTGTCTTTTCCTGGAGTAGTGTGAGCATACTGTTTTTGTAATAATTATGGACCTAGAAGTCATTAAATGTTCATGAAATTGATATACATGCATGCTCTTTGAAGGCTATGTTAAACAGAGTTCACCCTCCAAGACCAGATTGGTATGAGGAGTTTTATGCATCAGCTATGGACAAAAGCATGAGATCATACGAGGCTGAGGTAAGTAACGTACTTGGCCTCGGTTGAGAGAAACTCAGCAGTTGATTGATAAGAAGTTGGTATGGTGCACAGAATGTTTTTGAATAATCTGAATCTCTAATCTGTCTGTTCCTTGGTAAGATTGCAGGTTATAAGTCACAGTTGTTTGCTAAATTGAGAGGAAATGCAAAGAAAATCTTGGAGATCGGTATTGGGACGGGTCCTAATCTCAAATATTATGGAGTTGATAATGATCTCACTGTGTTTGGGGTGGATCCAAATAGGAAGATGGAGAAGTATGCTAAGGTAGCAGCAGAAGCTGCAGGTCTAGCTTCAACGAACTTTAAATTTATTCAAGCAGTATGTATCTTTTATTATAAATTCGATTATCTTGAATTTTTAATAATATTTATAAGTGTTTTAGATATATTCATCATCGAGGTTTCATTGAAAACAAGGTATCTCTTTTCATAACTTTCTTAGCTATAGGAGGAAAAATAATGACATTACTAGCACATCTCTTGCTGTCTTATTGCTAAGTGGATCTGGCTCAATATGCTATTCATTAGCTCGTAGCAGGAATATTCATGCTTGAATGCTTCCCAGTTACCACTGCCCTCAGGATAATAAAATAAAATAAAGCTCATACCTTCATTCTTCTGACAAGTTGTTTCTATCATTTCTAGATCGTTTTCAGCTGGTTTGTGCATGCCTGCCTCAAGTCTTCATTATCATTAATACTTGAACCCTTAACAATTCAACATGCCATATCAGGGTTGACCTTTGATGCCACTACGCCATCTTAACTAAGATGGTAAAAGTCGCCTCAATAGGAAGATAAGAAGAGAGAAAAAATTACTTTAGATAACTTGTACACACACAACATAGACCACTAACTGCACCCGTTAGAAGTGTGATAGTATCAATGTCAACAACAAGGCTAAAGAAAGGGGAAGACCAAAACCAAGGTGAACATCAATAATAAAGAAGGATATGAATGAGTGTGATTTGGATGACCTTGCATTGGTCCGAATTGAATGACTAGAATGGATTCGTCTTTGCTGACCCAAGGATTTTCATCTTATATCATATGACTCCTCAGTAGCACTTCTAATTGGTCTATTTTTCAAACCTATGAACTTTATTTCCTGAGTTCCTGAGTGTTACCATTGCCTCTAATATCTCAAGATAAGATTCAGTTATTCTTGTATTCCACACACTCAGCTTAACACTTGTGCTCATACCCCAAAATACACGCTCTGTCCCAAAAAGATAGTTCCATTTTAAAATTTAACATATAAACTTCCACTATATTTTAAAAATATATATATTTCCTAGAAAAAAAAAATCAAATACATTTCACACAAATTTTTTTTGCCATGTTAGTGCACATTATAGGAAATATATAGAAGCAAAAATATAATCTTAAAAAGTTTCACTTGTCAAATAGGACCTTTTTTTTGGACTGGGAGCATATATTGTTTGGAATGTTTTAAATTCTCCAATCCGTCTGCCTGTTCAGGCTGAAAAATCTTCCAGTGGGAAACTGAAGTTGCAAAGGGTAATGTTGCACTCTGGCTATGAACACATAGTTATGACGCAGTGAGGTTCGCTGATGCGATGTATAGATGACCTTGCCTTTTTGAGCGTAAGTCTCCAATTTTCCATGATGCTATTATTCATATGAAGGTTCCGAAAGCTGTCTGCATATATCGTAACATAATATATAGTACCGCGAGCGGGGATTTGTCTCCGACCCAATGTGGTATGATGGTATGGGGACATCTCATGGGGGATCAAAAAATAATATATATATATATATATATATATATATATATATATATATATATATATATATGTGTGTGTGTGTGTGTGTGTGTGTGTAGAGAGAGAGAGAGAGAGTATTTTGATAGCTCCATTGGCGAGGTGATTGTTTTTCTAATAGATTGATTGTAAATTTAATTTGGAAAAGAGAATTGGCGTTAGGTGAAGAAACCAGCTGTCACGTAGATTATTGAAGATGTCGGTCAACTTTAGTTAATGAGTTGTGAAGTGAATGTGGTGAGATACATTTCCGGATTCATCAAAGATGTACTTTTCCTAATTTTTCTTGAAACAGTTTCAGGTATACTCCCTCCGTTCCGAGCAAAGAGTCCCCGTTTGAAAGTCATAATTTTTTTAAGAAAATGAAACTTTTAGTAGCTCCTTAGTAATAAAATGACACTTTTATGCCTTAATTTTTGAAAGTGAACTCTTTAAGTGAAACATCCCAAAATAGAATAGTGGGGACTCTTTGCCCGGAACGGAGGGAGTATTATTTTCTTGGTTGATTCTTTGATAATTAGCGTTTCTTAATCGAGATACTTTCTTATGTGAAACTAGAAAATTGAAGTCGAGCAATTTTATGCAGGTTGCAGAAGCATTGCCATTGGGTGATGCTTCCATGGATGCAGTTGTTGGAACACTTGTACTTTGTTCAGTTCAGGATGTTGATAAGACACTTCGGGGTATATGACTTTCCTGTGGCTTTGAGTTTTGTTCTATTTTGGTCAATTACATCGGCTGAACCTTATTTAATATCGAGAGGCTAATACCTATATATATGCTTTATCCTTGAATATAACGATTCTGCTTGATTATTTTGAGGATCCCTTGTAAACTATATTAAAGTAGCATTTGTAATGAGTAGGTTCTTTTCTCTTTGAACAGTCTCGAGCCTCTTTGGTAAATCATGCTCAGGATAATATAGCAGTTTTAGATTTGACTGGTGATAATTCGATGTTTTTGTATGTTCAAACACATAAGTTTGCTGACAATTCATAATACTGCAAATTTTCCCTTTGGAGATGGAGTGTTTCATGGATTAGTTTTACAGATCTAATAATACTCTAACCGAGAGTGATTGTTAGCTGGATCCAATAGTTGTGTCTCTGATTATTACTCATTCACATATTTTCCATGATGTGGTCCCTTTTTGGCTTTTGAGAGATATCCAAATTCGAGTAGCTAATACACATTTTCTTTATTGTGCTTTGTGCTTAGAGGTGAGAAGGGTGCTTAAACCAGGCGGGCTTTACCTATTTGTGGAACATGTTGCAGCCAAAGGCAGTGAAAACGGAATTCTTTACTTTTGAAACTTGGTCTTCCCCTTAAACCTATCCCTTTACTAATTTGAGGATATATTTTTCATGTTAATGAGCAGATGGAAGTCTTCTCAGATTTGTACAGGGTGTTTTAGATCCTCTGCAGCAGACGATCGCTGACGGGTGTCACCTCACTAGGAAAACAGGAAATGATATATCTGCAGCCGGGTTTTCAAGTGTTGATATTAACTCGGTTTTCCTTTCAGCTGCCTCACTCATTAACCCTCATGCCTACGGAATAGCTTATAAGTAGGCGCCAACATTGCAACTTCAAATAGCCAGAAGAACTTGAGATCAAGACATGGTTGAATTGAAAGTAATGAAGCACTCTGCAACTTGATATCGGGACCTCTTCTGAGTTCTTCAGAATTGTTGGGCTTGCTATGTCCAAAATGAACTATTTTTCAGAATGTGATTACCTGCTTCTCATCTGTAAAATAATGTTGGTGTATATGATATAATACACATTGGTTCATCTTTTTGGATACATTGTCCATGCTTTTGTTGACCAAATTTCGCTAGTCACTTTATTGCTTTTTATGCCACACTTGCCTGCCCCTTTCTTTTCCAAAAGTTACATTTTTTAAAACCCCTTCCTTTTGAGGTGTCGTTTTATTTTATGTTTTTGACAAACCAAACCTGTTAGATTTATATGATTTTAAACTTATCAACACTTGTATAGACCCATTACTGGTTACTGGCAAGTGGTTGCATGCTTAAGTCTTGTTGCAGTAAGAAAAACCTTTTATAAGAACAAGGTATAATTTGTAATCACAAGGTACAATCCTACAATGACACGGCACATGTTTATACAAAGAAAACATACACACTCCTGCTCTGGCCAAAGAGTTCTCGTTTAAAAGTTATTATTGTTTTTTTTAAATGATATTTTTAGTAGCTCATTAATAATAAAATAACATATTTATGTCTTAATTTTTTTAAGTGAACTCTTTAAGCGAAACATCTCAAAATAGAATAGTGAACTATTTCTTTGGAATGGAGGGAGTAATTAAGTATTTAAATGTTGTCCCTTATCTCATCAATGCATTGATGATTATATTCTTCAATATTTTGGTGTGTATTTCTCTTTAAGTAATGTATTAGTTCAAAGTTATGCCTTCATTGACTGGGCTATTTTCCAATTCACGACTATTTAATGGGGGTGTAAATCGTTTGGTTTGGTTTGACTTGAAACATTATATGAGTTGAATAGTAGGTCATCGGCTCGTAAAAAAAATTAAATTGAGCTAAACCATTTGAAGTTTCGAACCAAATCAAACCAAATCACGATGGTTCGACTTGATTCGAATCGGTCTCGGCTTGGTGATCGGGTTTTGCGGTCTGGATTGATTTTTTAAAGATTTCTAAGCTTTTAACTTTAAAGTAATCCAATATATTTTAATAAAAAAAACTAACAAACAAAAATCCAATAGAAACACATATAATACAAAGAAGTAGCATTTTGATGTTTTCTTATTGTCTCATAAATTTATATTTTAACCTTTTTTTAATAAATGACCACACATAAAGTACGTGATAATTAGAGTTTGAGGGGAGTCGATGTTGTGAATAAGTTGACGATGCACTTATTAAGGATTTTAAGTGCTCACTGGAAATCATCTAGATTTAAAACGATACAAGAAATTGAAAATACTAAAGGTATATGAAAGTCTTTGTTTTTTTGTTGGTCTCTATGATATGCTCATCGTATAGACTACATATATCACCATCATTAACAACATTATCCTTCTCTTACGCACGATTACAAGATAATACTGATTTTTCTTGTGTAGCAATTCAAATGTAACATTTACAACAAATGTGCTACAACAAATAACAAATATAACATTGAGATTAAAGTGATTGTAAATAGAATGATCTAAATATAACAATATACTTTTATCTTCATCCGATGCATACATATATTCCATGAGCAAAGTACTATATGAAATAAAACAAGAATAAGGAGAGAAGATAAGTATATGAATGTAGATTTAAAAAAATATTATAATTCAAGAGAGGTTCATAAAATGATGAACATGCTTAGTACATCAACATATACTCGAACTTAGCTATACATGCGGGCTTTCATGGAAAATAAGCCTTTGAAGACATATATCTCACCTTCCATCCCAAATACCCTGTGGAGAGGGATATATAAGTGAGATGGTGAGAGCCATGTGAGAAGATAATATTATAAATTGTTCAATTAGCTAGTAATCCAACAACTTAGTTATAAGCACCCGACCAACCTGGACGACTGTTATTGCACAACCGACAACCCTTGTGATGGAGTACAAGTTTGCCGGTATGAATGCAATGTGGGTTATTTGCTTGAGATCTTCCATGGACATCTTCAATTAGCTTGACTTTAACTTCACGCTGGGGTGCTTAATCACTAGCGGTAGATTTGAAATCTATGAGCGTAAGAGACTAAGTCTTTCGAATGAGGAAAAAACTAAAATCAAGAAGTGAGTTATAAACT
>CM028377.1:61506224-61543184 GCA_013146195.2 Codonopsis lanceolata | reverse complement strand
TTAAATTATGTAAATTAAGAATATAAAGAAAATGTTTGATAAACGAACCATGACGTAGTTCCACACCATTTTTTTTCCCAAAGACACACGTATACACCATGATCGAATTGAGAGATGAAACTCATTTTATATACTATTAAGTAGTTTATGAATGGGGTTTCTAGAGAATTTCAACCGACTAGAATATGGAGAGGGAGGGGGAACCGAAAAACCTGAAGAAATGTCTGTGAATGCGTGCTAGGGTCAGCAAGTAATAGGTTTCTATTTATAGATAAGATCAAAGTTTTACATAAAAGAAAAGTTTTAATAAATATCAATTAGTTTTCTTTTGGTTTGGCTATACCAAGAAAACTCAATTAGTTTTCTTTTGGTTTGGGCTCAACTTCTAACTGTGGGCCATTTACATTTGGACACATTGATCATTTGTTATCATCATTCAACATATATTGTTAGGGTAATCCAATTTTTGTACCGTGACTTTTAATTTTTACATCGCGATACATCAATTTTTGTATCGATATGCATCGAAGTTAAATCCATAACCCAATTTTTGTACTACGCTTATCTATTTTTGCACCGTGATGCATCAAGTTAATCCATCATCCAATTTTGCATCTTGCATCACATTATTGACCGTGAAGCAAAATCATAACGAACCGACCTTTACGTCATTCTCATATTTCTTCTATCTCCTCCGTCAGGCCTTCTTCTTCTTCCACCTCCTCCTTCGCTTCGTCTCACCGAAAAATTTTCCAAATTTGTATCACATGTCGACCGCATTCTATTGGCACAATTGTCATTTTGAACTACAGTTGTCGTGCACGCTTAGAAGATGATCTAATCATTTATAAATAATATTTTTTAATTGGAATTTATTGGTTGATAAAAGAGAACGCCGAATGGAGAGAAAAATATTTGGGAAAGTGTATCAACCAAAATAATTTTATTTGTTATGTGTTTATACTTGAAACCCAAAGTTCAATTTTTTATATTTTCAATAATTATATAACAAGTTATTTTTGGTGTTTGTATTTATAATGTAACAGGCATAAATATGAATGAGTTTGGAGAAAATGCTGCTTCGCAACATTATATTGTTGAAAATTCTTTTGGAAATGTGTTACATCCATCATCAATAACTCATTTATCAGAAATCACAAATGGTATGATATTACACACCTTATTATACTATTTTTTTCCTTTTGCATATAGATAAACATCATTATTACACTTTGTTTTTACAGATACGGCAACTCGACAGAATACAAGAAACTATCATTTGTCTCGCTTTTCATCGATCACAGAACCAAGTACCTCAACAATAATTGATATAACGAATGATGAAGTTGAATCCACCAATATTGTTACTTTGAATCCGAAAAAAAAATTACGCTTACATGAATCATTGCCTCCAACTGAATGTAAAGGTTCGTTGATTTTTTATATATAAAATTACATATGTTTTATTCAATTTCATAAATTGTGTTCATGCTTAATTAATTTTTTTATATAAACAATATAAAAATACTTTGTGCGTTATATATTTCATCCAATCGTTTGAATACTAATTCTACAATATTTACTACTCCCTTTCTTTGTATAATGTTTGATGTTTATCCCATTAAGATATTATAATGAGATTTGAATCAATTTAAACGTTTTGTAAAATATTGTAATAAAATCAATATAACTTTATAAAATTCTTTGTCAAGCAAGTTTAATATTAAATAGTTGACATTTTTCAATAACTATCATGTAAACTTGTATGGATTTTATGAAAATTATTTTTTTCAATTTGTAATAGAAATTTATATTTTTGTTGTATTATTTTTGGCTTTTATATTTTTAGAATGTTATCATGTATTTAATTTCACGTTTCAATAACATTGTCTTATGTTATTTTAAATAAATGAATATTTAACTACTATAATATATTTTTTATGTTTACTTGATGCAAATATATAAGTAATGTTATTGCCAAAATCTTGGTACGTCCATCTCTTATAATGTAATCGTTAAATGTTAACTAAATTTGAGAATTGTTTTTTTAGGTTATCGGGATCTTTCCGATCCAACATTCAAGTGTAGTTATTGTGGTTCTTGGTTTTGGTATGAAGAGAGATCATCTCTCGGCATTATAAGTCCCGCAATCCAAAGTACGGTTTATGTTGTGTAAGGGAAAATTCAACTTCCATCTCTAAAATCACCGCCTCTTGAATTACAATTATTGTTATATGGAAACACATATAAAAGTAAACACTTTCGCTAAAACATACGCTCAGATAACAATATGTTCTGTTTCACTTCAATGGGAGGCAAGATAGATTCTCGTGTTAATCAAGGTGGCTCTCTCCCATTTTTAAGCCGCATGGTCAAAACTATCATTTAATTGGAAGCCTACTTCCATCGATGGGTGCAACACCTAAGTTTGCACAACTATACATTTATGATACGTAAAATGAAATCGCAAATCGTATTGCTCTCGTAGAAGGTACTTATTTTAAATTCAGTATCTTACATATTGTAATTAGTATTATTTGTATGCACTATTATACATAATTAATTTTTTAATATAATTGATTACCTTTTTCAGGGGAGATCCCAATTGTATCGATCTTCATGTTGAAATTGTATTTGAGCTAAAGAGTATGCTAGATAAAAATAATGTTTTGGTGAAATCTTTTAGAATGGCAAAGGATAAAATGTTTGATGAAGGAAAAACAGATGTGAAATTAAAATTGATCGGTAGACGAAGTGGGGACGCAAGAAGATATAATCTTCCTGGCCTCGAGGTTGCCGCTTTAATCGGTGATTTTGATGAAATGTTGGGTGATAGAGATATTGTAGTTGAGACGCAAACGGGACACCTTAAACGTATACATGAGTTGAATGCTGCTTATCTTGCTCTACAATATCCCTTGCTTTTTCCGTACGGTGAAGATGGATACCGAGAAGATATTCCATTTTCTACTTCGAATGATGGATCAAGAGGACGGAATAAAGTTAGTATAAGAGAATTCTTTGCATATAGAATGCATGAAAGGGATGGTGAGCCGACTACAATTTTGTTTTCTGGAAGGTTGTTTCAACAATTTGTCGTTGATGCATACACTATGATTGAAAAAGTGCATTTATTGACGCAGGTTGCATCAAAAGCAATTGCGTGAAATGTACAAAGGCTTGCATGAAGCTCTTATACGTGGTGAAAATGATGCCGACTCAAGGAAAACGAATTATATTGCCTTCAACATTTACCGAGGAGCTAGATATATGATACAGAACTATCAAGACGCCATGGCTATATGTAAATGGGCAGGATACCCAGACTTATTCCTTACATTAACATGCAATCCGAAATGGCCTCAAGTTGTTCGATTTGTTGGTAAGCAGGCATTAAAGCCTCGAAGATCGGCCGATATTGTGTGCAGAGTATTTAAAGTTAAACTTGATGCGTTGATTGAAGACCTTCGTAAAAACAAGATTTTTGGAAATGTACGATCAGGTAAAATAGTTTAATATTAATCTATGCATATAATGTTTATAATAGTAGGTTACTTCATTTACAGACATTGGTGTTAATATATGTGTAATTTTTGACAGTTATTTATACCATAGAGTTTCAGAAAAGAGGATTGCCGCATGCTCACATATTGTTGTTCCTTGATAATGAAGACAAATCGCCAACAGCAGAAGCAATTGATCATATCATTTCGGCTGAGATTCCGGATGAAAATGAGGATCCAATCTACTATGCTGCAGTTCGAGATTTTATGATTCACGGTCCTTGTGGTGATGATCGAAGGAAATCTCCTTGCATGATAGATGGTCGTTGTTCAAAGCATTTTCCAAAAAAAATTGTTGAGAAGACTACAATTGATGAAGATGGTTATCCGATTTATAGACGTAGGGATAATGGAAGAACAATTCTTAAGAATGGAATTTTATTGGACAATAGGCATGTTGTTCCTCACAATCGATATTTATTGATTACTTATGGAGCACATTTGAATGTGGAGTGGTGCAATCAATCTCGTGCGATAAAATATTTGTTTAAGTACATAAACAAAGGTAACGATCGTGTGACAGCGACATTTTTCCAAAGCTCAGATGAAGATAATTCGAAGAAGAATATCGATGAGGTTAATTTGTACTACGATTGTCGGTACATTTCTTCTTGTGAAGCTGCATGGAGAATTTTTGGATTTGAAATACAGTACAAGGATCCTCATGTGGAACGTCTAAGTTTTCATCTTCCAAATCAACAAAATGTTATTTTCTCAGATTCAGATAAAATTGAAAATCTTATGGATAGAGACTCAGTCAATAAGAGTATGTTTTTGGCATGGATGGAAGCTAATAAGAAATATTCTGAAGGTAGAAAATTAACATATGCTGAGTTTCCCATGAAATTTGTTTGGAAATCAAGTGCACGTGAATGGACTCAAGGAAAAGAGGTTTTGCAATTGGCAGGATTTTTTTTGTTCCTCCAGGATCTGGCGATCTGTACTATTTGAGATGCCTTCTAAACGTAGTACGTGGTGCTACCTGCTATGATGACTTGTGTTCAATTAATGGTGTACACTATCATTCTTTTCGGGATGCTTGCTATGCATTAGGATTGTTAAGTGATGATAAAGAGTATATCGATTAATCATAGAGGCTAGCCAATGGGCATCAGCTCAATCCATCAGGATTCTTTTTGCGACTCTGTTATCATCTGGATCTATAAGTCGACCTGAAGTAGTTTGGGATTCATGTTGGTCGTATCTATCTGATGACATTCTATACAAGCAACGAATTTGTTCCAATATCAAGGTATGTAACAATTAGTATTGTTTTTAATTCAATTGTTATGAATGTAATATATTTTTGTTTATTTTCTAGGATTGGAATTAAACGAGAATCAAATCAGGAACTATGCACTTGTGGAGGTTGAGAAGATTTTAAGAAGCTTGGGAAGGAGTGTACGTGAGTTCCAAACAATGCCATATCCGATGATGAGTTTTTCCATTTATCGCAGAATGCATTAATACACGATGAAATGTCTTATGATCGAGTAAGCTTGGCCAAGAACACAAGAAGTTTGTGTCAAATTTGAATGACGAGCAACGCCATGTTTATGAAACTATCATCAAATCGCCTAATTCTAGTATATTGGAAGGATTTTCTTTGTGTATGGTTATGGAGGTACTGGGAAAACATTCATTTGGAAAACTCTATCTGCTGGGTTAAGATCGCAAGGAGAGATTGTATTAAACGTGGCATCAAGTGGTATAGCTTCTCTTTTATTGCCTGGTGGTAGAACTGCTCATTCTCGATTTTCAATTCCTTTTAATCCAAATGAAGATTCAACTTGCAACATAAAGCAAGGGAGTCATGTTGCTGAGCTTATACTGAAGGCCAAGCTTATTATATGGGACGAGGCTCCAATGATGCATAAGTATTGTTTTGAAGCGTTGGATCGAAGTATGAGAGATATTATGAAACTAATACATCCATCTAGAGGTAATATCCCATTTGGAGGTAAAACAATGGTATTTGGTGGAGATTTTCGACAGATATTACCTGTTATTCCAAAGGGCAGTAGACAAGACATCGTTCATGCCACTATTAATTCATCATATTTGTGGAGGGATTGTATTGTATTGAGGTTGACGAAAAATATGAGATTACAAAGTATGGGGTCCAACGAGAGTTATGAAGAATTGCAACTTTTTGCTGATTGGATTGCGAAGATTGGCGATGGAAAAATTGGTGAACCAAATGATGATGGTGCTTTTGTTGATATTCCCGATCAGCTGCTGCTTAAGGAATTTGACGATCCAATTGTTGCAATTGTACAAAGTACATACCCTTCATTTGGAAGCAGCCATGACGACTCATCATTTTTGGAAGAGAGAGCTATTCTGGCTCCGACTCTTGATGTGGTTAATTCAATAAATGATTACATGGTATCGAAGAACACTGCTGAAGGAAGACTGTATTTGAGCTCAGATTCTCCGTGTCATTCTGATAGAAACATTGGTCTTTTGAATGATATACATACTCCTGAAATTTTAAACGGAATTTCAGGTTCTGGAATCCCAAATCATGAGTTGAATTTGAAGGTTGGAACTCCAGTAATGTTGCTTCGTAACATTGATCATTCCCTTGGGTTATGCAATGGTACGAGGTTAATTATTACGAGGTTAGGAAACCATGTTTTAGAAGGTCGAGTGCTATCAAAATGCAATTGGTGGTGCTTTTTGATTCCAAGAATGTCATCGACACCATCCGATCCACGAATTCCATTCAAATTCCAGAGAAGACAATTTCCGCTAATGGTGTCTTACGCAATGTCTATAAATAAAAGTCAGGGTCAGTCATTGTCTAACGTAGGACTTCTTTTGAAAAAACCTGTTTTTAGTCATGGTCAATTGTATGTCGCTTTGTCTAGAGTTACTAATCCGAAGGGCCTTCGAATTTTGTTATGTGATAGTGATAGTTGCAATAGTCGTACATGTTCGACGGCAAATGTTGTATATAAAGAAGTATTCCAAAATTTGTAATAACTTTGAAATTTATGTAGGTTTCTATCTTGAATTTTAGTGTTTATTAATTTTTGTTTGTTTGTTTAGTTATTTTTTTTCATATTACCGTTTTTAATTATTCATTATTCTACTTTATTTAAATATGTTTTTAAAACTATAGACAATCCGTGCATCGCACGGGTGAGATACTAGTTTCCTTAAAAGTAGATACAATCCAACTTCTCCCAAGTCAAACTCTACAAAAGAATGAAGCACCTCCATTCAGCTTATCGTTTTACTTCAATACCACCTCTCCCCTTCACTCCCAACATATCTTCAATTACAACTTCAAGATCTTCAAAAACGACCTTCATCAATGCCACGAATTCGGATTCTTTGCGCTTTGAAGAAGAAACAAAGCATAGCCTCCCCGAATTGACGTCATCTTGCATTAGCTGCTCCTGCACAAGCCGGAGAAGACAGTTCGTGGCAACTGTCGGAACAGCTTTATTCCCAGTTTACCCCTCAAATGCTTTAATTTCACTTCCTGACGATGATCCCATACCGATGGTATGAACATAGTAAATGCTAATTTAGCAATCACTTCATCGATCCCACACAAATTGGATTTATTGATTTTCTTTCTTGTAGCCGTAGTATTTTTTCATATATAAAAGTGATGACTGGGTTGTCTTTTTCCTTATCCACTGACCCCTCTTCACCTGAACAAACCATGTCGAATGTCTAGCATTAAACGAAGAATTGGTACATTACCATTTACCAATCGAGCTAGCTTTTGTAGTCGGATTAATGCCCCTTCCGACACTCTTCCATTCAATTTTTTTTTGGTTATTTAAGAGGATATAATTCATTTATATCCTATTAAATGAATATTAGAGAGAGAGAGAGAGAGTAGGAGTAGATAATATAAGTTCTTTCTTCAAAATAGTTTGATCTGCAAAGGTAAAATGGTTAGTTTTGTTAATGATTTTGATTTTTTAATTTAAAAAGAGTTTGCTTTGTTCATAAATGGGAGTAGGTTAGACAAGATTCTAATTGATTTAGTTTTGAAATTATCCACATAATTGTTGAGGGAGATGACAAATAATTTAAGAATAAGACGGGATAAAAACAAACTTTTTGATTTTTTTAAAGAGGTAGAAATGCTTTAATAAAATATTTATAATAATTGGACATATACCCTCCATGTTTTGACAGCAATATGTATACGGTAGTTGTCTTGAAAAGCCATCTCAACTTATACCATGTGAAGTGTGAGCAATTGGTTTTGTGTGTAAAAGCGCTCTCATTGAGTCATTGACTATAATATTTTTCATTTTTAACCATTGGAGTTGTCTACACAAAACACTCTCGTCAAACTTCTATCCCCGCTATTTGAGTCCCTATCTTTCTTTTCACACCCCCACTCACACTCTTTGATCCTCATTTCTTAGTAGATATGTGTTTTTAGGTAACTATAGGCCAGACAATCAACAACCTTCCTGTTTGTTTTATAGATACTAGGTTGCACATAGTCCATGGACAATTCAACTTTTGGGCTAAGAAACAATGAGACTAACACAAATCATGTAGAGGCTTAGATGATTTGAATGTGTTAACATCCATTCTATTATCATTGCATGACAATGTCCTACTGAAAAATCAAGGGAGAAATTTAACACCTATTATCTTTATTAGTTGCATTCATTTCTGTTATAAAAAATGTTTGTATGACTTTTAGCAAACATTTTCTTGGAATTTGAGTATTGAATAATACTTGCTACATTAACCTGTCTTAAAATCTTCCTTTTGTTAGTACTGGAATGTGGAGATCGTGTATCTTTTGCAGAGAGAAGATTGACTTCTTGGATTTTCACGTTCTTTAGCCTCTTCAGAAATGTTGTCTCGATTGATAAAAATTCTTTGGTTGGGGAGTAATGTAGTCGGTATTTCTCGAAACCAAAGCCTGTTATAGTCAGATAAAACTTAACAATTAATTTTCTCTTGACCAGTTTGTTATTAATATCTTACGGACTAAAAGGCAATGAACCCTAAAAATTATTCTTTGTTTTAATCTTTTAGAGTTAAAATTGACCAATTTTCCAATTCACAGAGAACAAAATTATTAATAGTATTATTAGTTACACTGAAAACACCAAAAGAAATATATTCTTGTCCAGCTTTGTTCTGATAAATGCTAAGTTGATCTCGGAAAGTCATCTAATGCCTATTTTTATTGTGGAGTACTGCTAGGCATTCAAAAGTATTAGCTTATACTTTGACGCTTATGTGTCATGCATATACATTAACTAATTTAGAATGTGATTACTTAGAATCAAACTACCTGCTTGTGAGCTCGCCGGTGAACCAATCAAATGCATAATATTGGGCTACTTTTTGTATTCTTTTATCACCTATGCTTGTGTCTTTTCCTGGAGTAGTGTGAGCATACTGTTTTTGTAATAATTATGGACCTAGAAGTCATTAAATGTTCATGAAATTGATATACATGCATGCTCTTTGAAGGCTATGTTAAACAGAGTTCACCCTCCAAGACCAGATTGGTATGAGGAGTTTTATGCATCAGCTATGGACAAAAGCATGAGATCATACGAGGCTGAGGTAAGTAACGTACTTGGCCTCGGTTGAGAGAAACTCAGCAGTTGATTGATAAGAAGTTGGTATGGTGCACAGAATGTTTTTGAATAATCTGAATCTCTAATCTGTCTGTTCCTTGGTAAGATTGCAGGTTATAAGTCACAGTTGTTTGCTAAATTGAGAGGAAATGCAAAGAAAATCTTGGAGATCGGTATTGGGACGGGTCCTAATCTCAAATATTATGGAGTTGATAATGATCTCACTGTGTTTGGGGTGGATCCAAATAGGAAGATGGAGAAGTATGCTAAGGTAGCAGCAGAAGCTGCAGGTCTAGCTTCAACGAACTTTAAATTTATTCAAGCAGTATGTATCTTTTATTATAAATTCGATTATCTTGAATTTTTAATAATATTTATAAGTGTTTTAGATATATTCATCATCGAGGTTTCATTGAAAACAAGGTATCTCTTTTCATAACTTTCTTAGCTATAGGAGGAAAAATAATGACATTACTAGCACATCTCTTGCTGTCTTATTGCTAAGTGGATCTGGCTCAATATGCTATTCATTAGCTCGTAGCAGGAATATTCATGCTTGAATGCTTCCCAGTTACCACTGCCCTCAGGATAATAAAATAAAATAAAGCTCATACCTTCATTCTTCTGACAAGTTGTTTCTATCATTTCTAGATCGTTTTCAGCTGGTTTGTGCATGCCTGCCTCAAGTCTTCATTATCATTAATACTTGAACCCTTAACAATTCAACATGCCATATCAGGGTTGACCTTTGGATGCCACTACGCCATCTTAACTAAGATGGTAAAAGTCGCCTCAATAGGAAGATAAGAAGAGAGAAAAAATTACTTTAGATAACTTGTACACACACAACATAGACCACTAACTGCACCCGTTAGAAGTGTGATAGTATCAATGTCAACAACAAGGCTAAAGAAAGGGGAAGACCAAAACCAAGGTGAACATCAATAATAAAGAAGGATATGAATGAGTGTGATTTGGATGACCTTGCATTGGTCGAATTGAATGACTAGAATGGATTCGTCTTTGCTGACCCAAGGATTTTCATCTTATATCATATGACTCCTCAGTAGCACTTCTAATTGGTCTATTTTTCAAACCTATGAACTTTATTTCCTGAGTTCCTGAGTGTTACCATTGCCTCTAATATCTCAAGATAAGATTCAGTTATTCTTGTATTCCACACACTCAGCTTAACACTTGTGCTCATACCCCAAAATACACGCTCTGTCCCAAAAAGATAGTTCCATTTTAAAATTTAACATATAAACTTCCACTATATTTTAAAAATATATATATTTCCTAGAAAAAAAAAATCAAATACATTTCACACAAATTTTTTTTGCCATGTTAGTGCACATTATAGGAAATATATAGAAGCAAAAATATAATCTTAAAAAGTTTCACTTGTCAAATAGGACCTTTTTTTTGGACTGGGAGCATATATTGTTTGGAATGTTTTAAATTCTCCAATCCGTCTGCCTGTTCAGGCTGAAAAATCTTCCAGTGGGAAACTGAAGTTGCAAAGGGTAATGTTGCACTCTGGCTATGAACACATAGTTATGACGCAGTGAGGTTCGCTGATGCGATGTATAGATGACCTTGCCTTTTTGAGCGTAAGTCTCCAATTTTCCATGATGCTATTATTCATATGAAGGTTCCGAAAGCTGTCTGCATATATCGTAACATAATATATAGTACCGCGAGCGGGGATTTGTCTCCGACCCAATGTGGTATGATGGTATGGGGACATCTCATGGGGGATCAAAAAATAATATATATATATATATGTGTGTGTGTGTGTGTGTGTAGAGAGAGAGAGAGAGTATTTTGATAGCTCCATTGGCGAGGTGATTGTTTTTCTAATAGATTGATTGTAAATTTAATTTGGAAAAGAGAATTGGCGTTAGGTGAAGAAACCAGCTGTCACGTAGATTATTGAAGATGTCGGTCAACTTTAGTTAATGACTTGTGAAGTGAATGTGGTGAGATACATTTCCGGATTCATCAAAGATGTACTTTTCCTAATTTTTCTTGAAACAGTTTCAGGTATACTCCCTCCGTTCGAGCAAAGAGTCCCGTTTGAAAGTCATAATTTTTTTAAGAAAATGAAACTTTTAGTAGCTCCTTAGTAATAAAATGACACTTTTATGCCTTAATTTTTGAAAGTGAACTCTTTAAGTGAAACATCCCAAAATAGAATAGTAGGGACTCTTTGCCCGGAACGGAGGGAGTATTATTTTCTTGGTTGATTCTTTGATAATTAGCGTTTCTTAATCGAGATACTTTCTTATGTGAAACTAGAAAATTGAAGTCGAGCAATTTTATGCAGGTTGCAGAAGCATTGCCATTGGGTGATGCTTCCATGGATGCAGTTGTTGGAACACTTGTACTTTGTTCAGTTCAGGATGTTGATAAGACACTTCGGGGTATATGACTTTCCTGTGGCTTTGAGTTTTGTTCTATTTTGGTCAATTACATCGGCTGAACCTTATTTAATATCGAGAGGCTAATACCTATATATATGCTTTATCCTTGAATATAACGATTCTGCTTGATTATTTTGAGGATCCCTTGTAAACTATATTAAAGTAGCATTTGTAATGAGTAGGTTCTTTTCTCTTTGAACAGTCTCGAGCCTCTTTGGTAAATCATGCTCAGGATAATATAGCAGTTTTAGATTTGACTGGTGATAATTCGATGTTTTTGTATGTTCAAACACATAAGTTTGCTGACAATTCATAATACTGCAAATTTTCCCTTTGGAGATGGAGTGTTTCATGGATTAGTTTTACAGATCTAATAATACTCTAACCGAGAGTGATTGTTAGCTGGATCCAATAGTTGTGTCTCTGATTATTACTCATTCACATATTTTCCATGATGTGGTCCCTTTTTGGCTTTTGAGAGATATCCAAATTCGAGTAGCTAATACACATTTTCTTTATTGTGCTTTGTGCTTAGAGGTGAGAAGGGTGCTTAAACCAGGCGGGCTTTACCTATTTGTGGAACATGTTGCAGCCAAAGGCAGTGAAAACGGAATTCTTTACTTTTGAAACTTGGTCTTCCCCTTAAACCTATCCCTTTACTAATTTGAGGATATATTTTTCATGTTAATGAGCAGATGGAAGTCTTCTCAGATTTGTACAGGGTGTTTTAGATCCTCTGCAGCAGACGATCGCTGACGGGTGTCACCTCACTAGGAAAACAGGAAATGATATATCTGCAGCCGGGTTTTCAAGTGTTGATATTAACTCGGCCTTCCTTTCAGCTGCCTCACTCATTAACCCTCATGCCTACGGAATAGCTTATAAGTAGCGCCAACATTGCAACTTCAAATAGCCAGAAGAACTTGAGATCAAGACATGGTTGAATTGAAAGTAATGAAGCACTCTGCAACTTGATATCGGGACCTCTTCTGAGTTCTTCAGAATTGTTGGGCTTGCTATGTCCAAAATGAACTATTTTTCAGAATGTGATTACCTGCTTCTCATCTGTAAAATAATGTTGGTGTATATGATATAATACACATTGGTTCATCTTTTTGGATACATTGTCCATGCTTTTGTTGACCAAATTTCGCTAGTCACTTTATTGCTTTTTATGCCACACTTGCCTGCCCCTTTCTTTTCCAAAAGTTACATTTTTTAAAACCCCTTCCTTTTGAGGTGTCGTTTTATTTTATGTTTTTGACAAACCAAACCTGTTAGATTTATATGATTTTAAACTTATCAACACTTGTATAGACCCATTACTGGTTACTGGCAAGTGGTTGCATGCTTAAGTCTTGTTGCAGTAAGAAAAACCTTTTATAAGAACAAGGTATAATTTGTAATCACAAGGTACAATCCTACAATGACACGGCACATGTTTATACAAAGAAAACATATACACTCTCCGTTCTGGTCAAAGAGTTCTCGTTTAAAAGTTATTATTGTTTTTTTTAAATGATATTTTTAGTAGCTCATTAATAATAAAATAACATATTTATGTCTTAATTTTTTTAAGTGAACTCTTTAAGCGAAACATCTCAAAATAGAATAGTGAACTATTTCTTTGGAATGGAGGGAGTAATTAAGTATTTAAATGTTGTCCCTTATCTCATCAATGCATTGATGATTATATTCTTCAATATTTTGGTGTGTATTTCTCTTTAAGTAATGTATTAGTTCAAAGTTATGCCTTCATTGACTGGGCTATTTTCCAATTCACGACTATTTAATGGGGGTGTAAATCGTTTGGTTTGGTTTGACTTGAAACATTATATGAGTTGAATAGTAGGTCATCGGCTCGTAAAAAAAATTAAATTGAGCTAAACCATTTGAAGTTTCGAACCAAATCAAACCAAATCACGATGGTTCGACTTGATTCGAATCGGTCTCGGCTTGGTGATCGGGTTTTGCGGTCTGGATTGATTTTTTAAAGATTTCTAAGCTTTTAACTTTAAAGTAATCCAATATATTTTAATAAAAAAAACTAACAAACAAAAATCCAATAGAAACACATATAATACAAAGAAGTAGCATTTTGATGTTTTCTTATTGTCTCATAAATTTATATTTTAACCTTTTTTTAATAAATGACCACACATAAAGTACGTGATAATTAGAGTTTGAGGGGAGTCGATGTTGTGAATAAGTTGACGATGCACTTATTAAGGATTTTAAGTGCTCACTGGAAATCATCTAGATTTAAAACGATACAAGAAATTGAAAATACTAAAGGTATATGAAAGTCTTTGTTTTTTTGTTGGTCTCTATGATATGCTCATCGTATAGACTACATATATCACCATCATTAACAACATTATCCTTCTCTTACGCACGATTACAAGATAAGACTGATTTTTCTTGTGTAGCAATTCAAATGTAACATCTACAACAAATGTGCTACAACAAATAACAAATATAACATTGGAGATTAAAGTGATTGTAAATAGAATGATCTAAATATAGCAACAATATACTTTTATCTTCATCCGATGCATACATATATTCCATGAGCAAAGTACTATATGAAATAAAACAAGAATAAGGAGAGAAGATAAGTAAATTATGAATGTAGATTTAAAAAAAAATATTATAATTCAGTAGAGGTTCATAAAATGATGAACATGCTTAGTACATCAACATATACTCTCGAACTTAGCTATACATGCGGGCTTTCATGGAAAATAAGCCAGGGGAATTTGAAGACATATATCAGAGCTCTCACCCTTACCATCCCAAATACCCCAGGGAGAGGGATATATAAGTGAGATGGTGAGAGCCATGTGAGAAGATAATATTATAAATTGTTCAATTAGCTAGTAATCGAACAACTTAGTTATAAGCACCCGACCAACTGTGACGACTCGTTATTGCACAACCGACAACCCTTGTGATGGAGTACAAGTTTGCTGGTATGAATGCAATGTGGGTTATTTGCTTGAGATCTTCCATGGACATCTTCAATTAGCTTGACTTTAACTTCACGTTGGGGTGCTTAATCACTAGCGGTAGATTTGAAATCTATGAGCAGAAGAGACTAAGTCTTTCGAATGAGGAAAAAACTAAAATCAAGAAGTGAGTTATAAACTAAGCATTGTTTTCTTGCCTTTGGATTTTTTTTAATCTCTTTACTTTTTTGGTGTTTCGTTAGGTTATGCATGTACGCAGGAACATTAGTGTAAGTTCACACTTGCACCACTTTCCCACACACATGAGAGGGATGTGAGGTTTCTTTTATAAATTGAGAAAACAATAGATTTGTTTAAACTTTGGATGAACTTCTAACCATTTGAGTGTTCGGTATTCAATGCATTGGGATGAATTATATGTGTTGTTGATTAAAAGTCTTCATGAAGATTTTGTCTTTATTTTGTCAGAAGGTCAGGCTGATTGGTGTGACAAGACGTTTAGACCTGAGTTGTGATAAACACAATGTAGTTGGTCTTTGATGAAATGTGTCTTGCAGAACAAGACCAAACACATAAGAGGAAATTCCCTATGGATATTAATGAAGGCACACACTTTGATGTGAATATCGTAGCCGTCAAGAAGAACTGCTTAAGAATCATTTGTAAATCTTCGTAAACTTCAATGTGTGGAGATGAGCTTGTTTCTTTTCTATGAGCTCAGTATAACTAAAACAATAGATATTTATGGAGCATGACATAGTTGCTTTTATGATATCCGCTTGAGTCATATCTGGTGAAGTTGACACTTGTCAAGTTAATTCAATGTTTGAGTGTTTGTCAATAGTTGGTAGGACATAAACTTGATATATGTACAAAGAGGGCATAGCTTAGGTTTTGTGCAATGTTTCTAGCGAGTTGTTCCACTAACCGATACGCATTCCTTTTAGTCACTCTTGAAACATGTTGTGTAATGAGAACAAACAAATCAATGTCATGGGATATGCAAATATATATATTTGCACATTCTTATTCATAACAATATGATATAATAAAATAGACGATATGATTTTACATTGATAATAAATAGTAAGATCTAATCATGGTTTGGTGGTTCGGTTCAGCGATTTGACTTGGTGGCTTAGTTCAATTCGATTCGACTCGACTCGTTAGATCAAACCACGAGCCGAACCAAACCGTTTGGTTTTTAAAGAACAAGACCATATAAGTCAGGAAATCGAACAACATCACTTGGTTCGATTCGGTTTAGTTCGGTTTGACAACTCAAATTGACACCCTTACAGTATTTAGTTTGGTGATTGTAAATTATGACATCGATTATTTGACGTAATCATCTACAACCAATCGGAGGCCTTAATTGAAAATATTGATATGAATGTTAAAAGGAGGTTTAAAAAGAAAAAAGACTTGGTGGATGATTTGGCCAACAAGTTTGAGGCTTAGTATTTTTCCATTGCAAGCTTTTGCAATTTCAAGAAAAACATTTACAAGATTAATTCTAATACACTATGTCGCCCACCAGGTAACTCCTAGTAATCAATGTAAGTAATCAATGATGAATATGTGGTATTGATCAATGATGTTACTATTGTATTGATCAATGAATAATAGGTCATGACAAAGAGTATCCTTATTTGGTGGGTGATGTTAGTAAGAACTTTGGGTTTTGTGAGTTGATGGTGTGGTTGGTATTCATGTGCTCGTTGTATAACAAAACAATGAGTTGTGTTATCCGAATTATTTCTTAAAAGGGTAGTGACGCATAAAAATTGTATCTAAAAGATATGTCCGGATTTATTTGAAAACTTGTAATTATTCCTTTAAAAAACGTTCTATTAATTCCAATACACTATGTCGAGGTAATAGTATACTACTATAATATGTGGAGCTCTAAACTAAACCAACATGGAGTATTATTACTTTTTCCACCAATGAAAGTGGTAATGTAGGCAATGAGCTACTAGCCTCTCTCTCTAGTTTTTTTTGGTAGATAGCCTACTAGTCTATGTATAGCCAATAAAAAGGGAAGAAAGAGAAAGACACCAAATAGAAAATGGAAAACACCAACACACTAACAAAGTGTAGACCATAAATAAAACAAACAGAAAGGGCATCATAGCAAAGAGAGGCAATTAAAATAATGGCGCTCTCTCCGTCATATTAGGGTTTTCTCCTTTCACCACCCCCCACCCCTAAACACGCAGACATTTCCTTCAAGTCGGCTTCAGCTATTCTTCAAACGCACAATTCACAGTAAGCACACACACTCACACACTTTATATTTATATATGTGTGTTGATTTTGCATTTAGATTACCAATTCGGGCTAAGTTTTTTCGCTCAGCTTCGATTTATTTGTTTGCATTCCTATTCCGTTGTTGCTCTTCAATTGTCGGCTGACTATGCGAGCTTATTATTTACTCAATTTTAGTAAATATTCGTGTTAAGGGTTTTGGACACAGCTCTTTAATTTTGTGAGAACTTATGATTCTAATGATTGGGAGAAAATATGTTGAATGGTCCCTGTTATATGATCAGCTGACATTATATTCGACTTCAATTACCGCCGTTTTGCTTGACCTAATGTTTTTAAGCATATGAGAAACTTCGTTAATTCCATTTAAACTTTATTTTTATTTTTATTTTTGTCATCTCTTGAAAGTAAAATTCGACCCAATAGTGGATAAAATGAGAGAAAATCTCTTAAGATGATTTGGAGACATACAAAGTAGGTCGCTTAGTATAATGAGTGTATCAATATTAATTAGACTTAGACGTATGGGGAAGGAAGACCAAAACTAACACGAACATTTGTAATAAAGACTAATTTGAATGAATGTGGTATGTGTGATGACATTGCTTTGAACCGAATTCATGACATTGCGTCTTTAAATTTTGTAATGCTTCAGCATTCAAGTTGTTACATGATTACATGGACCATTCCCTTAACCCTTAATACTCTTTCTCTACTTCAGTTTCTGTTGATCTTATTTATTTAATGTGACACGTTCTTTTCTAATTGAGGGGTTCTCCTTTTATTTTAAGGAAGTTCCACAGTCCGTTAAAAGGGAATTATTATAAATATTAAGATTGTATTACTTTCAACGGTACTTTCGCACCTATTAAAATTATTTAGCTATATAGATATGAACTTGATGAGTGGAATGGAGGGAGTATTACATTACCTTGACTGTTGGGTAGGATTCATCGAAGGCATTTTTTCCATGTTTTATCCTTCTTATTTATTTTTTCTGCCAAATCTTTGGTACAGCAATGGATTTGGGTTTTGAGTAATGGTCTAAATAGATTTGTGTTTTTCTTTTGATTCCAGGGCTTACTGTGATTTCATAAACAGACTTTGACATAGAGAATCATTCAACACAGAGGCAGAGTTCATGGTTTTTAATTTGTGCATTTTGAACCAATGCTTATGTCACCTGTGTAATGAAATGCCTATTGGCAGTTGTGGATTGCTCGTGCTAGCTAGTTTCATTCTGGCTGAAGCTAGTGTCTAAGTCAGGAGAAACTTATAGTATCTTATATCGGTGTGATTCAATAAGATGCGGGTTTATCAAAAAAAAAAGATGTGGGTTTAGCTGAAGGAACTTGTCTCAACATTTTGTTTTCTCTATTTTGAGAACATCGCGTCATTTTTTTGCCTTGGACATCACCCAGATTGGTAGGGTTTGAGGAAGCGTGGAGTAATTTTTATATTGAGTTTTCTAAAACATAGCTAAAACGGGGTCGCTTTGTTGTGTGGCTGCCAGGCCACATGGCTCCAATGCAGCCAGCAGGGAGTGGTCCATGGGTCCACATGAGCCCTACTGGAGAACCAATACAAGTTTCTCACCTCCCCCACCAAGATGGGATTTCCGTTTCCAGTCTGAAGGACCATCATTTGGTTCACAAGAGGGTAGTCAATTATATGGCTCATCCACATCATCAAACAGTAGAGAAAGTAGAAGTTGGTTAAGAGGAAACTATCTTCCCAATCACCAACATTCTGCATCTGATGGTGTTGCCCCATATTTTAGTAGTCCATCCGACTTCTCTCCAGCCCAGCAGTGGACGCCCCCAACAATACAGGAAATCAGTGCAGATGAATATGGAACTTCATCAAGGAGAGGTAAGAGTTGTATCTCAAAATTCCCCTTCTAAGATGGTGAACTATATCTTATTAGTAACTCCTAACTTCAGTATTTTTTGTATCCACGCCTGATATGTCTTAGTCACTAGATATATACAAAATCTTTGTGCCTGTGTTGTTTGCATTATTTGCTGTTAATTAGCTGCGCACTTAATCTGTCTTGTAAATAGGCATTCCTATATTCTGAATTAATGCTTCCACTTATAGAAAATGGTATAGCTAGCCTGTATAGGAGATAAACTGAGAGAATATTGGTCAAGCTGTCATTGACACACGCAGGAAGCCTTAAGAAGCAGAGAGTGAGGGAGGAAGGAATATGGTAGCTTTTGGTTAATCAGATGAATGGTAGAAAAGAATTCATGTAGCTGTCTTGAAATACTTGGAATTTGGATTCACTGAGAAAAATATATGTTTCTGCGTGTATGTGTAGTGAAATATGTTACTTTGTGTGGATTTATGGATATATGTTCTGTAGTTTGCTTTTGCTTATATAATAGAGATGTCTTTTATATACATGTATATGCACGCACACACACAAACATACACCACTGCTTGCCACTAAGATGAACAGATTCACAAGTTTGCCTCCAACTTGTAGTCCTGAAATTTCTGCAGGTTATCGACCAAAACATTGTGACACGAAATTGCATTTTCTATGGTCTCACTGTACTGGCTTCTGCAATTGGTCTTAGTTAAATATTATATTTATATCTTTTCAAATATGTATAAAATTTTCAGATACGCAAGCACAAACCACAACTCATGCTGTATGAGTCGTTATCTGAACCATGTTGTGTTTTATTCATCGATGGCAAGATGCATATTTGGGTCACTATACTTTACAAAAGATTGCAATTAGGCCACTGGACTTTACAAAAGATTGCAATTAGATAATTAGATCACTGTACCTTACAAAAGATTGCAATTAGGCCTCTTGAACTTTAAAATTTTCTTAATGGCCACTGTACTTGAGTTATGTTGCAAATTAACTCATTTTTTGGATGGACGTTAAGTTATGTTAAATACCTATTTTGCCCCTATATTCAGCTTCATCATCTTCTTCTTCATCTACCTGCTCTCTCTCACTCGCTCCAACTCTCTCATCTTTAGCCAAAAACCCTTCCATCTGTGGTCACCACCTTCATCTCCAGAATTCATCCCTTACCAAAGCCCAAGCAGCAGCTCCATGGCACTGGTCACCACTTCCACCAAGTAGCACTCAATTTACACTCTCTCTTATCTCCCAAACCCTAGCACTAGCCTTTTACTCCGGTCACAATCCACCAGCTCCCATGCAAACCTCCAATCAACGCCCCATCTCCAAGTTCTGGCCAAGGCTCTCATCTCCAACCATAGCCGCCGCTGTCTCCAGCAAAACCCGTCCATGTTTCAGCAAACATCTCCACCGCTGCTCCCGAAGTTCACATTGTCATCCACCAAAGCTACACCCTCATCCAAATCCATGTTGCCTCTTCCACTCTCCCCAAATCTATAGACTTCTCTTGTCATCGCTTCTTTGATCTCGGCGATTCCCTCCCGTCGTTTCTTTTGCACTCTTCTACACTTCCGATTTCCGATTGGGGTGTCAGCAGCGGACAACAACCTAGATTGTGGGTATATAGTATAGAAATCGTTTTCAATTTTTTCATCACAAACGTTTGGGGAATTGAGAAGTTTGAGATTGTAAACCACATTCATAGCCATATCCCATTAGTTTGGCTTGGGCTCTGTTTTGCAAACTAGCCATGGTTGCTGCTGTTTTGTCTGCATCCTCTAAACCAATTTCATCCCTCAAATATCTAATAAATTTTGGGATTTTTGCGTAGATTTGGAAGAAACCACAAATCAATTTGTAGAAGTATACTCCGTTCCCCATGATCATTTCCTCTCCCAAGAACAATTTTCAAAATAGGTATTAACAGAAGTTCAATTTTGTTGGGATTTTTTGGGATTTAATTTGTTTTTTTTTTTTCTTGATTAGAGAAGATGATGATGATGAACATGGGCAAAATAGATATTTAACAAAACTTAACGTCTCAACTTAACGTCCATCCAAAAAATGGGTTAAATTGAAACATAACTTGAGTACAGTGGCCATTATGAAAATTTTAAAGTTGAAGTGGCCTAATTGCAATTTTTGTAAAGTACAGTGGCCCAAAATACATTTTGTCTTCATCAATCAAATAGTCTGCAAGTTCTGTAAAGAATCGTGTAATGGGAAGATGTGAGGATAACACTTTATTTCCCTGGTCAACATTACCAAAGTACTTCAACGATCGCCTCCATTGCATAACTTTTTCTCTTTCATTCAAGCTTTTCATTTATTACAATCAATCTCTTTATGTGATTTTTATTCTTAATTTTCCATCTCTCACCTGAAACTTATTGATGGATGGTTGCGCGCGCTGCTCTGCATGTGTTGATATGCATGGCCGGCCCTGCCATAAGGAGAGTGAGGCCATGGCCTTGGGCCCCCTAAAAATACCCAATTTTTTAGGCCCCCAAATCTCACAAAAACCCTACACATTATTTTAAAAAATGAAATAAATGCCTTATTCTAATTTCTAAAAAAGACTTGGGCTTCATTTGTTTCACGGAAAATGACTTTTGGAAAACGTTTTCCTCATTTTCTAGTATTTGGTAACCAGAGGAAAATGTAGTCAACATAAAAGCTTTTCCAAGTCAACGGAAAATGAAGCCTTCTTTTCAGGAAAATGACTTACGGATTCATTTTCCAAATGTTCGAGCACCCCTTTGTCCTCTTCCACAATTATACATATTTACAAACACACAATATTTTACTCAACAAATACATTGTTTAGAAATATAATTAGAGTTTGTGCACATTATTTATAAATTATAATTTAAATAAATACTCATTACATCATAAAATTAGTGTCCACTATATTATTTAGGGATGTCCCAAATATTATCAATTTTCTTTTTTAAAACGTTTTTTCATTATTACCAATTTTTTTGTTTGTATTTGTGACATTGAAAAAAAATGGACCTTATTGATTTGACACCATTAATGATAAATTAAGGATTACTAAAGGAAAATTACTTAAAGTTAAACATTATTTTATGTTCAATATGGACATTAATATTAGAATATATTTTTTGTATTTATTCATATATTGTTTTCCGTGTGCTTGCCAAACATCCGAAAATGTTTTTCGACATATTTTCAAAAGATTTACCAATAGAAAAAAATGACATACGTAACCTTTGTTTCTTTAATTTTTCAAAAATTGGGAAAAAATTTATGCTACAAAGGAAGGGTCCCGTTCGAAGTAATTGGCCTTGGGCCCCCGATTTTACAGGGCCGGCCCTGTTGATATGGGCCAGTAGAGGGAGCAGGTTCTTCTGTATTAATCTTATCTCTTATGTTGACAGCCATAAAGATACTATTGAAATTAGCTCTGCAGTTGTTAGTGTGTTGTGACAATTGTTCTCATGAGAGGGAAGAAAAATGGCTATTCTTGTTTTTTAAAGATATCTTTTATTGAATTAACTTCTCTTTTGTTACATATTTACTGAAGGATAGTCGAATGTATATCTAGTTGATGTCTTGAAAATTGTTCTTGGTGGGCTTTAGTCTTGTAATATGGTAAAGATGAAAACCAAATATCTAGATATAGATAGAGGTAGGAAAATTTGTTTCCCCAGATCTTCCTCTCTAGTTATTGCATATTGTTTGTTCATAGACTACCAGTCAGGGTTCAGTCCTGAAACTTTAAACCACATATATAGTTGTTAAGAAAAGCTTTAAGCTTGTTTAGTTGTGTTTATGAACTTGAGTTATGGTCCACAATATGTTAGCAAAGTTCCATTTTAGTTTGCCGCACTTTGATGGAAGAAGTTGTGATGCTAGTTGATGTGAAGTAGGATAGTTTTCCAGGTAAATGTGGTAAATTTACGTTCAGAGTCTAGGGGAAAAGGTCAATTCTACGCATAGCTTCTAGCAATATCCTGTGGCTCTTGATACTGTGCATACCTGAAATTACTTAGGAACAGCAGAAAGTAAACATAGAACCTGTTGTAGATCAGGGGTCATCCAAGTGATTAGCTGATACAGAAATGCTGATTCATATATCTGTATCAATCAACTTTGTCAAAATATCAATCTCAAGTTTCTGATGCAAATTGAGTGCCAATGTAAATTGAGGGAGTTTTGGTGTGTCCAAAGGTGCCTAACATGTAGGTCCTGCTCTACAATGAGCACCTGTCTCCAACCCCGTTTTCTGCTTTGAAGATTCAGTAAGGAGTTAATTGGTCACTAGCTGATGCATGAATAATGATTCATGTCTTATGGGATGAGAGGGTAACATAAGGTCGAGGTTGTTAGATTGCATACCAATCACTCCCTCGATCCCAAAGTATAGTCCACTTTCGGTATTGGAAAGTAAATCTAGTAGGTTATGACAGTATCAAATCACTATTTTATATACATTTAAAAAAATATTTTTGGTAATAAATATAAAACGAATGACCCCAAGTTGTGGGAGTGATGGCAACGGCACTCAGGCTAAGACGTTGATGTTCTTGGTTCCAATCCCCATACCAACTAGGGGTTACACTTATCAAAAAAATAAAAAATAAATATAAAACAACATTACCATACCAATGATTAATCTATATTTTATTGAGCCATTGTTCAATTACTCTATATTTTATTGTTTAAATGTGCTATGTGGTCAAATTTCAGAATGATTTGAAAACTTCTTTGCCCTTTGAAACCTTAAAGATTAGTAATAGAATGTAAAAGAGAACTATATTTACTGAATTGAGTATAGAGCTTGTGTGTGATGTGAAATTTTTGTTACTATGCTGAGGCAGTTGAGCTGTTTATTTTTCAATTTTATGGTCAGATGATAGAATACTCCCTTCTCTTAAAAGAGGAGTAATATTTTGGAAGTCGAACTCTTTAATGACGTATTTCTGAATTCCACTAAAACTGCATATTTTGTTGTATGACAAGTAAGATAAACCATAATGTTCTTGATTTTTTTTTTTTTTGGAAAAACAATGAAAAAATCTAGCTTGAATTCAGAAATTATGGGATTCTCTTGGGGATAAACTAAATTGATGGTAGGACTTCTTTTATGGGATGAGGGTGTTATCCCTTTCCTTCATCTCTTCAAATTCTGTTATATTTGCTTGTTCTTGTTGTTTTTGTGGATAAAAAGGAAAAAAAGGTCTCGTTATTTCTTTTTCTCCTTTGATAAGTTCTTTTTTTGTCCTTTACCAAAGTTAATCTTAATGCCAAGTAGCATAGAATACATAGATTGTTGAAAACTGGAGTAGGCATCAAAGCTAAACAGGAAATTGAACTTTTGTGTTTTTTTAATTAATCAAATTAAATGAATGTCCAGTTGGTATCTGCAAATTTAGTTAAAATCCGAGCTGTGTCTTTATCACCACGGATTATACTGTCTTAAACAGTCTCATCTAACCTTCAATGGATTTATGCTTTTTGCTTTTTTGTTTTTTGTTTTTTGTTTTTTGGCTGTCCCTCTTTTAGTGACACTGCCATTTGAGGACCTATATAGCTAATTAGCTATGCAACACTGATACTTGTTATTCAGACTTCTCACTGCTGCCAATGCTGTAACCTTGGCTTCCTGTTGAAGTTGCATTTGAGAAAAAAAAGTAGTTACTTGAAATTTTCAATTATGTTCTTATTTACTTGCTGATATCATTTGTCCCACATCTAAATTTTGCAGTTATGGGGCCTCTATCATTTTCACCAGCTATGGAGGTAATGTCTTCTCATCTTTGCTTTTTACCGTTTCATTTTCCATATACTAGAGTTAAGTTGCTGAGAGGAACAAGTTTTTTGCAGGGTATTTCAGCTACACATGATAGCAGGGGTTCTACCTCTTCGCGCTCAGACAGTAGTGATTATGAGGTCATGCCCAAATCTCAATCCACTCATCGTAACTTTTCAAGTCGCCGTTGCTTTATGTCTAAACCTGTTCACCCCCTTTCTTTTCCATCCGAAAGAGATATTACGGGGCTTTCAGAATTTGATGACAGTAGTCACCAAAGAGAAAGACATCGCTTTAGCACTGCCAGTGCTGATATAGATTTTTCAGATGCTTCTGAACCAATTGAATCCGATTCTCTCAATCGATCATTTAACCCGTCGGATGGTTTCAAATGTGGTCTCTGTGAGAGGTTTCTTTCTCAGAGATCACCTTGGAGTTCGCGCCGGATTGTGAGAAGTGGAGACATGCCAGTTGCTGGAGTTCTTTCTTGCCGCCATGTTTTCCATGCTGAATGCTTGGACCAAACAACACCAAAAATGCGCAAAAATGATCCTCCATGTCCTATCTGTGCTAAATCAGAAGAAGAAAATTCCCCGGATCAGCGGGTCTTTTCTAAGTTGAGGAACGGTTTCCCTAGGCTTAGACCTTTCCGGGAGGATGGACCATCTAAACCATGGGCGTGCACTCAGGTGGGTGATTGTGTTGAAGGCGCTTTGAATGCACCGTCACGGAATGCTATGTTGTTACTCAATCGGAATCGAATAAAGAAGAATCTTTCCTTGAAGAGTGTAGGCAAGGAATTTCCTGGTAATTTGAAGAAAAGTGGGTCGTATTCTTCACAGTTAGGTATTGGATCAGTTGACCAGGGAGCGGTAGGGTCTTCAAAGACAGCAGCAGGTTCTAGTATGAAGTGATGATGAAAGTTCTGTACATAATGCAGGCACAAATTGTTTCTCTGGATATCCTACGGGTGTTGAGTTCTGTTGTAACCTTAATTTGATGGGAAATGTGGGGTTTTGGAAACTATGATCGGGAGTCAAATTACATATTTTTGCCTTTCCCTTTTGTGTATTTTGCTTCTCATCCTAGATGATGATGGTATGTAACATATCAATCTAATTGGTTACACTTGATATCATGGGCTTGTTGCATTATGTGTTTTCCATTGCTGGATATCTTGTTTATTGCGTTTAATGTTTTGTTTATTTTACGGAAAATGATTTTTAGTTGTTTGGTAAATCTTTTGATATATGTCAGATAACATTTGAAAATATTATGAAAAATAATATATGAATAATTTCAAAAAACATATTCTAATATTAAGGTTTATATTGAATATTTATTTCGTTTCGAACAAATAGTTTATTATTTTATTTTAGAATGTTTCATTCAAAAGGTCCACTTTAAAAAATTAAGTATAAGAATATCGTTTTACTACTAATTGACTACTAAAAGTGTTATTTTATATAAAAAAAATTGATTTTCAATTTTACAAATACAATATAAAATTTGATAATTGATATGAAAAAAAATATTTTTTAAAAGAAAATGGACAATGTTTGAGACATCTTTAAATAATATAGTTGATATTAGTTTTAAGACGTAGAATATTTATTAAAATTATAATTTATAAATTGTGTATAGAAACTCCATTGATATTTCTAAACGATATATGTTGAGTGGAACATTGTGCGAGTATCTAAATATATGAGTGGTCTGTTTGATTTAGCTTATTGATATGTGCTGATGACTTATTTTTTATGACTGATGACTAATAACTGGTGTTGTTTAATTTAGCTTTTTAAAAGTACTGATTAGCTTTCATAAGTTAGTGTGTGTGTTTGATTAATAAGTTGAAATAGTGTTGAAATAAAATATAAAGACTAAAATAGCATCATCACAAAATGTGATTTACATTATTATTATTATTATTATTATTAATTTTAATCATATTATTATCATTATTATTTATTTTATTATTATTATTATTATTATTATTATTATTATTATCATCACTTTTTTATTATTTTATTAATATTAATACAAATTTATCACTATTATTAATTATTACTATTATTATTACCATTATTATTGCCTTTATTATTATTATTATTTTATTAACATTAATATTATTTTTATTATTATTATTATTACTTGTTAATTTTAGTATTTATTTTATTATATTTATAATATTATTAATGTTATTTATATTATTATTGATTTTATTATTATTAATATTATATTTTATTATTATAATATTGATATTAATATTACTTGTATTATTATTATTACTTATTATTATTACAATTATTTTTACTATATTAATAATAATAATAATAATAATAATAATTATTTATAATAATAATAATAATAATAATTATTATTATTACTTTTTGTTTTTTTATTATTATTAAGAAGGGTAATTTTGGAATATATAAAATTTCAATAAAGAAGAGGACTCACATGTTTTTAAAAAGTAGAATTAAGCACTAGGCTTAGTGCTTACAATTTATGGTTTGTACATGACTTATGACTTATCTTACCATAAGTGAAATACTGAAATCAAACGCTTTAAAAATAACTTATGGTAAGTCATAAGTCATAAGCACTTTAGATAAGTCAAATTAAATATGTTCATAATTGTGGAAGGGGGTGAAGGGGTGCTTGAATATTTAAAAAATGAATCCGAAATTCATTTTTCCGTTAGACTACATTTTTTAAGGTTACCAAATATAAAAAAAAATAAGGAACTTTTTTCAAAAGTGATTTTATGTGAAACAATCAAACAAATGGAGGCGAGTTTGACTGATTTGACTTGTACCTTGTTGATGGGTGTCTTGGTGCATTGGGCGACGACCTAGAGTTGGGTCAGATTCTAATTGGCAATCCCCATTCCCTGCTATTTAAATTCAAGGAGTGGCCATCTTGGCCAGAGTGGTCAAACATTCTTCGCCAAAGCGTTGTATATGAAGTTCATTGACCCTAGTTGGGCTTGAGTTAGCCCGGTTAATAGTTTGATCCGACTTTAGCTCATAAAGTAAATGAGTAGACCTTGAGCACGTAATTAAGCTGTAATGTTATAAAATGTGTCCCAATGAATTGAATTTTTTTTAGTTTTAACACTGATCACGCCAAGATATGGGTGATTACACGTGGAGTATATGTGGGCTGGTCGGGTAAAGCATGCGTCGTCTTTGGGCGGTGAGGTGGATATCTGGCTGCTTGTTCTTTGTTGGCTTCCCAATCGTCTTCCTTGGTTTCTTGCGTGAGCCTGTCAAATAAGAGAAAACAGGTCGGGAGGCTGGGAGGTTATCGGTAAAGCCTCGGCGTGAGAGTCGATGCGGGGGATAACAATGGAGTGAACATGCGTACCACTGTGATCACCCTTAATAATCGTGTTTAGTTGCAAGCTCAAAGTAGAAATATGTCAAGCGTGAGCAGTGTCATACCTTGTGAAGTTGGTTACTTCCCTTTTTATACTCCTCTCGGGTTTGGCTTGCCCGAACAAGCGGGAGGCATGTTGGATGTTGGACAGGATCTATTGGTCGGCCGAGGTGGCCGGCTCTGATTGGTTCTCTCTTTTCGGGTTTGTCGAGTATCAGCCGAGGTCAAGCTTGAGTGGAGGCGGCGGGCGCGAGCTGCACGTTGGTGTCTTTCAATCGAGCAGGGGCCACTGGCGTACTTTGTCTTATCTTGGCGTTTCTTTCGCTCAGTCGGTTGGACTTAAGTCCTGTTTTCTCTTGGTGGTCGGCTAGGGTCGAGGACCGTCATGTAGATACTTTGGTGACAATTGGCTAATCTAGAATAACCTTTTGGTGCTCGTGTCTCGTGTCGAGGATGGTCGTGAGGCTGCGCCACGTCGGCCGATTGCGAGGTGTCGTTGTTCTAACGGCCATGTGTCGCATCACGTGGAAGGCGAGTGGTTGAGTCCCTTGATTGCCCCAGGACTTTCAGAGTGCGAGGATTCATCCCAGCTCGGAAAGTATAACTTGACTTGTCCTTGGTCGGAATCTCCCGTGCCGACCATGCTCTCTTGTTTTAATTTTGGGGATAAGCCGAGGACGGGTTTCAACTAGTTCCTCGGGGCGAGCTCGTCTTGATGGTCGGATTGGTGGCGTCGGTTGGGGTCACGTCTCATTAATGGCGTGTTTCCCGAAGCGTCGTAAAGCCGACTTTCATTTAATTTTTTGAAGTGGCGCCGTTATTCCCTAAATTTCGGCGGCGTCGTTTGATTCTTGTGGCGTGTTGATCGTCCATTGGCGAGGATAGGGTCCGTCTTGGGTTCTTGCAGGAGTCGACCCATGTGTCAGTGGATCTATAAAAGAAAAACCACGGCTTCTTCTTACGCATCTCTACTGTTTTCCGCTCAGCGATTCGTGCGATATTTCTTCTGGAAGCCTTTCGTAGTTTGACCTCCTTCGGTTGCGGTCTTCTTTCCAAAGTGGTTTTTTAGGTCCGTTTTCTTGTTTCACTTGCTTTTCTTTAGTTCGTAATCCCTTTTCTAACCTGTTGCGGTAAGTTTAGAGTGCCGCTCTTCATTTTCCGGCGAGCGGTTACGGTTCTTGGCTTTTTCGTACTAACGCCGGCGGGTTTCTCATTTCAGGTTCCCGTCTTCGTCCCTCGCCTTTGCCTGCTTTGTTATCGTCATCTGTTGAAGGTATTCTTCTTTTAGTTTGACCTCCATATTTAGGTTTTTGTCAAGCGTTTTTATGAGTTAAGTGCGAGTCTCGCGTCGCGCACCCTTGACCATTCCTCCTCAAACAAGGCGTACAAGACTTGTTCTTCGTCTTCTTCATCGTCTTCTCCGAGGATCCCTTCTCCCTCGGCCCTTTCTTCAGTTATGCGGACTAAAAGAGCTAATCCTGGGGTGATTTATGCTCGGTCCCCCACCCTATCTCGGGTATACAAACAAATCGATGGAAACTGGGAAGCCGTCCTTCCCAGTGAAGCGGAGAGAAATTTGTTATTGGCATTGGTTATAAACTAGACGGGCTTCCCTCACGCGAGGACGAGTCCTGGAAAGTTGAGGACCGACCTCTCGGGACTCAGATGTACCTTTGTGAGACGAGGGAGCAGGCATATTTTGACCTTTACCAAATCTTTTACAGCGAGCTCGAGGCTCAAAGGGTGATGAAGAAAAATATGGAGCTTGCGAGCAAAAAGAGGAAAAAAGGTGCGGCTGGTACCTCTTCGGCACCCGAGGAAGAAGATCGGGTTAGCAAAACAAGCAAAAAATCCCGAGCTGGAAAATCTAA
The DNA here is from genome assembly GCA_013146195.2 of Codonopsis lanceolata. Taxonomy (NCBI): domain Eukaryota; kingdom Viridiplantae; phylum Streptophyta; class Magnoliopsida; order Asterales; family Campanulaceae; genus Codonopsis; species Codonopsis lanceolata. The sequence goes on along the minus strand of CM028377.1, from coordinate 61,513,454 downwards.
GGTTAGCGAGGATGCTACCGAGGTAGGTGGTAAGGCCAGTGGCAGATGGTTGAGGGGGTGGCGTAATCATATTGCCCCCGAGGATGTAGAAAGTTGGGCCATTCAGTTCAACCATAGCTCGGATGATTTTTGGGGGTATGCTCCCGAGCTGAATTCGTCTTTGCCTGAGTTAAGGCTCCTCCGGAGTGGGGTAGGTTTTTATATTTCTTTTTTTGAGGCAGGACTTAGATTGCCCCTTGATCCCTTCGTCTGCGAGCTTACCGATGAGGCGGAGCTCGTCCACTTGGACCTATCCACTAACTTGGTAAGGTCTTTGGTTAGTTTGCACTGTTTGCGAGTACTCGGTTTTGAGCCTACTCTTCCTACGTTCAAAATTGCTTTCTTTGTGACCATGTGGTTTGGGCCGCCTCAATGTAAACATCATAATAATGGGGTCAACTTGTTTGCTCGGCCCCAAGCAAAAGCAGGACATTGGGCGAGAAGGTCCTTATCGTAGAAAGCCGGCGAGGATGGAATTTCCCCACTCCTCGTGACTCTGTTGATTTGGTGAAGTCTTTGTCTGCTGCCCCTCCATTGACTGAGTATGAGGAGGATGCCAAACAGGCGTTGGAGGGTTATTTAGGTGTGCGAAGCGAGGACCCCCTCGTATTTAGTTGGAGCTCGGTTTCCAGCAGAAGAGTTACTTCCGTTTGGTCGGGATGTCGACCGAGCCATGAAGGATATTGTTCCTCGATGCCTTATGCCCGTGATCGATACATACCAGTGGTTGGTGCGAGGGCACGGTCTTCAAAAAGATTGTTTATCTTGTAGGAGCAGGAGGCCAGAAGCGACGACCCGGATCATCGTGAATGCCGCTTCCTTTTATCCTTCGTTCATTTATTCTTCTTTCCGTTATTTGTTCTAACTTTGAATTTTACGTTTTTCGGCGATGAAAGGTCTTGATGCTCGGATGGGCTTGACGAGGAGCCGTAAGGAGTCGGCCGTGAATCGTCGGGCCGTGTTAGAGACTGCTGCCTCGGACATGAGGACCAGCTATGCCCTTTCTGGATTCGTCGGCGGGGGTGGCTGCTCCTATTCCAAAAGTTGTCAAGGCTGTGCAGCCTCTTCGCGAGGCGAGGGGTCAAAGAGCTGCTCCATCAACTGTCTCCATCCCCCCCTCTCGTGGCGGGTGCCTCCCGAGGCCCGTCGTTGTCATTGACTTCGGTAGTTGATCCTTCCCTCCGGAGATCTAAGTCCATTGCGAGAAAGAGGAGCGATGGCTCTTTGTTGGACGAAGAGGATGAAGAAGATGAGGAGGTAAAGCATCTTTGGGTCGGTGTCTGTCTTACGCGGTGGGGAAATGCGTGGTCGGGAGGAGGGCTCCCGGTTTGCTTGAAGTCGGGATTCCACTGGCTGGCCAGATGACTTTGGTACTGCAGGCCAAGATGTGGCGAGGCTGGGCCGGGATTATTGCCGATGTTCCCCACTTTGGGGAACCTTGATTTTCTGCCGTGATGACATCACCACTACGCTCGGCCGAGGAGTGGTGTCATTGCGCCAGATTTGGTCGGAATAATGAACTTCACTCATTTCGGCCCTGACTACTTGGTCGTTTTGGTTTGATAGCGGCGAGTAAGCCTCTTTCCTTCCTTTTGCTCTAAGTTTATCTCATTCTTGTTTTTATTAGGTACTCATTCGATTTTCATGGTGTGAAGGCTTGTGGTGAAATCGTTGTCGACCCGTCTTGGTCGGTCAGTGAATGGTGAGAAGAAACTCCGCAGAAGCCGCTCACATGAAGATGAGATGAATCTTTTTTGAAAGCTAAGGTCGCGTCTTTGGAGGCGAGAACATTGAAGCGGCCAAGTTGAGCGATGCGATGAAGCTTGTGGAGGAAGTGAAAGGGCAGCGAAACAAGTTGTCTGATCGGGTCGACGAGCTCTTGAGGGAGGCTGAGGGGACCAGCCAAAAACTTTCTTCGGCTGTCGGGGAAAGGGAGGTCGCGATGAAGGAAAGGGATCTTTGCCCACTTAAGTGATGGGGTTTGGCCAGTGGTAGGCGGCTCGGCTAGGCTGCCGTGCAAGATTTTAGGGTTGGCGAGAGCTTTCTCGATGGGCTGGTGCCATACTACACTAAGGGGTCTCGCCATATCCTTCGATGTGCGGCAGCTTACGGGGTACCAATGGGGGAGTTGGTTGACTGGGGGCTCGAGCCTTTCTCTGGTTCTTTTGTTCGTCAAGGACATGTCTTGGTCCCTTATCAGGGTGAAGAGCTCCAGCTCGTGTTGTGAACCCGGGGCTGGCTTTGAATGAGTGGGTGCCCCTGTCCCTTCCGGATGTGAGCGTCTTTGTGCGTGATCGAGGCCATGAGAGGAATGAAGATGCTCCTTTTGACCCGGCGACCATGCGAGACTTTCTGGGTGAGCAATCTAACGAGGGGGCGGCTTGGGAGGCATCGGCGGCGTAGAGCACAGAGCTCCCCTTCGGGACCCGATCCCCGACTCCCCTGCAGATTCATTGCCTCATTTGTGGCCGAGTGTTTTTAGGCCTTCGTGCCAGTGTAACAAACAATTATCTCTTGACAGCTTTGTTTTACTTTCTAATTTATTGATTATTTATGATGAGCCTGTCATTCGGTTGCTTTGCCTTTTGTGATCCTTGTAGTTTATGAGAATGTTTAAGTTTTTAGAGTTTGTTTGTAATTTCGAAGGGGCCTATCTTCCTGTGTCGAAGATAGGTCTTTTTCCTGGGCCTATCCTCGTATCACCAGGAGGAGGGTCTTTAATGAGCCTATCTTCGTATGCAGGGATAGGTCTTTTTGGAGCCTATCTTGGTATGCAGGGGATAGGTCTTTTGACTATCATCGTATCACAGGATAGGTCTTTCTGAGCCTATCTCGTATCACAGGGGATGGTCTTTTAAAAGAGCTATCTCGTATATCGGGGATAGGTCTTTCAGAGCCTATCCTCGTATCACAGGGATAGGTCTTTAATGAGCCTATCCTCGTATACAGAGGATAGGTCTTTGGTTTTTGACAAATGAGGCTTTCCTCGCGTACCGAGGGACAGTCTTATCTTGGTAACAAAAAGCATAATAGAATTTCTTCATTCCTCAACTCAACTGTCATAAGTTACATCATTGATAATATTTCTTTAAGTGATCGTGCCGTGCCATGGGTTCTTTAGTGGTGTTCCGTGCAGTTACGCTGGCCGTGCGTCCTTCTCGAACAACACTGGTCACCTAAGTGGTCCTTCCCAATTCGGAGAGAGGCTTGTTTACGCCAAGCTTTTTGCATGTTGCTTCAATCTTCCTCAGGACCCAATCTCCTACTGAAAAGCTCCTCGGTCTGACCTTCTTGTCATGGTTTCTCTTTGTGAGCCTCTTGTAATTGATCATCCTTAGTCTTGCCTCGATTCACTTCTCACCAGTGTTGTCGAGATCAATAATCTTGACGGCTCGTTTTGACTTTGGTCGAAGAAGGTGACTCTTTGCCGTGGGGAGGCGCTAGTTCATTTGGGCCGTGGCCTCCAGATCCGTAATAGGTAGCGCAAAAGGAGTTTCGCCGTGAGGCAGGTGGACGGTGGTCACGATGCCCCGTAAGGCGATTGGCGGTGCTTCGAGCCAACTTCCACTTTCTCGTCAAATTTCTTTTGAGGCGTGCAAGATTTTCTTGTTTCTGCCTCGGCTTTGGCCGTTGCCACAGGGTGAGCCACGAAGACATCTGTGTTTGACATTTACCCTTTCGCGGCTTCATTGTGAATTTTTGGAAGGCGGGTACCATGGTGGAGACTACTTATCAGGAAGACCAAATCGGCGAGAAGATCTACTCGTATCGAATCTCACGCTTTGGTCCTCGGTGATCTTGGCCGAGGGCTTGGCCTCCCCATTTAGTAAAATAATCAGCGGCTACTTATGATGAACTTCGCGTCCGTGCTTGGCCTTGGGGAAAGGGCCGATGAGGTCTATCCCCATGTCGAATGGCCGTGCGCGATCACCGTTAATGCGAGGTATGGATGGGAGTGCAGGAATATCTGCAAATCTTTGACACTTGTCGCATTTCTTCACGTATTATACTGCGTCTCTCCTCGTACTCGGCCGGTAGTACAGTGAAAATTGATCTTATACGCGAGTTCTTGCTCCGGGTGTCCTCGCATTCCCGCCATGAACCTCGGCTAGGAGGCCTTGCACCGATTTACGGTCTTACACAGTAGTAGGGGCTTCGTATTGGATCGTTTGTACTGACATTCCCCGATAGCAGATGCTTAGGCATGCTCGGTTTCTTACCATCGTGCCTTATCCTTATCCCGGGTAGAATACCTTGCTCGATGTAGTCTTTGATCTCGTCGATCCAACATCCGGGGCCTCTTCGACCATCATTACTTTCTCTCGCGATTGGGTTTTTGAGGAACATCGGCTCGACCGGCGGGGATGTCACCGCTTCGAAAAGAAGCAACTTTTGACAAAAAATGCGCTCGTGCGTTGTCTTCCCTCCTTGATACGCTCCGGTTCCCAATATTTGAATTCCTTGAGTTCTTTGGACTAGTTGTTGATATTTGGCCAAGATCGGGTGATTCGCCCGTATTCGCCGAGAACTTGTTTGACCATTTGGGAATCATCTGCGTATTACAATGTTCTCGGCCTCGGCTTCTTGCCAACTCGACCTTAGGCATTACAACGCCTCATACTCGGCAGTTGTTTGAAGCTTGAAACCGAACTTCGAGGCCGGACCTAATTCCCCCCTTACGGGGTAATCATTGAATTCTGCCTTGCTTTTTAGTGGTGCAGAGATCCATCCACGAATAGAGTCAATGCTCGGGTGGTCGAGCTTTGTTAGCTTGTCCTCGAGTCTTTTCTTCGGTCGCTCGGTTTGTCCCAGGCTTTCCTCAGTATTATCCTTGGCTGCTCACTTTGTAAATGAAGTTTCGGCGATGAAGTGCACTTGAAACGCACGTACTGAATAGTTCTCCTCGGCTCGTATTCAATCCAGTACCACGATAGCTCAATCGACCATTTTAACATTCTTCACGCCGTATGTCGGCATGCGAGGATTTGTCTCATCGGGAGTGCAGTGTAGACCAACATCGGATGAGCTTGGAAATGCGCTTTCAATTTCGAGCGGCGATTACTAGAGGCGAGCACCAATTTCTCGATCTCTAAATATCTCTCCTCGACCTCGGTTAAGGCATGAGATACATAGTAGGCAGAACTTTTTTGACTTATCTTCCTCTGCGATTAACACCGCATTGCCCGGTAGAGATGCGATCTGACCAAGTATACGTAGTTGTTAGGGCCTTTGATACGAGCCAAGTATACATAGTTGTTAGGGCCTTTATTTTCTCGGGGTTGGCATGATTCCTCTCGTTGACCATGTAGAGGAATTTCGGCGACTACCCCAAGCGCATTTTGCTTAGGGTTTAATTTCATTCGTGCTTCCTTAGGTTTCTGAGGTTTCCCAGGTCCTCGACATGGTCGGCTGCTTTGTCTTGATCACCATGTGGAGTCGATGTATGCTTACGTTTCTCCACTGGCATGGTCGCCGAACACCTTATTCACCATTCTTTGGTGCGTGGCCCTGCGTTCTTTAACCCGAAGGGGCATCGTGAGTGTGTAGCGATATAGTCTCTCTGCGGCTCGGGCAGCCGTGTGAATGCAGTCGCCCGACCACGTTCGTATTTGATGATACCCGAATAAGCATCGACAAAACTTCGGGATTTTGTGCCCGACGATGAATCTGGTGGTCGATCCTCGGCGAAGTACCGATCTTTGGGACAAGCCTTGTTTAAATCGGTGAAGTCTACGCAGCATTCTCCATTTCCGCTCGACTTTTCACCATGACCACATTGGCTATCCATGTTGCATCTGAAACCTCCTTTATTATTTTCGCTTTGGCGGCTGGACACTTATTTCCTTGATCGCCTCTTTGCACGGGAAAAAAAATTCTTGCCTTTTGTTGTATACGAATAGGCGTCGAGTCGATACTAAGTTTATGTACGGCCACGTCTGGTGATTCCTTCCATGTCCTCGACCTCCGGGCGAACATCCGAACTCTCTTGAGAGTTTAATGATGGTGCTTTCGTTCCTCTTACGGTATCTCTCTTAGGCCTTAACTTTTACGCTGCGGGAAGTCAAGGTTGATCCTTATTCCTCCGGTCCTCATAAAGCTTGATCTCCGTCGGTCTCGATGTCAGAGCTTTCCACCATTTCAATTTTCTTTCTTTGCTCTTTTTGACTTTATAAGGGTTTAGCGCGGTGCCTCATGTTTTCTTTCGGCTGGCGTTCCGGCTTCAGCGCTAATTGCTATCTTTGTGGGAGCTTCGATTGGTGCGTTGAGCGGGGACAATTTCCCTCGTCTTCTCTTGCCTTCTTTGTCGGTCTATCCTCCTCACCACCTCGGATTCGAGGTTGGGTATTCAACTTTTCCTTGTTTTTCTTTTTCTTTATAGATGTATTCGAAGTCTTTGGTAGGGTCATTGAGCCTTATTCTGTCTAGATTGCTCGTGGGGTATTTTACCGCTTTGATGGGCAGCGAGGAGCCATCGAAACTTTGTTTGTAGGCGGGAACCCGGGATTGCATTGTATGGGGATGGGAGGTCAATCACGAGAAAATCCCTTTCCACTTCGGATTCGAGGTGTGGTGGTTTCTTCTCTAATACAACCTTGAGGGTGATCGATCCTTTTACCGCGACACGGTGTCGGTGAAGCCTTCGATTATCTTGAACTTGGCACGAGATGGGCGTCCCCTGACCACTTCGGGACCGAAATGAAAGCATTTGTAGTACAAAATATCCATGATGCCCGTGTCTATCGGGACTCTTTTTGCGTCGCTATTGTGGATTCAGGACCACCGAGTTAGTGGCTGGCTGCCTTGCTTGGTTTCGTAATGGCTAGCTCGCTCGGCATAAATGTAATGCCCCTGCCGTCTTTTCGGGGCATCGTGTTCACCACGTGCTTGATTGTAGATCATGTTCTTAAGCAGTACCACTTGGAGTAGCCTCTCGATCGTGTCGATCACGTTCTTTTGGCCTTGGGTTGTGCAGTTGTGGTTCTTGATTTCGTCGTTGCTCTCCTCCTCGATCTCGATCTCCTCGGTTATTTCTTTGTTCGAACCTCCTGAGCTCGCCTCGATCTATTAACCGTATTGCTCGCTTGAGTTGATCGTTCTTCGTGTGGTAGAAGCGTCTTTATGATATCTTGAGTGCTTGTTGGGATTTCGAAGTGCAAGTGTTTCTTTAGCGGGGTGGTCGCCCAGTGCATT
>CM028377.1:61476966-61506124 GCA_013146195.2 Codonopsis lanceolata | reverse complement strand
TGCGCACTTAATCTGTCTTGTAAATAGGCATTCCTATATTCTGAATTAATGCTTCCACTTATAGAAAATGGTATAGCTAGCCTGTATAGGAGATAAACTGAGAGAATATTGGTCAAGCTGTCATTGACACACGCAGGAAGCCTTAAGAAGCAGAGAGTGAGGGAGGAAGGAATATGGTAGCTTTTGGTTAATCAGATGAATGGTAGAAAAGAATTCATGTAGCTGTCTTGAAATACTTGGAATTTGGACTTCACTGAGAAAATATATGTTTCTGCGTGTATGTAGTGAAATATGTTACTTGTGTGGATTTATGGATATATGTTCTGTAGTTTGCTTTTGCTTATATAATAGAGATGTCTTTTATATACATGTATATGCACGCACACACACAAACATACACCACTGCTTGCCAAACTAAGATGAACAGATTCACAAGTTTGCCTCCAACTTGTAGTCCTGAAATTTCTGCAGGTTATCGACCAAAACATTGTGACACGAAATTGCATTATCTATGGTCTCACTGTACTGGCTTCTGCAATTGGTCTTAGTTAAATATTATACTTATATCTTTTCAAATATGTATAAAATTTTCAGATACGCAAGCACAAACCACAACTCATGCTGTATGAGTCGTTATCTGAACCATGTTGTGTTTTATTCATCGATGGCAAGATGCATATTTGGGTCACTATACTTACAAAAGATTGCAATTAGGCCACTGGACTTTACAAAAGATTGCAATTAGATAATTAGATCACTGTACCTTACAAAAGATTGCAATTAGGCCTCTTGAACTTTAAAATTTTCTTAATGGCCACTGTACTTGAGTTATGTTGCAAATTAACTCATTTTTGGATGGACGTTAAGTTATGTTAAATACCTATTTTGCCCTATATTCAGCTTCATCATCTTCTTTCATCTCCTGCCTCTCTCTCACTCGCTCCATCTCTCATCTTCAGCCAAAAACCCTTCCATCTGTGGTCACCACCTTCATCTCCAGAATTCATCCCTTACCAAAGCCCAAGCAGCAGCTCCATGGCACTGGTCACCACTTCCACCAAGTAGCACTCAATTTACACTCTCTTATCTCCCAAACCCTAGCACTAGCCTTTTACTCCGGTCACAATCCACCAGCTCCCATGCAAACCTCCAATCAACGCCCCATCTCCAAGTTCTGGCCAAGGCTCTCATCTCCAACCATAGCCGCTGTCTCCAGCAAACCCGTCCATGTTTCAGCAAACATCTCCACCGCTGCTCCCGAAGTTCACATTGTCATCCACCAAAGCTACACCCTCATCCAAATCCATGTTGCCTCTTCCACTCTCCCCAAATCTATAGACTTCTCTTGTCATCGCTTTGATCTCGGCGATTCTCCTCCCGTCAGCTTTTGCACTCTTCTACACTTCCGATTTCCGATTGGGGTGTCAGCAGCGGACAACAACCTAGATTGTGGGTATATAGTATAGAAATCGTTTTCAATTTTTTCATCACAAACGTTTGGGGAATTGAGAAGTTTGAGATTGTAAACCACATTCATAGCCATATCCCATTAGTTTGGCTTGGGCTCTGTTTTGCAAACTAGCCATGGTTGCTGCTGTTTTGTCTGCATCCTCTAAACCAATTTCATCCCTCAAATATCTAATAAATTTTGGGATTTTTGCGTAGATTTGGAAGAAACCACAAATCAATTTGTAGAAGTATACTCCGTTCCCCATGATCATTTCCTTTCCCAAGAACAATTTTCAAAATAGGTATTAACAGAAGTTCAATTTTGTTGGGATTTTTTGGGATTTAATTTTTTTTTTTCTTGATTAGAGAAGATGATGATGATGAACATGGGCAAAATAGATATTTAACAAAACTTAACGTCTCAACTTAACGTCCATCCAAAAAATGGGTTAAATTGAAACATAACTTGAGTACAGTATTATGAAAATTTTAAAGTTGAAGTGGCCTAATTGCAATTTTGTAAAGTACAGTGGCCCAAAATACATTTTGTCTTCATCAATCAAATAGTCTGCAAGTTCTGTAAAGAATCGTGTAATGGGAAGATGTGAGGATAACACTTTATTTCCCTGGTCAACATTACCAAAGTACTTCAACGATCGCCTCCATTGCATAACTTTTTCTCTTTCATTCAAGCTTTTCATTTATTACAATCAATCTCTTTATGTGATTTTTATTCTTAATTTTCCATCTCTCACCTGAAACTTATTGATGGATGGTTGCGCGCGCTGCTCTGCATGTGTTGATATGCATGGCCGGCCTGCCATAAGGAGAGTGAGGCCATGGCCTTGGGCCCCCTAAAAATACCCAATTTTTAGGCCCCCAAATCTCACAAAAACCCTACACATTATTAAAAAATGAAATAAATGCCTTATTCTAATTTCTAAAAAGACTTAGGCTCCATTTGTTTCACGGAAAATGACTTTTGGAAAACGTTTTCCTCATTTTCTAGTATTTGGTAACCAGAGGAAAATGTAGTCAATATAAAAGCTTTTCCAAGTCAACGGAAAATGAAGCCTTCTTTTCAGGAAAATGACTTACGGATTCATTTTCCAAATGTTCGAGCACCCCTTTGTCCTCTTCCACAATTATACATATTTACAAACACACAATATTTTACTCAACAAATACATTGTTTAGAAATATAATTAGAGTTTGTGCACATTATTTATAAATTATAATTTAAATAAATACTCATTACATCATAAAATTAGTGTCCACTATATTATTTAGGGATGTCCCAAATATTATCAATTTTCTTTTTTAAAACGTTTTTTCATTATTACCAATTTTTTTGTTTGTATTTGTGACATTGAAAAAAAATGGACCTTATTGATTTGACACCATTAATGATAAATTAAGGATTACTAAAGGAAAATTACTTAAAGTTAAACATTATTTTATGTTCAATATGGACATTAATATTAGAATATATTTTTTGTATTTATTCATATATTGTTTTCCGTGTGCTTGCCAAACATCCGAAAATGTTTTTCGACATATTTTCAAAAGATTTACCAATAGAAAAAAATGACATACGTAACCTTTGTTTCTTTAATTTTTCAAAAATTGGGAAAAATATTTATGCTACGAAGGAAGGGGGTCCCGTTCGAAGTAATTGGCCTTGGGCCCCCGATTTTACAGGGCCGGCCCTGTTGATATGGGCCAGTAGAGGGAGCAGGTTCTTCTGTATTAATCTTATCTCTTATGTTGACAGCCATAAAGATACTATTGAAATTAGCTCTGCAGTTGTTAGTGTGTTGTGACAATTGTTCTCATGAGAGGGAAGAAAAATGGCTATTCTTGTTTTTTAAAGATATCTTTTATTGAATTAACTTCTTTTGTTACATATTTACTGAAGGATAGTCGAATGTATATCTAGTTGATGTCTTGAAAATTGTTCTTGGTGGGCTTTAGTCTTGTAATATGGTAAAGATGAAAACCAAATATCTAGATATAGATAGAGGTAGGAAAATTTGTTTCCCCAGATCTTCCTCTCTAGTTATTGCATATTGTTTGTTCATAGACTACCAGTCAGGGTTCAGTCCTGAAACTTTAAACCACATATATAGTTGTTAAGAAAAGCTTTAAGCTTGTTTAGTTGTGTTTATGAACTTGAGTTATGGTCCACAATATGTTAGCAAAGTTCCATTTTAGTTTGCCGCACTTTGATGGAAGAAGTTGTGATGCTAGTTGATGTGAAGTAGGATAGTTTTCCAGGAAAATGTGGTAAATTTACGTTCAGAGTCTAGGGGAAAAGGTCAATTCTACGCATAGCTTCTAGCAATATCCTGTGGCTCTTGATACTGTGCATACCTGAAATTACTTAGGAACAGCAGAAAGTAAACATAGAACCTGTTGTAGATCAGGGGTCATCCAAGTGATTAGCTGATACAGAAATGCTGATTCATATATCTGTATCAATCAACTTTGTCAAAATATCAATCTCAAGTTTCTGATGCAAATTGAGTGCCAATGTAAATTGAGGGAGTTTTGGTGTGTCCAAAGGTGCCTTAACATGTAGGTCCTGCTCTACAATGAGCACCTGTCTCCAACCCCGTTTTCTGCTTTGAAGATTCAGTAAGGAGTTAATTGGTCACTAGCTGATGCATGAATAATGATTCATGTCTTATGGGATGAGAGGGTAACATAAGGTCGAGGTTGTTAGACGGCATACCAATCACTCCCTCGATCCCAAAGTATAGTCCACTTTCGGTATTGGAAAGTAAATCTAGTAGGTTATGACAGTATCAAATCACTATTTTATATACATTTAAAAAAATATTTTTGGTAATAAATATAAAACGAATGACCCCAAGTTGTGGGAGTGATGGCAACGGCACTCAGGCTAAGACGTTGATGTTCTTGGTTCCAATCCCCATACCAACTAGGGGTTACACTTATCAAAAAAATAAAAAATAAATATAAAACAACATTACCATACCAATGATTAATCTATATTTTATTGAGCCATTGTTCAATTACTCTATATTTTATTGTTTAAATGTGCTATGTGGTCAAATTTCAGAATGATTTGAAAACTTCTTTGCCCTTTGAAACCTTAAAGATTAGTAATAGAATGTAAAAGAGAACTATATTTACTGAATTGAGTATAGAGCTTGTGTGTGATGTGAAATTTTTGTTACTATGCTGAGGCAGTTGAGCTGTTTATTTTTCAATTTTATGGTCAGATGATAGAATACTCCCTTCTCTTAAAAGAGGAGTAATATTTTGGAAGTCGAACTCATTAATGACGTATTTCTGAATTCCACTAAAACTGCATATTTTGTTGTATGACAAGTAAGATAAAACATAATGTTCTTGATTTTTTTTTTTTTGGAAAAACAATGAAAAAATCTAGCTTGAATTCAGAAATTATGGGATTCTCTTGGGGATAAACTAAATTGATGGTAGGACTTCTTTTATGGGATGAGGGTGTTATCCCTTTCCTTCATCTCTTCAAATTCTGTTATATTTGCTTGTTCTTGTTGTTTTGTGGATAAAAAGGAAAAAAGGTCTCGTTATTTCTCTTTTCTCCTTTGATAAGTTCTTTTTTTGTCCTTTACCAAAGTTAATCTTAATGCCAAGTAGCATAGAATACATAGATTGTTGAAAACTGGAGTAGGCATCAAAGCTAAACAGGAAATTGAACTTTTGTGTTTTTTTAATTAATCAAATTAAATGAATGTCCAGTTGGTATCTGCAAATTTAGTTAAAATCCGAGCTGTGTCTTTATCACCACGGATTATACTGTCTTAAACAGTCTCATCTAACCTTCAATGGATTTATGCTTTTTGCTTTTTTGTTTTTTGTTTTTTGGCTGTCCCTCTTTTAGTGACACTGCCATTTGAGGACCTATATAGCTAATTAGCTATGCAACACTGATACTTGTTATTCAGACTTCTCACTGCTGCCAATGCTGTAACCTTGGCTTCCTGTTGAAGTTGCATTTGAGAAAAAAAAGTAGTTACTTGAAATTTTCAATTATGTTCTTATTTACTTGCTGATATCATTTGTCCCACATCTAAATTTTGCAGTTATGGGGCCTCTATCATTTTCACCAGCTATGGAGGTAATGTCTTCTCATCTTTGCTTTTTACCGTTTCATTTTCCATATACTAGAGTTAAGTTGCTGAGAGGAACAAGTTTTTTGCAGGGTATTTCAGCTACACATGATAGCAGGGGTTCTACCTCTTCGCGCTCAGACAGTAGTGATTATGAGGTCATGCCCAAATCTCAATCCACTCATCGTAACTTTTCAAGTCGCCGTTGCTTTATGTCTAAACCTGTTCACCCCCTTTCTTTTCCATCCGAAAGAGATATTACGGGGCTTTCAGAATTTGATGACAGTAGTCACCAAAGAGAAAGACATCGCTTTAGCACTGCCAGTGCTGATATAGATTTTTCAGATGCTTCTGAACCAATTGAATCCGATTCTCTCAATCGATCATTTAACCCGTCGGATGGTTTCAAATGTGGTCTCTGTGAGAGGTTTCTTTCTCAGAGATCACCTTGGAGTTCGCGCCGGATTGTGAGAAGTGGAGACATGCCAGTTGCTGGAGTTCTTTCTTGCCGCCATGTTTTCCATGCTGAATGCTTGGACCAAACAACACCAAAAATGCGCAAAAATGATCCTCCATGTCCTATCTGTGCTAAATCAGAAGAAGAAAATTCCCCGGATCAGCGGGTCTTTTCTAAGTTGAGGAACGGTTTCCCTAGGCTTAGACCTTTCCGGGAGGATGGACCATCTAAACCATGGGCGTGCACTCAGGCGGGTGATTGTGTTGAAGGCGCTTTGAATGCACCGTCACGGAATGCTATGTTGTTACTCAATCGGAATCGAATAAAGAAGAATCTTTCCTTGAAGAGTGTAGGCAAGGAATTTCCTGGTAATTTGAAGAAAAGTGGGTCGTATTCTTCACAGTTAGGTATTGGATCAGTTGACCAGGGAGCGGTAGGGTCTTCAAAGACAGCAGCAGGTTCTAGTATGAAGTGATGATGAAAGTTCTGTACATAATGCAGGCACAAATTGTTTCTCTGGATATCCTACGGGTGTTGAGTTCTGTTGTAACCTTAATTTGATGGGAAATGTGGGGTTTTGGAAACTATGATCGGGAGTCAAATTACATATTTTTGCCTTTCCCTTTTGTGTATTTTGCTTCTCATCCTAGATGATGATGGTATGTAACATATCAATCTAATTGGTTACACTTGATATCATGGGCTTGTTGCATTATGTGTTTTCCATTGCTGGATATCTTGTTTATTGCGTTTAATGTTTCGTTTATTTTACGGAAAATGATTTTTAGTTGTTTGGTAAATCTTTTGATATATGTCAGATAACATTTGAAAATATTATGAAAAATAATATATGAATAATTTCAAAAAACATATTCTAATATTAAGGTTTATATTGAATATTTATTTCGTTTCGAACAAATAGTTTATTATTTTATTTTGGAATGTTTCATTTAAAAGGTCCACTTTAAAAAAATAAGTATAAGAATATCGTTTTACTACTAATGAATTACTAAAAGTGTCATTTTATAAAAAAAAAATTGATTTTCAAATTTACAAATACAATATAAAATTTGATAATTGATATGAAAAAAAATATTTTTTAAAAGAAAATGGACAATGTTTGAGACATCTTTAAATAATATAGTTGATATTAGTTTTAAGACGTAGAATATTTATTAAAATTATAATTTATAAATTGTGTATAGAAACTCCATTGATATTTCTAAACGATATATGTTGAGTGGAACATTGTGCGAGTATCTAAATATATGTAGGGTCTGTTTGATTTAGCTTATTGATATGTGCTGATGACTTATTTTTTATGACTGATAACTTATTACTTATGACTGATACTAATAACTGGTGATGTTTAATTTAGCTTTTTAAAAGTACTGATTAGCTTTCATAAGTTAGTGTGTGTGTTTGATTAATAAGTTGAAATAGTGTTGAAATAAAATATAAAGACTAAAATAACATCATCACAAAATGTGATTTACATTATTATTATTATTATTATTATTATTATTATTATTATTATTATTATTATTATTATTATTAATTTTAATCATATTATTATCATTATTATTTATTTTATTATTATTATTATTATCATCACTTTTTTATTATTTTATTAATATTAATACAAATTTATCACTATTATTAATTATTACTATTATTATTACCATTATTATTGCCTTTATTATTATTATTATTATTATTATTATTATTATTATTATTATTATTTTATTAACATTAATATTATTATTAATATTATTATTATTATTATTATTATTATTACTTGTTAATTTTAGTATTTATTTTATTATATTTATAATATTATTAATGTTATTTATATTATTATTGATTTTATTATTATTAATATTATATTTTATTATTATAATATTGATATTAATATTACTTGTATTATTATTACTACTTATTATTATTACAATTATTTTTACTATATTATTAATAATATTAATTATTATTATTATTTATTATAATAATAATAATAATAATTATTATTATTACTTTTTGTTTTTTTTTTATTATTAAGAAGGGTAATTTTGGAATATATAAAATTTCTATAAAGAAGATAAAAAGACTCACATGTTTTTAAAAGAACTAGCTTAGGCTTAGTGCTTACAATTTATATTTGATACGACTTATAACTTATCTTACCATAAAGTGAAATCCATGGCCCTTGGCATATGCCAAAGGATTTAACTAGCGCCCAAAAAAAAATTAGGGGCCCAAAATTTATTTATATGTATAATATATATATATATATATAAATAGGGAATATGAAAAATTGTTTGGAAACAAGAAACGAAAGCAGCGATGTGCGACGCCAGCCAGGTTGATTAGATGGATGGGCGGACAACGGGACAGTCGGACAGAAGGATCAAGGAGATGGAACGATCAACGGCGGCCCTCGACCTCGAGATTCACTCTTCCGTCTTTCTTATGCATCTATGGCCGCCAAATTAATTTCCACTCCACCTTCAGGCTCAGCTGATTTCAAAGGCTCAAAGCAAGAAAAACTCCTCACGCCTCACTCACTTAGTCACTCGCCGCCTCATCCAATTAACCGAAAACCACCTACGCAGTGAAGGCGATGATACATGTACTCGTCCAATTTTCCTTATTTCAATTTCAATTTTCAAAATTTTTCCTCTTCAAAGCCCCTCTGCTTAGACTAATCGATATTCATCCTAAACCCTCAAAGGCTCAAACTCATATTTCTTTTGGTTTAAGGTTTTTAGGGCTCGTAAATTAATTTTTTTGTTGATCCATAATTTCTTTTCAAAATCACATAATCTAAAAATTATTTAAGTAGATAATAGATTAGAAATTTACAAATTATTTCTTATATGTTGGTGCAAAGATTCCAGCAAGCAATCGAGCCTTTATTCGTTATTTTGCCCCGTGCCTTGAAATGTCGTGAACGGTCCTGGTGAAATCAAACGCTTTAAAAATAACTTATGGTAAGTCATAAGTCATAAGCACTTTTAGATAAGTCAAATTAAATATGTTCGTAATTGTGGAAGGGGGTGGAGGGGTACTTGAACATTTAAAAAATGAATCTGAAATTCATTTTTCCGTTAGACTACATTTTTTAAGGTTACCAAATATAAAAAAAATAAGGAATCCAGCTCCAAATCGTCTCCATCATACCCTCTCGTCACATTCCACGCCTCATGAAACTCTACCGCACATTTTTCTTATTATTTTAGTTTCTTTTATGCGAAACACGTAAGAACGAGATTCAAATTGAACAAGATGTAATGTAGAAATGAGATAGATGATTTCAGTTCTTTTTCAAAAAGTGATTTTATGTGAAACAATCAAACAAATGGAGACTGAGTTTGACCTGATTTGACTTGTACCTTGTTGATGGGTGGTACTGGTGCATTGGACGACCTAGAGTTGGGTCAGATTCTAATTGGCAATCCCTATTCCCTGCTATTTAAATTCAAGGAGTGGCCATCTTGGCCAGAGTGGTCAAACATTCTTCGCCAAAGCGTTGTATATGAAGTTCATTGACCCTAGTTGGGCTTGAGTTAGCCCGGTTAATAGTTTGATCCGACTTTAGCTCATAAAGTAAATGAGTAGACCTTGAGCACGTAATTAAGCTGTAATGTTATAAAATGTGTCCCAATGAATTGAATTTTTTTTAGTTTTAACACATTTATTACTTCATCATCACATGGTCGAAACAGGAATATGAATTTCAGCCCAACTTGTGATGTTAATGACCTGAATATGTCCAAGCTAGGCACGATTTCGACTTAAGTTGCGATGTTAATTACTTGTGATATAAATTGCCAGAGTACGAGTTCGGGCTAACTTATGATGTTTATAAAGTATTAGTTGAAATTTTCAAGTCTAGTTTGAGTTCTACTTGTTTATAGCTTACTCATGCTAGCGAGGAAGCCCTTTGAAATGAGAATGAGGAAATAAACGACATGAAAAGTATATAGCTCAAATGCCTGGCTTTTGGATGCCTATCGAGTAGACCTGGTAATTGGGTGGGTTGGGTTGAAATGAGTGATGAGTTGAAACAGGTCGAAACCCATTAGAACCCAAATATTAAATGGGTTGAAATGAGTTGAGTTGTAATGAGTCGGGTTAAAACAGGTCGACCCGTCTCAACCCAAACCCCCCCCCCCCCCAAAAACATAAATTTATAGCATAAAAAATCACGGGACGAAATGAGTAACGGGTCCGACCCGCTTTAACCTGTTAATTTTTGGTAATTGAATGATTGAAGTAGTTGCCGGACCACCACCATTGATGGTGGTGGCCGGAGGTGAGAGAAAGAGAAAGAGATCGCAGTACACGGCAATAGGAAAAAGAAAGAAAACTGATTAATGAAATTGAATTAATGAATTGATTAATTCCTAACACACTATTACATCACTATTTATATCTAAAAACAAAGTAAATGGACTAACTAAGTAATGAGCCCAAATGGGCTTACATGGATTAGGCTTATACTTTTAACACGCCCCCTCAACTCGAACATGCAACTATTGTGAAATGATCGAGTTGGAGAAGTGCAAACAAGCGAGTCTCAATGGACCGGGCCTCTTGGGCCAATACAAATCAAATGAACCTATACGGCAAATGGGCCTATACGGCAAATGGGCCTCTATGGGCCAGAGTAGTAACAATGACAAGTAAATCAATCGAAGCCCACAAATGGATCATCTCGAAGTACTTGTAGTAGATGTAGAACAAGTTGATCGGAGCCCACAAAACGGATCACCCCGAACACTTGTAAAAGATGTTGAGAAGCCCAAACAAGAGCCAATCCCCGAAAAGCTTGCTCGATCAATGACTAGTAGATGACGAAGAAGTATCCAAAACGAACTTTTCTGTCCTAAAGATTACATCCTTAATCCAATAATGTGAATCGGACACCGACCACACAGTGAAATGAAAACCAAGTCAACATTTGACTTTGGTCAATCAAAGAAGTTCAAACAAGAACATCCAGTAGAAGGCAATGAGAAGAGTAATTGAGTCTCTTAACCTTGATAATTTGAGAGAAAGAAACTCTGATGGAACATTTTCCAAAGAATCAGATTGTAGAAACTCGACCAACCATAAAATTGTGCTGGCCGGCCATGTATTCTCCGAAGAATGCTAACAAAATCGGAGAGGGCAGTGATATAATCGATTAAAAAATTTCCATGAGAAATCTTGAATTTCTTGAGTGTTCTTCAGAAATCTTGAAGAACCAAGCACAAACTAAGAAGAAAGAGTTTTTTTTTTCATTGATCAGTTGATGTCATTATAATATTTGAAACCATTGTTCGTGCCCCTAAGATTCGTGATTTACAATTCGGATGAACTGCTTGAGTTCTTGAACAAGAAGATTTGATTGCAGAGATTTGATTGTAGACGATCGGCCCGATTCAAGCCGCCTTCGCTTGATTATTTGACCGAGGGACGAACATGGTATTTTCCCGAAATAGGGGTTAATATTGTATAGGCCTTTTCCTTCGCCTCGAAGCTAGGAATATTTCTTTCGGGTAGCAGCCCATAATTCTTGTGGTTTGAAGTCTGCCACATGTTGACTAGCTTGCCGATATAGGGCTCCAATTCACCATTACGACACAAGTACACATAATCATAAAGAAAATACTCCACAAGAAATAAAATCCTTTCAAATGATTGTTGGTCCTCCTTCGACGCATTCAGAACAAACCGACTGCAGAGATCGTCTAGGAGTTCTTGAGGAGGGAGGCCGTTCTTGGATGATGGCGCTCGAAGATCGATGAAGCCTGTCATTGCTTTTTCAACACTAAATTCGTCGATCGAATATTACCCTAAGAAGCGAGGAAATTGGCAAGGAATTGAAATGAAGTGAGGAGCATACTATGTGTGTGTGTGTGTGTGTGAGTGAGAGAGAGAGGGTGAGTTGACCCGTCCAGATCTGAAATTCCAATCTCTCCCACAATTCAAATCACACAAATTTGGCCGGGTCATTGCGCTGTTTTGCTTAAATGGATTGATCGATCAAAAGAAGGACAGTTCCAATATCTGCACCCAAGAATGAGTAGCAGATCGCATTATCAAAAACTCGGTAGTTGTTGCTGAGAAAATGGGTTTCTTGGATTTTCTTGATTTGGGTAGGTAGGATCTTGCCATTGGAGATGAGCTCATCGACGGATGAAATTTTCTTCTAGGCGTCTTGGTTTAAATTCATAGAGGCTCGATCTGAACGCAATCGCGTGTGCGAATCCTCCCAGTAAACAATACGCCGCTTAATGCCGAAATCGAATAGGAAAGAACTTCCGATCGGACGGAATCTGTCGAACGAGTTGTGGTGAGCGACTTAGGCGAGGTGAATCGGCCATTATTGACGGTTGATGAATGAAGGTTGCCGGACCACCACCATTGACGGTGGTGGCCGGTTAAGTGAAAGAAAAGAGATTGCGCAGACAAGAAGAGCGCTAGATCGAGAGATTGGGAATTTGAGGGTTTGGTGGGTTGAAGAGTTTCTTTTCTTCAGTTTCTTTGATTCCTTTTTCGTTTTCTTGGGCGCCATTCACTGCTCGAAGTCGAACCGCTGTGTGGTTAATCACTTGAATAAAATCATTGGAAGATTTGAGGATCGCAATCAAAGGCTCTGATACTATGTTAATTTTTGGTAATTGAATGATTGAAGTAGTTGTCGGACCACCACCATTGATGGTGGTGGTCGGAGGTGAGAGAAAGAGAAAGAGATCGCAGTACACGACAATAGGAAAAAGAAAGAAAACTGATTAATGAAATTGAATTAATGAATTGATTAATTCCTAACACACTATTACATCATTATTTATATCTAAAAACAAAGTAAATGGACTAACTAAGTAATGGGCCCAAATGAGCTTACATGGATTAGGCTTATACTTTTAACATAACCCAACTCAACCCGTTAATATTATTGGGTTGAAACGGGTTACCCACTTCAACCCAAAAATATTAATGGGTTGAGTTGGATTGGATAATTAATGGGTTGGGTTAAGTGGATTAATGGGTAATGAGTTACAATTGCCAGACAGACTACCTCATGTACTTGGTACCAACCTACCTCAATTGTGAGGTGTAAAGTCGAACGAAATAAAGATGATAAACATAATATTTTATTTTGAAGTAAAGTCCTAAAAGAGAAACAATCCAAAATATATTGGAAAATTGATTCTTTTGTCGGTCAAATGGCATATATATGTACATGTACAACTAAAATTAAATAAAAGTGGAGTTGGTTATTCTCCATAAAAAATTAAATAAATCATTTTAGTAGGGACTAGAGAGAGAGCAGCACATGGGGAAGTGAGAAAATATGTGCGTGAAACTTACCAAATTAAAGTTGATGAATATTGAGTAGGTGTAGGTGTAGGTGTAGCTGGGACCGAAAGAATGCACACAGCACTCTCCTTAAGTGTCATATTGGTCAGGTTTCTTAGGTAATTCTTGAATAAGAATTCTAACTATTGTGAATTGTTTTTGAATAAGAATTAATTTCCAAAATTCTTGAAGAAGAATTCCTCTTCATTGTCATCGTGGGCCACTTTGACATGTTTTTTGCTTTTTACAAAGTATAAAACAAAAAAAAAAAATAGTATAAATAAAATGAATGATTTGGTAGTGGAATCCAAATAAAAATAAAGGAAGAATTAAAAATAGGCAAATGTTGTAATATTATTATAAGTTTTAGCGTAAGAGTCGTTAGATGATTAAGTTAGTGATGATTTGGAAAGTTCGTGTCATTATTTAAAAAAAATATATTTGATCTAACAGTATAGAGATCTAAATAGATTTGATCAAACGGTACTAACACTAAAACTTGCAATAATATTACAAGCTCTAGCTTGCAATATCATACCTCTTAAAAATATTATAAAGAATAATTTTTAAGAATAAGAAAGTTTTAAAATATATAAGTGACAATGAGATCCAGATAAAATTTTAGGAAAGAATTCCACCAATGTAGATATTGATAGTCCTTCCCTTGGTAGTGAGTAGTGATGGGCGAGTATTCAATTGGAGATTAACGTACTATGTAGTCTATGTGAAATTGCTTCTTGCCATAATATCTTTTTTGCCTGCACCCATTTATTCGTTCAGACCACCTAAAAAATAATGGATATAGATACATCAAAATTTTTAAGTAATCATAAATAGGTATGCCTATTTGAGCCCATTAATTATAATAGGCTAAATGGGCGCTCATTTTGGACACACGCTAAAACTCATTCTCTTACTCTTTTAATTTTACTCCGATTTTTGCTCTTTCCATTCTCTCTATTCGTCTTTCGACATTTAACTGCATCCACCATTCTCTCTATTTCTTTCCTTCATGTTTCTCTATTATCGAAAAGAATGCATTGAAAAGTCAACTTGAGTTATTTTGAGTTCCTTTTTAAGTTTTTAATTTATTACTCCATCCGTCCCTAAATTATCGTCCTAATTTCCTTTTTCGTCCGTCCCAAAATAATTATCCACTTTGAAACTTACTTTTTTAGAACATCACTTTTACCACTTTACCCTTACTTTTTCACCCTACTTTAATTATGAGCCACATACACATGAGTTTTAAAGGAAACTACACATTAAACCAATACTAATAATCTAGTCAAATAAGTTTTCTTAAACGGTGCGCCGGGTCAACCAGAACAATAAATTAGGGACGGAGGGAGTGTATAAATTGGGTAACTTGTTTTATAGTAGAGCATGAATAAAACTGTCTTTGGTTCAAATCTTGTTGATTCAATAGTAGAACACCATCCTGGCTATTTTGGTTGCTATGTGTTCAAATTTTCAACAAAATAATTTCATTTGATAAAGATTAATTCAACAAATGAACTGAGCTCATTATGACAAATCAAGAGCTATTGAAATTCAAGAGATGCATTCTGTTGAACTTATTTTTGTTATTAAGAAATCATACTAGCTCGGGATAAATTAAAGCATGATTTATTAAGATTTACCAATTAACATTTTTTGGTCGAAATGGGTAACCCGTTTCAACCTCCAAAAAATAACGGGTCAGGTCGGATTACTTGTTACGGTGTTACACCACTTTAATCCGATAGTTTTTACTTTATGAATGTATAAATTTTTTAAGGAAAATTCAGATTAAGACAGGTCAACACGTTTTAACCCGATCCATTTTAACTGACACATTTAAACCCGTTGGATTCTAACTCATTATCCGACCTATACTTGATCCAACTCACACAATTGATAGGCCTAACTTGTATCTTAATTTTTGAAACCAAATATGCGATAACTTAGACTGTGACCTCACATGTCAAATTACAAAATACCAATGAATTACCATTTAAGTTGGAATGAAAAACTCAATCCACAAAATAAAAGATTGAATTGGGGGTTATAACAACAAAAATATCGAACTGACATACGAAATGAGCAAAAATACAAAAATAATTTATTTTTCCTTTTTTGCTGAAATTAATGTTTTTGTAATTTTGTGTATTGTTTGTTAAGCGAAATGGATATTTTGTAAATTTTGTATTTATTTGATAATTTTGTGTTAATGGGTAAATGGGTGCCTATGGGCGCTCATTCCCATTTATTGTCCGCCTATATATACTCATATTATTAAATAGATACTTATTCACCCACACATTTAAGCTTATTGTCCATATAAACACCGTCCATACCACCCATTTGCCACCTCCGGTTAAAATATCACTAGCCTCATCTTGATGTTTAAATTAGTGGTAACAAACAAGGTTCAAAGTGAAAATTCATAGTAGGATTCGACAAGACGTCAACCAATCCAAACCAAATGGTCGTAAATTCATGTCAACAATATAAACCCCCCTATCCTCTTTGTCAATCCATATTTCTACATGACCACTTTATTTAGAGTACAGAGAGTACTTTATCAAGAATGAGGGGTTGGCATTACTATTCAGTTCACTATTCATTTTCAGGGCCACTTTGTGTCCCCATCTAATTTTTACTGCAAGACCCATTTGGGCTATTTCCTTGACCACTTATTAAATTCAACAAAAACTATTTCTACAATTCTGACTGATTGGGTGGGACCCTGGAATTCATGTGATGTGTTTATGGAAAATGGGACATTTGTTGCAAGTTGGGATCTTTCCATGTGCTTTAGCATTTGCATATCATCAAATCCTTTTCAAACCTACAGCTTCATTTGGGCCCAGTTTGATTTTGACAAGCCCAATTTGCCCAAGTGAGATATCGCTACTAGCCCAACAGGACAAATAGGTGATGGGGACACAAGTAAAAATGGTTCACGGTGCAGCCGTGCGTTACTTTGACAAGTCAATTTTTTTATGTCCTTACGACCTAAATCAGCAATCTTTTTGTCGAAACACGAGCATGATATATAGATAATGTTTCTTTACAACTACTCACATGCCCAAAAAAAATGTGTAAGGCTAAATTGGAGTGAGTATTTTTATTTTCATTGAAAAAAGCCAAGTGTAGCAAGGCCCTTTTTGAAAGTTCAGTGCACTACTATATAAGCTAATGCAGGTTCATGTGATAAGTGGGACCATGTGGCATGAATAAAAGAAGTATACTTTGCCCCTCCCTCCCCAATTGAATTCATCTATTTTGAAAACATATTGGGCCTTACATGTGAGGATATTACAAAGCAAATCACTCACTCGCACTGACTAATCCAATCCCACTCTTTTGCTTCAAATTAACGTGTCACGTGTCCAACAGTCATAGGAGGGGAGGGAATACTAACACTAGAAAAGCAAGTGGAGTTGCTTTTATTGAGTGCTACGTGCCTCATGACCTTGTCATTGTGACATAATTTGTAGGTTTTACCCGCTCTTTTCCGTGATAACATAGAAAAACGATTTTATGGTTATTTTGTATAAGATAAATCATCTTGATTCGATTCACTGTATGTTTGTAGGTTAATTTATGATAAGAAAAAATATGTTTTACAGATTAAGATTCATAATATATCAGTGGAGGTGAAATTGCTTATTGTTGCCTTGTGGTGCAAATATAGTGGCACATATATCTATCTTTACCTTCTCACTTAGGATATAGTTGGTTCGTTGGAGCAAATTTGTTTGCACCCTAAATGCATTCACAAAAAAAAAAAAGATTCTTTTTTTAAAGAATGAAATTTTCTTATCCCTCTCTCTCTCATACACACATGTTTTGATCCTCAAAATAGAGGTTGGGAATTTTCTCAACTCTTTCTCAAAAGAAAGATTTTTGTTCATTAGTACTTTCCCAAGAAATTTCAATGATTTTGTCTCTTGCGAAGGTATTTTAAGTTTAATTTGCTTCTTCTTCTCTTCGTTATTTGAAACAAAAAACACTGATCCCCATATGATCTTTGATAAGGGAAGGCAAAATTTGATTAACTTAATTATAAATGCATACTAGCTTCATGCATATATTATATTTTTTGGCCCAATCACACCAGACTACTAAATACTTTCTCTGTTCCGCGTAAAGTATCAAATTTGAAAATCAAACTTTTAAAGAAAAATAACATTTTTAGTAGTCCATTAGTAATAAAATAATAACACTCTTATGCCTTAATTTTTTAAAATGGATTCCTTAAGTAAAATATCTTAAAATAAAATAATATTCTTTGTCCGGAGGGAATACAAAATAGTATCTTCTTCACGTGGTAATATGTTTAGTTAACTCAGCAGGTAAAGTTCACTACTTTCGACTATCTATAAGCAGTAATTTTAAGTCCTTAAAGAGGGTGGAGGTTTGAAAAGAACAACTTATCTTACTTTCAAGTTCCAAACAGCGGAACATGTCCAATACAAGGCAAGTTCAGAACCTATTTTAAGAATGATTTCACAAAAAATAAATTTTAGTGGTTGAAAAAAAAAAAAAAAACGAAGTACTTAAACTATTAAAAATTTGAGAAAGTGTACCTAAGGTGTTTAATAGTTTAGAACCGTACTAAACCAATGAACCGACTCAGACTAATATTTTGGTTTGGTCCTAGATCTGAAATTTTGTAAAACCATAATTTTGGATTAGTCCCAGTTTTTTAAACAAAAAAAGATAGAACCAGATCGAACCAATCCAATGGATTAGTTATAATATATACCCAAACTCCTTAAATATAAAATGTTATTTACTATTTTGTCGTTAAAGAGAGAGAGAGAAAGAGAGTATCTTTAGCTTAAACAAAACTTTGAAACCTAGCTCGTTGCCTCGTTCAAGTTCTTCGAGCCTCCAGCAATGTTGTTATACTTTTTAGTTTTTACTCATTTTTGTAATTGTGTTTTCACCAGATTGTTATGCTATTGATCTATGACTTCGACATTTTTATTAATTGTTGAATGTATTATTATTTAATGTCTTTTATGAAGTTTAAGATTTTATTATTTATTCATATTAAACAGTTAAAACCATAGTATTTGAAGGGATTGAAATCGAGGGGTTAACCCTCGGCATGAACAGTATCCGACCCTCGGCATGAAGAGGGTCCCACCCACAAGACCACCCGTTGCGAGGACAAGATCATTCGCCAATAGATAAATGATTCAAATTTCTAAGCCTCGGCATAGATACCTCGGCTAACTAGCGAGCCCAAGCAACTCACCTAACAGATCGCGGGATCCCTCGGCCTCGCCCCCAAATCAGTCTTCGTAAATCCTCAACCTTAACGAATAACCAAAGCTTTTGTCACCGAGACCGCTCGGCCTCGGCCTCAAACCAATCATTCACCCCGACAAACCATTTCCCTAGGCCCGAGAAAACCGCTGCACGCCAATACCAACTCTCTGACACACACGCAGTTCACCCACTCCTGACAAACGCCCTCAACGCATTTAATAACGGCCACTTTGTGTTCCCCAATAGCAAACTGCCACGTCGCCATCAATATCAGGTATAAATATGAGAGCCCTTATTCAGGGCAAGGGAGGTAATTTCAAGGATATTCGAACTCTCTTATCACAGCTCTCTATCAAACAATTATCACGGCTCATTTATTACCAAAACTTTACGGAAACTAATTCATACAGGAGGGTTATAGTCGAACCAACCCGACACCTTAACGAGTTTATTGTTTTTCTTGTGCGGGTTAACATTGGACATAGAAGAAGCGCCACCTCATCCTCGCATACGTGGGCGTCAAGACAAGATCACCACAAATATTGCGTGATCGGTTTGGTTCGTTCATTGCCGAAAGCGACTTTTCCTAAAGACAGGCGTCAGACGAGGCGAGAGGATGGTTAAGTCCAAAAAGCAAGCCTCAAAAGCGTGACCCATTGCATCTATCCACCTAGAGAAGGAGCGGGCGAGCCGAGCACAATGAGGGGCAGGGGAGAACTCCGGTGCCTCGCTACCAGAGGTATCGGCCGAGGACAAGAAGGATAGCCCTGCACAAAGCGACTCTCGAACAAAAATAAAGACAACGACGCCGACCTCAGGAGGTCGAGACTTGGCCAACAAGGAGGAACCGCGTGGTAAAACAAATAGACCAACGGCTCAAAGAGAGCGCGAGTATGCGTATTGGGAGCACCAAATGACCTTGTGCACGAAAATTCAGGAAGCCGAGACAAAGATGCACGAGCTAAGACAAAAAACCCGGGCCCCGGAACCCGAGCCCATAATCATCGAACAAAGCATCTCGGCGCAATCGAAATCGGTTTGGGAAAGGATGGAAACTACAAAAGCCAAAAAGGCAAAGTTTACCACCAATGTCAAATCAAAATTTGGGAAAGAGGGTGGCCGGCGAGGATCAGGGACGGCGTTCATTCTCGTCTAAAATTCCCGCCGAGACGGACAATTGTCGAGCCCATAGCGAGGAAGGAGAGTCTCGACCATATGCTCGATCCTCGAACAAAGCCACTCCAAGTCTCGGCACCGTGCCACCAAGTTGCAAAGGAGGCTCGCTTGGGTCCCCAATGAAATATGATCGAGGAAGAGCCCGAGGTACAGTGAAAAAGGGGCTAATCTGCGTTCCACCCAGCCGTGGGTCGGCGAAGCCAATGGCAGTCGAGATAAGGGCATGGATGGAAAAAGTGGAAGCTCGGCGAGCTATGGAGTTAACTTCGGTCCTCAAGAAAATTGGGGGCCATTTATTAAGCAGATAAGAGGTGGAAGTTCCCTCGAAAGTAAAGATTCCACACTTAGAGGACTACTCGGTAACACGACGACCACGGACCACGTGTCAGGGTTCGAGCTGAAAATGATCATCGCAACTAGACTGGACGACATATGGTGCTTAGTGTTCGCTGGAACCCTCAAGAAGCAGGCTCAACAGTGGTACAACGGGCTAGCACCCGATTCTATCACCTGTTGGGATGACTTTAAGAGGGCATTTTTGAAAAAGTTCGCTTCGGCAGGTGCTCTCCCAAAAAGCGAGGACAGGACACGTGCGGCGTGAAACAAGAGGTTGGAGAAACCGTACTGGCGTACATGGCACGCTTTAAAGAAGTCCTGGACCAAATCCCAGATATTCCCGACACATCGGTGAGGATGTGTTTCGGAGCAGGCCTAGTACGAGGAAATTGCCGAACAGAGCTCCTCATGCGACCAAAGGACATCAGCGAGATGTTCTTGGCAAAGACAAAGGGTGGCCTTCTGGGCGGCGAGCAACCCACCACAAGAAACTCACAAGGGGTAACGTCCCTTCCAGACAGGCAGCTCGCAAATAAAGAAAAAGCGAAAGCTTCGGAGCAGGGACGCCACCTCGGCAAAGAAGGGAGAGAGAAAGAGGCACAGATTCAGCGGCGAGATTAGGGGCCAAGGCAGAATTCGGTGGAAGATTTCACCCCCCTCAATGAATCTCGGGAACACATAATGGACGTTCTCCAGAGAGAAAAGAAGATACGTCCACCATTCCCCATGAGGGCACCAGCGGAAGGGCGAAACCCGCGGAAAAGGTGCAGCTTTCATAATGAGGTCGGCCATGTCACGGAGGAGTGCATACAGCTAAAAAAAGCAATACAAAGGGTGATTAACGAGGGAGACAGGAGGTTTGTGGCAAGAGAAGTCCACATTCGCGCCCGGACCGGGGCTCAGGCAGCGACGGCAACAGGCCGTGGTAAACACCATTCGGGAGGATACCAGTATCACAGCGGTTGAAGAATGCCATCAATTGCTGAATAGCTCGGCGGAGAAAACATCATGGACGGGATGGTGGAAAAGCGAAATGGTATTCGAGGGGCCAGGCGGCGGTCAAGCGATTATGCTCGCCAAAAGTTAACTCGCAAATCGGCATTCACAGCGGCCTAGTTAAGCGGGTCTTGATAGATCTTGGGCGAGGCGAGAGGCGTGATGTTTTATAAGTGCTTCTGGCGCTAGAGCTCGGCGATGCCCACCTCACACCGAGCCGAGTCCAACTAGAGGGCTTCGCGAGCCACAAGGTCACGGCGAAGGCAGTGGGACTTATAGTCGGCTGGGCGGGGAGATACCACCGAGCGAGGAAGTCACTTTCCTCGTCCTTGATCTCCCTCTCCCTACAACGCTATCCTCGGTGCACCTTCGGGCCAAATTCGAATGGTGGCATCGATGGCCCTGAGTCAAGTATATGACCTCGTTCGGAGTAGGGGTCATCAAGAATGGCCTTCGCACTACTTTAGAGTACGTCGTCACGAGAAAAAGGAGGTGAGAAAAAGTTGAAAAAAGGGAGGCCGGGAATAGAAGGTGGCGGACGGCAAAAGCGAGCCGGAGGGCTCGGCGGGGCTCCACCCAGTAGCAACAAAGCAAGCCAAGGAAGTCGGCCGCGTCACGGAAGAAGGAACTTCGAGTGCGAGACGAAAAAAGCTGAAATTGAAAGCCTCGATGTTCGAGATCATCCAATCATACAACCTATGGAAGATGTAGAAGAGGTTATCATAAACTTCAACTACCCGACCGAGAAAATAAAGGTGGGAATGGAAATTGCGGGCGACGAAAGGAGACAAATAATCGAGTTCTTAAGGAAAACACGATGTTTTCGCATGGCAAGAGGATATGGAAGGCATTGCCGAGGATGTAGCGATGCACAAATTGAGCATCAACCCGGCATTTGTACCTATGCAGCGAGGCGAGATATTTCTCCCGGAAAAGCAAGAGGCTATCAAGGAGGAAATAGCCAAGCTTCTTCGGGCCGAGATCATTAGAGAAATCCACTACCCTACGTGGATTGCAAATGTGGTGATGGTCAGGAAAAATAACGGAAAATGGCGGATGTGCGTGGACTTCACCAATCTTAGCGAAGCATGCCCAAGGGCGGTATCACCTTGAGGATAGATCAAGCTGGTCGATTCTATCTCGGGATACAAAATTTTAAGCCGTGGGCGCCTACTCGGGGTACCATCGGATCGGGATGTGGAAAGAGGACGAGGAACACTGCCTTCCGGCGGCGGGCGCTCTGCTACTGATATGATGCCGTTCGGACTAAAAAGCGGGGGCCACCTATCGGCGAATGGTAAACAAAGTCTTCGGCAATCAAGCTGGGAAGGAATGTGGAGGCCTATATAGATGATATGGTGATTAAAAGCGAAGGAAGCGAGCCACATTGGCGACCTCGGAGAAACCTTAAACCTCGAGAAAGAACAAAATGAAGCTCAATCCCGCCAAGTGCGCCTTGCGTAACGGCGAGGTAAGTTCTTAAGGGTACATGGTGAATGGCGCGACATCGAGGCAAATCGAGAAAATAAAAGCACTCGCCGAAATGGAGGTACCAATATGCATCAAGCAAGTTCAAAAGCTGAATGGACGAATAGTCGCCTTGGGAAGGTTCATATCAAAATCAGCTGAAAAAAGCCTCCCCTTCTTCAAAATCCTGAGAGGAGCGAGAAAATTCACATGGGACAAAGAATGCGACCTCGCGTTTGACGAGCTCAAAAAATACCTCGGCGGCCTACCCTGCTAAGGCCCCAAACCCGGAGAAAGACTCTTTGTCTATCTCTCGGTACGGATCTGACCATAGCATCGGTCTTTGTTGCGAGAGGAAGAAGGACTTCAGAAACCCATCTACTATGTATCACATGCACTAACTGAAGTTGAAACGAGGTACATGCACATCGAAAAGGTGATTCTCGCGCTAATGATAACGGCGAGAAAATGAAACCATATTTCAAAGCCACGAAATTGGGGTTTACACACGACTTGCCCTACGAAGAATTTTACAGGCGATGTTCTTTGGAAGAATGATGAAGTGGGCCATTGAGCTGACAGAATACGCAATTGTTTACCTCCCAAGAAAAACCATCAGAGCTCAAATCTTGGCCGATTTCATTGCCGAGGCATCCTTCAACTCGGCAGAAGGAGAAATTAATGCGCCAGATCAAAGGCCTTCTACAAGCGAGCAAGTGCCCAGGCAAGAGTGTCCTCGCAAAACGCGACCACCTCGGCCCGGACATTGTTAGTGGATGGATCGTCAAGCAAAAAGCGGGGGCGGGCATTCTCCTCATTACACGGATGGAGCGAATCGATAAAGCCCCCGAATTTCCAGCGTCAGGCTACGTCGCCAGTCTGAAGCCTTGATAGCGGCGTCGTCGGCGGCGCCGAGATAGGAGCCACTCAAATCTTGATCTTGGCGACTCGGCTCGTCGTAAAAGCAGATTCGAGAATCTGGGGTAAATCATCCAACCCTCGACAAGTACCGAGCATTAGCAGTGAGCATCCTCGCTCAATTCGAGTACTGGGAGTTGGAACAAGTAGGAAGGGAGGAAAACACGAGGGCAGACTACCTCTCAAAAATGGCCACAAGTGAACTCGGCGAGCTCCCCCAAGAAACATGGATCGAAATCACGGATACCCGTCCATTGATAAAGAGAAAGTGTTGATGCTAGAGCGAGCGGAGTGTTGGATCGATGATATCAAAAATACATCGGCCGGGGATCTTGCCAGCGACGGAGAACAAGGATGGGCAATAGCAAGAAGGTCGGCGGATATGCTTTAATTGGGGATGTACTATCTGAGGCGATCCTACGAAGCCCCTCTTAAGGTGCGTTCGACCGAACCACCACAGGGATTACTTGCGAGGTACATGGAGGGGTGTGTGGTAGCCATCCGAGGGGCTCGAACTTTGGCCGGCGAGGGGTCATTTTCACGGATACTATTGGCGGACATTGAGAAAGGATCGAGGCATACGCCGAGAAAGTGCGACAAATGTCAAAGGTTCGCAAATATCCCAAGATTACCTTCGGCACCTCAAACACGTGTCAGCGGCATGGCCTTCGAAATGTGGGGACTAGATCGATCGGCCCATTTCCTCGCCAAAGGAAAAACAAATTTGTGATAGTGGCGGTGGACTACTTCACGAAATGGATCGAGGCCAAGCCCTTAGCAAGCATCACCGAACAAAGAGCCATCGATTTTATCCGAGACAATGTCCTGTGCAGATATGGATTGCCGAGAGCCATAGTATCAGACCACGGCACGCAGTTTTCAACCAGATTCACGGCTAGCTGCGAAGAAAGAGGAATTCGACATTGGAAATCCTCGGTAGCACACCCAGAGGAATGGCCAAGCGAGGCGGAAACAAGCAAATACTTCATGCCTGAAAAGAAGATTAGATGACAAAAAGGCGCTTGGCTCGAGCAACTTCCGGGCGTCTTATGGGCGATCCGAGCGTCTCGCCGAGGTTCAAGCCAGAGAAACCCCTTCTCTTTGACATATGGTGCAGGCCATGGCTCGGTCGAAATGGCTCTCCCAGCTGCAAGAGTCATCCATTTCAATGAAGAGTCAAACCACGAATCAAGGACTCTGGACCTTGACTACCTTGAAGAAAAAAGGCTCGAAACCAGGATGAAGGCAATCAACTACAAAAAACTTCGCCAAGGCTCATCATGACAAAGGGTGAACCCTCGCGCGTTTTCGGTCGGCGACGACACGGTGCTAAGAAAAGTCGAGGTCACGAGGCAACAAGCGGGAAGAAACAAGCTTTCTCCCAATTGGGAAGGACCAGTATAAAATCACGATAGCATTCGGCGGGAACCTCTGAGGCTCGCTAAACCAGACGGGACTCCTCACGAAAAACCCTTGGCATTGAGACCACTTGAAAAAATATTATCAGTGATCTGTGATCTGTAATCTTCTTATATATGAAAGGGAAATTTTTCAAACTGAAAAAGCTTGTTCAAACCATACATTCAAGGTCGCATTGCCTCATCAAACCGAGGTCGCATTGCCTCGCCAAAAGCGAGATCGAATTATCTCGCCAAAGCGAGGTCGCATTGCCTGCCTCATCAAACCGAGGTCGCATTGCCTCGCCAAAGCGAGATCGAATTATCTCGCAACAAGCGAGGTCGCGTTGCCTCATCAAAGCGAGGTCGCATTGCCTCGCCAAAGCGAGATCGAATTATCTCGCTACAAGAGTCGCATTGCCTCATCAAAGCGAGGTCGCATTGCCTCGCTAAAGCGAGATCGAATTATCTCGCTACAAGCGAGGTCGCATTGCCTCATCAAAGCGAGGTCGCATTGCCTCGCCAAACGAATCGCACTTATCTCGCTAACACATATATATATATAAGCAGAAAACACTTGCATCATACAAAGGAAAACACTTGCAACAAAATAAGCTAACAACAAAAACATACTTATAATTTACACCAAGGATAAAGGTTAATTACAAATAAACAGTGTTTGAAATTGTTCATTGGAAAAGATGATAAAATTCTAAGGCTAAACCTCCCCCATGACCTCCTCCTCCTCATGAGACCATTTGCTTGCTCGAAATGTCTTGACTCTTCGAAAGCTCCTCCCTGCTAGACTTCTGGCCTTCTAACTCGGCCATCAATTGATCACCCGTATAGTGTCCCTGTTGAGGGATAGCCTGCGTCGGCGTCGCAAAACCACGGTAGCTGCCTTTTACGTAGGCATTTCTCTGAATCAACAAGGCAAATAGGTTGTTCGCCTCGGCCGAGGGAGGCAACCATTCGGGAGCTTCACCGCAAGGTCGGCATTTCTTATTTGACCGAGCTCAACCTCATCAAATGGTATCAACGAAGAGACAGCCTCGGACTACAGGGGCCAAAAGAAGCAAGACTCGCCATCTCCGCCACATCGGACACAGGCACACCCTGCGCCCCGACTCGAAAGGCTGGACTCGGCCGTCTCCATGTAATCCGGGGCCTCATCTCATGTCGAGCGAGCTCGGTACTTTGCCATAACTTCCTCCTCGCTAGGTTTCGGCTTCGGCCTTCAAGTTCTCGAGCTCACCCACCACTCCCTTTAGCTTGGCCTCGAGCTCGCTCACCCTGCGTTCCCGCTCGCTCGCCTTGTCCTTCAGCCTTTGCTCCCGCTCCAGCAAAGCCGTCTTCTCGGCAGAAAGTTGAGAGACCTCTTCGTTCTTCAAAACCAAATCCCCTTCCAGGGACTTTACTCTTTCAGCGCTAGAAGAGATCTCCCCCTTGGCGCTTGTCAAAGCCTCTCCGGTCCTCGCGCGAGACTTCGGCGGCTTTGCTCGATCTGTCATGATATCACGACAATTCCGACCCCAGCGAGAAGAAACAAAGTAAGCGTTAGCAACACAAGCCAAAGGCACAAAATGCGAAGAAAAGAAACCGCGATTTTTACCTCGCTCAAGCTAGCCCACAAAAATCATGCATTGAAATAGGCGGCCGGGCCTCATCGTCGTCCACGGCCATTGCCGACACACCTCGCCGAAAGGGCGATCTGCGTAGCCATAAGATCGGCGGGGGAAGTTGTTTATCACCTTGAGCGGCGTGGTTGACAACATGCTCGTGCTCGACACCACGTCGCCAGCAGAGAGAGGAGATGAGACAAGAGTCGCCTCGGCACCAGCAGCTAGCTTGAGAGGGGAGTCGGAGCTCGAACTTTACGCCTTTTAGCCCTCTGAGCATCGCTTGGCCGCTTTCCCTCGCCTTAGTAGGAGGAGCCGCCGAATATAAGATGGAGCTGCCCGAGGGGCCACCCTAGTAGGGTCCTCTAGAACACCGGCAGTGGGCAACACTGCTCCCAATACCTAGCCGAGGCTGCTCGGCTTGTCTTTTCCTCCCGGCTGTAGTTTGGCCAAAACGCATCTCGAGAGATAGCCATCTCTGAAATGGAAGGTCGCATTAGTACTCGAAAAAGCGCGAAAACACTTGCAAAAAAAAAACCAAAGGATACAAACAAGCGAGAAATAAACAAAATTAACGATGTTGGGCACTCGAGCCCATCTATTCCACACCTCGTGACAAGCCGAGGCAAATATCAACCACGATGCAGGCCCAAATGCCAGACTCACATATTCAAAAAAGAGAGCGCCCTCTCCACTCCTTCAACCTCATTGCCGAGATCCAAAATTTCGATAGAGGCCCTCGTTCTCAACAATGGCTTTCCAATCATATGATCGAACCTGCCCCTCATCGTCGAGCAGGGGAGCCTCAGATAGCAATCCTCGCGGCTTCATCCGTATCATTAAGAGACTTCGTCGCCCAGCACGTGTGGTTTCCCATCGGGAATCTCAAAATTCCATCCACGACTCGACTCACCGAGAAAGAACCTTGTCGGACCACCTATGGTCCTTATTCAGGCGGCGGAAGAGGGAACCCTCGAGATGCCTAAGAGCGATTCGGTCGTTGCATGGAAACAACGACCTTGTAATAATAGCAAAAAGAGGTCCAACGAAGGCTCGAATCCACTTCGCTCGGGTGCAGTCATAGCGGCTTCACCCAACGAACCGGTTAGATTGGGCGAGAGGTCAGCGGCAACGAGCTCGTTTGAGTGAAACTTCGCAAATAAATGGATCAGAGAAAAGCAAGCGAAGCCAGATGATTCGAAGAGGCTAGAATAAAAAGCAACATGACTACTGAAGGCTCCTCGGCTCGGAAATCCTAACCTCGAATGGAATACAACCTCGGAAAAATCGGATCCATATACGCGACCAAGCCTCACATGCTGCTAATCTATCCAGATTCTCGAAGGGCGCGAAGACGAGACACTCTCTCGAAGCATCCCCATCTCTCCAGAAGCAGACGACTCAGTAGCCATCTGTCAAATTTGTCGTTGCCGCCAAATTTCTTCGATCTGCAGAAAATACAGAACTCGCTCCTGGTAAAATTGAGCAATCGGACTTAAGCCGTCTGAACTTCGACACGAAAACAATCTCGTAGAGGCGTCGAAGGGAATATCAAGGCGAGAAAAACCTCCATCAGAACTTCGGTGCGGGCTAACCCCTTAAGTAACTTCGCAAGGAGAAACCTCGCTTGGCGAGGTGACCGCCACCCATCTATCCTCGCCTGCCTATACATGGGACCACCGAGGAACTGGCCCGACTCGACAAAGGGCCCTCGCCGTCAAGTCCTAACAGAAATCGAACAAGACCGGAGAACTTAGAGGGCCTTGCGGTCGTCTCCTTATGAATGACGATATCTACCTGTCTCCTCGGCCAAGCAAACTCTCACTCCACGCCTCTCCCAGCGGGACCACGAGGAGCAGACTTCGGCCTCGTCATTCGGGTCGCCACCCAAACCACAGAGGTCTACATCCTCGGCATTATCCTCGGCAGAAACCTCGATTGGATCCTCGACTAAAGGGCCGGACTACACCACGAAGGGCACCGGGGCAGAAAGATCCTCGGCCCGGAGATTCACTTGGAGCGTTCTCGGCCAGGCGAAGCCTCGGCCACGTCGCGAAAGGAAGAGGAGGACTCCTGCCGAAGCGGGTATTCTAATAACCTGTTCGATGTCTATCGAGTTCCATGGAGAGCGCTGAGAGGAATGAAGGCGAAAAAAGCGGGAAAAGGAATCTACGGGACATTTACTCAGAAAGAAAAAGCAAAGGAAAAGAAGCAGGTACCAAAGCAAAGAACAAAGCGGAAGATCGTCGGAGATCTACAGATTAAAGCGAGAAAGTATGCGAAAAATGAAGAGTATTGCGGAAAAGTCAAAACCAGGAAAAAGTAGACCCCAAAACCACGTAAACAAATCGAATCACCTAAATGAGACAGCATTGAAGAAAGCGAATCACACTTGATACTTGGGAAGCGGCGGGTTAAGCGGAGGAGAACTTCATGGGAGTATGGCAATCGTGGAGAGAGAAAATAAGAAAGGTAAGCAGTGAAACGAAAGAAAGTTTTTATACCCCTCAGACGTCGTCGCCACGTGATCATTTTCACCGAGAATTTTTCGAGACGCAAAAGGCGGCAGAAATAAATTTTCGAAATTCAACGCTTAAAGCAAATACCAAG
>CM028377.1:61447364-61476866 GCA_013146195.2 Codonopsis lanceolata | reverse complement strand
TTAAGCAAAGGCGTTTAGATTATAATTAAGCAACGTCTGAGGGTTTATTACATTATTGAGGACACAGGGGTTTTGAAATCCTCAATCAGGGAGGCGGATTGGTAGATGACCAAACCGTAAGGGTAGGGAAAGGAATAGGGGTAATATATCCAAAGTAGTCCACCAGATCTGCGGGCGTCAAAAGCGGGATGGTCTTAATATACTGGTTCTGCAGAGGTTTTATAGGCTCAAACTCAACATGGAGCCCCTCATAATCAGTGTCCCCGTCTATCATACCCAGGAAGCTGTCCCCCCAAATTTTCATTAGAAACTTCCTGGTTTAGAGCTTTAAGCAACGTGGTTTTCTCATCTTCGATGTCAGCCTCCAATTTGGCAGACGGGAAAGTTGGGTTTTGGTATATGTTGGCTGGATTTAGGAAGGTTGGGTTATTTTCTGGTTGAAGGTAGGGATTCTGGGCTGGTGGGTTTTGGACAGGATAGGGATACTGGATTGGATATGAATATTGGGCTGGATATGGATATTGGGCTGGATATGGATATGGATATTGGATTGGTGGGTTTTGGGTTGGATAGGGATATTGGATTTGTGGGTTTTGGGCTGGATAGGGATATTGGATTGGATAAGGATTTTGGATAGGGTAAGGATTTTGGACAGTATAGGGATCATGAGTTGGTGGAATTTGGGCATTATAAGGGTTCTGAGTTGGATATGGGTATTGGGTTGGATAAAGGTCTTGGGTTATTGGGTTTTGGACAATATAAGGATTTTGGCTTGGTGGGTTGGTGTTTGGGTGGGAGGTTGGATTTGGAGGAACATAGAAGGTTGATGCTTCTTGAGGACTGTAGCGGACTGTTCAACTGTTGCTAAACTGCTCGGATCTGTATTTTTTGTATTGATTCTGCCCTTAATCGATTCGATCAATTGGCCGATTGTTCTCGCTTTTCAAATTCGGGCCAGGTTTCTGAGGAAAATGGGGGTTTGGTAGGTATCAGAAGGCTGGCTGAAGGCTATATAGGCTTGAAGTACAGCGTGCCTTTTTTATTAATATTTTATTATTAATTTATTTTCATGTTCCCTACAATTGACCGGATAAGCACCTGCTTTATTTTGACAGTCTCGGGACTTTTCCTGGAATAGTGGATTCTTTGTCCAGAGTATAGGACCAACGTATTCCACCTGCCTTTCGACTCCCTAGATCGGATCGTCCAAAGGGGGCCTATACTCTTTTCAGGATCCACCATTCGAAATGGTCTAGGTCGAGCATTTGAGAATTATAAGTCAGCCCCTGTTTATTATTTATATTGATATATTATTTTTTGTTGTGCGCAATTATTATATTTATTTATTTTTTTCGAACTTGCGCATTTTTTTTTTCACATGTATATTTTTCTGATTTGATTTTTTTTTCTGATTTTTTTTTTGACAGGGGCTGACCCACAATTCAAAGATGCAAAAACCGGTCGGTCTGTGAAGTGTCCTGAAAAATTATATGCATTCTAACGTTGGCTTATGCAGGGGTAGGCGGCCATGGTGTAGGTAACGCTTCGAATATATTTATATGCACGTGTGCGGTATCTAGAAAGCAAGAAAAATCTTTATTTATTTTACGTGATATAGAAAATAAAACAAATTTGGCCTCTGCCTTGTCGCTTTTGTGTGATTTTCTCGCTTTTTTAGTTTGAGCGCGAGCAAGCAAGCACATCACATTAAGAAATAGAAAGAAAAGCGGGGAAACTATCTATCCCTATTAATTACAAATTTTGGTCCTATGCCCCCAAAATAAAATGACATAATGAATGCAGAGATGTACAAATATACAAATTTACAGAATAAAGTGAAAAAGAAAAATGTACTGAAAGAAATAAATGAAAGAGAATAGAGCCGGAAGTAAAGCCCCAGCTCTTTTTTTTTTTTTTTTGTTGTGCTGCCCGGAAATAAAAAGAAACATTACATATATATCATATATATATAATAGTGTTTGAAAGTTTTTGGTCGGCCAGGTACGCGGCGTTGTATGCTCCGGCGATACCACACTCTATTCAGAATGCTTTAAGGGTATCAATGAAGTTTCCACCAATATACTTAGACCGCCTATATATATACATATATATTATTATTATTTTTGAATTTTTTCGAATTTTTTTTATATATATTTTTTCGAATTTTTTTTTTTGATTTGATTGACTTTTTTTTTAATACTCTCGAACATGCCTGTAACAGATATCGGAACGAGACTGCTGCCAGATGGAGGATCATATCCACAAATATAGCCACGGCCGTAATGGGAACACTTTATTGAAATGCGTAAATTAATATAACGAGCATATTGCAGCCAAAAACAAAGAAAAGCCAAAAAAGGTTTTATTTTATGAGTCTAGCCCTCCATTTTAAAATAATAAACAACTCCCCAAAGAAGTCGCCACCGTGAGGTTCCCGGTGTGCCTCGCGCCCGCGCCCTTGTTTAGGGTGCGCAGACGCGCGGATGCGGGACACCACCGCCTCGCTCCACCCTCCCTTGTTTAGGGAAGACGAAATCCAAAGTGCGAGAGGAGGTCGCTGCCTATATTAGCACGTTGGAATGTGTCTCGGTTGCTCGAGTGGATTTTATATCCAAAATGGGAACTAAAGGTTTCTCATGTCGTTATCCCTTATTTCGTGGATAACAGATATGGGAATGCATTACCTTTCCATTCTCATTCTCCCTTTTTCCTCCGTCAGGGAAAATAGAGAAGTGCAAGAAAAGATATTGCGACGCCCCACTTATGGATTTATTAAAATGGCCTTATGGCCCAATCGATCGCTATGGGAGCTATGGGTTTCCCGCATCAAGTTATCCCTTGTTTAGGGATACCGTGATATGGGAATACATCACCCTCCATTCCCGTATCTCCCTTTTTTAGGGGAGAATAGGAAAGTGCAAAGAGGGAATGTTGCGTGGCCCCACCTGGATCCGAAAGTTTTAGAGTCGCCACCTTTATTTTAAGGCAAAAATAAAGGAAAACCGTAAG
Source organism: Codonopsis lanceolata (assembly GCA_013146195.2). Classification (NCBI taxonomy): domain Eukaryota; kingdom Viridiplantae; phylum Streptophyta; class Magnoliopsida; order Asterales; family Campanulaceae; genus Codonopsis; species Codonopsis lanceolata. The sequence continues at coordinate 61,473,857 of CM028377.1, read as the reverse complement.
AGAAAACCGTAGATTTTAGAAAACGGGTTCGGGGGCTAAGTTACGAGTTGGGAAGGTGCTAGGCACCCAACTCGCTCTTTCGGTCTCAAAGCGTTTTTGGTGAAATATGCTCATTGTTATATTAATCTAGCAAATAAATAAGGTCTTATTTTGACAAGGGAAAATTAAATGATACATTCGTGGCTACATTATTTACTGACTCGCAGCCCGCCTCCTTCCAATAATTACAAACACATTTAAGAATATTTGGTCATTATAATGGCTCTTTTACATAATTTTTCCTAATCTAATCCGGGCAGCACAACGGCTTATATTGGCTACATTGTGCCGGATTTAAAATACAACTTTTTGAAAATAAATAAAAGGAAAAAATACATATGAAATAAAAATACGCCTTAAAGGTATTACCTTTTAGAGCGGTGGTGTGCTCGCGCCTCTCCGGAGAGGAGTCTTTTGTTTTGAATTGAACCCGAATTGAACCGGATTTGAACCGGATTTGATTGAGGTTTTGAGGTGGGCTAGTCAACTCGGTAGTGACATCTTTATTTGGGTAGGTTTTGGCCTTTTCGTTGGGCGGAACCTAGACTTAAGTTTTGACTTTTTAGCTCGTTACCGAGTAACCGCTTATTTTGGGATTTTTGACTGGGGTTTTAAGGTGGATACCTAACAACTAGGCTATGGATCACTTATAACCTATGGGTTTTGGTTTGGCGTAGTTTGGATGGGGTTTGGAGATTTTAGGGGCTTCCACTCACCTATCTCGCACCTCTCGCATTAAGGATATCGAAGAAATCGCATAGAGCCACGCGATAAACTTCGCAGAAAATTGAACATCGAAATGAGAGGCCGGCCTTCTATTTATACTGGAGCTTGAGGACGCGGCTGGAATTATTGGATTTCTCTCCGTGCATTGGCCGCTTGTACCGAGCGCTTGAAGACTTGTACTAAATTGAAATGTGAGAGAGCATGAAAGTCATGCTTGGTGCGGCCAAGCTATTGCTTGGTGCGGCACCAAGCTCTTCTTAGGTGGCACCAAGCTACTTTTTGAAGTTTGCAATTTTGACACTTTCCCCCGCAGCTTCACTGCTTCGCGTGATCCTCGCTTCCTTTCGCATTTTTGACTTCTCGCAACTTGACATTTGTTAAGTTTTAACAGCTTCTTGATATTTTATGTCAGTTACATACCAGGGGTACGAAATTGGGGTGTCTACAACAGGCCTTTGCCTTTTTAAAGGTTGATTACAACCCCTCTCCATCACAATGCACACAATATCGCTCCACGATGCATTAATTAAAAATCACAATGTATTAAATTTATTTATTTTTTGCTTCGTTATTTAGAAAATCTTGCATAGAGATGCATCAATTGTACCTCACAATGCATGAATTTTTTAAAAATTTTGATACACAAAATTTAGCATCGAGATGCAATAATTGACGTTTTTTGTTTTTGTTTTTTTTTACAAACCTGGGCAAGAGAGCATTACAAAGTTTACGAAAATAACACAAAATTATTTTGTCCCTAAACATTTTAGGAAAGTGCAATTTTTTCCATACATTAATCATCACTTGGGCCAAATGAAATGGGTTACTCTTTATTTAGTGAGCCCAATTTAGATAATTCAATAATTGTAACTTGGCCCAAAATGGGCACCCTATTACTAAGCAGATGTGATCAATGACATTGTAAATATAAATAGAAAACTATAACCTAGGGTTGAAATCACAATGGAAATAAAATTCTCCCACATCCCAAGTAAAAACCCCCTCTACCGTTCTCTATCTCTTCTTCGGGAAGTATGTTCTCTTCAAATTCTCCATCAGGTCGTTCTCTTCCAATTCTCCGACAGTCCCTTCTCTTCCATTTCTCCGTCAATCCCTTCTCTTCCAATTCTCCGTCAGTCCATCTTCTTGCCTATATCTAACTCTTCAACTCTTCTGTTGAAAGTCTTGTGAAGATTGATAGAGTTCATCTACATACGATTCTCTCAGTTGTACACATGTGAAAGGTAAATCAGTAAAGAGTCAACGATTTGAGTTCGACCATAGCTACTTTATCGTTAGATCGAAGGTATCATCTGAATACATAAGTATATTTTCTTTAAAATTTTAATTTTCATTATAAATTACTTAGATCTGTCAAAGTCCTCTCTATAAGTGTTAGATCTATAATTTCTTTCAAAAAAAGAAAATAAAAGTATATGAAATTTGTAAATATTACGTATTTCTTTTCCAGACCTAGTTTGTTTTTACTAAAATTATGATCGATTGTAAGTTTTTTATGACCAATGTTACATATCTATTGACTTACATACATAAATTTCCAGATCTACAATGTTTTGTTAATTTTTTTTGGACTGACAATAGCTTGTTACAATTTTGGCTATGTTACAGCTTTAACGGTGATGGTTACTTGGAGCAATGGGGATACACAAAATATGTTGGAGGGGTTTACTGGGTATGCCGAGCCGGGAAGTTTCACGGCTTTGATGGGTACGTCGGGTTCCGGAAAATCAACTCTGCTTGATGCTATGTCAAAAATAAGCTCTATTTTGGTACTGCAGTAAGTTCATCCGCCTACTATCTTACATATATTTTTTTTGTAATTTGTGATTCATTTTTTATTATTGTTTTATCGTTGATGCCTAGGAGTAGGACTGATTTATCTAGATAATAATTTCATTTAAGTTATTATTTTTTATTTTTTTATTGTTGGGGGATTCATGAATGATATTAATTGTGATTATGTCAATTAACTTTGTTTTTTTTTTTTCAATATTTTTTGCTTTTGGGTCTGTATCTATCTCTATCTATCTTTCCCTTCGTTTTCTTGTTCAAGAAAATCCACACACGCATAAACACACACATATAAGTATATTATAAGTGACTTTTTTTAATCTTCAGGGTGTATATGAGGTTGTATTGGGTTATCTTCAAGTAAACTTGTGATATTTTCCTTTTGTGGGTGGCGATGAATTTGTCAGTTTTGGGCTGACATTATTGTTCTATCTTTTGTTGGGGGATTCATGAATGATATTAATTGTGATTATGTCAATTAACTTTGTATTTTTTTTAAAATATTTTTTGCTTTTGGGTGTGTATCTATCTCTATCTATCTTTCCCTTCGTTTTCTTGTTCAAGAAAATCCACACACGCATAAACACACACATATAAGTATATTATAAGTGACTTTTATTCCTCTTCAGGGTGTATATGAGGTTGTATTGGGTTATCTTCAAGTAAACTTGTGATATTTTCCTTTTGTGGTTAGCGATGCAAATTTTTAGAATTTATATCGATTAGTCTTACAATGATATAGTTTGACTTAAGCAGTTATCCTTTATCTATTCTTTTAATTTTGTTGTTTTCTCTTCATTGTCTTCTCTCTCTACATTCATCGGCTGACCCCAAGAGTTTCTCATATGTGAGGGAATGACGGAAGTATCAGTTGTGGCTGTAAGGGTAGTGACGCCTGCCAGAACCATGCAACATACTCCAATCTTGTAGCATGGTGGCGCAGGACTGGGTGGAGCTCCTCAATTCGTGAGCAAATTGACAATTTTCTCCATATATATGGGCATGCGTTTACTTCCAATTGTTGCATAGCTTAATCTTGGACATTCCTTGATGCTATGTCAAAAATAAGCTCTCTTTTGGTACTGTAGTAAGTTCATCCGCCTACCATCTTACATATATTTATTTGTAATTTGTGATTCATTTTTTATTATTGCTTTATCGTTGATGCCTAGGAGTAGGACTGATTTATCTAGATAATAATTTCATTTCTGTTATTATTTTTTATTTTTTTATTGTTGGGGGATTCATGAATGATATTAATTGTGATTATGTCAATTAACTTTGTATTTTTTTTAAATATTTTTTGCTTTTGGGTCTGTATCTATCTCTATCTATCTTTCCCTTCGTTTTCTTGTTCAAGAAAATCCACACACGCATAAACACACACATATAAGTATATTATAAGTGACTTTTTTCGTCTTCAGGGTGTATATGAGGTTGTATTGGGTTATCTTCAAGTAAACTTGTGATATTTTCCTTTTGTGGGTGGCGATGAATTTGTCAGTTTTGGGGATCTGACATTATTGTTCTGTCTTCGCGAATTGAGCAAACATGTCACAAACCAACTGCGAAGCAGATAAAATGTAATAATTATTTTTATGTTATGTCTGTATCTATCTCTATCCATCTTTCCCTTTGTTTTCTTGTTCAAGAAAATCCTCACACGCATAAACACACATATATAAGTATATTTAAGTGACCATATTTCCTCTTCAGGGTGTATATGAGGTTGTATTGGGGGATCTTCAACTAAACTTGTGATATTTTCCTTTTGTGGGTGGACATGAATTTGTCAGGTTTGAGGATCTGACATTATTGTTTTGTCTTGGCGAATTAAGCAAACATGTCATAAACCAACTGGGAAGCCAATAAAATGTAAGAATTATTTTTATGTTAAGTTTTGATGCTTTTTCCTTGCGGGTTTCAACCATATTATCTCTTTGGAGGAGCATTAAGGGATATTTGTGAATGCTAATATAGCAAACTCATTGAGGCCCAAATAATCAATGTCCTTAAATCTTCATTCCCTCAGTTATTTATTATACCTCATCAACGTATATGACAATCTGTAAGTGATTTTTGATTATGAGTTTCCAACTTGCAGTTCATACCAAAGAAAAAGGAATTACGAAAGGGGAACACGACAAAGTCAACTAATTTTGAACAACAGTTGCAAAAAAAAGAGTTGCATAACGAAGATAAGTATTTTATGCCACTCTATTATCTTCTCTCTCTCTCTCTCTCTCTCTCTCTCTATATATATATATATATATATATATATATATATGGTATACTTTATAGCTCATCCAAATTTAAAACATTTGATATCTTGTTTTTACATGTATAAGTTTTGATCCTATATTCATTTTGTTCACAACATGTTTAAGACTCTTTTGTAATTGCATGGTTTGAAATTGTTTTATTTAGTTAACTTATATCAGAAGACATAAATGGACATATCAAAGATAGGGAACTATTTTGCAAAACATAGATCACTGGAAAAATATTTATTCTTACAAATCATTATTTTCTTATAGATTTTATTGTTCTATTTTACTTTTTTTTTTAAACATATATCATAAGAAAAATACGACTTTGTACATATACTTGTTTGCCTGTAGATGTAATTTTGTAGTTCGTAGCAAAATCTTAAACCATGAACACAAAAACAACTCTGATGAATTGAAACAATACAAAAAAATGAGACTAACCATGAGATGAAGTGTTTTTATTGGTAATGTTGTTGGAGATAAATAGTTGATTTCATGATCTTCATAACAATGTTCCTTCAACACCACTTTGAAAATAGTATAATTTCCTGCTTAATAGATAATGTTGAATAGTTTATGCTCACCATATACAACATAAACTATATTCACATATATTTTCTACTGTATAAATCCAACTTTTTTTTATCTTAGGAAATACAATTGTTTTGCATGCAAATAAAAAATGCTCATTTGTTGACACACAACATTGCAGGAAGAAACGAAGAAGCTGAGCTAAACATGCAAATCAGATCGAATGCAACATATAAATCTGCAAGATAAGAATTTTTTCCCCCTATAACCTATTTCATTTTTACAATAATTAGCTCCGTTGCCTTTTTTTTTTTTAATCTTTGCATTAAGGAATTGAGGAAACACACACTTCACTATCAATTTCAAACAAAAACAAATGAAAAATTTACCTGGAGTTTAATTATTATTAACTGTTATGTGGACTACTTCATTGAACTGCTACTTCAAAAACATTGGCAGCTTTACAAATCTTGTATCAAGCTGCTTATGTTTCTCTTTGGTGGCTTGGATATGGTTGCTTTCTCTATATACTAACACTTTATAAAATATGGTTGGAGAACGATTTAATTAGAAAATGACAATACAAAGAAATGGAAATGAAAGGCAAAAGGTATACTAACTAGATACATAATATATATATATATATATATATATATATATATATATATATATATATATATATATATATATATATATATATATATATATACTATTTGTCTCCTTGGATTCTGTAATTGTTGTACCTTTTGTTGTGAATCTTCACTTTCCTTTTTGTATTTATTCATATGTCCTTAACCTAAAGATTGAGACTATCCATGTAACTTGCAGCTTTATGGGTTGACATGATGTGCCCTTTGTTTTAAAAATAATATAATCATTAACTTTATATTTTTTTGTGTCATGTTTTTTCAGCTGAACCAATTAACTTATGGATACTTTTATATAAGCTTGGTTTGCTTTTCAATACAAAGTTAATTATATTACTTGCAGCTATGTGGTAAGTTTTTTAGGGTAATTTAGTATAAATAAAATCTTTTTTTAAACATAAACAACCATGTGATCTAGTATTTATCTGCCCAATGCATATCTGGAAAGTAATGTGCCTTTTGTTTATCTAATAAACAACTTTGTTGCCTTTTTATTTATCTTGGTATTAATATATATATATATATATATATATATATATATATATATATATATATATAATTTAACTTGCAGCTTATATTTTTTCGAGACTATCCATGTAACTTGCAACTTTATGGGTTGACATGATGTGCCCTTTGTTTTAAAAATAATATAATAATTAACTTTATATTTTTTTGTTCCATGTTTTTTTAGCTCAACCAATTAACTTATGGATATTTTTAAGTAATTGGTTTCCTTTTTAATACAAAGTTAATTATATTACTTGCAGCTCCGTGGTCAGTTTTGTAGGGTAATTTAGTATAAATAAAATCTTTTTTTTTTATCATAAACAGTCATGTGATCTAGTATTTATCTGCACAATGCATATCTGGAAAGTAATCTACATTTTGTTTATCTAATAAACAACTTTGTTGCCTTTTTATTTATCTTTGCATTAATATATATATATATATATATATATATATATATATATATATATATATATATATATATATACTATTTGTCTCCTTGGATTCTGTATTTGGTTTCCTTTTCAATACAAAGTTAATTGTATTACTTGCAGCTTTGGGGTGAGTATTTTAGAATTGAGTATAAATAAAATCTTTTTTTTAAACATAAACAGCTTTGTGATCTAGTATTTATCTACCCAACGCAAATCTGGAAAGTAATCTACTTTTGTTTAATTAATTTCTATATGTAATTAAAATATAAATACTTTTTAGTAGGGTGGTTAAATTCTATCTACTTCATTGATTTGCTAATTCAAAACCACCTACCAGAATTACAAATCGATCTTCAACCTGCTTATATTTATCTCTTTGTTGGAATGTAGTTGATTGATTACTATGTTTATATAAGCTTTACCAAATGGCGATTTCGCTTAGATTTATTTGATTCTTCATACACTTACTTTCCGAATGTTGATTTCACTTGAATAGTCCAAGTAGGGTGGTTCACTTCTATCTACTTAATTGATTTGCTAATTCAAAACCACCTACCTGAATTACAAATCGATCTTCAACCTGCTTATATTTATCTCTTTGTTGGACTGTAGTTGGTTGATTACTCTGTTTAATTAAGCTTTACCAAATGGCGATTTCACTTAGATTTATTTGATTTTTCATACACTTACTTTCCAAATGTTGATTTCACTTAAATAGTCCAAGTAGTTTTTTAAAAAACATAAACATGGAATTTGATTAAGGACTTTATTAAATAACATTTGCTTCATACTGATGCTGCCTTTGAATATTAGGAAAATAACACACACTTTGTTAATAAAACATAAATTAAGTCGTTAATTAGATAAGTAAGATTTAACATGGAGCTTTACCAAGCACATACAATTGAAACTAAGACAATGGGAAACATGTAATTTCATCCCTTACAAAAGAAGTAACAAACTACTCAAGCTAGATTCGCCATTTCATTCTTTTCAGTCTCGCTTGTCAAAAAAGATGCAATCTTGATCCCACTGTTAGTTGATTTATCTTATCAATTGCTCCATCTTCAGAAGACACACAAAAGAACCATCTTATATTCGTCACTGCCTTCTACATCAGTAACAAACCACTCCAGCTAGATTCGCCATTTCATTCCTTTCAGTCTCGCTTGTCAAAAAAAATGCAATCTTGATCCCACTGTTAGTTGATGTATCTTATCAATTGCTCCATCTTCAAAAGACACACAAAAGAACCATCTTATATTCGTCACTGCCTTCTACATCAGTACTCAATCCTTTTCAATCTTGACTTCAACTTTAGCCATCTTTTGATTTTCACTCCCACAAAACTCATCCAATAGTGATCTCTCTAATGTTGAGACTACCACATCATTAGAAATAGGAATCTTGGTTACCTTCTTGATAGGGGTTGTAGCATCCATAGTTGCTGGATTCAGCTGAATGAACTATAGAATGATAAGAATTATTTTATTTTGTAATGAATGAAATTAAAATTTATAACATATACCTCATGTAAGTCTCTCATTTCCGCATCATCCATCCTTGGCAAGAAATCATAATCATCAAGTAGATGTCCAAAATAATTTTCAATTAGTTTTTCATCTCGTATGACTTTTATAACTTGATACACATCGTGATTAACTCCGCTTTCTCTAATTCAATCTTGAAGATAAACTTCTTGTCAACCAACGATTCAATTTCTGTTAGTATTATCTGTTCAATACATTCAATTAATTTTGTTAGTGTTTGTCTATCTAGTTATGTAAATTCTTAATATGTACTTAATCTGCTTACCTGATCCGAATATTTGTTTTTGATGGTCGTTGCTGATTCTCCTATTATTTCAGTGGATTCTTTGTCCCATAGCAAGAAAGATGTATTCCCTGTGTAATCGACCACACGCAGTTGAAGCTTGTACCTGTTTTACACATTCTTATTAGCAATACCAAACAATTACCATTTTAAAAAAATAGTAATAATCTTTTTTTCCAAAAAATCGCACCTTATTTTACCAATTGCATCAAAAAAGCCACATTTGTCGCAATAAAATTTTCCAGCTGCTGGCGTCATTTTCTTAGGACATCGAGTACATGCAATGTACCACCAATTGCTTCCTGAATCTATAAAATCTACCCTGCCGTAGACCCAATAGCTCCCAACCTATTGAAAATATTATTAAATATAAACTTTTAGATCGAATACAAAATATGTAAAAGTTGTTAAAAAGAATTCAAATGAAAGTTACAATGCAAAATTACCTCATTGATCTCATATAGTTGCTCTATTTTCCTAACCAGTTCCTGAGAGCCTTCAAATTCTTGAACTATAGATTGTCCTCCTTCTATTGATATGTTACTTATTGGCATGGTTGCTTTACAGTTCGAAATCAAACTATTACGGAATACCAACTCACATCAGTACTTGTTTTAATTTATTATGTGTTTAAAGCTTATTTACTTATATCGTTATCGTTAATCTAAATAATAACAAAATTATTAGCACGTACCAGCTACGAAAATCTGCTATTTCTTCTATTTCACCATTGATAACGACTTTGCTAACATAGAACGTGTTTGATATTCTAACCACATCGCGAAACTTCCTTGCACGACACATTTGGAGGAGAATTATGACAGGCTCATCAACAATTTCAGCTAATTTATTCATTAGCATATCAACATATTCCCCCCACAATGTGCATGACAATGTTTTTCCACTGCAACCAAATAAAAAATTCAATATTTTAATTATGGGGAATAGAAAATTGGTTGATCATCACATATATAGATTTAATTGACTTAACTCAGAATCTTCTAAAACAATGTCTATCATTTTTGCTTGTCGCCCCACTAACTCTTTTTGTTGTGGTGAGTTTCTTGCTGTAAGCTTCCCTATTATATCTTCACAACATTGTAGAACAAAATATATTAGAAACTGTGTAATAAATTCATAAATATTAACTGATTTCCAGAATGAACTTACCAATCAATAGTGACTCATCAACTTCATCTATGTTGGAAAAATATTCAAACGGCTTAAGATCATAAATTTTAACTGGGAATTTCTGATCAAAAATTTCTGTCACCAATGTTTTGCCAAGAAACATGATTTTATACTTCTCATTTGTAGTTTTAAACTTCATTATGTTGTCAGCCACAACAAAATCCTTAATAGTATACAAATGATTTTGTTTCAGAATGGATTTGAATTTGCCTACGTGATGTTGCTTGATAGTTGCGTGAATTCTGGAACACTGCATGAAGAAAGTGAATGAATTGAATTAAAAAAGGTATCACAATCGAATTAAAAATATTGAAAGGAAACAGGAATATGAATGTTTACCTCCCTGTCATGAAAGATGCACTCTAGATCTAAACTGTAAATTGTAGCATTGTCATTGAACGTTGGCACACTATAAATATGCACTAGTCGGACTTTCAGTACCCATTCAATCTTCGATGGGTTCAAATCGTGTATCATGCTGAAAAACAAAGACATTTTTTCAGATTTGCTGGGTATTTTGAATCTTGGATGCACTGAAGCCATTGTTGGTGAGGAAGGAAGGAAGAGGTGTATTTATAGTGACCAAGCTTGGCATCCATCTGGTTTTGCTCACATCTTTCAAGACAAAAAAATTCAAATTTATAATGATTACATTGCAAACTTTTTTTAAGCCTATGAAATTGCATACAGGTCACTTCTGTTTTATTTTGAAGATCTAAGGAAAACTGCTGGAAGCTTTCCCTCGGTTATCCCAACTTGGAATTTTCAAAAACAATACATCAAGCTTGGCCTCCAGCTGGTTTTGATCACATCTTTGAAGACAATATTATTTCAAATTAATTTATAATGATTGCATTGCAAACTTTTTTTAAGCCTATGAAATTGCATGCAGGTCACTTCAGCAAGCTTTCCCTCGGTTATCCCAACTTGGAATTTTCAGAAGCAATACAATAAGCTTTGCAAATTGTATCTTTTGTAGTTGTTTCTATTCTGTTTATCTGTTGTCTTTTCAATGTAAGCCACTTTATGGCTGTATATGGTTTGTTTTAGTAGTGAATTAAGCAAACTGCATACTCAAACACCTCAAAACAATGGGCAAACATTAATGTGGGCTACACGGTTTTGTATTACATTTGCGCTGAGTTTAAATTATTACATATTTAACCCTGACTAACTACAAATATTACTTTCTACTTTTAGAAAAGTGGTTTTGGCGGGAAGTTTCCTGAAAAGGAATACTTTCTTGCTTTTATATATATATATATATATATATATATATATATATATATATTCAGAACTCATGAAAAAACATTTTTTTGATAGGGCTCCTTCGTTTAATTCTACTTTTTTGTATCATATCATGATTCTTGAGGAGATATCAAAATGAACCCCCTGTTTTCACCGCTACAATTCGAAGCTTTTTAAAAAAGAATAAAAAAAAAACTACATTTAAAAAAAGATGCATTTTGTAAAAGTTGCACTTAATGGGCTCTTATTGCTTTAGTGCTTGTTTTAGCTTTTATACTAACCTAAGACCAAAAATAGGATCCTATTAAGTCTTTCTAGTTTTTTTTTTTTTATAGGATTGCAAGTCTTTTTTGTTAAGTAAAAATTTAGGTGAGACGGTCTTACAAATAAGATTTTTGTAAGAAAAATCCTCTTTACTTAATTTATTGTGTGTTGGTGGATTGAGTTGTGAGAAAGTAGATCTCTGTATTACAAATTAAAATCCGTAAGATCGTCTTTCAAAAGATTACTCTTCTTGTTATTATAGGGTTAGGTAGTTTGTTAACGGGTCAATAAGAATGTGACAGACTTCGGTAGGCTTAGTTGGCGAACACTGTTTATTATGTTTTCCAAACAGTTTGAAGTGGTGGTTAGTTGCTTAATTTCGAGTCAATGCATATTAATTGTTTCCGAGTAGGAGACAATTACAATGTATTATTGTATTTGACAAATTCTTCAAAACACGGCATCCAACTAATTTTACAGGCGGAGTTATGGCCTTATGAGCGATTTATTTTTCTTTTCCTTTAAAATTTGTTTTGACAAGCAAAAATTCTATTTTTGGTGAAATTTGTGTTGGTCTCCTTTCATAAGCTTAGAATTCTAGGTTTTTTTAATTGTAAAAAAACTTTTTTCCGTGTGAAAAGACAAATATACCCTTCACGAACCAACACGCACACACAAAAGCATCAGTTCATGCATCGTGATTCGTGGTGCATGATTTTGAATCACGATGCTTGATTCTAAATTATGTAATTGTTATTTTCATTGTATAGTGATGCATCGCAATTCAAACTGGTTTCATATGCATCTCTTCCGTCGTCTTCTTCCTCCTTTGTCAATATATAATCCTCCAACCAAGTCCATAAATAGGAAAAGGATTACGGATTCTCTATGCATCTGCTGCTACAATGGATTTTGATAGCCCAGGTCCATCACCGTTTCGTTACCCCAACAGTTGTGACTTTCGAACAATTTAGGAAGGATACACTAGATCTGTGGGAGAAATGTTCAAGCTGTGTAAAGAGACGGATCTTAGCATTTTAAGAAAAATATTTTAAATGAGCTTTTTTCCGTTTTTTATTTAAAAGATGATACTGCAACAGTTAAAGTTTAGGAAAAAGTACCGGTTTGCAAAATTTTTTAACTTCAATCTCGTCGCTAAACTATTCAGAAATCGGATCTTCTGCCCATCTTTTCTCTTTCAAAAATTCAGATTAAAATATGCATATGTTTGTTTGCAATAGGGACAATGTCTCCATTCTTCAATAGGTAATAGTCATAGTATTTTACATTTTTCTATTATTAGTTCTTATGCACGTAATTTGCCAGCAGTGTGACCCCTTTTATTGTCATTGTTTTATAAATCGGCATAGTCACTCGCTTAGGCACCAGTCAACCGCCTAGAAATTCGGTGAATTGGCAAAAAAAATTGGTTAGGCGGTCTAGACGCCCTAGGCAGTGAACTTCTGTTTTTCATATATTTTTAAATTTTTAAATTTTTAAATTTTTTGGCTAAAATAATGTCATTTTGGGTTTAAAATAATAATAATAATAATAATAATAATAATAATAATAATAATAATAATAAATTTCAATTTCAAATTATTAAAGCATTGTTGTACATTTGTAATTTGTTAACGGGCCTATGGACAATTGAATTATTGACTATTTTTGTAATATTTTGAATGTTAGAATGATATTAATTTTTTTGTTTTATTTTAAAAATTCATCATTACAATGTAATCATTAATTTTAAATTATTAGGTGATATTTAAAATTAGTATATTTAAAGAATTAATGCTTAGTAATAGATTATAATAAAACATATTAAAAATAGAATATTATGTCTTATTTCTAGGCCCCGCCTATCGATTTTTATAACACCGGTTATTGTATTGCTTATTTTTCTTGGCTTAACTCTCCAACAATATATGTTTTTTTTTTCTTAAGAATAAATGTAGAAATCTAAATCTCGAGAATCGTATCTACTCTTTTCAATCTTTCTTTCTTTCTTACTCTTCACCGTCTATTTTCAAGTGATGTCCAAGGTAGTTTCATTTGTTAACATTTTGTTCAATTGTGTGAGCTTGTTTAATGTTAACTTTCTAGAATTAGGGTTAGGTAGTTTGTTAATTTTGGAAAATTGCTATAGAATATTAAATTCTAATGTTGGAACTCATCTTAATTTATTAATGGGTGCCCCAAATTTTGGAATAGTAAACATTTGTAAATTAAATTTTCATACTTCTACATCTCCTAGGTTTTATTATTTTACTTATTATCACATCATGAGTTGTTGTAATTCATTTTGGTCCTATCTTTTTTAAAATTTTAAGTTCGTCACTAGTTAGAGATTCTGCTTTTGGTCCTTCCTGAAACCACCTAATCCTTCAACCCATAGTCCATAAATTTAGAGTCTGTTTAGTCTTATGATTTGCTAAAAATGCATTTTTTTTTCGTTTGAGCTGCAATAGCAAAATTGACCCTATTTTGTAACCGCTACAAATGAAAGCTTTTCAAAACAAAATTGTATTTTAAAAATCTGACACATTTCTAATAGCACTTAATTTTGGGTACCAAATGATGTGGTTTCCAATGTGTCATCTTATTTGGCATTTTATGGGCTCCACAATAAATTAAAAAGTTATGTTAATAATATGACTACTAAGATGCCATCATTTGAACCCAAAAAATGAGTCTTTATTAGAGTGATATTAAGCTTTTGTAAAAGCCGCACCATAGTGCTTGTTTAGCTTTTATGATAACCTAAGACGAAAAAGTGTGGCAGTAAAATAGGATTTTAAGGCCGTATACAAAAATAGATCATATTTGATTCTTATTTAATATCTAATTCATTAAAAATAAAATTTTGTTTGATTCTTGTAAGCTAACAAAACAAAATAATCATATAATAACTTGACACAAATCTCAATAATCTTTTATACCCCACCATCTTTATCTCTAATAACTTTAAAAATTGAAAAAATCATTTGGTGTCCAAATAAGTCAAACTAAGTCTCTATTTATAGATAAAAATATGTACTTTTAAAAAATATTTTTTTAATTTTCTTTTCAATTACAAAAAAAACAAAAAATCAAAGAAATAGAAAATAAATTAATGGGACCCATTCTTTATTTGGTGAGGGAGAGAAAGGAACAACTCGAAGTTCACAGGTGGCCGCCGGCTTGAAAGTGGCTGGCAAGTTCCAGAAATTAAGGGTTCTCGGCCCATGTTACTGCAATTGGAAAATCATAATTGATTTTGATATAATTGAGGATTTGGTACCCTGTTGTAAGTGGTAAAAATCATTTAATTCCCATATATTACCCCGTTGTACTCTCTCTATCAAGTATTTCTAGGCTTTCTATATATATATATATATATATATATATATATATATATATATATATAAAATTGTAAGAGCATCCCCATTGTGTAAATCTTCTTCTACATTAGCTGGGTCTCACTGGCACCTACACATTTTTATCTACTTACCTACTTAAAAATATATCTTTTCATTGTATAATCTTCTTACATAAAAAAATATTGAATTTAACATCATCTCACATACATACAACACCATTCCCCCCACACACACACACCACAAAGTGGGCTGACAGCCACCTCTCTTCCTCTCTCCCCAAAAAGTAACTTCTTATTTAGGAATAATTTTTTTCCTCTCCTACTTGACATACTAAGAAGATGCACAATGGGAGATAAATGCATCTTCTTAATTGGAAGAATGGTAAGAATGCAACAATGGGTTGCTCTAAGTCTTCATGTTATTATAGAGTTAGGTAGTTTGTTAACCGGTTAAGAATGTGACAGAATTGGTATAATATCCCCATCCCACATCGGTGTGAAACTTATATACGGTTTATAAGGTAGCAATATATTACTATTTTTTTATTTTTTTTTAAAAAGGTTGGAGGGGACATAGACCGTACCCCAACCCTTAATTTTTTTTAATATTATTTTTAATGCCTTGAAAGGCTACAATTATACATATATGATGCCTTTGGAATGGCTCGAACAATTGGTGCCTGGGAGGCTTTGAACACCCGACCTCCTGCTGAGTAGTTAAGTCTCGTGGTGCCTCCGGTAGGTCTTGAATACTCAACCTCCGTTAAGATAAGTGAGTAGCTAAATGAGGCCTTTTGGATAAGGCTTTAATAACAACGATGCCTCTAAAGAGGCTTGCGGAACACCGACCTCTCTACTGAGAGTTGTAAAGTCCAGGTGTCTCTAGTGAGACTCGAACACCCAACCTCTCCGTTAAGAGAAGTGAGCAGTACCAGTTGAGCTAGAGCTCGTTGGTGCAATATATTACTATTGAACACCAACATCTTCCATAAAATTTTGGGTCGACTAGTGATGGACATGATGACCTAAGGTGATGCATGTTTAATGAGTCAATGTGTGAGCTATGTGTAACAGCCCGGGCTTTTGGGCTCGGGTTGTAAGTCGTTGCAACTGGAATTTGAATAAAATAACTAGAAGCCTTCAGTAGGCTAAGCTGGCTAACACTGTTTATTATGTTTTCAAAACAGTTT
The DNA here is from genome assembly GCA_013146195.2 of Codonopsis lanceolata. NCBI lineage: Eukaryota > Viridiplantae > Streptophyta > Magnoliopsida > Asterales > Campanulaceae > Codonopsis > Codonopsis lanceolata. Next base: position 61,457,804 of record CM028377.1, on the reverse strand, counting down.
CTTTGAAGTAGTTAGTTGCTTAATTTCCAGACAATACATATTAACTCAACTAAGCCCGTAGTTGGTCACCCCAAACAACGTAGGGTAAATTTGTACATTCCTATATTGTTATTGTAACGTCTCTCGTTCTCATAGAAAAAAAGTATCGTGTTTAAAATTCCTATATTGTTATTGTAACGTCTCTTCTCTTTGCCAATATATAGTAAGTGAAGATCAAAATAACGATCAACTTGTACATAAACAATAAACATGTTTCTTCTGCTAGGACAAGTTTGAATTAGGCATGAAGTCTAAATTCCCAAGTGATAAGATGAGATTTGTCCGGCCATCCTCGCCCTCTATCTGTATTTTTGTTAAACGTGAAGTATTTCTTCATTAATAGATTACAAGTTGAACATTATAATTTATAAATTCCCAAGTGACAATTTCATGTCATATATATTATATATTATATATATGACCCCTTCAAACTAATGATTATGGGTGTCATTCCTTTACAAAATTCCCTATGTTCCCATTGTTTATTATCAGTTGCTTATCTAAATAAAACTATAGTACACCCTATGGTGTTTCTAAATCTCTCTCTCTGAAAAAATTAATAGGCCAATAGAGCGAATGTAGATGAACTAGTTGACCGAGATATTGATACTGGGAGCTGGTTTTGGAAAAGGTTTGAACTTTGAAGCTTTCTCAATGTAGAAACTTCACTTTCAAGAATTTTGTTGGGCTATCTAATCAACTAGAACCCTATAAAATAACCAAGGCAGAGAGTGGTCCACACCTTCAGTTTGCTATGCACGACTGCACGTTGACCTATTCTTTAAGTTATAATGATTGCCCAAGTCTTTCTTTAGTTAGCTAGCCGCGGACTTCTTGTACGATGATCACTCCTACAAATAGATTAGTTCAGATCCCAACTTTGGATGAGGAGGATACATAGTTCTATTCTTCTTGTTCAATCCAGCTACATTATGGCCAAGGTAAAATACCTCGATGTCAATTTACGTCCGTTTTGCCAAGTTTTGCTGAATACGTAAAACTAACTTGGTGTTCTTGTATATTTCATGCAGCTGAAAACGGTGCTGAGTGTTAACATGTACTGTCCAAAATGCAAGACTGAAGTTCTTAAAGCTGTTACCAAACTTTCAGGTACTGTTTTGTGCTTGGTTTTGGCAAAACGACGTTATGCAGAGCCATTTTGTGTGTTATTCAAGTACAAGCTACTAATTGGAAGTTTATTTACTTGACTATCTAGGTGTTGATCAAGTGATGGTGGATGGTGAGAAGGGAACGTTGACTGTTATCGGGGAAGTTGACCCCGTGCTGGTCACAATTAAAGTCAGGAAGACGGGCAAGATTGTCAACATTGCAAGTGTTGGACCCCCAAAGAAGCCTGATTCCCCTAAAAAACCAGACCCTTGTCTGAAACCATATTCTTGCCCTCCTTGTGGTTGTCAGCTTGTTTCTGTCAGCTATCTCCCTTCCTATAATGATGGAATGTGCTCCATTCTTTAAAAAGAATTTCGCCACATTACTTCGAGTGTTAATGTTTTTTTTTTAATTTCTATTCGTTCTAGCTAGCTAGTTTGCAGAATGAAATTCTTGAGTTGTATGCTATTAAATTGCCAAAGAAGAAGCTATCCGTAGTGCATCAGTTGAGCTTAAAGGATTACTATATATTATCGGAGCTAGAATTAATGTTATGACTGTGTTTGCTATTTAATTCCAAGTCTCGAATTTAGAATTAGAAGAACAAATATAAATCTCGCGTAATTCATATTTTCTATTGGGGATTAGAGGATTTATTGATGACATACAATTAATTTTCTATTAATGCAGCGTTTTCAAAACATAGTTTTTTCCTTTTAAAAAGAAAACAATATATTTTTTGTCAGCGTTTTGCTCAAAACGTTCCACCAAACAAACACTAACACGATATTCAAATATGATTCTTATCTTACATATCATACAAAAATAAATTTCATGATATTGCCCCATTTAAAAGATAATCAGAGGCAAAAGTACAATATTAACAAGTTTGATTTTTCAAATGAGACTATTGGTTTTTTAATTTTTTTTGTGTGGGTAAATCAGTACATGTTTCATGCTCGTCATAACTTGATATGCCATGAGTCCCATGAAGTATATTCCTTTAGACGTTAGCAAAATTAGGAGTAGATGGCTTGTACTCATTTTCTGATTTTAAAAAAAAAATTCGTTTTGTAAAAATCGAATTAAAAAAATAAGAAGATATAGAGAGAACAATGGTAGGTTGAATGAGTGATTAAGTAAAAGCCAAGAAAATAATTGCAAATTAATCAGAAAACAAACCAAATACGGAAATACAAAAAATTAAATAAGATAGAAAATTAGATATGACAGTCTTAAAAATATTTTTTAGATGAATCTTTTTTATCTGATCCACTATATATTAATAAGCTGAACTATAAAAAAAATATTTTTATTCTATAAATTAAAATCTATAAGATTCTTGCTGAAGAAGTATTATGATCGGAAGGCCTTAAATCACTTTTCAACGTGGACTGCCAATTTTGAAGGATTAATAAAAAAAGAGAGGAGGAAATGATGGTCGGCGAAGAAGAGTAGAAGATGAGAAAAAGGAGTGTGGTACGCTACGCTGGGGAAGAAGGAGGAAAGTTACAGGTAGGCCCCTAAGTTTTGAGTTTTGCCTAGCAGTTTTTCAAACTTCCAGGATGGTCCCTTAACAGCAGCTCAGGTAACGAAGTTAGGGATAGGGACTTTCGATGAACATCTGCATTTTTTGGTCTGTGACGCGCATTTGCGTTGTACATGAACTGTTAGTGAACTTTCATAAAGTTCAGAAACTAATGGTGTAATTTGCCCTTTATTTAATTTCTTTTCGTATCCCTCACTACCACCACCATCACCACTTCTACCACCTTAAATTTCACCACTAATCTAGAAATCAATTTTTTATTTTATTTTATTAATTTATATTTCTTATTCCTTACTCTTTCCTTCAAATTAACTCATATGCAAAACTCATCATTTGTAAACGCAATACCATCACAACCTTAAATTTCACTATTTACAAACCTAAATTACTACTCCCCCCGTCCATAAATTATCGTCTTGGTGGACTTGGTGCCTAGTTTAAGAAAACACATTTGATTGGATTACTAATATTAGTTTGATGTGTAGTTTACTTTAAAGCATATGTGTATGTGACTCATAATTAAAGTATGATGAAAAAGTAAGGGTAAAGTGGTAAAAGTGTTGTCTTAAAAAGGAAAGTTTCAAATAATTAAGACAATTATTTTGGAACAGATAAAAAAGGAAGAGAATACAATAATTTGGGGACGGAGGGAGTATTTTTTTAATCTTAAAATTTGAAGGTTAAACCCAAACCCATATGAATATTTAAAATTTTAGAGATCTAATAATACTATATTCAACCTAAACCACCATTGTCATCCCTACAATTGTCATCACCACCGCCCCTAATCACCAAAACCATTATCCATGAAATCACTATCACCACCATCACCACCACCAAGAAATGCTTTCACCTCAGCCTTGCTCAAATCATAAAATTAAATCTCTTTAGCTTATGTTAATTTGATCGCACTTATTTCTTCGAATGTTTCTCTCTCTTCTTAGTGGCTTTCCTCCTTCATTGTCAAATCACTTTGTAAAGAAAGAATGTAACTTTTGGATGAGACTATTTGAAAGGATGTCAGTAGGTCACAATCTCTTTCAATCGAAAAATCAAATAAGAGCTGCAGTAGAAGAAAAGAAAGCCGATAGCCACGGGATGGAAATGAAGAGATTCTCTCATCTAACTTTTTCGAGTCTTATGTGTAAGTCCAGTTGGCAACTGACAAGGCTAAAGGGGGGGTGAATAGCCTTTTAAAAGCTTTGAGGGTGTTTTGTGAAACTTTAAAATTCGCAGCGGAATTTGTAAACTTGTCAGTCAGCTGATATTAAGTCAGCTGGTTGATGTTTTAAAGAAGCTGAAGTTTGAAGATTTGTCAGCTGGCTGACCCAATTTTTCAAAAATAACTTTTAAGATAGATCACTGAATATAAGGATAAGAACCGAAGAACAATTTATCAGAACAAATGGTTAAACCATTTATGTACGTAACTGGCTGACACTTAAGTAGATCAAGACTTCTTAAGTGTTAGTTTAGTTTGTAAGAGCTGATGAAATAACTGACAAATAAGTTGAAGTGGTTCACAGTAAAAACTGCTACGTCCACTACCAAGTTGGTCAAACTTGGATTTTTGAAGTGCACTAATTTTATTAAAAATCTAATTGATCTCTAATGGATCAATGTACAACAAAAGACCAGTGTTTATGGAGTAAGATTGAGAAACAATCAAACTGAGACAAACTGATTGGATTCTAAAGATTAGGAAGTAAATCACTAAGTGTTTGTCCAAACTATAACTAGAGAGAATGTTGAATCTTGCTTTAAGTTAAAATTTGCTTAAAATCATTCCACTTATTGTCAGCCAAAAGCTTTTAGTTTTTATTGGTCAGCTTGAAATAATCTGCCAGTTACTTGCTCAGCTGACCATAACGTTTTAAGTGTCAGCTTGCTTTCCTCATTTGATTGAACTAATACTTGTACTGACACTTTCTCATTTTGTGTTTTTGGTAGATATTCTGTTAGATATTCTTTCCCAAGATCTTTTGTGATCTTGTGAAGATATGTATACTCTGCCAAACACATTTTCAAATTCAAATGTGTTCCTAACGGGTTATTCTTGAAGTTCATCTATAAATACCCACTTGATGCATTTTTGAAGACATAGAAGTCTGAAGCCTTATAATCTCAAGAAATTCTCTCTGTGCCTTAGTCTTCTTAAAACTTTAACTAGATAATCTCTCTTGTTTATTTCTTTCTAGTTATTGTTTAGGCAAACACTGAGTGATCCTTTTTCATATCATTTTGAAATCAGTCAGTTTGTCTCATGAGTTTGATTGTTACTCAATCATTCTCCATAAACACTAGTCATTTGTTATACAATGATCCATTAGAGATCAACAAGATTTTTAATAAAATTAGTGCACTTCAAAATCCAAGTCTGACCAGCTTGGTAGTGGACGTAGCAGTTTAACTGTGAACCACTTCAATTGATTTGTCAGCCATTACTTATACTCTTGCAAACTGACCTAACACTTAAAAAGTTTTCAACTGATTAAGTGTCGGTCAGTTACTAACATAATTGTTTACTTACTTGTTCTAGTAAATTGTTTTTTAGTTTCCTCTTCATATTCAGTGATCTACCTTAAAAAGCAAACTTCCTTGAAAATCGTTGTGTCAGCCAGCTGACCAACTTTCATCAGTTTAAGTCATTTTAAAAGTATCAGTCAGCTGACCAATATCAGCTGACCGACAAAACCAATTTTCCACTTCCATCTTTAAAAAGTGTTACAAATCAATCCTCTAAGTTTTTAAAAGGCTATTCACCCCCCCTCTAGCCTTGTTTTGTTGCCTTTTGGACTTACAATTGGTATCATAGCCTGCTTTTTGAAAAATTATTTCTTTTCCAAGCCTAACAACTTGAAGGCACGATCATGGCAACTCTAAAAGCTTTTCAATCAAACAATGTTACTCAAGTACCCATTTTTGATGAAGATCACTTTGATATTTGGAAGGAAAGAATTACAAGATATATGAACAACATAGATAAACGATTAATGGAATGTGTAAGAGGTGGTCCTATGCAACCTATGAAAATTAATACTAAAGTTGGTAAATCTTCTACTGCAGACGATGACACCATAAATCCTCTTGCTACGGAAGATGAAGAATATGTCCTCAAGCCTCAATCAGAATGGACTGAGGGAGATAAAATTACTGATGGACTGGATGCCAGAGTTGTACACATTAATTCTATCAAGTGTTGTTCCTGATGAAAATTACAAACAAATATATGACTGTGTAACTGCCAAAGAAATATGGGATGCTTTTGTTGAATATGTGGAAGAAGACCAAAACACCAAGGACAACAAACTCTATGACTGTATACAAGAGTTTGATGCCTTCAAGAAGGATCCAAAAGAATCATTAAAAACCGTGATACTTGATGATTTCTTGAGTTAAGCAATAGATGTTCCTCTTGGTAAAGTCTATAGCATGAAAGATTTGAATATGCGTTTAGTAGCTTGGGAAGTAGTTGGCATGTTAAGGTCACCGCCATAAAGGAAGCAAGAGACTTGAACAAAACTCATATACGTAGTCTTGTTGCAAGTCTAAAAATCTATGAAAAGGAAGTTCTCAAAACTCAAGAAATTGAGAAAACTTTAAAGGTATATCTCTTCAAGTCAAGAAGAGACACCCAAAACTTCTACATCTCGTCGATGATGACTTTGATGAAGATGAATTTGCTTCGCTTTTGTTAGACAATTTAGAAAGTATAAATCTTTTGCTAAAAAGAACTTTCAAAATCTTCAAACTTTCAAAAGTCTTCCTCAAATCCTCAAAACCTTCCTCAAGCTTCCAAAGACCTTCTTTACTTCAAACTTTCAAAAGCCTTACTTCAAAACTAATGAAGACAAGGTTGAGAAAGAAAAATTGTGTGTTTAAATTGTAGAAAACTTGGTCATTTTGCTTCAAACCTGCCCCCAAAAAAATGAGTATTATAAAAGAGCCCTGAAATTTTGAAAAACAAAAGGGTTTATTGCCGAAGATCAAAATCTTGCAACATGGATTGAGACAGATTCTCAAGATGAATCTGCCGATTTTGAGCAAGAAGCAAATATGTGTCTTGTTGCGAATCGCTATATATATGATTCAGAAAATGAGCTTCCCTAGTCCAAAATATTCAAATGAGTCGATAATGAGTACATCAAGCTCACTAAAACAGTGACAAGGTCATCAAACCTTATCGGTTGTGGTTAAGAAAATAGGAAATGGTTTTTATGGACAAGGAATCATAAGTCAACAGGAAAGAAAAGTCAAGTCAACTTCTTCAAATGCTAACATCAAAATAAGCAATATGTCAAAAGGCGGGAGGAGAGGTTCTTACGACTCAAGTGTTGATGATTTCTTGGAACAAATGCAAGAAATGTATTCCAAATTTGAAACACTTAAAAGAATCCATGTTTCTTTATCGGTGATTTTAAAGAATTTACAAGCGTGAGCTTCAAAGAATCAATGAAGCTTTACAAAGTTCGGCAAAAGAATGCTTCAACTTAAAAGCATCAATGAAAAACATGAGATTCAAGCAAAAATCTCGGATGCCCAGTTCTGCGACCTTGTAGAAAGAAATCTTCAGCGACCAATGTTGTTGATACTTACTCAAAGTCAAAAGGCTGTTGTAGAAACCATCATCGATCAACGAGAAAAGTCATGAAGACCAACATGGTCTTGGATATTCAAGGAAGATGAAAGCGTGAGATCAGACGGTCAAATGGTGAACCTAAGATTACGCTAAAAAGGACAAGGATTAGTCTATAATGTTGTGCCATTCAAATATCCCAAAAACATGAATCGACTTAAGAGGTCCATTAACAAAAGGATAAGTTGAACAATGACGGTTGTCGGTCTTACGTCCAAGCCTCAAAATCGATCGGCTAAAACAACAAGCCCGACAAATGTCGGCCAGTGACAAAGAGGAGGATTCGAGAAGAAAGACAAGCCGACAAGTTCAAGCCAATAGATTTTGTTGTTGCTAAGACCTCTAAGCTGAGTCAAAATGAATCAAAGAATTCACCTCAAATGACTGATAAACCTGGTTATCACAAGTGCAATATTTGTTCTACTTTTGGTCATCAATCTCATGAATGCCTGTTTAGATTTAAACCTACTGACAAAGTCAAGATGCCTAATTTCAGGCAGGTTTGGCTACCTAAGAAAACTAACCCTTTGGACCCAAAAATATAAAGGGTACCATGATTTAAATATTCATATTTCATGTATGCTTAATGGCAGATGATCAATCAACTGACATATGGATATTAGACAGTGGATGCTCCAGACACATGGTGGGTCAGTGAACTCCTTCTTGACATTATTGCGGCGAAGGACCTTACGTCATTTTTGGAGACAACTCAAAAGGAAAGACTACAGGTTATGGATCCATTATCAGAGGATCTATAATAATTGAAAATGTCTCATTGGTACAAGGTTTGAAACACAATCTTTTAAGTATCTCACAATTATGTGACAAAGGTATGAGCTGCTCTTTCTCTTCCACACACTGTTTTATCAAAAATAGCATCACAAATGAAATTTTACTCACTGGTTCTAGAAAAAGAAATGTTTTTGCTATTGATTTACTCTCTTTAAATAACAGTACTCAAATTTGTTTGGTAGCAAATAATACTTCAAAAACCTCATGGCTTTGGCACAAAAGACTTTCACATTTAAACTTTAAATATCTTTCTAAACTTTCAAAACGAGATTAGTGAAAGGTTTGCCATCCATAAATTTTCCTACTGACAAAAAATGTGATGCTTGCATTTTAGGAAAAATAACAAAAACTTCTTTCAAACCCAAACCATGTCTTTCAACCAAAAGAATTCTTGAACTTCTACATATGGATTTATTTGGTCCCATTACAACTGCAAGTTTGGGAGGAAACAGGTATACTATGGTTGTTGTGGATTATTACTCCAGGTATACATGGGTTGAAATGATGCAATCCAAGAATGAAACTTACAGCCTTCCCACTTCCCTATTCAGAAATCTTCAAACTCAAAAGGAATGTGAAATTATAAGTGTTAGATCTGATAGTGGTACAGAATTCAAGAACCTTGGCATGGATACATACTGTGATGATCATGGAATTGATCATAATTTTTCAGCAGTTAGAACATCTCAGCAAAATGCTGTAGCTAAAAGGAAGAACATGACACTGATTGAAGCAGGTAAAACAATGTTAGCTGAAGCAAAATTGCCAAAATATTTTTGGGTAGAAGCTGTCAACATAGCATGTTTTACTCAAAACAGATCTCTCATAAACAAGTTTCATGGTAAGACTCCCTATGAAATATGGAGAGGTAGAACACCTAACATTGCTTTCTTTAAAAATTTTGGGTGTAAATGCTTTATTCACTACAATGGAGGTGATTACAGAGGTAAATTTGATGAAAAAAGCTAATGAAGGTATTTTTGTTGGTTATGCTAAACATAGTAGAGCTTATAGAGTTTATAATAGAAAAACTCAAGTAATTGTTGAATATATGCATATCACTTTTGATGAATCCAATTTATTTGAGTCTACTAAGACTCCTGATGTTACAAACCATTTTGAGATTCTTGAGACAGGAAACAATGCTGGTTCAACTCAAAATAATCCCTTATCTTCTACTCCTCCTACTGTAACCTTAGATATTCAGAATGAGCTTCAGCAGGCTGACAACTTTCAGCCAGCTGATAATCCTAATCCTGTCACAGTTGATCAGTCAGCTGACACGCTTGATTCTGAAACTATTCAGTCAGTTGACATTCCTCTTTCTCCACCTTTTCAAACTGAACCTCTTGCAGATCTTCCTAAAGAAATTAGGGAAGCTAGACATCATCCAGTTTCAAACATCATTGGAGATCCATTTGCTGGCTTAAGAACTAGAAGTAGCTAGCTCCCGAAATGAAACTCTTGATTCACATGCTTTTGTCTCTTCCATTGAACCCAAAAAGGTTGATGAAGCTTTAGAAGACCCTCAATGGATTGATGCCATGCAAGAAGAGCTAAATCAGTTCGAAAGATGTAAAGTTTGGGAACTTGTGCCTAAACCCTCAGATCAACAAGTCATTGGAACTAAATGGGTGTTCAGAAACAAGTTGGATGAAGATGGAAATGTTACAAGAATCAAAGCAAGATTAGTAGCCCAAGGCTATAGACAGGAGGAGGGTATTGACTATGATCAAACATTTGCTCTTGTGGCCAGACTGGAAGCCATTAGACTATTTCTTGCTTATGCAACCTTCAAAGACTTCAAGGTATATCAAATGGATGTAAAAAGTGCATTTCTGAATGGAGATCTACAAGAACAAATATTTGTTGAGCAACCTCCTGGATTTCTTGATCTCAAAAAGAAGGACCATGTTTACAAGCTAAGAAAAGCTCTTTATGGTTTAAAGCAAGCTCCATGAGCATGGTATGAAACTTTATCCAAATTCCTCATGGAAAAAGGGTTTCAAAGAGGTAAAATCGATACTACTCTTTTCTCTTTAAAGCACAAAGGTAATATCTTACTAGTTCAAATTTATGTTGATGATATTATTTTTGGATCTACTAATGAAGTTTTATGCAAAAGATTTGAGAATCTCATGAAAGGAAAATTTGAGATGAGCATGATGGGATAACTCACTTAGTTTCTAGGTTTGCAAATTAAGCAAACTGAAGAAGGAATTTTTATTCATCAATCAAAATACACAAGAGAGCTGATCAAGAAATACAATCTTCAAGAAGCAAATTAAAACCTCCAATGGGAGTTGAATGG
>CM028377.1:61375374-61447264 GCA_013146195.2 Codonopsis lanceolata | reverse complement strand
AAAATAAAAAAAAAAAAAAAAAAAAAAAGTAAAATTTTATTTTATTTTTCTAAAGGGCCTCACTTTTCATTTTTGCCCAAAATTGAAATGGCCGTCTTGATGCATCTCATTCCAAATAGTTGCATCGCGAACCAAATCGATGCATTGCAATTATTTGAAGCTTTGTTTAGGGGCTGGGGGTGCAATTAGATTGGATGAAATTAATACTATGATGACTAAATTATATATATATATATTTAAAAAAAACGTGAATGACGAACCCACAAAATAACACAATAAATATTGGTGGTGCATCACAAAATTAGAACCTAAAAAAACTCAATACACTTTAATTGTAAATCTCTTAAAAATCACATCTTTGGGAGTTTCAACCCACTTGGTTTGTCTCTTCGAAACTCATTGACATAAACTTTTCGCGTTCCTCTCTACCCTTATGCTTTTTCATGGCTTTCAAAAGAACATTGACTTGAACGCCTCTTATTGAGGTGAGTGCTTCCACAGTTCATAGTTCAAGCGAAACATGGGGTTGACGAGGGATTGACTTAACTTCAACACCTTGTCTTCAAACATCCTAGCTAGGTATTCTTGAACCAAATCGTCCGTCTTCAAAATATCACGATTGTCCTCTAATATCTTCTTTAAAGGTGTTCTTTAAGGTGTTCTTGTTTGCGAGCCTCGACAACGATTGACCAATCATGCCCACATCTTTGCGAATTCATCACCTTCACATACGATAAACAACCTCCATGCTTGGAGATGGGGGGTTTACTTTGGGGAAGGTTGTTTTCATCAACTTACAAAGCGTGCTTTAATACGTCATTGGACAACTTAGCGGATGGAGTCATTATATCTATATCTTATTCCTTGTATGACTATGAAGCATATAATAAAATGTAACTACAATAATTGTTAAATAAACAATACCAGTACTCTTGGAAAACTAGTTGATGCCTCGCAAATTCAAAATTTTCCATCATGATTTATGTATTTCAAAATTAATAATTGGTCTTAAAGGTATGAGATAATGTCGCTGAGTTGCAATGTTATTCATCATTTTGGGGTGTTGTTTGTGCATTTTCGAAGAGTGGATGCAAGAATGGAAGCTTAGGCTTTCAATTATGTACTCAATTTCGAGAATCTTATTGATGTTCTTGAAATCGTGGGAAAGCGTCTTGATTGATCGAAAGTCACCAAGGCGAGGAAAGCAGGCATGATCAAATAACGTCCATCTTAGTATCTATACGAATCTTGATTTGTTGTCTAGGATGTTTTTGAAACATACAAAATCTGAGATAAGAGCTTGTAAGGGCAAAATAGGCATGACCTATTTTGGTCTTGTTTCACCTTTCTTGGTCAAAGTAGGATTTTTGATAAGTTTGTGTTAATTTAGGACTTAGTATATTTTATTAGATTTAGTTTAGTTATTTTTGGTAGCATAATCTTTTTGTAGATTTCAAGTGGACATATTTGGTAACAAAATCTTAGCATAAATCCTAGTCTAACCATGATTCTTGACCACTTTCATATTTGATAATTAAATCCCATCCTAGTCTAACCATGATTGTTGACCACATTCATATATGGTAGCAAAATCCCATTAGTTTGGTAAGTTGTTGATTTTTTCCTTAAGTTCTAATCCTTTTCCTTGTAGTAGGCAATTTGTTTTTGGGTGTGTGTAGGAGGCATACTATATATTCGGAGCTGGGATTCGGCCTTCTTACTGAGCTCTAGAAAGACAACAAAACCATAGAGGGTGCGTTCGGATCCAGGAGTTTCGCAGCGATTTCAGACCCAGTTGGCCATCCGAATGTGTTACCCATTGCAAAGCAACATTGGCGCACATCGAAGTTCTTAAAGCTGTTTTGTGCTTCCTTTTTGTTCAAAGAAAGCTGATTTTGTTTCTTCCCACGTTTTGTTTATCTTGTTTATGTGGGGTTTTTGTTCTCCAAGATTCATTATCTTGTGAGAATATTTTGTGTGTGATTTCACATAGTTTTTTCTAAAACAATTCATTCTTTTTAGTGAAATCTTTTTGGTCATGAGGCTAGATCTACAAGTATAAGCTTGTAGATTGTTTGGTAAATTTTTGTGATTAATTTCGTGCTTTATTTTTAAGTCTTCCGCTGTTTGTTATTTTTCTATCTATTGTGATTCCCATTGGAATCACTTCGTTTTTTCTTGAGAATCCTAGCTACTCTCGTTCTTTCAATTGGTATCAGAGCCTTCTCTTGACATCACTAAGAGTTGATTCTGGTAGTAGCCATGATGGATTCCAAATATGAAAATTTTGTTCATCCTCCTACATTAACGAATATGAATTACTCAAATTGGAATGTTGAGGAATTTGATTTTGATGAAGAGTCAATAGCTCTTTTATCAACCAAGTTTAAAAATATTTTGAAAGCCAAAGAAAAAAATAGATTTTCATCTTCAAACTCCAAAACTGCTGAAGAAGACGTTTCAGGGATCCTAGATTTTGGAGAGTTTGAACTGAAAACGTAAGCCGAATCCAAAGAATCAAAAGCCCGACAGATACATCGATTCTCGGTTGTTGGCGAAGAAATTCGAGGATGTGTCACCCAATGTGCTTCCGAATGCAGCAACATCGAAAGACACATTGGACAGAAAACAGGTAGAAGGTGAAACTGCTGGAACAGATTCAAAACAAGCAGAAAATCAGTCCATTTTGACTGATCATGGACATGACATTCCAAGTCGAATTCAGAAAGTGCAACTCTCTTCACAAGTCATAGGTAATATACATGATGGGATGTCCACAAGGAAGAAAGGTAAGGTAGACTATAGGAATCTTGCTTGTTTGTCCACTCTTGAGTGTGAAGATATCCATGTCTTATGTTTTGTAAAACTTGATCAATTTTCGAAAAATAATTTGGGTTCTTGGTTTAGTAAAAAACATAATTGTGTTGAGACAACTTTTATGAACCAAATGATCAATGATTATGGGCTTCACATTGATGTGTTAACCATGTATTGTGATAACACCTATGCAATTAGTATAGCAAAAAATCAAGTTCAACACTCTAGAACAAAACACATTGATATAAGACACCACTTTATTAGAGACATGGTTGAACAAGAGATTATTTGCATTGAACATGTTGGGACTGAAAATCTTCTTGCTGATATATTTGCCAAGTGTCTTGTTTTTGAGAGATTTTTCAATCTTTGGAAATCTCTTGTGTTTTGTGTGTCATATGATTTTACACTTAGTTATAAAAAAAAAAAAATTTAGGCATGCTTGCATTTTGTCTTTAGAGGGCACTCTAGATCATTGTTTCACATGTATGTGCCTCTTGTGGTTGCTTGGGAATTTCATTCAAAATCTGTTATGATTTCATTGTTATGATTCTCTCTCTCTCCCAGTTCTTGAGTATGTTTGAAGTCCACAAAGGAAAGAGCTACCTTTTGAAATTTTTGGGATGCAGCAATTTGTCAAAGTACTATGGAGCTTAGGCTTTCATGGGTTGATCTTGAGAAAATTGACTCCCTTTAATTGAAAAAGTGTGAAAGCTACCTAACGGAAAAGAGCTACCTATGAACAAGGTTGTGGCACCTTTCTTTTGGGACTATGAATCCTTGGATTTCATGGGTTGATCAAATGCAAAATTGCTTCCCTTGGTAAATAGTGTGAAAGGTTCCAAGTGGCATGTTTTTATAGCTTGAAATAAAGTAGAGCTATATTCCTAGGGAAATAAAGTACCTATGGATTTTTGTTGTGTAAAATTTACGATCTTGGGAGAGAAATCTGGTTGAGAAAAAAAATGCAAATTGAAAATAAAATCACAATTTTGGCGAATGCATCTCCCAATGCAGCTACATTAGGAACTACATCCTTTGATCTGGTTTTTATCACTTGTGTGTGATTGCATTTTTTTTATTCAATTTTTTTTCCTAGCTTTTAGTTATCATGTTTTTAGGCATAAAATTTTAGGACATGCATTGTTGGCAATGATATCGCCTTGGTGAAATTTTGTCCTAATATAAAGCTGCAAATCAATTTCCAAAAATCTCCATGTTGAAAAATATTTAGTGGTTGTCTAATTTTTGTGTGGAACTAAGAGGTATTGAATCTGGATATGATGTGCTCAGTTATTGCTAGGGGTGTGATCAAATCATGGTGAACACTTGATTGTGTTTTTCAAAATCTTGGATTTTTGAGAGTTCATAAAAGATTGTTTATCTCTCTTCCTTTTCCGGTCAAATAGGGGGAGAGAGATCAAGTGTTTCTTGTGATGGTGATGATTTCTGATTTGTGCTCCTTGCACAAATTCGAGGGAGATGAGATTTTCTAACCAATGTAGGTTAGATGGTTTGATTGGTGTTGAATAAACACTTGTCTTTTGATTTGACCGAAAAGGTTCAACAAAGGGGAGATTGTAAGGGCAAAATAGGCATGACCTATTTTGGTCTTGTTTCACCTTTCTTGGTCAAAGTAGGATTTTTGATAAGTTTGTGTTAATTTAGGACTTAGTATATTTTATTAGATTTAGTTTAGTTATTTTTGGTAGCATAATCTTTTTGTAGATTTCAAGTGGACAAATTTGGTAACAAAATCTTATCATAAATCCTAGTCTAACCATGATTCTTGACCACTTTCATATTTGGTAATTAAATCTCATCCTAGTCTAACCATGATTGTTGACCATATTCATATATAGTAACAAAATCCCATTAGTTTGGTAAGTTGTTGATTTTTTCCTTAAGTTCTAATCCTTTTCCTTGTAGTAGACGGATTGTTTTTGGGTGTGTGTAGGAGACGCATACTATATATTCAGGAGCTGGGATTCGGCCTTTTTACAGAGCTCTAGAAAGACAACAAAAACCATAGAGGGTGCGTTCAGATCCGAGGAGTTTCGCAGCAGCTTTCTGCGAAGTTCAGCAGTCCGAATGTGTTACCCATTGCAGCAACATTGGCAGACACATCAGAAGTTCTGAAACTGTTTTGTGCTTCCTTTTTGTTCAAAGAAAGCTGATTTTGTTTCTTCCCACGTTTTGTTTATCTTGTTTATATGGGGTTTTTGTTCTCCAAGATTCATTATCTTGTGAGAATATTTTGTGTGTGATTTTACATAGTTTTTTGTAAAACAATTCATTCTTTTTAGTGAAATCTTTTTAGCCGTGAGGCTAGATCTACAAGTATAAGCTTGTAGATTGTTTGGTAAATTTTTATGATTAATTTCGTGCTTTATTTTTAAGTCTTCCGTTGTTTGTTATTTTTCTATCTATTGTGATTCCCATTGGAATCACTTCGTTTTTTCTTGAGAATCCTAGCTACTCTCGTTCTTTCAGAGCTCCTCGTAATTTGAAGCTCTAAATGTCGATTCAGCCATGGATCACTTGATTGGAATGAAATTTACACGAACATACATTGGATCCATAAAAATGCTTATGTTGCTGCTTCAGCCCAATCGGTAGACGACTACAACAAATGAATAGTTTCTTTCGGATAATATTTGGGTAGTATCATTGGGTCCTTTGCTCGTGGGGGAATTTTAAGAAGTATCATTTTTTAGTTTTAAAAATTAAACAGGTTAATTTTTTTTGAAAAGTGTTCGAGCGTCCAATTTATCCAAGAATTAAAAGCTCCATAAGCAAGCTGATTCTCAAATATGAGGGACAAAAGTCACATAATACGACAGAGACCCAAGTTAACAAAAAGAGCTAGCAACAACTAGATCTATTCGGTAATAAAAGGGTAAAATTATAACCGGTTTTTTTTTTCAAAATTTATAATCTCAAAAAAAAAAAATTCAATCGTAAAAGTCTATTCTTCGAAATATATGTTCCGAAATTGTTATCGTCTCTTTCAACAGCTCTGACAAACATATTGGATTCGAAAATCACCATTATTACACAACGAAGCGGCGATCGACTGCGGTCAAGTTGCGGTCGAGGCGGCAACGGCCCTTCGTGGGGTTCAGGGCAATGCCGAAAGGTAAAATATTTTTTATATAAAATATAAAACTATAATGGATCTATGTTGGGTTGTGATTTTTCGGTAGAGACAAAGACGGAGGAGGAAGAATATCGATTATAACGGAAGAAATGAAAGAAGAAGGCCAAAATACGAAAAAATACCGAAGTTTCCACCAAAAAGCGGTACCCAACTTAAGGTTTGTGTCATACGCATACGACATTACAAATTGTCCCATATTGCACCTTAGTCCTAACGGGCGTTAGAAAACTAACAGAAAGTTAGCATGTGCATCTCACATGCAGGGGTAATTTCGTCATTTTCATCAAAAAAATCTTTAATTCATAACCCTAAGCCGAGTCCTAATCACCAAAGACAACCGCGACTCTCGCCATCTACTTCACCTCCGCCTCATATTTCGGTCCACCATCGCCGGCACCAGTAATATCTGACGAGGACTCTAATCCAAGTCTGATGACACGATCGGATCCCAATTTCGGTCATAATCACGACCGACAACCATCTCAATTCACTTCGTCTCCTTCACCTCAACCTCAAGCCTCCCTCCCATCGCGTCACCATCACTCCGGTGGATGCGATCGATCGAATCATGACCCCAACCCTATCCCTAACCCGCATCATTCACCTACACCTTCACCACCTCATGATCCAGACCAAAACTTAAACACCAACCCTGTTTCAACCCCTATTCACCACCACTCCTCATCTCCTTCATCACCACATGTATCCTCTTTCTTGGCCTCACAATCTTGTTTCAACCCATATCTGTTACCCAGGCAATGACCATGATCGAGTACCAGGAAGAACCTCCTCTAAAGTCAATTGGTAAAAGCAAGAAGAAAGATGATAGTGGCAGTGAATTTCTTGTTGATTGCAAGCAAAACAAGTCCAAGAGTGTTAATCGCATGATCCGGGGGTGGAAATAGAAATGTTAGCAAGTCGGGAGTGGATCAAAAGTTGGGTGTTGGTGGAAGTGGCAGGGTTCTTAGGGCATTGAAAAGCCCAGAGATCCAGAAACAGAAGAATTTTTTTGAGAATATTGACGAGGAGGAAGAAGATAAGAATACTGATGTAGGGGAGGAGGGTGGTGTTGGGGTTGCACAATTGGCTGTGCAAATCAGGTCATTTGCAGAGAGGTTTGTTAGAATGAAGAATAAGAAGATTGAGATGATGAGAGATACTGAGAGGTACAGGATGGAGATGGAGAATAAAAGGATGGAGATGATTCTCGAATCCCAGTAGAAGCTCGTTGAGACGGTTGACAGAGCATTTAGCAGTTCTCATAAGAAGCGGAAACTAGCTGCTAAATAAATTTAGAGGTTCTTGTTTTATTTTCTTGTTTAGAAATAAATGCTTAAAGAATTTTTTTGATGAAAATGACGAAATTACCCCTGCATGTGAGATGCACATGCTAACTTTTTGTTAGTTTTCTAACGCCCGTTAGGGCTAGGGTGCAATATGAGACAATTTGTAATGTCAGGTATGCGTATGGCACAAACCTTAAGTTGGGTACCGTTTTGGGATTTGGTGGAAACTTCAGGGTGTTTTTCGTATTTTGGCCAAAGAAGAAGGATGACATGGCTTGGTTCTTTATGATTTTTGTATCGCGGTGCAAAACTATTGTATGAATGTATCGTGTTGCAAACATTGATATATCGCGGTTCAAACATTGATATATCGCGGTGCAAAAATGGATTAGTCAATTAAACTGATGAATCGCGGCTCAAACACTGATGTATCATTGTGTAAAATTAGGGTAGACAATTAAACTGATGAATGGCGGTGCAAAAATTAATTTAATAAAATTTATGCATTGTGGTTCAATAGTCAATACACCGCTATTCATTTTGGTTAGCGCGACTCATGCCAATTAAGTGTATGTAATTTTTTTGCCCTGAAGAGTGTCCTTTTCTAATTTGAAAAAAAAAACATGGGACTAGAGCAATTGAAAACTTTGAAAAGTGGACCGGCTCGCATTTTTCCGAAATAAAATAGGGGAAATTTCTGGCTTGTCCCTTTTTCTAAGTTTTTAACCTCAAAACTCCACTGTTTTTTTTTTAAGACCACTTTTCGAAATATTGTTTTAAAAATGTCATCTTCTTCTTCAACAGTTCCGACAACACATTTTGAATTCGAAAATCACGATTATGCACAGTGAAACGGGGATGAAACACGAAAGTATAATATATCTATGTTGGGTTGAAGAATTTTTCAGTTGAGACGAATGCAGAGAATGATGAAGAAGAATAAGGCTTACGACAGAGGAGATTGAAGAAGAACGCGGAGGATGTAAACAGATTTTTTGTGCTATTGTATCGCGGTGCAAAAATGAATTAGATAATATTTTTGCATTGCGATTCGAAGTTTAATTTCTTAGTCTATTTTTGCATCGCGATTCATAAATTTCATTGTATTATTTTTGCACCACGGTTCAAAGTTTAGTTTCATAGTCTATTTTTGCATCACAATTCATAAATTTCATTGCATTATTTTTACACCATGGTTCAAAGTTTAATTTCCTAGTCAATTTTTACACCATGATTCATAAATTTCATTACATTAATTTTGCATCGCGATTCAAAGTTTAATTTCATATTCTATTTTTTTGCTCCACGATTCATAAATTTTATTATATTAATGTTTGCAGCGCGGTTTAAAGTTTAATTTCCTAGTATATTTTTAAACCGAGATTCATAAATTTCATTGCATTAATTTTTACACCACAATTCAATAGTTTAATTATAACGCAATGCAAAAATAATGATCTCCATAGTGAGCATACGGTTCATTAAGAGTATTGTAATAATTTTGCCAACAAAAATAACTTTTCTAATTGAAAAAAAAAATACTGTAACAATTAAAAACTTTTAAAAGTGGACTGATCCACAAGTTTTTCCAATAAAATATGCAATATAAGCTTATCTAGCCCATTTAGTGGCCCAAATAATGATAATGAGTTCTTCCACGGGATATCTCAAATAGTAGTAATAGTGTAAAACGGTGCATATTTAGAATGCGTGAATGGACCGAGACCCAACAATGCTAAATTTATTTATTTTCACTACTATCTATATTATAATACAGCTTGGGAAACACGCTCGTAATTGATTTTGGATAAAGAGCGGCTGAGATCAATTCATTTACTGATATCCTAGGGTCTCAATTTCATCTAGATTTCACATGTGCGAAGAGCAGTTGTGCAACCCCTCTCTAATTCCCCCACTTCTCCCTGCTGATCTCCAACTTCCCCTCTCTTTCCCCTCATTTCTCGCTTCACAACCATCTCTCTCTTCGACGGGCTAACTAGCAGTTATTTTAAATATTGACACCCTCCAGTACTGACATCCTCCCCTACTCGCGCCGTGCCATAGGCACAGGCACAAAGACTAGTTGTTATTAATAAGTCTAAGTGAATAATAAAATTGTCTTTCACTAAAATACATTTGGCCTTTACCAATGCTAAGTTTATCACTAATTTTACTACTATTGTTACCACTAAGCCTTGGTAAAGGTCAAATATATTTTAGTGAAAGACAACTTTGCTCCTCACTAAGGTTTGGTGGTAACAATAATGGTAAACCTAGCATTGTTGCTTATTTAATATGAAAAAAAAAATTAGCAAAAAAAAAAAAAAAGATACTCCCCCGGTTCCCGAAAAAGAATTCACTGTTTTATTTTTTGATATTTCACTCAAAGACGAGTGGTGCACCATCATACAGACAGTGAGTATTTCATCCTTTTATGTTAGTCCAACTTCTATCAGGGTACTTTTTTTAAGGTCCCAACTAGAGCTGGCAAATGGGTTGGCCCGGCCTGGCCCAGATCCGATGGGTCGATATATTTTTTGTGTTGGGCTGGTTTGGCATGAAATTTGATGGGTCTATCAAAACGCTAGCCCGACCTGTCGAAAGCCTATGGACATCTTCAATCATTAATGTTGCTGATTTAATATCAATGTGAGCATATGACACTGTAACAGTGAGGAGTACTAATTTTTAATACACATGTTTAGTTACATACTAATAGACTATAGTGTAACCAAACTTATTTAACCAAGTTATATACCAATTACCATGCTACTATAAAAATTGAAATAATTTGTTTTAAAACTAAAACGACTACTTTAGCGAATAGTCTAGCCTAAGACCCTAACTCGAAGGTTGGTCCCCAAAATCCCAATTCCCAAATGATAGACTGTGCGAGTCGTTTGCTCCATCACTTGACAAATGACAAAAGACGGACCCTTGTTGACTTGTTGTTGGGCCAGTCCAACAGTGGACTTGTTTGTCGGATAATTGAACTTAAGCTTTTTCTATTGTAATTTTATATTGTTTTCTTGTCTAAAATATAATAAAAATAAAATTTATTTTTGAAAATGTAACTGGGCTGGGCCGGCCCAAAAAAGTCATGAGCCTGTTGGCTCGGACCAAAAAGACACGCGTTTTTTAATCGCCAATATCTATAGCCCGACCTGCCAAAAAACTGGATGGGCTAGGTCGACACGTGGGCCTGGGCTTTTTTGTCTGGTTCTAGTCCCAACACCCACGAGAGCGAACAACATCTTTTGTTACGGCAGACAAGTATAGTATCGACCCATATCTTACCTGGTAAAACGTATCTGAGCACGCAGCCAATAAGAATGAGCCGCACTTCTCCGTTGTTTAAATGACTTTTACAATTACACTCGGAACTAGGGGTGTGCATGAGTTTTAAACACACGGGCTTTGACATAGCCCAGTATACGCGTCCATCTAGCCATGGGCTTTAGTTTTCAATACCCGGTATAGTGGGATTTTCATGCGAGCATAAAATTGATGGGCTTTCACGGGCTTTGACGGATATTACATGGGCACGGGCTTTGATGGGTTTATGGATTGAATTATATGTTTTGATATTTTTATATCTATCAAACATTGGGCTTTAAAATTTACGCTTGAGTCCACTTACTGCCGTCTTCCCTTGGAGGTTTAGAGAAAATGAAAGAACTCAAGAAGTGATGAACATTGGACACTGAACATACGAAGTGAACTAGTGAATGGCCGAACGCTAGTGGCACTTTGTCGAATGTCTCTCTATATATATATATATATATTAAACTTAAAGTAGTTGGATTTTTAACTTTTTAAGTTATAAACTAAATGAAGTACCGTGCGAAGTGAACTAAAATTTTTAACTTTTTATTTCTTTAATTAAATAGTTAAGTAAAGTAGTAGTATTATATATAATTAATAGTTATATAAATATATATATACATATAATTATTAAAAACGTAAGTACTGTAAATAAATAGGTCGGGTCGGATGCGACGGGTATTAACAAAATAAGAGTCCAATCTTGTTTGAACCTATAAACATCCCTTACTTTAAAGCTCAAAACTAATAAGTACTTGGCGAGCGCGAGCATGTGCATTGTGGGCAGTGCAGACCTTCGTGGGCCAGTTTGCTTACCCCTACTCGGAGCAGCTGATTTTTTCTCAAACAAACAAGGTCACGAGGCTCAAGTTTCTAGGAGCGTCAGGTTGTGAAGTTGATTAAGATTTGACTTATCATTACCACGGTCAAACCAACCATCCCATGCTCTCTAGTCTGTCCAATATCCTCACCCACTCACAAACATAATTTATTTATTTTTTATTTTTCCTAAGGGGCATGGAAAAAGATCGAACATGAGACCTCACACTTTGTGAAGTCACATGTCTACTACTGGGCCACCCCCTTAGGGGCCACTCACAAACATAAATAATACACACTACGTCCCTAAATTATCGTCATCTTTTCCTTTTTCGTCCGTCTCAAAATAATTGTCCACTTTGAAACTTACCTTTTTAAAACATCACTTTTACCACTTTACCCTTATTTTTTCAATTTATTTTAATTATGGACCACATATACATGAACATTAAAGGAAACTACACATTAAATCAATATAAATAATCAAGTCAATTACTTTTTCTTAAACTGTGCGCTGAGTCAACCCAGACGATTATTTAGGGACAAAGGGAGTAATAATAATAATAATAATAATAGTAATAATAACAATTATAATTGTACCTTAAACACTTACTTATACCCTTCATAAATACATAATTTTAATACTCCGTAGTCCGTACTATTTTGTTACTCGATCATTTATGAAATAACAATTACAGTATATTTTAATATGATTAATAGAGTTAATATAGAAAAACTAAATATTCGTTAATAATCTTTCCTAATCTATGTAAAAAAAACAAAAACAAAAACAAATGAGACGATCTTTTTGAAGCGTGAAGAGTATATTAAATATTTATTTACACTTTAATAATATTGAAATTTATAAATGAGTGATTAACTGATTATCAAAAAAAAAAAATTACTAGACTTGGGTGTTTATAAGAGAACCTTTTGAAATGCATAAAATTAAATAATAATGGTAAAGTCCTCAAATGTATACGAAATTTACTAAAATAATGTGACATCTATTATTTCATCATATTTTGCATCATTACAAGTAATATCTATAAAATAACATATCATTTACATAAAATTTAATATTTTCTCCATTTTGCACAAAGAGTCTATGTTTGAAAGTCAATATTTTTTTAAAAAAAATATTTTTAGTAGCTTATTAGCAATAAAATAACATATTTATGTCTTTATTTTTAAAAATAGACTTTTCGTGTAACGGAGGGAGTATAAGAGTATTCATTAGTAACTGATGCTCAAAAAGAAAAGGCTGAACATCACACAACTTTGGTATAGTTGACTAAGTTGAGGGATGAGCCCGAGATTTATTTTGACATATTCAAATTCAATCCTCCTTTTCCTTTGTATGAAATGTTATAATTAGCCCCCATACTTAATATTTTTTGTACACTTAAGTTCTTTTTAAGTAATTATCCCAAATATGTAAACATAAGGCAATAATGTATTGATTGAAAATAAATGTGAGATTTAAATTGCCGTCACTATAATTAATCAAAGCATTTTAGTAAGTAGTGTTTGTATCCAAATGGAAATTCTGTAATCTATATTCTAAAGTCTCAGTGGCATGAAATCTTGGTAATAACTTACTGCAGGTTTGGGTCAAAGATTCTTCTTCTTCTTCTTCGGCTTCTCGAAAGAAACACAGTAATTAATTGGGTTAGCTTTGATTCCACCAAAACTGGTTATTTTCACTTCTCCCAAGTGCTTACTCATTAAGCTGTTAAAAAAAATATTCACAAACAGACAAGCTTGCCACAAATCAGAACAAGAGGACCTCCTCTAGAGTTCTAGAGTCTAGTCCTCTGTTCAGTCAAGGGCTGGCCGCTTCCTAAAAAGTTAGAGCAAAAAAAGCTGTAAAATTACCAGATATACTCATGTTTTTTACACACTTTTTTTCTTTCTTAAATATTCTTTGATTCTTTCCATCCAAATAGAAAGACAAGAACCCATGGGAGACATTGAGAAATTGGCATATGATCATGTTGTGTTTTCTTTTCTTTGAATACCCATTTCTCCTGCAGTTGTCAAAGCAAAAGCACACAAGGCAATCAAGTAGTTATTAGGGTCTTTTAAAAGGTTTGATTTTTAATTAAAATATATATATTTTTTTTGTAATAATAAATAAAAAGAAAGAGACTGTGTGTGAGAGAGAGAGAGCCCAATTCATACAATAAATTAGTACTAAATTTGGCATAGAAAACAAACCCCAAATTGGTCGTAATCATCTTGGATTATGATATTACCATAATTAAAGTATTTAGTAGGGTAATACTGTAATACTCCATTCGTTTTGGGTAAAGAGTCATTTATTCTATTTTTAGTTGTACCACTTAAATAACCCATTTTCAAAATTTAAAGAATAAAAAATATCATTTTATTATTAATCAACTACTATAAATATTATTTTTCTTAAAAAATTTGATTTTCAAACAGAAACTATTTGTCTCAAAAGGAAAGAAGTATTCTTTTATGCGATACCTCAAAATTTTGTTTTAAACAATAAACTTGTAATCTACGTCATCAATACTCATCACACGAGCTTCGACCATCTTCACTTTATTTAAGTATCTTTTTAAGTATAACTAACTAAATTCATATTAAAATACTCCTCGGTCCCCCCCAAAAAAATCCCACTTATCTCTTTGGTTTGTCCCAATAAAAGTCGGATTAACATATGATTTGGTCCCTCAACTTAACCTTTATTCCTATAATGGTTATACATGTTTCAAATTTCATATATTGGTCTGTAAACTTTATTTTTACTGACATATTAGTCTCTTATACCGTTATTTTTAACAGAATCGTTAAAAATAATTAAAATAACAAACTTACCCTTACTTAAAGTTGCGTGAAATACCTAGGTAGAATAATTATGACGAGGAGGGATAATATCTTTCCCTGATATATAATACGGAATATTATTTATCTATTTCCCTTTCTCTCTCTTAACCTTATTTTAATTTTAATCCAAAAATAAACTAAAATAAAAAATCTTCTATTTTCTTTGTCTTCTAATCTTCTTCCCCCACCATCTTGTTTATAGTATACTCTCTCTCCCTATACATGCCAAACAACATCCCCCTTCCACTCGGTCTGTAGTCTGGCGAAGTTTTGAGTTTCCCTCTGATACCCTTATGGAGAATCATAATTTTACAAGCGTTATGGTGTTGGTTTCATCGAATAGGCTTGATCACACCACAAAGATGGGGTGACTGTGCTGGTGATCCATGTAATAGACCTGAGCTGATGTGTCCTTGACCAGCGTCCACGTCGGTGTATATGGGTACCTGATGTACCAAAATTGATAGGATATCTGGGCTTTGAGCTTGTTCTTGATCTTTGGTCACCTGAAATGAGACTACCGTTAGGGTGCCAGAGGTTTCCTAGCTACAACCCTCAGGTGTGAGAGTTAGTAATCAGGGAGTGTATGTGCGGGAGCTAGGCGTTCCTTTAAGTTTCCGGTGATAGTGTATTACATTTATTTGTTCTTAATGAAATTCTGTATATTTTTCAAGTCAAGTTATCTTTCTTGCAAGGGAAGGTCTCCTTTTATAGTAGTGTCCCTTGGGGGATCATTATTGATGTAAGGGCCCTTGAGCATGGGGACCTGTTGCTGGTCGGTTGGCTGGCAGCTTCCTACTGGTTGATGGGTAGCGTGTGATACATCCATTGTGGGCGGTTGATAAGCCGCTATGTTATATTAGCTTGCATGGCTTGCTCGCATCCTATTAGGAGGATATCTGGAAACTATGTACATGCTACATGTCAGGTCTGTCACGTCAGGGAAGGCTTATCGGGCGAGCATAATCATTCATCGTTTTGATGGTCGGGTTACGTTCCCTGTTTGGAGTAATCCTCGGTCTGTCGAGGATCATGGTCGATCCCTCAATGGTCGCTGGCTATGGTATGGTCGGTTTTCATTATGTTTGTTATATGGTGGGTCCTACCCATGTCCAACTGGAAGCCACGTGGTCGCTCCACGTAGGTGGACCCAGGTCGGGTCCTTCAATAGCCCTCGACTTTCCAAGTGCGAGGATTCATCCTTAGCTTGGAAAATATAGCTGAGCCCTTTGTTCGTCCGTCGAGCATCTTTGATCTTTGTCTCGGTTTCTTCGATTTTTCGTCTTTCTTGCTTATGGTCGCTCTTCGTGGCTTAGCTTTTGCTCATTTGATCGTGCTCGATCCTTAAATTCGAAGGTGAATTCAGAGTTTATTAGTGAAATTTTCCTGGGGAATTGGTCCGCCATTTGCATTAAATGCACGGTAAACGAGGAGTCATAAGTAATCATTTCCTTTTTACTGTTCATAAATGTGGCGGTGTTATTTTGTCAAAATGTCGTCAGTTAATGCCCAATTTTTGCATGTCCTCGCCACGTGTCGGCTGGGAGTGGGTAGGTAGGATCCGCGCGTTTTCCTTTGGGTCAACCCGATGTCCTTGGGTCCGTATAAAAGCCTAAGCTTCCGGCTTCTTCCATACGGTTTCTCTTTTCCCTCTCAAACTTGTGTGTATTGTGAACGTGAAAAACTTTCTTCTACTGTTATTCCTCTCGTTCTTGCTACTTCCAGCCATTAGTCATCTTGCATTTCTAGTTTTCTAGGTTCGCCTTCTTCTTCTCTTTCTTTTAAAGTCCATTTTGTAGTCTTTGAGTCTGTTTTTGAGTAGCTTTCTCGGTTTGTAACGATTTTCCGGTGACTGTTGGTTTTTCTGTTACATCGGTGCTAACTCCGGCAACTCTTACTTTTTTCAGTTCCTCGGTGATTCTATTACCCTTTCCTCGTTCAATTCATATTCGCAGGTATCTTCCCCTATTTTGTTCGTTGTACTCGATTTTCAATTTCTAAGGTTAGGGTTTTAGACTTTATGAGACCTGTCCTCGCCTTTACCCCTAGTGAGACATCCTCTTCTTCTTCGCCTAACCCTTTTACTACATCTAGGCCGAGTATGAGGACTAAACATGTCAGTCCGGACCCTGTGTACGCCCGATCACCGACAAACAAGAGGGTATATTCATAAACTGATGGGGCTTGGTCGCTCATTTTGTCGAGCCAAGCAATGCCCCTTTTGATAAAAAGGGGGTACAAAATGGAGGGCTTACCAACCCTTAATGATGAAGAGTACAAGGCCGATGACATCCCCGCTGGCTCGACTATGATGGTATGCAGGGACGAGGAGAGGGCCCTTCGGTACTTATTGAACCAATACTACAGGGAGATTGTTGCTCTGGAGGTGGTGGAAGCGAACAAAGTTTTAGCTAGCGAGAAACGAGGGAAGACTTCTTCGGCTACTGCTTGAGTTGAGGAGGGCTCAGGTGGGGTCGACAATGCCCCACCTGCTCATAGAGTGCTAAAGGAGTGGAGGAACAAAGTTATAAGAGATTCGAGGGTCTGCTCCCCACCAATCGCTCGGTATGGACGAGCTTAGGGGTCAGCATGATAAGGTTGGGTTCTATATCTCTTTTTTCGAGGCAGGTCTTCGGCTGCCCCTCGACCCCCTGATTTGCGAACTTCTTGAAGAGGCTGGTGCTCACCCCTTTGACCTTTCCCTTAACCTAGTTAGGTATCTGATCTCATTTGCTGCTTGCGTTCGGATACTCGGGTTTGAGCATACCTTGCCTTTATTCAAAACTTACTTTTCTGTGACCAAGTTTCTGAACCGGCTCCAGTGCAAGCATCATAACCGGGGAATCAATCTGTTCTCTAAGCCTCCTGGCAAAACAGGGCACTGGGACGAGAAGGTTGTATAGGTCAAGAGCCGAGTTGGGCAGAACTTTCATGTTCCTTGGCTTTCTACTTCTGAGGTCAAGTCGCTCTCGTCGGCCGGGACTCTGGACGAGTATGAGGAGTTTACCCGAGCGGCTATCGAAACTTTCCTTGGGGTCCGTGGGACTGGACCCACTCATGTATTTTGTTGGAACTCAGTGACCGAGGACGAGTTCTACTTAGGATGGTCGAGATGTCGACCAAGAAAATAGAAGGGCTAAATGTTCGTTGCGATGTCCCCGAGTACGTCCAATACCCGGGATGGGCTATGCATGAGTGAGATAAGTTTAGAATGGACTGTCCTCGATGCAAGGACGATATGTCCAATTTTGAAGGCTGTGAAAGTATTTGTCGTCTCACACTTATTCTTTTCATTCTTTTTGATCGTTGTCATTTGTTAACTCTAACTTTGTTACTTTACTATTTCAGATATGGTGGTGGATATAGACAATATGTCTGGTAGGGCGGCCAGGCAGACTAGAGGGACTGCACGCCGAGCGGTGTTAAAGGATACATCTACCGATCCTACGGGCTACACTTTGTGAAGAACAAGGGTGGGTCTCTCGGGCGTGCCTTGCTAGCATTCTCGGCTCCTCGCCGGGCTCCAGCCAAAGTGGTTACTCGGAGGCCTAAGCCTTCAGCACAATCCCCACCAAGAAAAGCACTTGCCACCACCGCAACTGGGCCCGCCTCCGTCGAGAGTGCCCCTGCTGCTCCTCAGCCTAAAAGGCGGTTGATCGAGGAGGTTCCTGACGAGGTTGAGCAAAGTCCCGAAGACGCATCTGCCCGGATCCCTGCCGCCAAAAAAATGAAGGTCAAGGCTTTGTCCTCCTCATCTAGTGAGGAGACCATCCCCTGGATGAGGATGATTTTGTCGTGCCCACCACTTGAACAGCAGAGGATCAAGCTCGCCAAGGATATTGCAGATGTCCCGGCGTTGCAGAACATCAACGTGACCCGTCAAGACAGCCCTACTGCCTTAGGCGGGCAAGGAATAATTGTTCGGGCCCAAATGAGGGATATGATCGGGATTGTCGATTCTTTACCCAACAACGAGGCTATGGGGCGCATTGGGCTATGCATGAGCGAGGTAAAAAGCCTTTACTTAATTCTTCTTTTTCTTCTCTTCCCTTTTTTGTCTCTGACTTTTTATTATTTTCTTCTCCTTGTAGATGTGCTCTTTTGTAAATTCACTGAGTGGTCGGTCTGATCGGGCTGTAGCTGAGGTGAGAAAACTCAAAGCTCGAGCCCAAGTTGACCAAGATGAGATCGAAATTCTCAAAGCTCGCCTAGCGTCCTTGAGACCGACCAATCCCTGAAGGCAGCCGAGCTGGTAGATTCCTCGGCCAAGATAGCTACCCTGACCTAAGAAAAAGAACTGGCTGAGACTCATGCCAATGATGCTGAGCAGAGGGCTGGTCAAGCCGAACAAAGGGCTACTCAGAGCAGACGAAGGCCTTGGCTGAGAAGGAGGTGACAGAGTCCTCGGCTAGGATTTCCGAGCTGGAGAGGTAGGTTGATGAGGTGAGAGCCTTAACTTTTGAACAATTCAAGGATACCGAGGAATTCACCAAGGAGGTCCTCCCTTTTATGAGCGAGGTGTGCCCCATGTTCTCCAGTTAGCTGCTTTTTCGGGGTTCACGCTCGGGACCATCGTTGATTGGGGAGGTGAGTATTTCTCTGGAGAAGCAGCGAGGGAGGGACACGAGATGGTCCCTTTTGATGAAGGTGAGCTAAAAATGATCCATGCCAAGGATCTGCCGATGGTTTCGAAGAATGGGTGCCGCCGACTCCGTGGTCTCAAGATGCCATCTCTCTGATCGGCACCGTGGAACGTAGCGAGGATGTAGAGTTCGATGCTGAGCTTAAACTGAAACAATTTGTGGGCGAGCAATCAAATTGTGACCAGTTCGATAATGAATCAATTGCCGCCGAACAACGAGGTCTACCCTCCCCAGCCCGTGATACCAAAGTGGTTGATCTTCCTGAATAATAGGTTTTTAATCCTCGCTGTGTCGAGTTGACTGGGCGTGTGGGCCCCGTATTCCAAACAATTTTTATTAATGTGTTGTGATTTAAACAATCTTTTTGTTCTTTTTTTTACTTTGATTTTTTCTATATCGATCATTGAATATTTAACTCCCGTTTTGTTCTTGCTTATTATTTCTTACTTGTCTTTATTTTGATCTATTTGAAACCTTCCTCGCGTGCTGAGGATAGGCCTTAGTCCCACCTCCGTACGAGGATGGGAATGAGCACTTGGCTCATTTCTTTATTTGCAACCATCATCGCGTGCCGAGGATAGACTTTGGTCCCACCTCCGTACGAGGATGGGAATGAGCACTTGGCTCATTTCTTGATTTGTAACCTTCTTCGCGTACCGAGGATAGGCTTTTGTCCCACCTCCGTACGAGGATGGGAATGAGCACTTGGCTCATTTCTTTATTTGTAACCTTCCTCGCGTGCCGAGGATAGGTTTTGTCCCACCTCCATACGAGGATGTGAATGAGCTGATAGCGAACACATTTGCTTCAAAAATAGACATCATTTATTCAATACTTCGAACTTTGCTCCGAGGTTACATCAATGATAGTAGCTTTTGAGGTGATCAGCATGCCATGGTTTTTCAAAGGTGTGTCGTCAGGCTCTGCTAGTCGATACGTTTCTTCTTTCACGATGTTGGTTATTATGAACGGACCTTCCCAATTTGGCGAAAGTTTGTTCCTTCCTATCTTTCTGCCACTTGCCACTATCTTTCTCAGGACTAGATCACCGACTAAGAAAGTTCTTGGTTTGACTTTCTTATCGTGATAGATCTTCGTAAGCTTTTTGTAGTTGATCATTTTGAGGCGGGCCTCCAGCCGTTTTTCTTCGAAGTTGTCCAGGTCGAGCTGTCTGGAAAAGTTGTTCTGTTCTTGATTGAAGAAAGTGACCCGGACTGTTAGAAGGGATAATTCAACCAGTGTCATTGCTTCTGGTCCATAAATAAGTGCAAACGGGGTTTCACCAGTAGATCCCCAAATTGACGTTCTGATTCCCCATAGAACGATCGGCAACTGCTCCAGCCAGTTTCCTTTTTTGTCGTCTAAATTTCTCTTTCGGGCATACATAATCTTTTTGTTTCGAGCTTCTTCCTGGCCATTGCCTTGTGGATGAGCCACCGAGGACATTCGGTGTTTGACGTGTAGTCTTTCGCAGCTCGTCATGAATTTTTTGGAAAATTGGGTGCCATGGTCGGAAACGATCATCCAAGGTAGTTCGAAACGACAAAAGATATGTTCGTACACGAACTTTATTGCTTGGTCCTCGGTTATACTAGAGAGTGCCTTTGTTTCGATCCATTTGGTGAAGTAGTCCACTGTGGCAATAACATATTCGCACCCATGCTTAGCTTTGGAAAAAGGGCCAATGAGGTCAATTCTCCACATGTCAAAAGCCATGCTGCGACCACCGGTATTTGTGGAACCGAGGGAAGTCGTGGAATGTTTGCATATCTCTGACATTTGTCGTATTTCCTTACATACTCCACTGCATCCCTTCTCATGCTCGGCCAGTAATACCCGTGAAAGTTCATTTTGTCCGACAGAGTCCTCGGACCTAGATGTCCCCCACATTCGCCCTCGTGTACCTCGGCCAGCAGATCTTTCACCGTCTCTGAGTCGTATGCAATGAAGAAGAGGTTTTGCATTGGATCGTTTGTATAGCATGCCTCTTACAACCGAGTATCTACATGCTCGGTTTCTTACTATTTGCGCTTCGCTCTTTCCTTCCGGGAGAATGCGCTGCTCGATGTAATCCTTTATGTCATCGATCCAACATCTTAAAGCCTCCATGACTACCATGATTTCTTCCAAGTCAATTGCTGGATTTTTAAGAAACATGAGTTCGACGTTGGGAGGTATGTCCTTAGCTTCCGAGGATGCGATTTTGGAGAGGTAATCTGCTCGGGAATTACCTTCTCTAAGGATTTGCTCCAGCTCCCAATATTTAAATCCTGTTAACAATTTTTGCGTCAATTGTTGATACTTGGCCAACACCGGGTGATTTGTTTCATATTCGCCCAGTACTTGTTTAACCACCAGTTGGGAATCACTGTAAATTACAATATCCTTGGCCCTCAAGCTTAATGCGAGCTCGATTCCGGAGACCAAGGCTTCATATTCGGCCTGATTGTTCGAGGTCTTGAATTGAAATCTTAGGGCCATATTTAGTTCTCCTGACACTTTAATGAGTAGTGAGAGACCTGCCCCACTTCTTTCTATCCCTACAAATCCATCTACAATCAAGACCCAATATTGAAGGGGTCTGGTCCTCGTCTGCTCGTCCGTTGTTGTCGCTTTTGTAGTCACAGGGGTGACTTCTTCACCGATCTGTTCTTTATCGGTCGAAGGGCAGCTTTTTCCTTTCCTTTTCCTTTGGCGGTAGCTTTTTGAAGAACTTGGGTTGGCTCCTCCGGGGGGTATGGTATTGGTCTCCGCTTTCATTTTTTTCTGAAGCGCGAACATTTTGAGCTCGGCCTCTTGAATTCCTGTAAGGTAAAGTCTCTGGCGTTCCCTGAACTTTGCCTCTACCAAGAGTTAGTCCTGCTCGGTGGCCTTGTTCTTCTATACCTGAGAGTGTTCCACCTGGGCCTCTTCCTCGTCAACATCAAAAAAGGTGCTCGTTTGGCCCGTGGCACCTCCTATGTTACGAGCATCCTCCGGGATGCCCTTTCCTCCCAACGCCTTTGAAGTGGCGGTGGCGAGGTCCATGTCAGTTACTTTGCTTACGGGTGAGGGGGTGGTATGTTCGTTCCTGGTTGGTTTTGCTTTGTGGGAGTTTGTTTATCCATTTCTTTAGAGTTATGGCTTAGTGATGGGATATGACATTTCCCGGCAATGGAACCACTTGATCACGCCATAAAGATGGGGTGACTGTGCTGGTGATCCACGTAATGGACCTGAGCTGACGTGTCCTTGACCAGCGTCCACGTCGGTGTATATGGGTACCTGATGTACCAAAGTTGATAGGATATCTGGGCTTTGTGCTTGTTCTTGATCTTTGGTCACCTGAAATGAGACTACCGTTAGGGTGTCGGGGTGTCAACCCCCTCGATGTCGGGAGAGAGTCGAATCTTGGTGGCTAGGCGAGAAAAGGTGATAGTGTATTACAGTTATTTGTTCTTAATGAAATTCTGTATATTTTTCAAGTCAAGTTAATTTTCTTGCAAAGGAAGGTCTCCTTTTATAGTAGTGTCCCTTCGGGGATCATGATTGATGTAGGGGCCCTTGAGCATGGGGACCTGTTGCTGGTCGGCTGGCTGGCAGCTTCCTACTGGTTGATGGGTAGCGTGTGATACATCCATGGCTTGCTCGTATCCTGTTAGGAGGACATTTGGAGGCTATATACAGGCTACATGTCAAGTCTGTCACGTCAGGGAAGGCTTGTCGGGCGAGCATAATCATTCCTCGTCTTGATGGTCGGGTTACGTTCCTTGTTTGGAGTAATCCTCGATCTGTCGAGGATCATGGTCGATCCCTCAATGGTCGCTGGCTATGGTATTGTCGGTTTTCTTTATGCTTGTTATATGGTGGGTCCTACCCATGTCCAACTGGAAGCCACGTGGTCGCTCCACGTGAGTGGACCCAGGTCGGGTCCCTTCAAGGCTTTATTCTATACGGTTAGGATCTGACTTCATCGGATTATACAAGTTTAAGCAAGATTCGGAATCGGGTCAGATTTTACTTGAAACACAAAGCTCTTGAAGCCAAAGTAGACGTAATTAAATGACAAGGACTCATTTACGTGATACTCAACCTATATGGTTACTTGACATGTATTAGAACGGGTCAACTCCAATTGATGTTCAAGCTTTCAACAACTTCCAACAAGCGGGTTCGGGTAATCGTAAAATTCGACTTAAAGGCGATGGAAATCTCAAAGGTTATTACTGGATTGGGTCAGGTTGGCTCTTGGATTACCAGGCATTACGGATCGCCATCTTCAAAGCTTAACAAGGTTCCGTCACATGCTTCAATCCCACACATCACGATGCCCCTCACTACACGAGTCCTTTTCCCCCCTGTGTGTGTGTGTGTGTGAGAGAGAGAGAGAGAGAGAGAGAGCGAGAGAGAGTTTGGTGAAAATTGGTGGCTTGGTGGGGAAAGGGGAGGTTGTTGGGTATGTATGAGGAAGAAAAAGTATATTATGAAGATAGTAAGGAAGATGGCAAATATAGAGAGATAAGAGAAAAAAAAATATTTAAGTTTATTTTTGGATTACATCTTAATTTAAAATTTGTTAAAAACTAATTACTTTGTCTACCCTAAAAAAAGTCATATTTTAATTTTTTTTTAATGTCAATTTAATTATTATTGAACTAATAAATATGTCGTATTTTGAAATTTTCAAATAAATAAGTAAATATCTTTCATTAATATATATTGGGGAAAGATTAGTAACCATTCCGCCATAATTTTTTCTACCTAGGCATCCCACTTAACTTCAAGTGAGGGCAATGTTGTTATTTTTATTTATTTTTTAACGATTATGTTTAAGATAACGGTAGGAGGGACTAATATTCCAACTAAAGTGAAATTAACGGACCAATATAAAAAAATTGAAACATCTATAACCATAATACGAATAAAGGTTTAGTTTAGGGACCAAATTATATATTAATTCAATAAAAGTCTCATTTATTGAAATACAAATATTTTTAGTGCAATTTAAAAAATTGTAAAGTGACAACCTCAAAAAGTTTGACTTGGTAAATAAGACAATTTTTTTTTAAATGGTATTGGGAAGGTTAATTCTCAATTTCTTAATTATAAGACTTTTTAAGAGCATACTCTCTTTGCGTAGGAGGGAAGGAGTAAAAAAAAACAACTAATGTCTATATTGAAAAATGCCATTTTATCGACAAAAATTAGTTAATTGAAAACATAATTGAGTAGGCTTTCAGATGGTTCACCCAATTCAAAGCAAGATTGGTACTAAACTTGAAGTTCTTGAGTTATGGAAAAATTTCCTGTATGCCAAGCAACATTGTGATTTCTTTGTTTCGATGAATCTATTTACTTGTTCAAACTTTACCGATGAAGGTGGGGGGAGTACTATAAAGGTACAATATAATTATTTCATCGTACAAATCTCTATATATATATATATATATATATATATATATATATATATATATATATATATATAATGTTGACTCACCTCACTATAATTATGTCAACTCACCTCTTTTTGTTAAATCTCAAATATGAAAGCATGACTCTTGAATTAATGAAGATTATTTATTTTCCAACCATTAACTAATAATAATACTTAGTAATAATTAATATAATAAGGAATGTTAATCTCTTTTATTGTTAATATTAAAAGTCTTATATATAAAAAAATATAACCAACATTACTATCAAACCAATTTGGGATACAACTCTTCTATTGATAACAAAATGTGAGATTTTAAATCTAATGATTTTTAAAACCAAAACCAATTTATAATTAATATGAAAAACATCTCTACTAATATTACTAATAGAAGAAATGTATCTTACATTTGTTATAAATTGATGTTAGTTTTGAAAGTCTTTTGATAAAGACTTCTACTTTTATCACTATATATAGAAGAAATGTATCTTACATTGTTTAGAAATATGTTAATTTTAAAAGTCTTATATTAAAAACTTATATTTTTATTATCAATAAAAGATATATATCTCATATTGTTTAAAAAGAAATGTTAGTTTAAAAAGTCTTTAGATTAAATACTTCTTATTACAAATAGAATATATGCATGTTACTCACATTGGTTGTAAAGTATTCTACTACCAATAGGAGAGATGTATCTCACATTTGATAGAAATTGAAGTTGGTTTTAAAAATATTATTATTCACAATAGAAGAGATGTATCATATATTGGTTGGAAAGTGATGTTAGCTAACAAATATAATATATATCTCTTATTTGTAATAAATTAATAATAGTAAAGTACAATTATTACCAATAGAAGATGTATATCCCACATTGGTTAGAAAGTGACGTTAATTTTAATTTTAGATGAAAGACTTTTACTATTATTAATTTATTACAAATAAAATAGATACTCCCTCCGTCCCTAAATAATCGTCCTGATTGACCCGGCGCACAGTTTAAGAAAAAGTAATTGACTTGATTATTTATATTGGTTTAATGTGTAGTTTCCTTTAATATCTATGTATATGTGGCTCATAATTAAAGTAGAGTGAAAAAGTAAGGGTAAAGTGGTAAAAGTGATGTTCTAAAAAGGTAAGTTTCAAAGTGGACAATTATTTTGGGACGGACGAAAAAGGAAAGGAGGACGATAATTTAGGGACGGATGGAGTATATATTATATTTGTTAGAAATTGATCACGCCAAAAATATGGTGACCTTGTCGTGTCGTGTCAGGGGTGCCGAAAGTGACGTCATATCGGGGTTGTCGGAGTAGTGGTCCGACGGGGGTCGTCGTGGTAGGATATTTGGCTTATAATGTCTACAAAATGAAGCGTCGTGAGTGGGTGGCGGTGTCCCCTCAAACCCTCCGATGTGATAATCAGTATATGTTGTT
This sequence comes from Codonopsis lanceolata, assembly GCA_013146195.2. NCBI lineage: Eukaryota > Viridiplantae > Streptophyta > Magnoliopsida > Asterales > Campanulaceae > Codonopsis > Codonopsis lanceolata. The sequence goes on along the minus strand of CM028377.1, from coordinate 61,421,507 downwards.
TATGATAGATAGAAAGAGAAATGGAGGGAATGTGTGCATGTAATCCATGAGGGAGAGGAAAGGTTGCTCCTTGTTCTTTTTCTAGTTAGATAAAGACTGACCTCCATATGGGGAAGTTTCCTCATATTTATATTAATGGTTACCTTCACATGATTGGGCTTGGGCCCTTCTTTGGTAACGGGCTCGGGTCTCCTTATGGGTACAGGCTTGGCTCAATTTTCTAAATATAATTTTGGAATACTCTTTTGAGCTACCTTTTCGGGTCCAATATTTTGGTGCACTTCAGTGGCCCCCCACTCCTTTTCCGTCGTGGCAATCATCGAGGGTAAGGAGTACAATATGCTGATAGTTCTTTCTTGTGATGCCAAAGGTTTTGAGAATTTGCTTTAAATTCCAAAAGAGTTTATGTAGCTGACTTTTGAACCTTGGCATGGAACCTTTGGGTATAATTGATCCTCAATCGACATATTAGACCTTGGTTGGTGAGAATAGGTATAAAAATAAGATATGAAGTCCTCAACATAAGGCCATAATAAAATTTATCCTCGATGTGGCGAGAACCTTCTAAAAATACGAACCCTAAGGTCATAACAAGATTTATCCTTGGTCTTTATGAGGACCTTAAAAAAAACCGAGTCATAAGGCCATAATAAGATTTATCATCGGCATGGCGATGATCTTCAAGAAAACCGAGCCATAAGGCCATTAACCGTAAGCTACTGCGAGAAAGTGACATTGAACCACAAGTTGCTGAGAGAGGCACTAGGAACCCAATCTCTCCTCGTCGTGCGAGGAGGCAATAGATATATATGAGGGGCTTTGGGAGCCAATCTCTCATCAGCATATTTTTTGAAAAGACATATTTCGCCCTTGTCAAAGTGTTTACTTTTTATGTTTATGCAATGATGAATGGAGGATGCATGTTTTTAGCTACTTTGCGATATATGCTTGTCTACATGCACTTATATGTGTGTATGAAATGCTTATGTGGATGCAATAGGTATAAAAGGCGCTAGAAGCTCAAATTCTTCCTCGGTTGGCGAGGGTATGACCTTGAATCGCGAGGTGACGCGAGAGGCACTAAGGCCCCAATTCTTCCTCGGCTGGTGAAGGTATGACCTTAAACTGCAAGGTGATGCGAGAGGTACTAGGACTCCTATTGTTCCTCGGCTACTGAGGGTGTGACCTTGAACCGCAAGGTGATGCGAGAGGCACTAGCGCCCCAATTCTTCCTCAGCTGGCGAGGGTATGGCCTTGAACCGCAAGGTGATGCGAGAGGCATTATGGCCCCAATTCTTCCTTGATTGGCGAGGGTACGACCTTGAACCACAAGGTACCGATAGTACTGACGATGCTGAGCTGGAGCGAGAGATGTAGCTCATGTCGAGTGTAGTCCGGCGATGCTCCGTAATAATATAAATCTTGGGTTAAGAGTAACCGCGATGTCGAGCTGGAGTGAGATACGTAGCTCATACCGAGCGTAGTGTGCCGATCCTCCGTAATAATATAAATCTCAGGCATAAAAGAAACTACGATACCGAGCTGGAGCGAGATATATAGCTCATGTTGAGCGTAGCCACACATGCTGATGAAGAAGCATAATGGGACGATCGATGAGTGTAACGTGCTCAACATTAATAGAAGCTCTGTCTCAGCTGGAATATGAGGCACATGCAGGTACGTAATGAACTTGACACGAGTATGACGTGGAGCTCACGAAAGAGCGTGATGCATTGGGGGGCAAGCATAACATGAAGCTCATCATGTGCACCGGAGAGATGTAATGCCAGGCCACGAGAAAGCTTGAATCGGGGGACAATATAGAGCTCAACCACGAGTAAACTTGAGAAGGGAACATAAGCGCAGGAAGGCGCAGTGTATAACTCAACCGCAAGTAAACTCGAGCAGGAGGACGATGTAGATCTTAACAGCGAGTAAACTTGAGCGGGGAGCATAAGCGAAGGTAGACACGGCTTACAACTCAATCATGAGTAAACTCGGGCAGGACGACGATGTAGAGCTCAACCGTGAGTAAACTCGAGTAGGGAGCATAAGCGCAGGAAGGCGCGGTGTACTACTCGACCACAAACTTGAGCAATAGGACAATATAAAGCTTTGTCGCGAGTAAACTCGAGCGGGGATCATAAGCACAAGTAGGCGTAGTGTACTACTTGACCGCGAATAAACTCAAGCGGGGAGCATAAGCGCAGGTAGGCGCAATGTGCTACTCGACCGCGAGTAAACTCGAGTGGGAGGACAATATGAAACTCAACTGCGAGTAAACTCGAGCATGGAGCATATGTGCATGTAGGCGCTATGTACAACTCTACCACGAGTAAACTCGAGCGGGATGACAATATGAAGCACTACCGCGAGTAAACTCGAGCAGGGAACATAAGAGCAAGTAGGCGCGGTGTACAACTCAACCACAAGTAAACTCAAACGGGAGGACAATATAGAGCTTCAGCGCATGTAAACTAGAGTGGAAGGACAATATGAAGCTTAGTCGCGAGTAAACTCGAGCAGGGAGCATAACCACAGGTAAGCGTGATGTACAACTCAACCGCGAGTAAACTCAAGTGAGGAGCGTAAGCGCAGGTAGGCACGGTGTACTACTCAATCATGAGAAAACTCGAGCGGGAGGACGATGTATAGCTCAGCTGCGAGTAAACTCAAGTGGGGAGTATAAGCGCAGGAAGGCATAGTGTACACCTCAACCGCGAGTAAACTTGAGTGGGAGGACAATTGAGAGCTCAGCCGCGAGTAAACTCGAGCGGGGAGCGTAAGCGCAGGTAGGTGCGATGTACAACTCAATCGCGAGTAAATTCAAGTGGGAGGACAATATGAAGCTCTGCCGCGAGTAAACTTGAATGGGGAGCATAAGCGCAGGAAGGCGCGATGTACAACTCAACCGCGAGTATACTCGAGCAGGAGGACAATATAGAGCTCAGCCGCGAGTAAATTCAAGTGGGGAGGGTAAGCGCAGGTAGGCGAGGTGTACTACTCAACCGTGAGTAAACTCGAGCAGGAGGACAATGTAGAGCTCAACCGCGAGTAAACTCGAGCGGGGAGCATAAGCGCAAGAAGGCGTGGTGTACTACTCAACTACGAGAAACACTCTAACGAGAGGACAATGTAGAGCTCAACCGCAAGTAACCTTGATCAAGGAGCCCAACGTGCTTAAGCTCGAGAATAATATGAAGCCCAGAAAATGAGTGATGTACTCGACGAGAGCAAATAATATGAAGTACGTGCATAGTTACGACAAATAATCTGCAGCTCGAGTATGGGTGTGAGCATAGTGTCCACGGGAACAAGAAATGATAATCTGAAGCTCGGGCTCTGACGTGATCATAGTGGGCACGGGAATAATAATCTGAAGCTCCAGCTCTGGCATGAATATGGCAAGCGAGGATCTTCTAAATAATAGTCTCTATCATCATCAATGATCTGATATGAATGAAGATGTCATATAAATAAGGGTGTTGTAGGATCTCGTCAGTGGTAGTGGTAGTAGTGGTAGCCCCCCCCCCTAATTTCTTGAGCGTATGAGCATATCGGTAGATCGAGAAGTAATAAAGATCTTCATTTGTTTCATGCCTTAATAGTAGCCCCTAGTTAACGATTGTTATTAACTGGGAAATAATAATATGATAAATGTCTTGACTTCTGGTAATGATGTAGTTTTGGACTCGGTGAAATAATGTTTCTCATAATCTCCCGAACTCTGTATAAATGATGTATGAGTTATACTTGAGCTCGTGAGATCCCAAGGATAATAGTTGTGAGTAGTAAAATTGGGCGCATTGCGTAAAATGTGACCTCGGCGAGGTGAGGTAGGCACGTAACCTTGTAAATAATCATGTAAATAAACGTGTGTAGGTTGTGTTAACATATGATGGGTAGACTAAGCATGATATTCCGAGTTAGTAACATTGAAACTAGCAATTTGTGAGCTCTATGCGAGAAATTTTATAAATGTTTGATATAAGTGCACGAGTAGATAGCTCGACATATAGTAGCTTTAATTAGCATGTCACATAAGCAGGTGAACTCGTACCACATTTGATCGTCATGCTACGCCGATGAAAGTTAAATAATATAATATTAAAGTTGATGAGGCTAGCGAGCTCATGTACGTTTAATCAGAATAATGTTATCAAATTTGTAAGAAAATATTTTTCGTTATGAGGAACATGCCATCACATAAAATTGTGAAATAGTTGTGTACAATGAATCGAACTCGTCATGGTAATGACTTTTCAAACTCATCTCAACGAAGTCAGCCTCCTACGATTTTCACCTTGGTTTTGAGCCCGAAGATAGTCTAGCTCGACCTCGAAAATTTTCAACCGAGGAGATTGCGAAGCAAACCCCTGCAAACTCTGTCAAGAATCCTGCCACACGCAAACTGTAAAATTCACCTTATCACCCACCTAACACGGCGTCAGAATAATCATGATGGGCCGCCCCCTCCTCCAATAAGAAAGTGCCACCTCACAACACCTTAAGGTATAAATAAGAGACATTTCCCAAATTTATAATAAATAAATAAAAAGGCAGATTGGCATATCCTAAGAGAAAAAAAAAAACACATTTTTATGGCTTGTTCATTAATATCTTTTTGATCCTTGCATATTAAGACAACTTGGTCATTGGAGAACTGATTATCACGCCGGAGGGTTTGAGTCGGGCATCCCCCCTATTCCCTTAACAACGTTGCTCATTCTTTAAGGACAAAGGCTTTAGTATTCCACGTCATTATCCAACTCACTAGATTCATAGTCTACGTGGACTATAGACAGGATCACCACCAATTTGGCGTGATCAGAAATAGAAGTTCGTTATTATTACTAATAAAAGAGATAAATCTTACATTGGTTAAAAAGTGATTTTGGTTTTAAAAGTATTTAGATAAAATACTTTTATTTTATCATCAATAGAAGAGAAGAGATGTATCTCACACTGTTTAGAAATAGATATTGGTTTTAAATTTTTTAAGATAAAAGATGTCTACTATTATTACTAAATAATTAAGGAGATGTATCTCACATTGATTAGAAAGTGATGTTGGTTTTAAAAGTCTATTATTATTATTAATATAATAGAAATATTTTACATTGGTTAGAAAAATGATATTGATTTAAAAAGTTTTTAGATCATATATCTCACATTGGTTATAAAAAGATGTAACTCACTTTATTTTGAAATGAGTATTGGTTATAAAAGTTATTAGATAAGGAAATTATAATGTTATTACCAATAGAAAAGATGTATCTCACATTGTTTAAATAGAGACATTTAAAAGTCTTTAAATAAAAGACTACTATTATTACTAACAGAATATATGTATGCCAAATTTGTTAGAAATTGATGTTGATTTTAAAATATTATTATTACCAATAGAAAATATGTATACCACATGGCTAGAAAGTGATATTGATTTTAAAAGTCTTTAGATAAAACACATAAAACTTTTATTAACAATAAAATAGAAAACAAGTATCTCACATTGTTTAAAAATGAATAATGATTTTAAAAGATTTTAACAAAAAAAACTTATATTATTATTATCAAGTTAGATGTTAGTTTTAAAATTCTTTAGATAAAATATTATTACTTTTATTACCAATAGAGAATATGTATCTCATGTTATTTAGAAAATTATATTGATTTTAAATGTATTTTAAGTAAAAAAATGTTTAATATTAGTAACATTAGAAGAAAATAAATTAATATAACCATTGAAAAGTTTAACAATCCAATTATAATGTCCGAGAGTTATATTATTATTAAAAAAAAGATGTATCTCACATTATACCCGTACAAAGTACATGCTAAATAACTAGTTCATACTAAATTTATATAGAATCTAGACAATAATAAAGTACTTAGCCAACATTTACTTCTATTAAAATTTTAAGTTCCAAACATATTTAAAAAACAATTCTTTCATTAACTTTGTCATCAATGTTGGGAATCCTAGATACAACAATGTCTAATACAGAAACCTGGATATATTATAAAATCATGCACCGAACACTTTCCTGCAAGAATTATTCGACTCTATCAAATGTCTTGGGTTACATGAATATTCTTGTGAGATAAGACTATAATTGTCCTCCTATTTTGGCACTAAAGTAGGAGACTACTGTTGGAGTATTCTCTCTATCGCGATAAAAAACGAAGATGATGGAACTATTATATAGTATATATGCGTCTCTTGCAGATAATCAAGTTTCTTTTAAAATGGTTGTATCCCTTAGAATTCCAACAGTCACCAAAATAACTGTTAGGAAAACTGTCACAAAACTTATGTGAATGTGCACTCCACACCCCCAGATTCACAATATAGTATTTCCGAACTCACTCATCTTCAAAACATAAACCCCGACTATACCAAATGACCAATGATTTTACTTAAATCATCAACAATCAACCTAAACTTTAATTTTCAATCAGTACAATACCAACAAATCCAAAAAGACAAAATTAGTATCAAATAATAACGGGATAAAAAAAGACTATCTACATTTTGATAAGCAAAATGTTTAAAATCAAATAATATTCTTTTCGTTTTTTATTCCTATTATGATTAGAGGATTCAAAGAAACATGCTCAAAACGAAATAGATACTTAAAAAAGAAAAAAGAGAGATCACCCGATAGAATTTCAACGTTAAGAATAAAAAAGTTAGGAAGAAGAGGAAACGGGGAATTCCAACTATACGGAATTCTTATATTTCATTTTTCTTTCTAAAACTTTTTCGTTTTATTATAGACCTATATAAGTTGAGTTTAATTTCCTTCTATTTTTTTAAAAATGATAATAGGGGACATATTAGATTAACATTACAAATTTGAAAGGTTTTTGAGAAAAATTCGGACATGTCCACTCTGATAAGTTTTTAATTATTCCAGTTCATCGTATTTTTTCTCAACTGAAAAAATGCACTTTTGGGGCTGAAAAGACTACAATAACCTTAATGAGCCTAGGTACACTACAGATCACTAGCCACGGGAATCATTTTGTATAACTTTATATATCGCAGTGTAAAATTTATAATTTTTGAAATTCAACATTAAAATATTTACCTATTATCAATTGAATAAGAGCACCACCAACGGCTTCTTCCTAAGCATGCTTCCAAATTGGAAGTGAGCAGAAAGCAATGGCAACCCTTCCAATTCCTCTTCCTAAGCTGACATGGAGGAGGGAGGATTTATTTTCTTCCAAAATTGGAAGCCAGCCAAAAAAGAGGAAGACCACACGCGGGACAGGAGGTGCGCGTCACACACGGCTTGTGTGTGGCGCGTGTTCTTCACGCGCGCTCTGGAGAGTTGGACGGGAATCTCGAGTGGGGTCCACGGCTGGAAACTCTGCAAGTTGTCTGAATTTTTTGTTTTTTGTTTTTTTTAAATAAAGGCTGGAAAGTGTTGTGAACGGCTATTTTTTTTTCAAAATTAATTTGCCTTTTATTTTTTAAAAACTAGCCGTTTGCAATTTATTTTTTTTCAATAATTTTTTCTTTTTTTTTCCTTCTTCCCTATAAATACACCACCTCAACCCTCTTCATTTTCTCCACAACTTCTTTATTCTCTCTTCTATTTCTTCATAATCCTTTCTAAAAATTCACTTTCTCTACACACTTAGCTTCCAAATGGATCCAAGAGATACTCATTTTTTTCAAAATTTATTGAATTCTTCTGAAAATGAAGAAAATCAAAATACACCTAACTCTCGTGTTCCCGAAAATGTTCAACATTCTCAATTTTCTTCTACTCCGCAATACCCCCAATACCCACCTAATTTTCCCAACAATCCAAATGTTCTCAACTATCCAAATTTCTACATGCCGCCAAATTTTACAAATTTTCCAAATTTCCAGAATTTTCAAGTTCCTCAAACTATTGGGAATTCATCTGGTAACGTTCATTTTCAACCGAATTATTGGCAACCGACGGGAAACCAATTTTTCACTCCGCAAGGTACGCCCCGTGCAATTTCTCAACCTTACATATCTTCTAATGAGTCACGTCCAACAAGTGTAGATAGGACTTCGTCTGGTAATTTTTCGGCAACGCCGTCATCGGTTCCCGAGACGCCAATCAATTTAGAAACAATTGATTTGGATGACGAAGCATCACAACACAAGTCTCAAGCACGTGCAAGATGGACCAAGGATGAAGATCTTGCGCTTACGGAAGCTGTGCAGACTATTAGCCAATGTCCAATAATTGGTAATGGTCAAAAGAGTGCGCAATATTGGAAGCGTGTAGCTGATTATTACAACGAGCATCGCCCAAGTGAATCGATTCCGAGAGATATCGCGAAGTTGGCACCACGTTGGTCAACTAGAATTGCTCCATCTGTGAGAAGCTTCAACGAAATCTACAATAGGCTTGTCAATGCTAAACACAGCGATTGGAGCGATGATATTTTAATGAAAAATGCAAGGGCGGTATACCATCAAGAAAAAGGTCAGCACTTTCATTTTGATCATGTGTGGGAAGTGTTAAGAAATTCTTCTGTATCATATTTTAGTCAAATAGATATTCTTCACACCAATAAAAAGTCTAAGACGTCAGACTCCGATGGCGGTTATTCTAAGACTAGTGTGGATGCTGAAGATGTAGAAGATATTGATTTACGTACTCGTCCGATGGGAAGAAATGCGGCAAAAAAGAATGCGAAAGGTAAAGGAAAATTTGAAAAATCTTCAGATATAGATGAGTTGCATACCCGCAAGGCTGATCACATGTTGTCGTTAGATAAGTACTCTGAAATTAAAAAAATTGAAGCGGAAGCAAAAAAAACTTCAAGTGGAAGCTGCTGCTGCAAGAGAACAAAGAAAGGAGCGTGAAATGCTCATAAAAGACATAAAATTTCTTACTGAAGATACCTCAAACATCACTCCAGAACAGGTTGCCATACATCGACATGGATGCGAGCAAGTAAAGGCACAGTTGAGGAAGAAAGGATATGAATTTTAATTATTAATGTTTTTCTGTAACTTTATCTATTAATGTTTTTATGTAACTTGTAATATTATTGTAACTTTAATTATTAATGTTTTTATGTAACTTTAATTATTAATGTTTTTATGTAACTTTAATTATTAATGTTTTTATGTAACTTTTAATTATTAATGTTTTTAAACTAGCCGTTTTAAAGTAGCCGTTGTAAAGTAGCTGTTGTTGTGAAGTATATATAGATAAGGGGGTGTCATATTCTTCTACCAATACCTATAAATCATCAACATACGACTAAAGATGTCTAATTCTTCCTCTTCTTCTACCAATAGCTCTAACACAAGCAATCATACCGAAGAATCCAACGAATCCAACATGTCTGAAGGTGAAAAAATATATTTGGAGATAATTGCATTACAACAACAAATAGAAGAAACGGAGAGATCGAGTCAACATCAGGAGGCGTCGCCAAAGGAAAAAGAGGAGGTATATAGATCGAAAGCGTGTAGCGGGAAATACTCAACTTGTCAATGACTACTTCTCATCTCAGCCATTGTATCCTGATCATATATTTCGGCGACGCTTCCGAATGCATCGAAACTTATTCATTCAGGTAGTTAATGCATTGGAGAATCATTCAAATTATTTTCGACAAAGGTCTGATGCAGTAGGAAAAGTCGGTCTCTCACCACTTCAAAAATGCACGGCAGCTATCCGTCAATTGGCTTATGGAGTTCCGGCCGATCATCTCGACGAGTACCTCCGATTAGCAGAAACAACCGCCATCGAGTGCATGTTCAACTTATGTCGATGTATTATTGAATTATTCGGAGGTCAATACTTGAGAAGACCAAATGTTAATGATACTCAACGTCTACTTCAAATGCACGAGCAAAGGCATGGCTTTCCAGGTATGTTAGGAAGTCTTGATTGTATGCACTGGGAATGGAAAAATTGTCCGGTCGCTTGGCAAGGTCAATATTCAAGAGGTCATGGGAAGCCCACAATTGTGCTCGAAGCAGTTACGTCGGCAGATTTATGGATATGGCATGCATTTTTTGGGGTTGCATGTTCTCGTAATGATCTGAATGTGTTATATGAATCACCTTTGTTCAATAACGTACTCGAAGGAAATGCACCACCGTGCAATTTTGAAGTGAATGGCAAACAGTATACAAAAGGATACTACCTAACCGAAGGAATTTATCCGGATTGGGCTACTTTTGTTAAGAGTTTTTGGTGCCCGTCGGATGCTAAGCGAAAGAAATTCAAAGAGATGCAAGAGGCTGCAAGAAAAGATGTCGAACAAGCATTTGGAGTACTCCAATCAAGATGGGCAATTATCAAAGGTCCTAGCAGGTTTTGGTATAGAGATAACTTGAAAGAAATAATGCTCACATGCATTATTTTACATAACATGATTGTGGAGGCCGAGGGTGATCACATTACGAATCTGGCCGATGATACCGTATATGACTCTCCACAAGTAAACCATGGGCCAACACAAGCATTTGAAGAAAATCTGCAATGAAATTCAGAGGTACGAGATAGAAACATACATCATGAACTTCGATCCAACTTGGTTGAGCATATATGGCGTCGTTACGGTGACGTTTTTATATAATTTTAATTATTGAATTTTAATTTTAATTTTAAGTTTTTTAGTTTTTATGTAATTTTTAAGTATTTATCTTTTATGTAACTTTATCATTATGTATTTTTTTTTTCAATTTTAACGTTTTATGTAATTTTCTATTTATGTTATTTTACGAGTCATGTATAATATGTATTTTATTGATAATTTATTAATTAAATTATAAATTATTTAAATTGTGAGTAATAGTATTATTTATAAATTAATTAATGTCATTATTTATAATTTATGTAATTTATTTGTTTGAGAAATATAAAAATAAGATTGAAGTGTAAAGTTAATGAGGTGGCAGTGAAATCCAACTAAGAAGATGTATAAGAATTAAGAAGATTAGCATTGGGAAGATATATTCTTAAATGGAATAAGAAGAGAAAAATGTGTATGTGGCAGTGGGACCCGGCTAAGAAGATGATATAAGAAGAGTAGCATTGGAGATGCTCTAACATTACCAATATCATAACTTTCAGAAAGTTTAGAGACAATCGTATCTCTTCGAAATTTGAGCAATATCATAATATGTTTTTCCATTGAAGAAGGGAGAGATTTAGATAAAATTTCCGATTGTTGCTTCAATTAGATCACAGCGTTTTTTGGAAAGAAAATAAATAGAAAAGAAATGACGATTTACAGAAAAAGATAATCAAATGAAACTATAAGCGCATCAGGAATAAGAAGGTTCAAGTAAACTTTAAATTAGATTAGATAATTTAAATCAATGCATCGCGGTGCAAAATTTGATGTCCATGAAATTTAAATTATAAGTTTTGCACCACGATATAGAAATCTATGAACTGCGATACCCGCGGCTAGTGATCCGTAGCGTACCTTCCGTTCATTAAAAGTATTATAGTCATTTTGCCTCAAAAATAACTTTTTGTTGTTGAAGAAAAAACACATGGGATTGGAGAGGTTATAAACTTGGGAAAGGCGATTAACCTGCAATTGTTCCAAAGTTATTTTTAGAAAAAATAAAAAAAGAGGCCCAATTCTTTTTTTTTTTTCAAAAAAATACAAGAGAATCACTTATCATATACAAATAATTCAATATATCTTATAGAGCCCTCTAAATGTTGGGGTCATGAGCAGTTGCACCTCCCGAACTTGCTCAGGCCATGGTTTAATTTAATAGTGGACTTTTGAAGTAAAATATCACAAAAATAAAATAATGAATTTTTTACTTAGAACGGAAGGAGTACATCTTTTCTTTCTTTGGTCTCTTATCTACTAAGCTCTTATAGTAAGTAGTTGGTCTGGAAAATTGGTATGTTGGATTGAGTATGGGTCGTGTTGGGTCGGTAGTCATTAGGACCCGAATATCAATTATCAAATGTGTTGAATCGGGCCAGGCTATACTTGTGAACAGTTAAGTCAGGTCGTCCGTTTTGACCCAAAAAGTTTTTTCCTAAAAAGTCATATATTTATAGAGTTCAAACTATCAGGTTAAAACGGGTAACAGATTTGTCTTGCTTTAACCTGACCTGACTAACCCGTTAATATTTTCGAATTGAAATGAATTACTAATTTCAACCCACAAATGATAACGTTTAGGTTAATGAGTTTGAGGTTGTAATTGCAAGGTAATAAGTAGAAATATGTTATCAAAAATACCTTCATTCGAGGTAGATGGTTCTCATGTGTTTATTTTTATATAATTTCCTTGGATAATTTTTAGTAGTGTCAAATTTGTAAATTCCTCGTCATTTATAAACTCATAAATTAATAAAAGTGCTATAAATAATGAAAAATGCTAGAAATACCATCAAGGTTAGCACACAGATTTTTACAATTATGATAAGAGGGGTGCTAATTGGCAAACACGATAAGACGATCTCTTTCATTAGAAGTAAAAATTGACTTTACAACTTACATCTCATAATAACTTCTCAAACATAACAATCAAAGGAGAAACCAAAAACACATGCACACTCATGCGGGTGGTTAGAGTCCCACCACTGCCATGCGTCCTGCTGCTGCCTTGCAACAGAAGAAATTAAAAGAAAAAAAACATGACGACATTAATCTAGGACTAGGGTACCCGAGTAACCCGACATGACAAACGAGTTAAAATGACCAAAGTCCCCCTTGTTAAAATAGGCAAACCCTTTAGTCATCCTAACAAAGTAGATAGGCATCAACTAAATAACCATATCCACTAGTGCTACTACCCTACCTTAGCAACCTTAATTGTCACGATTACTAATAGCAGTGACATATTAAGTAGTGGTACCATATAAATATAATATAATAGTCCTAGGTCATGGGATAGACAAGGGACAATCTAATCTAGCGGAATTGGGCACCACTAAAAGTCTGCCCGAAGGACCAGCTAGAAGGGGCAACATTGTAGGACACCACGGTGCGACCATCGCTTGTTGTCACCTTGAAAGACAGGACTTGTCCATTGAGATATGAGTTGCTTTGCCAATTTTGCCCCCAGTTCCTCGACATTGCTTGCCAACCAGTCCTTGATCCTTTGACGGACACCGCATGCACGTCACCAGCCCCACCTACGTTGGTGATGAGGACCAAGTTGAAGTACGAGTGTCCATTAATTTGGAACCTAATACCTCCCCTTCTCCTGCAGGGTACCCTACAAAAAACAAAGTTTTTCACAATTATTTGAGTCCTCATTCACCCAAAATCATACTTTTCCCCTTAAGAAAAACGAAATGACCAAAATACCCATGAGAGAGAGAAAGTTACTGTAGGTGGTAGTATTACCTTCTGTAAGAAACCGGGACAATTCCAGCTTTGTATTGGGCAATGTGCTGGAATACAGGTTGAGAGAGGTCAAAGTGGTGCTGGGGAGGGTTGCACCACCCACCTGCATTGTTAGGTAAGGCATTGTTTGGAGGGCAAAAATTGGTGGCCGTGACCACAATGGAGCCAGGGAGGCACCATTTCCCATCATTCACACATCTTATTTCAAAACAAGACCCACAGCTCAAACCACTGTTGAACAGAGCAGTACTCAGAGCAGCTGTGTTTGTACCATACCCTTGGCTGTATAAATTGCCATACCCACAAGCCCCACCTGAAAGAAAATGGGAGTGTAAAAATTCGAGAATGACCAAAGTAACCCTAATCTCAAAATGACCAAATTACCCACTAGGTAGGAAATTGGAGCATACCCATTGTCCCAGAGGCATCACCCCCACCATAGAATGTTGCATGCGCATTGATCCAACCTCCACCATAGCCATGAGCAAATGAGGCCATTGCTAGAAAACCCACAAAGAAAATCCCGAGAATAGCCATATTCCTGCACATATAACGAAAAATTTCTTAGAACTTGCTTTGAATACTTCAGCCCGTTAACGTTGTCCAATTCAAGGAGAAAATACTTACATATTTGGGTAGAAGCTTGAAAGAAATGGGGATGAGAGAGAAAATGAGAGGGTTGAGGTGTGAGAGAAAATGGAGGTGAAGAAGATGGAGTGGGGGAGGTATGATATAAATAGGACTATAGGAGAGTTTGAGGGGGAGGGGAGGGAAGGAGCTACAGACGCAACTAACTGACACAGTTAAGGCTGTTGGGACCATAAAATACCAAATCGAGTGTAAATAAATGAAAAGGGGTGGGTTTGGATGGTTAGGATTTAGGAACAGCCAAACAGGGCAGATTTGTTAAGGAATGAAGGGGTGGGTTTTCTTTTGGTTGAAAATTGAAATGGGGGGTTGTGTGTAATTGTGTTTTGGTCCTTTTTGTGGGATTATGCAAAGTGGGAAATGAAATCTGCTAAAATCTAATGTGGGGTATAGGTGGTTTTCCTTGCTCACAGTCACATGCAAGCAACGACCATTTGCCGCAATTGCCCTTTTCTATCGCTTTCATATCTTGTTCCAAATTTTATTACCGAATTTAAGAATTAATTGCTCTTTTAATTGTTAAGAGTATACTATTTTATTTTAAAATAATTTATTTAAAGAATTTATTTTTAAAAATTAATTAATAAATAAAAATATTATTTTATTACTAATGAATTATTAAAAATATATTTTTTTAAAAAAAAATTGAGTTTAAAACAAGAACTTTTTGTAAAAAATGAAGGAAGTATCTCTATATTTTTTTTTTCAAATGGTTTGATGTTGATGCTCCAACTCTATATTTATGTTGAATACCGTTCTATATGTTTATAATAATAAAAATAACTTGCATCGACCAACTTTTCAAACCAAATAATATGAATTAAGACAAATTCGCTCCAAATACACAACTTTCGGACATTTAATTTAACCGTTTGGTTTTCCAAAGTAGAGGAAACTGGAAACCGGGAGCATTTATCTCTCACCTTAAAGGGAAAACAATCTTTGTGAATTGTGACAATTTAGTTGTAGGTAAGGGCAAGTCTAATGATAAGGGTCAAAACCAAATTTTGATAAGTATTAGGTTCTTCAATGGTTAAAGTAAAATGTATCAAAATTAGGTGTGGTACTAGGAAAGGTACCAAATTTGATACCTCCCTTAGTACCTCATCTAATTTTAATATCATTCATTTTGATACCTATGGTTGGAGATGATTATTTAATACCCATGAATAATAATCAATAGGTATCAAAATTTAATTTTGATATCAAGTACCATCATTTTGGACTTGTCGTAAGAGTGCAAGTGAAAGAATTGAATAAATGTAGGGTTTACGGAATTTAATAGACATTGCAACTAACAAAGTTTCTTTCTTGAGCCCAAAAAATAAGAAAAAACAAGTCAATTCATTAAATACCACCGTACAGTAGTTTGGATTGCAATGGCCGCAAAGGAAGAAAATTGGCATAGGGATGGGGGGATGAATCATACTTCAATTTCAATTCAGTTGTAGATTATGATTTTATTTTCCCCACTTGACGGCTGACGCATTTGAATTAAATTTTATATATACTAGTAGTAATTAATTTGTTAGCACGATGAATGGACTTTTTGAGTTTTGATTAATGATTAATCAAGGAGGCAAGAAAACGATGTGTGACCTTAATACATTGATTACTGAAATAGAATGGCCGAGATTATCGGGAGTTTTAGTTCAATCAATTTAATTGATAACGAATTAAATTACCAAATGATGGAATGAATGATTTCAATTTTCTCCAAATTATGATTTGTGAATATTTTGTTCCAATATTAAATTTTATCAATACATTCAACCTAGAAGTTAACTATTTAAAACAGAGTTGTTTTGGATAAAAAAAAATATAACCGAAAGAGAAAGTGATTAGAATCCTAGTATACAGTATACAGACGGACGGTGAGCATTTTTTCAAGGTATTACTAGACTTATTAGCGATAATCAAGGAATGTAAAGAAAAATGCAATTATATATCAATGGCATGGCATGGCCGCCTTTTTTGTCATATAATGCTAGAGCCTAGAAAGATAACTTAAATTAATTAAAAATCAAATATACTGCCTTTTTCAAGTAAGATATGGATATCTCCCGCAATTTGTCTCTTCGAAAACGATTCAAACCGTTTTAACGGCGATAACGTTGTTTGTTGCACATGCTTCCTACCCCCATGTGCAATTGCAAATCCCCTTTTGGCTTTTTCTTCTACTATTTGAATTTGAATTTGAATTAATCCCTAATCCTATACCAGGAAAAGTGAAAATTACATTTCAATAACAAAAAGTAAATAGAGCCAACTGGTGGGTCCATCTGTGATTCTCATTTTCCTAGGAGATGAAATGGACATTATTTCGGAGTAAAAATATACGATTGTGATAGAATTGATTCAGCAACCAGGCCACTGGTTGTTATGGGTTAAAATTCCATTATGGAGTACCTCATTTAGTTAATGTGCCATATGAAATCATGAATCGGGAAGAACCTACTTCAACCCGTCCAACATTTGATCAAGTGAACGAACAATAAGTTACACTCCCTCTGTTTTTTTAATTATTGTCTATTTTGATTTGATACATTGTTTAAAAAATAA
Source organism: Codonopsis lanceolata (assembly GCA_013146195.2). NCBI lineage: Eukaryota > Viridiplantae > Streptophyta > Magnoliopsida > Asterales > Campanulaceae > Codonopsis > Codonopsis lanceolata. The sequence continues at coordinate 61,404,950 of CM028377.1, read as the reverse complement.
TAATTTAGTATATTATAAATATTGATGAAATGTGTGTTTTTTTTAATATTATTGAATATGTGGACATAATTAAAGTAAAGAAAAAAAATAAGGATAAACTGATAAAAGCGTTTTCTTAAAATGAAAATTTTAAAAAATAAAAATTATTTTATAACAACCAAAAAAAGAAATGAGGATAATAATTTGAAAACGAAAGAATACCAAAATGCATGTAGCCTGAAGTTGTATGTCATATGCCAATCACCTAAAGAGAAATTCATAAATTTCAATTGTTTAGTAAGAGGTTATACCAAAAGATCATCTAGGTAGTGAATTAAACCGACATCAATAGCGGTCACAACGGCAACTACTGTTAGGTATCATTTTACTCGCTATCCTGATTGTAATTTGGGCATAATTTTTCACTCGCTCACTCAATTAAAATTGTTTAAAACCTATGGGATTTCCTTTTACATGATCTACAAATGGAGTATGAATTAAAGGTACATGTAATGGTTGTTCCTATTTCTATGATTTAATAGAAAATGCCAAGATGGTTGCACGTGGTCATAAAACGACGATTGTTGAGGGTATAATTGTAGCAGATTGTGGTGGTTGGAGGCTATATTACAAAAATACTGAAACAAGTTAGTGAGTTATATTCCACTTTATCTCGGAAAATTCAATGAATAATTGCAGGTCGGTACCTTTTAAAGATATTATAACATCTCCAGTTTATTTATTTTTATTTAATCGGTAAAGTTTTTTTTTTCATACTCCCTCAGTCCTAAAATTATTGTCTTGTTTGACCAGTCACACTGATTAAAAAAAAAATTGACTAGATTATTAATATTAAAATAATGTGTGATTTCTTTTAAAACACATGAATATGTGACACAAAATTAAAGTAAGAAGAAAAAGTAAGGACAAAGTAGTAAAGTAATGTCTTAAAAAGAAAATTTTCAAAAAAGACAATTATTTTAGGACGGACGAAAAAGGAAAGCAAGACAATAATTTTAAAACAGATGGAGTTTTTTTTCCCAAAACTGCACGTAGCCTCCAATTACTTCATTCTCTTCACTTTGTGTGTGTGTGTGTGTGTGTGTGTATATTACTTAGGGGTGTGCATCGGGTCGGGTTTCTAGTTTTTCAGGTTATCGGGTCGGGTGCCCGAAAAACGGGTATGATATTTTACTACCCGAACCCGCTCCGAAAATAATTGAGTACCTGAATTCATCGGGTAACTGTGAAATCGGGTTCGGGTAACCCGTTACGTTTGAAACAACTTCTTTTAATTAAAAACAAAACCATTTTTTTGTGCTTGGTTGGTTTGCAATTGCTTGGTATTGGTATTGGTAATGGTGATGTGATTTAAGAGTAGACTAAAGTCATAAGTGGTTAACTAGTTGGTTTAATGTAATAAAAATATTATAAATAGTAATAAATAGCCATCGGAAATCAGGTACCCGATCGGGTTTTTCAGGTACCACTACAAAACCCGATAACCGACCCATTTTTTTTAAATCTGACCCGATCGGATCGGTTCGAGACCCGAAATCCCGAACCCGTTTGCCCACCCCTAAATTCCTGCCACTTCTTTCTCTTATTTCTATCATACTATCTTTCTCATCTTCCTCCATCTTCGTTTACATCTCTCTTTTTTCCATAACCGACCTCTTTTCATATTCTCTTACCATTTTCTTCATAACTTTTGATCCTGGATGAACCACATGACCTTTTTTCATCTTATCTTAAGCACTGTTTTGGGATTCGAAAGTGTTCCGATGCCCAATTTTTACATAGATTTGGGGGTAGTGTTCAATTTATTCATTCCGACATCAATTTTGTCTATTTTGATGCCCACCTTTGTTGATATTTGGTGACAGTGTTTAATTTATTCATTTCGACGCCTATTTTGTCTATTACAATGCGCTACTATATTTTGTTCAGTTTAATGTCCAACTTTGTTGATATTTGGTGTCAGTGTTTAATTTATTCATATTGAAGTCAATCTTGTCCATTTCGATGTCCACCCTTTTTGATATTTGGTGGTAGTGTTTAATTTATTCATTTCGACATCAATTTTGTCCATTATGATGGTTAACTATTTTAATATTTGGTGACATTGTTCAATTTTGTCTATTTTGATGCTCAACTTTGTTGATATTTGGCAACAATGTTTAATTTATTCATTCCGACGTCAATTTTTTCCATTATGATGCCAAACTATTTTAATATTTGGTGGTAGTGTTCAATATATTCATTTTCGATGTCCAATTTTCTATTGCGATGCTCAAATTTGGTTAAGGATTTTTACAATGTGATACCTAAAATTAGATAAACTTCAAATGTGTTTTACGATGCCAAGTGTTTTCATTTCGATGCCCAAATTTGGTTAAGGATTTTTATAATGTGATGCCTAAAATTGAAAAGACTTCAAACTTGTTTTTGCAATACCCAGTGTTTACATTCGGATGCCTGAATTGGTCAAGGATTTTTACAATGTGATGCCTAAATTGTCGGACTTCAAATGTGTGTTTGCGATGCTCAGTGTTTTCATTCCGATGAACAAATTTGGGTAGTGACTTTTTGAATTTCGATACATAAATTTTAATAGATTTCGATTGTGTATTGTGATGCCCAATGTTTTTATTCTGATGCCCAAATTTGGGCGGTGGATTGTTGAATTTGATGCCGAAATTTTGACAAATTTCAATTGAGCATTGCGATGCTCAAATTTGGGAAACGGCTTTGTGCACACATTTATAACTCATTAAGGATATATTCATTATTTTATCACCCAAAATTCAATAGGCTATCCATCTCAACTTGTTATCTCAATGAGGTGAGTTGGTTGGGTTAAACTTTTAAGAAATTGGGTTTGGTATATTAATGGGTAAATGGTAATTTTAGTCCGGCCTAATTTAGACTAGGGGTGTAAATCGGAACCACCGAACCACCGAATCGAACCAAACCAAACCAAACCAGTCGGTTTGGTTCGGTTTTAGTCGAAGACGGTTCGGTTTCGGTTTCAAGAATTGGAAAACCACGCGGTTCGGTTCGGTTCACGGTTTTTGGTATCGAACCGAACCAAACCACCATATATATTTTTATCTATTTATTATATAATATATATTATATTACATTTATTAACGATTTCGAACCTTTGCTTTATATATATATAGACGGATACTAAACCAAACAAAATCTTGATTATTGGAGAACTATTATTTCTTCCATTGTTTGTGTTTATTTTAGAATTTGTATTGTTTTATTTATGATAATTTGTTGTTAGTAGATTATTTCCTAATTTTGATGTTAATTCCAAATTAAAATATTATTTTTATTGTTATTTTTAATGTTGGTTAATTTCATTAAAAATAATTTATATAAACCACAAAACCGAACCAAACCAAACCAAACCAAACCAAACCAAACCAAGTGGTTCGGTTCGGTTCCAAGTCTTACTCGGTTCGGTTCGGTTTGATATTTTTGGGACCACTGGGAGGCGGTTCGGTTTGTGGTTTTGGCATAAACCAAACCAAACCGAACCACTTACACCCCTAATTTAGACAAAAGCCACGGGTCATTACCTATTTTTGTTTTATATACTCCCTTCATTTAATATGTTTTTAAAAAATATCATTTGATAAGTCAAACTTTTCACGGTTTTTGCTTTACTTGTTTGTACTTTTTAAAATTTTTATACCTACTTTCAAAAAAATTATCATGTTTGACTCAATATAGAGATTAAGAAAAATTAATTGGCTGTACTATACTCTCTTTGTTCCGGTAAAGAGTTCTCGTTTGAATTTTTTAAGAAAATGATACTTTTAGTAACACATTAGTAATAAAAATGATATTTTTATGAGTGAATTTTTTAAGTAAAATATCCAAAAATGGAATAGTGAACTATTTTTTTAGAATAGAGGGAGTATATTTACTTCCCCGTTTCTATATAATCGCCATGTTTAACTGAAAAAACATATTAATAAAATTTAATTGACACTATTATAAATATTGATATAAATATTGTTTTTTTATAAAATCTTTGTCCATGCAGCCAATGATTAAAGTGTTAAGAAAAAGTAAGAATATCGCCATCTCTAACGCAGCCCCTATTCTTCCATTAGGGGGTTCGCTACCCTCCAACAAAACCCCAAACCCTTTTCCAAATTTGAGGTTGTGAACAGTGGAACCTTAAATTTGTGGTAGCACTGTTGATACACCAAATTTGGTATGGGGAGGACCCATGGTATAAATTGATTTTTAAAAGATTTACTAAATCTTACTATTATTTATAATATGATATTCTTAATTTAAATATATTTAAAACTAATAAACATCTAATATTAGATAATATAAATAATTAATAATTAATAATATTATTATGTATTTTAAATTATTGAACATTATTAATTCAATAATTTATAATTAATTAACATTTTAAAATTATTTGTATATATTATATACAAATAAATAAATAAATTATTATGTTTATTAAATTATATTTCTTCAATTTAGTTAAAAATTTACTAATTATAAAATACTATTTATGACGTAAATAATATTATAAACATAAAACTATTAAATATACTAAAATTATTAATTGTGCAATCCTAATAGTTATTATTTAAAAGGTTAATAAAAAATAATATACATGTTGATAATTAAAGTAAAATAAATAAAAATAAAATATGCTAAAGAATATTCTATTTGAGATGAGATTTTGAGTTATGGGTTGAAGTTGAAATAATGTTTGGTGTTGAAATGGACCAAATTTTGGGATACATCATTGGAGATGGCCTAAGGTGACAAAGAGTTTTTCTAAAAAAGAAAGTTTAGAGACAAAATTATTTGCTTTGAACTGACAAAAGAGTAAAACAGAATAATTATTTAATAACAGAGGGAGTATATGTTTTATATTTTCCTTTAAAAATTATGTGCAAATGATACTTGTCATTAAAGTAGCAAGTAAAGTAGAGATGTTAATAGGGTCGAAAACTGTAAGACCGAACCGTTTAAACTGAAAAAGCTAGGGTCAGGTTCGAGTTTTTAGCGACCCGTTTAAATTGGATTGTTTAAACCCTAACCTATTAGGGATCGAAACCGATAGGGTTAGCCTGACTAACATCTCTACTTGAATTTTTTGAGTCGCCAATGTAGCCCCTTATATGAAAGAGTACGTTTTTATGCTATTTATATAGATTATTGCAAAACCTAACTAGATAGCCCACTTCATCTTTAAAAATTACTAAAATATTTCAAGTGAAAACAAAATAAAATTAATTCGAATTGACTTAATCTAATAAAATATATGTCATGACTATTAATTAAATAACTTAATTGATTGAACTAAAGTAAAGTATGAAGTTTCAGTGATTTATGCGTTTGAATTTTATTACTTAGGTGATCTCGTTCCATGACTTTTTTGTTGAATTTGTGTTGATTACTTGATTTCGAATCTTAAATTTAAATACAAGTGTTCTTCATTTTTTTATGTGTAGTCAGTTAGCAATTCGTTTAAAAAGAAAACCTACAGAGTTAGGGTTAGGATCAAGCTTGCAATTTCAGCGGTCCTTTTAAACTGTAACTTATTAGGGACGGAAATCAATAGGGGTGACCCGATTAACTTTCTTTTTTAAAATAACATTTTTACCATTTTATCCTTACTTTTTATTGTATTTTAATTATAGGTCACATACACATAAGTTTTAAAATAAATTATACATTAAAAGAATATTTATAATTAAATTAAATGTATTTTTCTCAATCGTGTATCAAGTCAACTCAAATACTCCATTTTATGTAGAGATGTTAATCGGTCCGATCCTATCGGTTTTGATTCCTAATCGGTTGCGGCTTAAACGGTCCAATGAAATTACAAACCTAGACCTACCCCTCTAGGTTTCAGTTTTAAACGGGTCACTAACGGGTTACACCTAAACAAAATTAAAAAAAAAAACTTAAATATATAAATATAAAATTTGAAATCAAGTAATTATCGGGCAACGAGCCAACAACCAACATTCAACAACACACAATCCAAAACAAAATGACTCAAATGAGTCATACAACAAGTCAACAACATTAAACATAAGTGATAGAGTTCAAAACACAAACAAACTTCAAGACTTCAAGTTTTACTAGTTAAAAACTAAAAAGTCCTAATCAAGCATCTATAATACAATACAGCTCATAGTCGCACATGTGCAATTGACTAAAGCTATTTATGGGCTAAGATTGATTCCTTTACTGAGATCTTACGGTCATTAACACTCCCCGAGTTCACATGTGTGAACGGCGGTTGAGCAACTACCCCCTCTCTCTCTCCAACTCCCCCCACTATTCACGGTTGGTGGCCGCTAATCCTTCCTCCACCAAACTCATGTCCCTTTTCTTTTCGGTATTTTAATTAATTAATCAATTTTATGCAAAAAAAATTCGTAAGTTTTGTAATTTGAAATATTTGTTTTTTTCTTTTTAACTGTTATCGTAATTAACTTAATCAATTTATTTTTTGAAACTAAATCTCAATTTAATTTATGTCTAAGTTTTAAATATTTCTATTTTAATTTTTTTTCTTTTTAATTGTAATCGTAATTAACTTAATCAATTTAATTTTTTTCTGGCCCGCAATTTGGTATACAAATAAATTTTAAAAAAAATCGTAAGTTTATAATTTGAAATATTTGTTTTTTTTCTTTTTAACTGTTATCATAATTAACTTAGATAAATTATTAGTAAATATTAATTCATTTCCACATTATCTGTTTTCATTTATTGATAAATTTACAAGCTGATGTCGTGCCATCGGCACGAGCAAGAGTACGAGTGAAATGATAAAATAAGTCGAGAATCATAAATATCATAAATTAAACTTTTATTATACCAAACATAATCTAATTTTGAATAACTTGATTCAGTATGAGTTTGCCTTGTATAATTGTTTTTGGGTTAGTATTTAAATTTTAGATTTTCATTGTGTAATGATCGAAAAAATAAAATAGAGATGACCAAAAAGAAAAACTATAAAGCAATTTTACATTTTTTGAAAAAAAGATAAAATTTAAATTGTACCACTAAAGGTAAGACTAACATAAATGTTAGTATGAAAAATCAGATGGAATGTTGGAATGACAACTTAAATTTTAGCGTTATTATAGTAGAGATGTTAATCGGTCCAATCGATTTCGGTTTAGTCCAATTGATTTTGATCCCTAATCTGTTAAATTTTAAACGATTCCGCTTTAAACACTTTACTAAAATTACATACCTAATCCTGAAAAAAAATCGGTTTAATATGTTCAAACCTACCGTTCTCGGTTCTATTAACCTCTCAAATTTTATGGCGTAGCGAGTACAGGAAATCTGTTATTGGCAAGTTATCTTTGACTTTAATTCATGACCGTTAATTTCAAATCACCCAATCTTTTTTCTGACGCATATGTAGATTTTCTTTCCTTTTCGGTTGTCTCAACCTTTAAACCTTTCACAGGTACCCAGAACTTACTCCTACTTTATGCAAATTCTGTATTTTGATTCTTCTGCAGCTACAAGTCAACCACAAAATTCATCTCGACTGTTGACTAGAAAAAGTACCACGGTAATTTAACGTAATAGTTACAAAATTGGTACAATCCTAACAATAAAGGTTAAAAGTAAATTTTGATATTTATGTGGGATTAAAAAACGAAGGGTACTAAAAATAAGTTTCCTAAACTTAAATTTGAAACCCTTCATTTTTTTAATTAATGATTGAAAATGATAATTTGATAATATAAATAAATAAATAGTGACTAAAGTATATCAAAATTTGATGATGATACATTGATACGTACGGGACAAATACTACCATTAGATTTGTGTAATAAATCATCTCTATTGGTGACTAACAACATTACCATGAATGGTCTTTTTTAATGCAATAGTTACTAAATCATTCGTAGTAGATGAAAGGTAGTCCTTGACCAAAAACCTCGACGAACACTAACAGAACCACATCTTAAATTCATATCATACTTGAACTACCCCTTTCGAGCAAGTGATTTCAGACAACTTGTTAGAAAGAAATGTGGGCATATATATAAATGTATGCACCCAAGTTGGCCCAAAGTTAAGAAACTCCACTCATGGATTAGTTTCAATTTTTTTAGTCTAGAAATACCTTAGAAAAAAAAATAACAATCCATGCATTGACACTTGACATACAGCTTTCAATAAAAAAAACAACTTTATTTTAATCCAAAACGTACTTGCATATTACTCATTCCGTTCCAAAATTATTGTTATTTTTTTTTTCGTCCGTTCCAAAATAATCGTTTTATTTGAAACTTTTCTTTTTAGGATAATATTTTTATTATTTTATCCTTACTTTTCTTTCTACTTTAATTATGAGCCACATACACACAGATTTTAAAATAAACTACACATCAAACTAATATTAATAATTTAATAAAATATATTTTTTAATCCGTATATCAAATCAACCCAAATAATAATTTTGAGACGAATGTAGTAATAAGCTCAAAATCAAAATCAAAATTAGGGTTGGGTGGCGCGTGAGGTACAATAAAAGCAGGGCCGTAATAAGTGGAAGTCTTTCCTAGGAAAAAAGAGACAAGTTTGTTTAAAGTCTTTAACTGCCTTCCTGGATAGTGGATAGTGGATGGTGGTTATATTATGCCCGAACACCATCAACCGTTGAATTCTTTTACGATTAACAATTGCAGGACCCCCAAACAAAGCCCTAAATATTAATAACAGGAGTAGTAAAGCTTTTCCAACTAGTCAACTACCAACTAGGATTTGGTGGATGGCTTTTTAAGAAATTATCAATTTTGTGACCATTAGGAGTTGTAATGGAGGCTTTTAAGTTCTAAAGATAATGAAATAAAGAAAAGGGGACTAGAGTATATTAGTAATTTAGTGGAGTATTAGTTAGCACTCAAGGCTCAAGCTAAGGGCAAAGAATCATTAGTTGACCAACACATTCAAAATGATTATTTAATTACAGCTCTTTGATTAGGGTTAGGATTACATATTTTTTTAGGAGAGGACAACCTTATATTCCCCGTTTAAGGCCATAAACAAGCGCATCTTCATCTTCTCGCATTTCAAAATTTTCAAGTTTGACTCATTCAAACTTCAAAACACTCCAAGTCAAACTTAATTAATTGACCTTATAAACTTTACTTAGGTGTCGTTTGGTAGTTAGAAATTACACTTTAATTTAATAATTGATTAAGATCGAGTGTATTGGTATATTTACTTAAAATCTGAAAGAGTGGTATCAAATGCAATTTTGAGAAGGAATTAGATGTAAAGTCTAAAAAGGAATTAAGGGAAGAATTTTAATGATGATTTTCCTTTTGTTGGCAAATGAATCACTTTTTACAAAAGAATCAAACGAATTTGGCGAGGAGTAGAATGACAGAAAACTAATATTGGAGATTATATTAATTTTGGAAATCTTAATCTTTACTTTGCGCGTCAATAAGAATGAGATGTGAAAATGAATTTAGACCAAAAACAACGTGGGAGCTAAAGCATTGCCCAAGAGATTCTTCCAAGATTTTGGGAAACAACAAAGGTTCTTAAAATAACTTAATTAAGCATAAAGGTAGTTTGAGAGCTTCTTAAGCTCCCGAGCTTAACAATCCAACAAGCCAAAAACTTGCCTCTTCCTCCCTCCTTTCCACATGCATCACTATTTACTTTTCCTCCACTTTCTTTTTTCATCAATTTTCAGCCATAAAAATTATTTTTTTAATATATTTTTTTCATGTATTAAAGTAAACATTTTTACCTACAAATAGAAACTTGGTTTGTTTCATTTGGATATCATAAAAAATTTCTATGAATTTTCCAAATTTCTAGCCATTTTTCTATAAAAAATATTACATTATTGGAGATAAAGATGATGATGTATATAAAAGTATTGAAGTTTGTGCATTGTTGAAAGAGTATTTTTATTGGGGAGCTTAAATGGGGAACTTAATGACATTTTTGTAATTAAAAAAAAATGGAGCTTAAGCTCCCCAAATGAGAAGCTTTGTTGTTCATGCACTTATGGAGGAGAATCGAAGACGGCTTTATTTTCTTATCAAGATTGAGGTTGAGGTTGAGGCCTGAGGGTGACTTAACTTAGAAATGACCATCCAATGTACTACTACTAGTTCGTAAATCTTCTTTCTGTTTCTTTTCAATCAAACCAGCCAATTAAAACCAATTCTGTTGTTTGAGAACACATTTCAAAATTTTTATTTTTTATGACTAGTAATTATTTTTTAGAGTGGTCAAGTGTCAATCAAGTGAATGTATAATTATATTGAGTTTTCTCTTCTTTTTATTTTATTTAAAACTACAAAAATAGTTCAAATGCGATGGAGACCTTTTCAAGAAATTAATGTAATGTAATGTAATGGTTTATGCAAAGGTAGAATTGATGACAAATGCACTCAAAACTCAATTGAATTTTCTTCCGTAAAGCACAAAACAAAAGAGGGTACATTTCTTGTCGAATTAAGCATAAAGCTTTGCTTCCGACAATGATTAATCTCCTAATGTGCTTTATAAATTCTAATGTCTGCCATAACCTTATGATAGACGAAAAATATATATAAAAGGCCTAACAAATCATTTGATCATTTCACCTAAATTATATTTATTGGGAACATGCCTCCGAATCCAATCTAGCGATCCGATATGAAGTTATTCTATATCTGGACCTTCCTTTTGTATAGGTTGTAGGGTCGAGTTTGTGTAGGTTAGGTTAGGTTAGGTGAGGTGGCTAAGTGGCTTCGGGTGAGATCAAGTTATTCTATATCCGGACCTTCTCCCGTTGAACTTCTCTCAACCAAGTATGGAATTTATTGAAGGACTTCAGCATCTCAAGCTCAAGGCTTTAGCAGCGATCGAGATCGGAAAATAGATGCTCCGAGACTCTCTCTTTCCGGTGGGCGTAAAGAAAGCCAAAAAGGCCCAAACACAAGAACATGTGGGTTCAACTTCTTCATTTAGATCAGCAGTATGGTTACCCTTCTACTCGGACTAAGATTTCCAGCTTGATTGGATGCCCAATAATGGTAGACAATTTGACTCTCGAGAAAGAGATAATCTATTTCTCCCGCATTCTTCTTGAAATGACAAAAAAAAAAAAAACACTCTTGTGCTTGCATCGAAAACTCTGATCCAAGTATCAAAAACTCTGATGCTTGCATCACAAACAAATCGATGCATCGCGAACTAAATGGAGTCCTAACAATCTTCATGCATCTACTATTATTCAGGGAATTTCATTCAGGGGTCTACCCTTCTCGGTAATCATTACACATGGTATAATAATAAAGAGGAAGGGCAAAGAATTTGGAAACGGCTAGAAAGGGTCCTGGTGAATGGTCTTTATAAATCGAGGTATTCTCATTTTAATGTGCATATTTTTAGTAGAGTTTGTTCCGATCACTCCCCCCTTGTTGGTTGAATTTCATTAGGAAAACAAAAGGAGTGTTTTGGTTTTAGCAAATATGCCTTAATCACAAGGAGTTTTTGGTATTTGTTACGGTACAATGGAACAGGCCAGTGTTGGGTTTGACCATGGAAGTTTTATCTAAAAAACTGCGTCGAAGCGATAGGAGGATTTGTGCTCGTCTTTGATGAGTCCACAGGAGGAAGAGGACGAAATTTAGGATTTAACGAAGAATATAGATCTAATATTCAGGGCGATCATGTGAAATTGGGGGCAGCCAATTACGTGGAACGGAACCTTCTTTCATAGCATAATTTTTTCTTTTTGAAAAATTAAAAAAACAAACATAGAAGATAATAAAAAACACTTCATCACAGAGTCATGGACATAAACGAAATATTTACAAAGTGCTACTTAAATGTCGTTCTTATAGCACATTTAGAATAAAATCAGTAATCAAAGTATAATAATTAATTTTTTCAACCATATTCTTCTCGATAGATATCATAGCTAACTCATTCAAGCATTCTTGAGATACTTTCGTGATGACATTCTGTCTACTTACAATAATTGAGATCAAAGCTTACGAATAATTAACAAAAAGAATTCAATTTCATTATCACTAAAAAATAAACAATTTTCCATGTACAATTTCTCTATTTTAGTATATAATTATAATGTATGTACAATTTTTTCATTAAAATAAATTAACGATTAATCTCAATCTCTCTATTTTAGAATTATAAATTTATAATATATGTTCAAATAATCAAATTTCAATTAAAATAACACCAATTACCGACAAGTCACTCATTCACATACTTAAAAGCTCAAAATTTTCAATTATATTATCAAAATATCAATAACTCATAAAGAAAAAAACATAAAAACCAAATTATTTTTGGGAGGAAAATGGAAAGGACCGTAGTAGAAATCATACTTTTGTGTTTTTTCTTCAAATTATAGAAATTAGAAAGAGTCAAGCATGTGTAGGCTATTTTTGTCCTTCACCGTCTCACTCTGCCAATCTGTTAGTGTTAAACTAGGGGTATTTTTTTAAAATACTCTATTCGTTTTCAAATTATTATATACTTTCTTTTTCATCCAATCTTCAATAATTGTCTTGTTTCAAAACTTTCATTTTTAAGAAAACACTTTTACTACTTTATCCTTACGTTTTCTATCTACTTCAATTATGACCACATACTTAAGGGGATTAAAGAAAAACACATATTTCACCAATATTTATAATCCAGTCAATTCGTTTTTCTTAAATGGTATGTCGAGTAAACCCAAACAATATTTTAAAAACTGAGGGAGTAATAGGTAAGGTTTTTTGAAATTTGAGGGCCTAAAAAATATTAGATTTTTTGGAGGCCCAAGGCCATGACTTCACTTGGCTTATGGAAGGACCGGTCATGCTAATATTAGGAGGATGATGAGGAGGAAGAAGAAGAAGAAGGTTAGGACCCGAGGGATCCAAGTGTCAGGGAAGTAGAAGGAAAATATCTAGAACTCAAAAAGGTAGAGAGTTTCTAGTTAGACGGTAAATTTGATAGAGAGAAAGAGAACGGTGGCTTGGTGGTGGGCATTTTAGAAATAAATTAATGAAATTGGACTTTTACGATTTTTTTTAAAAAGTACTTGAGTAGTTACAGTTGCAGAAAATTATACCGGCCTGCAATTATTCAAAAAAATAATTAGAACAAGACCAATATTTCGATTTTTAAAAAAATTAGAATCGGAACCAAGCTCATATGTATGATAGTATGAGAACCAAGATTTTGGTGCGGTCCATAATCAACCTAAGATGTACGAGAACTAAAATCAGACCAATACTATGGTTTTAACTGTTTAATACGAATAAATAATAAAATCTTAAACTTCATAAAAGACATTAAATAATAATACATTCAACAATTAATAAAAAAGTCGAAGTCATAGATTAATAGCATAACAATCTGGTGAAAACAAAATTACAAAATGAGTAAAAACTAAAAAGTATAACAACATTGCTGGAGGCTCCAAGAACTCGAACGAGGCAACGAGCTAGGTTTCAAAGTTTTGTTTGAGCTAAAGATACTCTCTCTCTCTCTCTTTAACGACAAAATAGTAAATAACATTTTATATTTAAGGAGTTTGGGTATATATTATAACTAATCTATTGGATTGGTTCGATCTAGTTCTATCTTTTTTTTGTTTAAAAAACTGGGACTAATCCAAAATTATGGTTTTACAAAATTTCAGATCTAGGACCAAACCAAAATATTGGTCTGAGTCGGTTCCATTGGTTTAGTACGGTTCTAAACTATTAAACACCTTAGGTACACTTTCTCAAATTTTTAATAGTTTAAGTACTTCGGTTTTTTTTTTTTTTCAACCACTAAAATTCATTTTTTGTGAAATCATTCTTAAAATAGGTTCTAAACTTGCCTTGTATTGGACATGTTCCGCTGTTTGGAACTTGAAAGTAAGATAAGTTGTTCTTTTCAAACCTCCACCCTCTTTAAGGACTTAAAATTACTGCTTATAGATAGTCGAAAGTAGTGAACTTTACCTGCTGAGTTAACTAAACATATTACCACGTGAAGAAGATACTATTTTGTATTCCCTCCGGACAAAGAATATTATTTTATTTTAAGATATTTCATTTAAGAAATCCATTTTAAAAAATTAAGACATAAAAATGTTAGTATTTTATTACTAATGGACTATTAAAAGTGTTATTTTTCTTCAAAAGTTTGATTTTCAAATTTGACACTTTACCCGGAACAGAGAAAGTATTTAGTAGTCTGGTGTGATTGGGCCAAAAAATATAATATATGCATGAAGGTAGTATGCATTTATAATTAAGTTAATCAAATCTTGCCTTCCCTTATCAAAGAGCATATGGGGATCAGTGTTTTTTGTTTCAAATAACGAAGAGAAGAAGAAGCAAATTAAACTTAAAATACCTTCGCAAGAGACAAAATCATTGAAATTTCTTGGGAAAGTACTAATGAACAAAAATCTTTCTTTTGAGAAAGAGTTGAGAAAATTCCCAACCTCTATTTTGAGGATCAAAACATGTGTGTATGAGAGAGAGAGAAAGGGATAAGAAAATTTCATTCTTTAAAAAAAGAATCTTTTTTTTTGTGAATGCATTTAGGGTGCAAACAAATTTGCTCCAACGAACCAACTATATCCTATAAGTGAGAAGGTAAAGATAGATATATTTGTGCCACTATATTTGTATCACAAGACGACAATAAGCAACTTCACCTCTACTAGAGATAAATAAAAGAGGGAGTAAGACTCTTGTAAAATGTGTTACGAATCTTAATTTGAACAAAATTTTTTTCTTATTACAAATTAACCTATAAATATACAGTGAATTGAATCAAAATGATTTATCTTATACAAAATAACCATAAAATTGTTTTGCCTATGTTTTTAAGTAAAAGAGTGGGTAACAAATTATGTCACAATGACAAGGTCATGAGGCACGTAGCACTCAATAAAAGCAACTCCACTTGCTTTTCTAGTGTTAGTATTCCCTCCCCTCCTATGACTGTTGGACACGTGACACGTTAATTTGAAGCAAAGAGTGGGATTGGATTAGTTAGTGCGAGTGAGTGATTTGCTTTGTAATATCCTCACATGTAAAGGCCCAATATGTTTTCAAAATAGATGAATTCAATTGGGGAGGGAGGGGCAAAGTATACTTCTTTTATTCATGCCACATGGTCCCACTTATCACATGAACCTGCATTAGCTTATATAGTAGTGCACTGAACTTTCAAAAAGGGCCTTGCTACACTTAGCTTTTTTCAATGAAAATAAAAATACTCACTCCAATTTAGCCTTACACATTTTTTTTGGGCATGTGAGTAGTTGTAAAGAAACATTATCTATATATCATGCTCGTGTTCGTGTTTCGACAAAAAGATTGCTGATTTAGGTCGTAAGGACATAAAAAAATTGACTTGTCAAAGTAACGCACGTCTGCACCCACCGTGAACCATTTTTACTTGTGTCCCCATCACCTATTTGTCCTACTGGGCTAGTAGTGCTATCTCACTTGGGCAAATTGGGCTTGTCAAAATCAAACTGGGCCCAAATGAAGCTGTAGGTTTGAAAAGGATTTGATGATATGCAAATGCTAAAGCACATGGAAAGATCCCAACTTGCAACAAATGTCCCATTTTCCATAAACACATCACATGAATTCCAGGGTCCCACCCAATCAGTCAGAACTGTAGAAATAGTTTTTGTTGAATTTAATAAGTGGTCAAGGAAATAGCCCAAATGGGTCTTGCAGTAAAAATTAGATGGGGACACAAAGTGGCCCTGAAAATGAATAGTGAACTGAATAGTGATGCCAACCCCTCATTCTTGATAAAGTACTCTCTGTACTCTAAATAAAGTGGTCATGTAGAAATATGGATTGACAAAGAGGATAGGGGGGGGGGTTTATTTGTTGACATGAATTTACGACCATTTGGTTTGGATTGGTTGACGTCTTGTCGAATCCTACTATGAATTTTCACTTTGAACCTTGGTTGTTACCACTAATTTAAACATCAAGATGAGGCTAGTGATATTTTAACCAGAGGTGACAAATGGGTGGTATGAACGGTGTTTATATGGACAATAAGCTTAAATGTGTGGGTGAATAAGTATCTATTTAATAATATTAATTTCAGCAAAAAAGGAAAAATAAATTATTTTTGTATTTTTGCTCATTTCGTATGCCAGTTCAATATTTTTGTTGTTATAACCCCCAATTCAATCTTCTATTTTGTGGATTGAGTTTTTCATTCCAACTTAAATGGTAATTCAGTGGTATTTTGTAATTTGGCATGTGAGGTCACAGTCTAAGTTATCGCATATTTGGTTTCAAAAATTAAGATACAAGTTAGGCCTATCAATTGTGTGAGTTGGAACAAGTATGGGTCGGATAATGAGTTAGAATCCAACGGGTTTTAATGTTTCAGTTAAAATGGATCGGGTTAAAACGTGTTGACCTGTCTTAATCTGAATTTTCCTTAAAAAATTTATACATTCATAAAGTAAAAACTATCGGATTAAAGTGGTGTAACACCGTAACAAGTAATCCGACCTGACCCGTTATTTTTTGGGGGTTGAAACGGGTTACCCATTTCGACCAAAAAATGTTAATTGGTAAATCTTAATAAATCATGCTTTAATTTATCCCGAGCTAGTATGATTTCTTAATAACAAAAATAAGTTCAACAGAATGCATCTCTTGAATTTCAATAGCTCTTGATTTGTCATAATGAGCTCAGTTCATTTGTTGAATTAATCTTTATCAAATGAAATTATTTTGTTGAAAATTTGAACACATAGCAACCAAAATAGCCAGGATGGTGTTCTACTATTGAATCAACAAGATTTGAACCAAAGACAGTTTTATTCATGCTCTACTATAAAACAAGTTACCCAATTTATACACTCCCTCCGTCCCTAATTTATTGTCCTGGTTGACCCGGCGCACCGTTTAAGAAAACTTATTTGACTAGATTATTAGTATTGATTTAATGTGTAGTTTCCTTTAAAGCTCATGTGTATGTGGCTCATAATTAAAGTAGGGTGAAAAAGTAAACGTAAAGTGGTAAAAGTGATGTTCTAAAAAAGTAAGTTTCAAAGTGGATAATTATTTTGGGACGGACGAAAAAGGAAATTATGACGATAATTTAGGGACAGATGGAGTAATAAATTAAAAACTTAAAAAGGAACTCAAAATAACTCAAGTTGACTTTTCAATGCATTCTTTTCGATAATAGAGAAACATGAAGGAAAGAAATAGAGAGAATGGTGGATGCAGTTAAATGTCGAAAGACGAATAGAGAGATTGGAAAGAGCAAAAATCAGAGTGAAATTAAAAGAGTAAGAGAATGAGTTTTAGCGTGTGCCCAAAATAAGCGCCCATTTAGCCTATTATAATTAATGGGCTCAAATAGACATACCTATTTGTGCTTACTTAAAAATTTTGATGTATCAATATCCATTATTTTTTAGGTGGTCTGAACGAATAAATGGGTGCAAGCAAAAAAGATATTATGGCAAGAAGCAATTTCACATAGACTACATAGTACGTTAATCTCCAATTGAATACTCGCCCGTCACTACTCACTACCAAGGGAAGGACTATCAATATCTACATTGGTGGAATTCTTTCCTAAAATTTTATCTGGATCTCATTGTCACTTATATATTTTAAAACTTTCTTATTCTTAAGAATTATTTTTTATAATATTTTTAAGAGGTATGATATTGCAAGCTAGAGCTTGTAATATTATTGCAAGTTTTAGTGTTAGTACCGTTTGATCAAATCTATTTAGATCTCTACACTGTTAGATCAAATATACTTTTTTTAAGTAATGACACGAACTTTCCAAATCATCACTAACTTAATCATCTAACAATTCTTACGCTAAAACTTATAATAATATTACAACATTTGCCTATTTTTAATTCTTCCTTTATTTTTATTTGGATTTCACTACCAAATCATTCACTTTATTTATACTATTTTTTTTTTATTTTTATACTTCGTAAAAAGCAAAAAACATGTCAAAGTGGCCCACGATGACAATGAAGAGGAATTCTTCTTCAAGAATTTTGGAAATTAATTCTTATTCAAAAACAAGTCACAATAGTTAGAATTCTTATTCAAGAATTACCTATGAAACCTGACCAATATGACACTTAAGGAGAGTGCTGTGTGCATTCTTTCGGTCCCAGCTACACCTACACCTACACCTACACCTACACCTACTCAATATTCATCAACTTTAATTTGGTAAGTTTCACACACATATTTTCTCACTTCCCCATGTGCTGCTCTCTCTCTAGTCCCTACTAAAATGATTTATTTATTTTTTTATGGAGAATAACCAACTCCACTTATATTTAATTTTACTTGGACATGTACATATATATGCCATTTGACCGACAAAAGAATCAATTTTCCAATATATTTTGGATTGTTTCTCTTTTAGGACTTTACTTCAAAATAAAATATTATATTTATCATCTTTATTTCGTTCGACTTTACACCTCACAATTGAGGTAGGTTGGTATCAAGTACATGAGGTAGCCGATACTCGGTAGTAGGTCTGGCAATTGTAACTCATTACTCATTAATCTACTCAATCCAACCCACTAATTACCTAATCCAACTCAACCCATTAATATTTTTGGATTGAAGTGGGTAACCCGTTTCAACCCAATAATATTAACGGATTGGGTTGGGTTATGTTAAAAGTATAAGCCCAATCCATGTAAGCCCATTTGGGCCCATTACTTAGTTAGTCCATTTACTTTGTTTTTAGATATAAATAGTGATGTAATAGTGTGTTAGGAATTAATCAATTCATTAATTCAATTTCATTAATCAGCTTTCTTTCTTTTTCCTATTGCCGTGTACTGCGATCTCTTTCTCTTTCTCTCACCTCCGGCCACCACCATCAATGGTGGTGGTCTGACAACTACTTCAATCATTCAATTACCAAAAATTAACATGGTATCAGAGCCTTTGATTGCGATCCTCAAATCTTCCAATGATTCTATTCAAATGATTAACCACACAGCGGTTCGACTTCGAGCAGTGAATGGTGCCCAAGAAAACGAAAAAGGAATCAAAGAACCTGAAGAAAAGAAACTCTTCAACCCACCAAACCCTCAAATTCCCAATCTCTCGATCTAGCGCTCTTCTTGTCTGCGCAATCTCTTTTGTTTCACTTAACCGGCCACCACCGTCAATGGTGGTGGTCCGGCAACCTTCATTCATCAACCGTCAATAATGGCCGATTCACCTCGCCTAAGTCGCTCACCACAACTCGATCGACAGATTCCGTCCGATCGGAAGTTCTTTCCTATTCGATTTCGGCATCAAGCGGCAGCGTATTGTTTACCGGAGGATTCGCACACGCATACTGTCAATTGCGTTCGTATCTGAGCCTCTATGAATTTAAACCAAGACGCCTAGAAGAAAATTTCATCTGTCGATGAGCTCATCTCCAATGGCAAGATCCTACCTACCCAAATCAAGAAAATCCAAGAAACCCATTTTCTCAGCAACAACTACCGAGTTTTTGATAATGCGATCTGCTACTCATTCTTGCGGATATTGAATGCCCTTCTTGATCGATCAATCCATTTAAGCAAAAGCAAAGCCAAAATTTGTGTGATTTGAATTGTGGGAGAGAGATTGGAATTTCAGATCTGGACGGGTCAACTCACCCTCTCTCTCTCACTCACACACACACACATAGTATGCTCCCTCACTTCATTTCAATTCCTTGCCAATTTCCTGCTTCTTAGGGTAATATTCGATCGACGAATTTAGTGTTGAAAAAGCAATGACAGGGCTTCATCGATCTTCGAGCGCTCATCCCAAGAACGGCCTCCCTCCTCAAGAACTCCTAGACGATCTCTGCAGTCGGTTTGTTCTGAATGTGTCGAAGGAGGACCAACAATCATTTGAAAGGATTTTATTTCTTGTGGAGTATTTTCTTTATGATTATGTGTACTTGTGGCGTAATGGTGAATTGGAGCCCTATATCGGCAAGCTAGTCAACATGTGGCAGACTTCAAACCACAAGAATTATGGAGCTGCTACCCAAAGAAATATTCCTAGCTTCAGGCGAAGGAAAAGGCCTATACAATATTAACCCCCTATTTCGGGAAAATACCATGTTCGTCCCTCAGTCAAATAATCAACCGAAGGCGGCTTTGAATCGGAGCCGATCGTCTACAATCAAATCTCTGCAATCAAATCTTCTTGTTCAAGAACTCAAGAACAGTTCATCTGAATTGTAAATGCGAATGCCGGGGCACGAACAATGGTTTCAAATATTATAATGACATCAACTGATCAATGAAAAAAAAAAAAACTCTTTCTTCTTAGTTTGTGCTTGGTTCTTCAAGATTTCTGAAGAACACTCAAGAAATTCAAGATTTCTCATGGAAATTTTTTAATCGATTATCTCACTGCCCTCTCCGATTTTGTTAGCATTCTTCGGAGAATACATGGCTGGCCAGCACAATTTTATGGTTGGTCGAGTTTCTACAATCTGATTCTTTGGAAAATGTTCCATCCGAGTTTCTTTCTCTCAAATTATCAAGGTTAAGAGACTCAATTACTCTTCTCATTGCCTTCTACTGGATGTTCTTGTTTGAACTTCTTTGATTGAACAAAGTCAAATGTTGACTTGGTTTTCATTTCACTGTGTGGTCGGTGTTCGATTCACATTATTGGATTAAGGATGTAATCTTTAGGACAGAAAAGTTCATTTTGGATACTTCTTCGTCATCTACTAGTCATTGATCGAGCAAGCTTTTCGGGGATTGGCTCCTGTTTGGGCTTCTCAACATCTTTTACAAGTGTTCGGGGTGATCCGTTTTGTGGGCTCCGATCAACTTGTTCTACATCTACTACAAGTATTTCGAGATGATCCATTTGTGGGCTTTGATTGATTTACTTGTCATTGTTACTACTCTGGCCCATATAGGCCCATTTGCCGTATAGGCCCATTTGCCGTATAGGTTCATTTGATTTGTATTGGCCCAAGAGGCCCGGTCCATTGAGACTCGCTTGTTTGCACTTCTCCAACTCGATCATTTCACAATAGTTGTATGTTCGAGTTGAGGGGGCGTGTTAAAAGTATAAGCCCATTTGGGTCCATTACTTAGTTAGTCCATTTACTTTGTTTTTAGATATAAATAGTGATGTAATAGTGTGTTAGGAATTAATCAATTCATTAATTCAATTTCATTAATCAGTTTTCTTTCTTTTTCCTATTGCCGTGTACTGCGATCTCTTTCTCTTTCTCTCACCTCCGGCCACCACCATCAATGGTGGTGGTCCGGCAACTACTTCAATCATTCAATTACCAAAAATTAACAGGTTAAAGCGGGTCGGACCCGTTACTCATTTCGTCCCGTGATTTTTTATGCTATAAATTTATGTTTTGGGGGGGGTTTTGGGTTGAGACGGGTCGACCTGTTTTAACCCGACTCATTCCAACTCAACTCATTTCAACCCATTTAATATTTAGGTTCTAATAGGTTTCGACCTGTTTCAACCCATTACTCATTCCAACCCAACCCACCCAATTACCAGGTCTATTCGATAGGCATCCAAAAGCCAGGCATTTGAGCTATATACTTTTCATGTCGTTTATTTCCTCATTCTCATTTCAAAGGGCTTCCTCGCTAGCATGAGTAAGCTATAAACAAGTAGAACTCAAACTAGACTTGAAAATTTCAACTAATACTTTATAAACATCATAAGTTAGCCCAAACTCGTACTCTGGCAATTTATATCACAAGTAATTAACATCGCAACTTAAGTCGAAATCGTGCCTAGCTTGGACATATTCAGGTCATTAACATCACAAGTTGGGCTGAAATTCATATTCATGTTTCGACCATGTGATGATGAAGTAATAAATGTGTTTGAAGGGACTCAACCACTCGCCTTCCACGTGACAGACACATGGCTGTTAGAACAACGACACCTGGCAACTGCGCCGACGTGGCGCAGCTCGGCGACCATCCTCGACACGAGCACCACCAGGCCGAGCAGAATTATTCTAGATTAGCCAATTGTCACCAGGCAGACCTTACATGATCGGTCCTCGACCCTAGCCGACCACTAAGAGAAAACAGGGACTTAAGTCCAACCGACCTGAGCGAAGAAACGTCAGCATAGTACAAAGTACGCCAGGTGGCCCCGTTCGATTGGAAAGACACCAACGTGCTCTGCGCCCGCCGCTCCACTTGATTGACACTGCGATACTCGACAAACACGAAAAAGAGAACCAATAGGAGGCCACCTCGGCCGACCAACGATCCTGTCTCAACATGTCGTCTTGCTTGCATCCGCAGCAAGCCAAACACGGAGAGGAGTATAAAAGGGAAGTAACCAACTTCACAAGGTATGACACTGTTCACGCTTGACATATTCTCTACTTTGAGCTTGCAACTAAACACAGATTATTAAGGGTGATCACAGGGTACGCCTGTTCACTCCATTGTTATCCC
Organism: Codonopsis lanceolata; assembly: GCA_013146195.2. Classification (NCBI taxonomy): domain Eukaryota; kingdom Viridiplantae; phylum Streptophyta; class Magnoliopsida; order Asterales; family Campanulaceae; genus Codonopsis; species Codonopsis lanceolata. The sequence continues at coordinate 61,382,452 of CM028377.1, read as the reverse complement.
CAAGCTCGACTCTCACGCGAGGCTTTAGCCGATAACCTCCCCAGCTCCCGGACCTGTTTTCTCTTATTTGACAGGCTCACGCAAGAAACCAAGGAAGGCGATTGGGAAGCCAACAAAGCGGCGAGAATGATATCCACCTCACCGCCTCCAAAGACATGCGGTCTTTACTCGACCGAGGCCCACATATACTCACGTGTAATCACCCATATCTTGGCGTGATCGTGGTTCCGCGAATCGAAAACTTCTTTCTTCTTTTCCTGCCTTCCATTTCTTAGCCCTAACCATAAACCATGGAAAGAACAACCCCACAAAACAAAACCAACCAGAGCAAACGAGCTCTGCCCCTCGACCACGCAACCTCCCCAAATGGCCAATGACGCATCTACGTAAATAGATTTGACCACTCCGAGCTCGAAAGTCTTCAAAGGAAAGTCGGTGATGTGGCTCGTAACTGGGGCCGATCTCAACCGAAAGGCATTCTTCTTTCTTTGGGGGAGGCGAAGAGGACGACGAGGTACACTCAGTAGGCTCTAAGACTCGCACAGGAACCAACGAAGCGAACAAGAAAAATACTTGAGGAACTGGTATTGGGAGCGCCGAAAACTTTATCTCCAAGAAATCCAAGTTTGAAGCGGAGCAAAGAGTGTCTGTTACGAAGCCGAGCAAAAGGTGGGGGCCACCCGAACATGATAGTCACTCGGGAACCGGTCGACGAGCAGCGAAGCCCCATCAAGGGGCAAAGAGAAAAGAAAGGCCACCCTCGCCCGAGCGTGAAATCAAGATCGGGAGGATGATCGAGCACACCGAAACCGAGCTGCTCATAGCCGGCTTACATTTCCGATGAATCAAGATGCCCACCTTCCCGAACTAGGGAAAGGAGCGAGGAAGGAGAATCTCAACCAAGAGCGGAGGCGGTGAAGAGCGTAAGCGTGTGAGCATGCTCTCACCTCAACAATGCAGGATGTAGCAACGAAAAAGTGGCTCAACGCGACCACTAAGTGCAAAAAGATGCCCTAAGTCCCCCGAGGAGGTCGAGCGAGGAAGTGAAATATCTTGGGGTAGACTCGAAGCAATCGAAAAAAGGAAGCCGATGATGCTCCCTCCATCCAAGAATGGGCCGCTCAAAGAAAAATGAGGAAAGCCCCACGCCTCGACAAAAAGTTGCCTAACTTTGACTCTTACGAGGGGCTCACTAGGTGCGGTCGACCACATCGCCAGCCGAGGTCAAGATGAACGCAATAGCCCTGCACGACGAGGATGCTTGGGAAAAATTCGCATGCACCCTACGGGGAAAAGCCTTGAAATGGTACACGGGTTACCCCAGTTCATGGGAACGTGGGATGAGTTCGCATGCATGTTCGTGACGCAATTCTCTCGGCGGCAACAAAGAAGCGATATGTAGTTATGCAAAGATCCAACAACGCCACAATGAGTCTAATCGATGTACATGGACCGATTCATGGCTATGGTCGACCAAATACCATACATCTCTGAGGAATCCATTAAAATGTGCTTTATCTCTGCCTACAACAGGGCTCGATGAGACAAGAGATGATGCTCGGGGATCATGGGTCGAGGAGAAATGTACGCCCACGCCTAATGGTGATCAACGCCGAGGATGCGAAGAAAGATGGAAAGAAGAAGGACCGGGAAGGGGCCAACCCGACACGTGATAGCCGGAGAAGAGATGGTCGAAGTGATTCCGCCAGCGAGGACAACCGGAAGGAACAAATGGGATGATATGGATGGACTCCTCTAAACACCGCCGCGAGCACATCATGAACGTCCTTCTTGATCGTAAGCAATTGGGCGACCACCCCGCATTAAAGGAAACGGTACCGAAATCCCAACAAGGCTGCGCATATCATAAAGGCGTCGGCCACACGGCGAAGAATGCATCAACTTGAAGCGAGCAATCTGAAGTTAATAGATCGAGGCGAGCTCGGGAGGTTCGAACAAAGAAATAACCGAGGAGATCGAGATCGAGGAGGAGAGCAACGACGAAATCAAGAACCTGACGAGACAACCCAAGGCCGAAAGAATGTGATCGACACGATCGGAGAGGCTACTCAAGTGGTACTCGGCTTAAGAACATGATCTACAATCTGAAGCATGTGGTGAACACGATGCCAGAAAAGGCGAAGAAGGGGCATTACATTTATGCCTTAGAGTGAGCTAGCCATTAGCGAAAGCGGCAAGCGCGACCCACTAACTCGAGGTCGGAATCCACATGATAGCGGCGTAAAAGAGTCTTGATAGACAGGGCATCGAGGGATATTTTGTACTACAAATGCTTTGTCGATCGAAGTTGGGGGCGCCCGTCTCGGGCCAAGTTCGATACAATTGGAAGGCTTCACTTAGGACAGAGTCGCGGTAAAAGGATCGATCACCCTCGAGGTTGTATTAGGAGAAGAAACCACCACACCTCGAGCGGAGGAAGTGGATTTTCTTGTGATTGACCTCCCGTCCCCATACAATGCAATCACAGGTTCCCAGAGCCCAAACAAAGTTTCGGATGGTCTCCTCATTGGCCCATCAAAGGGTAAAATACCCCACGAGCAACGGGAATAGTGCTCAATGACGGCCGGCACTCTTGAATACATCTATAAAGAAAAAGAAAAACAAGGAAAAAAGTGAATACAGCCCCAACCTCGAGCGGAGGTGGCGGAGAGATAAAGACAAAGAAGGCAAGAGAGACGGAGAATTGTCCCCGTCGTCAATGCACCAATAAACTCCCACAAAGATAGCAATTAGCTTGGCTGAAACGCACCGCTTCGCGAAAACATGGAAGCGATCGGCGCTAAACCCCGATAAAGTCAAAAAAGCAAAAAAAAGAAAATTGAAATGGTGGAAAGCTCGGACACCGGCGGAGATCAAGCAGGATGAGGACACGAGGAGGAAATAGTGATCAACCTTGACTTCCGAGCGAGAAAGTTAAGGTCGGAAGAGATACCGAGAAGAGAGCAGCGACCATCATTAAACTCTTGAAGGAGAGTGCGGATGTCTTCGCTGGAGGGTCGAGGACATGGAAGGAATCGGCCGGGGACGTGGCGTACATAAACTTATATCGACCAGAGCGCCATTCGTATACAACAAAAGGCAAAATTTTTTTCCCGAAGCGAGGCGATCAAGGAAGAAGTGTCAGGCTGCTCAAAGCGAAAATAATAAAGGAGGTTTTGTATGCAACATGGATAGCCAATGTGGTCATGGTGAAAAAGTCGGGCGGAAAATGGAGAATGTGCGTAGACTTCACCGATTTAAACAAGGCTTGTCCCAGGCGGTACCCCGAGGATCGACCGGCTCGTAGATTCATTGGCCGGGCACAAAATCTGAGTTTTGTCGATGCTTGTTCAGGTATCATCAAATACGAATGTGGGCGGACCAGCATTCACACGTTCGGCTGCGGGAGGACTATCTTCTACACCATGATGCCGCCGGGTTAAAGAATCACGAGGGCCACGTACCAAAGAATGGTGAATAAGGTGTTCGGCGACTGCCGGTAGGAGAAACGTAGAAGCATACATCGGCGACATGGTGATCAAGACAAGACAAAGCCGACCATGTCGAGGACCTAAGGAAACCTTGCAAACCTAAGGAAGCCTGAGAATGAAATTAAACCCGTGAAATGCGCTTTTGGGGTAGTCATTTGGGAAATTCCTCGGCTACATGGTCAATGAGGAATTGCGGCCAACCCGAGAAAATAAAGGCCACAACAACTATGTATACTTGGCTCTCAGAATAAAGGCCCTAACAACTACGTATACTTAGGCTGCATCGGGACTCGGCGGTCAGCAGGTGTCGAGAGGAAGATAAGTTGCAGCCGGTCTACTATGTATCTCATGCCTTAGCCGAGGTCGAGGAGATATTTAGAGATCGAGAAATTGGTGCTCGCCACTAGTAATTCTTTGCTCGAAAATTGAAAGCGTACTTCAAGCTCATCCGATGAGTGGTCTACACGAGACCTCCCGATGAGACAAATCCTGCGTAAAGCGAGACATGGCGGGAAGAATGTTAAAATGGTCGGATTGAGCTATCGAGTGCAGGATTGAATCGGCCAGGAGAACTATTCGAGCCGGGTTTTAGCGGACTTCATCGCGAAACTTCATTCTAAAAGGACCAAGACAAGGATAATCGGAGGAAAGCAGGGGGGCAGCAGAGTGCGACCAGAAAAAAGCGAGACAAACCTGAACTCGGACCACCCAGAGCATTGGACTCTATTAGTGGATGGATCCTCGGGCACCACTAAAAGTGGGCGGGAATCTGATGATTACCACAGAAGGGGGATGGAGTCTGGCCCTTGAGTTCGGTTTCAAGGCTTCAAGCAATAAGCAGAGTATGAGGCGTTGGTGGCGGTGTCGAGTTATTTGGAAGGCAGGGAGACATTATGTCTGTGATGATTCGGTAGTGGTCAAACAAGTTACAGGCGAATATGGGCGAATCACCGATCTTGGCCAAATATCAACAACTAGTCCGGCGCTTGACTCAAGGAATTCAAATATTGGGAGCTGGAGCAGTTAGAGACAACGCGCGAGCAGATTTTTTGTCAAAGTTGCTTCTTACGGCGAGGACATCCCGTAGAAGTCGGTGATGTTCCTCAAAAATCAGGCAATCGGTGAGGAGAAAGTAATGATGGTCGAAGGGCTAGGGATGTTGGATCGGCGAGATCCAAAGACTACATCGAGCAAGGTATTCTACAGGGGATAAGGATAAGGCACGAGATGGTAAGAAACCGAGCATCTTGGATTTTCGGTTATTGGGGAATGTTGTACAAGCGATCCAATCTGAAGCCCCTACTGTTGTGTAAGACCGAGAAGCGATCGCAGAGCCTCCTGAAGGTTATTGAGGGAATGTGGAGGACACACAGGGCAGAGAGCACGAGATAAGATGAATTTTCACGGGTACTCTTGGCAGGAGGCATGACGAGGAGAATCACGTGAAGAAATGCGACAAGTGTCAAAGATTTGCGAGATATTCCGGACTCCCATCCATACCTCGAACTGCCGGTGATCGCGGCATGGCCATTCGATATGTGGGGGATAGACCTCATGGTCCTTTCCCAGGCCAAGCTGGGATCACGAGTTCATCATAGTAGCCAGATTGATTATTTTACTAAATGGGTAGAGAGCGAGCCCACAGCCGGCATCACAGAGACCGAGGCGGTGAGATTCGGTATCACAGTAGATCTTACTGTAGATTTGGTCTTCCTGGATAGTAGTCTCAACCATGGTACCCAGTTCTCCAAAAATTCACGGCTGCGAAAGGGTAAATGTCAAACACGAGGATGTCTTCGGTGGCTCACCCCGGAGACGCGGCCGGTAGAAGCGAGGAAACAAAGAAAATCTTGCACGCCTCGAAAAAATTTGGATGAGAAAAAGGGAAGTTGGCTTGAGCGGTACTTGTCGTCTTATGGGGACATCGGGACCACATCCTCCGGCTCTGAAGGCGAAACTCCTTTTGCGCTTACCTATGGATCGGAGGCCATGGCTCGGTCGAACTAAGCGCTCCCAGCGGCAAGAGTCGCCTTCTTGACGAGAAGTCAAAGCAATTTTGTCCAGGGTGATTGGATCTACAACTGACATTGAGGAGAAGTGAATTGAGGCAAGACTAAGGATGATCAATTACAAGAGGCTCACAAAGAGAAACCATGACAAGAAGGTCGAGGCCAGAGGAGCTTTTCGGTAGGAGGTGGGTCTGAGGAAGATTGAAGCAACATGCAAAAGCTTGGCGAGAAACAGGCTCTCTCAGAATTGGGAAGGACCACTTAGGGTGACAGTGTTGTTCGAAGGGGACGTCTTAGAATAAGCGAGGCAGGGCGGAACACCACTAAAGAACCCATAGCACGCCGATCACTTAAAGAAATATTATCAATGATGTAACTTATGACGGTTGAGTTGAGGAATGAAAGAAATTCTATTATGCTTTTTATAAGATAGGCTGTCCCTCGATGCGCGAGGAAAGCCTCGTTGTCAAAACAAAAGACCTATCCTCGGTATACGAGGATAGGCCCAGACCTATCCTCGGTATACGAGGATAGGCTGAAAGACATCCTCGATATGGGGATAGGCCCTGGCACCTATCCTCGGTATCGAGGGATGGGCCCAGAAAAAAGACATCCTGGATATACGAGGATAGGCCGAAAAAGACCTATCCTCGGTATGCGAAGATAGGCCCAGAAAAAGACCTATCCTCGGTATCACGAAGATAGGCCCACAAGACCTCTCCTGGGTTATACGAGGATAGGCCCGAGAAAAAGACCTATCTTCGACACGGGGAAGATAGGCCACTTAATTACAAACAAACTCTAAAAACTTAAACATTCTCAAACTACAAGGATCACAAAGGCAAACAGCCCAAGAATGGCGAGGGCTCGTCATAAATAATCAATAAATTAGAAAGAAATAAAACAAAAGGCATCAAAGAGAGATAATTGTTTGTTACAACGGCACGAGGCCTAAAAACACTACATCCGTGAGGCAATGGTCGGAGGGAGGCTGGGGATCGGGTCTGGAAGGGAGCTCGGTGCTCGGCCGGCGTCTCGGCAAGCCGCTCCTGTTAGATTGCTCACCGGGGAAAGTGCATGGTCGGCTCGGGGTCAAGGCATCTTCATTCCTCTTGATGGCCTCGATCCGAGGCAGCACGTTCACATCCAGAAGGGCAGGCACCAACTCATTCGAGCCGGCCTCACGGTCTTAAATCGCGCGGAGCTCTTCAGCACGATAAGGGACGAGGCATGTCAGGCGAACAAAAACGAGGAGAAAGGCTCGAAGCCCCAGTCAACAACTCCCCGTTGGTACCAGTAGGCTGCCGCACATCGAGGATATGGCGAGACCCGCTTAGTATGTATGGCACCGGCTCATCGAGAAAGCTCGCCAACCTAAAAATCTTACTGACTAGGCGAGGCAACTTCGGTAGGCGTGAAACCAATCCTTGTGCTAGAGGCGGCATCCTTTCCTTAAATCGCGACCTCCCTTTCCCAGAGCAGTAGAAGAAAGTTTTGGGTGGTCCCCGACCTCCCTCGAGAGCTCGTCGGCCGTCGAGGACAACTTGTTTTTTGCCCTTTCACTTCCTCCACGAGCTT
>CM028377.1:61339986-61375274 GCA_013146195.2 Codonopsis lanceolata | reverse complement strand
TACGAAATTGGGGTGTCTACAGCTAGCCTTGGAGCATACCAGGAATATTAAAGCGTGACGCCTCGAAGCTTTCAACAAAAAGTCAAAGGCCGCGATATCCAAGTTGAGACTCTCGGTTGGGAAAACCCCTAGTTATGTTGATACTAGGGGGAAAATGGAAGTCTCCTGATGGGACCGCACATTGTTAAGTGAGATCCGATCAGAGGCGCCTGCTTCACAAACCAAGATGGGGAAGACCTTGTCCAATTCCTTCAACCTCGACAAACTCAAAGGTACTACGCCTCGAGCCATCCCATCCAGCCTATTCAGTTTCCCTTCAAAAATCTTAGTCGGTAAAACCGAAAGGGCCTAGCAAAAGCATAAAAAATATAATAAAAGCTCGCTAGGTTGAAAATCCGAAAGGGCGCCTAGGCAAAAATTAGAGCACAAAAAATGAAAAATAATAAAAAGTAAAAATAAATAATAATAATAAAAAGGGGAGGGGGAAATTATTTGAAGCCTCAAAGATACTACCTCCGCCTTCAAAGACATCGAGGCTCGACCGACAAAAAAGAGAAAAACCACGACAAAGCAGCCTCATATTAAAACACTAAAATATAATTTTTTACAGTCCTAAGGTGCAACTTAGAATACTTATTAAGATGTCTATATTATACATTATTTGCATTTGTACATATCTATATTGTCTATACCCCCTTTGTTTTTCCTCTTAAACAATCCTTTTTTTCTGCGCCTCTAGCCCCGAGCGGTCCATCAACCAAGGGCGTCCACCGAGCCGGCCCTATATACTCCTCTCTCTCATGAGGCGCAGAGGAAGCTCGACCATCAAGATGGGAGCCACCGATGTGTCCTCCCTTCATCATCGCATCTCCGCTTCTTGGGCTGCCGTACTCACTTTGACCCGCTTCATCGCTTTCGAGACCAAGACCCCATACAGAGGGGGAGGAGGAACAGCTTACCTCTTTGTTCCTGTGGGTTGTCCTGCCTCGCTGCCAAGCTCACCGCAGCTCATGACCGCAGCCGAAAGCATTCAATCGGGCCTCGAGGAGGAGGAGTGTGCTTCTGCTCCTATGGGTTATGCCATGACCAAAATCACTAATCTGGGCTGGATGTATTGTCGACCCGCAAAGATCCGATCTGTGGGCCGTCCGAGTATTAAGGCCATGAACCCTACGGGCGAAATTCTCGCCTCAGAGCCCGAGGAACAACCAATCCTCGAACTATCACGTCCCGCCTACTTCCAAAGCAGTGAACATCCACTCCATTGGTTATATGATGGCTCAAAGAAATGTCTCAATACATGCCGATGGCGCGAGACGGCCCTCGCCAGCCTACCATAACCCATGCCAAATACCCAAGCGATAGAAGCATATAATCGTAGTACGGGTATGCTACCTCCCTTTCAAAGATTCTCGAGCCACATGCCCCTGATAAGGGACCCAAACGATCAAGTTGGTAAGATCCCTTCCTACGTATATAGGGCGGAGGTATCCGGGATCACTTGCTCCCTTCCAAACCGCCGCAAAATCCTCTGGGCCGATAAAAAGAAGTCCGATAAAGGCCCAACATGACCACCGGGCCGTACTCATCTGGAATGACGAAGGAAAAGCCTGATCTCCCAAATGGCGAACCACCTGCACTATATCCATTGAGCCCGACGATAGAAGTGATTGGTCCAAATATCGTAATAATTAGTCTCGGGGAAGTGCCCGCGCATTCCATAAAAGGAAGGATCATAAGAAGCTCCAAACAGCACGGAGCTCGACCAAAGGAAATGCTCTTCCAACCACATATGAATCGTAATAGTGGCTACCAAGAGGGACAATTCCCGAATCATTCCTCAAATCCTGTAGAAACTATCAAATATCTCCCTACTAGAAAAAGAGCCAAAGTCTGAAGTCCAATCTCTCGCTAAAATCACCGAATTATATCGATGAATTCGTGGAAGGCCCTGTAGAAGAACCAACTATCAAATATCTCCCTCTACTAGGTCGAGAAAGAGCGCCATCCCCATTGATCTAAATCCTAGACCAACTCATCTTCAATATATTCCTGAAGGCCCCGTATCTCCCTCACTAAGCCATCGAGAAAGCCCTAATCGGTACGCCGCTGATCTGGCGGGTAATCTTCAATATATTCCGAAGAGCCCAGAAGAACCATCAAATTAAAAAGCCATTGAAAAATCCTACGGACGACGCATGGCTTCTCAGAAGCCGCTACCGCACCATGACGAGTAGGTGCCACTCCAAGCATAGCACGTAATCCCTCGAACGTGGGACACATCTCGCTCATGCCAAAATTAAACAAGTGATCCTCGTGAGACCAATCGGCACGCCTCAACATGTCCCAATTAATTATGACATTTCAGAAAGAAGGCACCTAAACCCGAAAAAGATGTTCGAATCCAATCCCTTTCGCCGATCGCAAAGAAAGAATCCGTAAATCCGTATGCTTTCATAAGCCTCAATCTCCAGAGCCGTAGGAATGCGGGCGGCCATTTATAAGAGATGCGAGAAATTTTATTGTGGCTGAATAAGGCTATGGCAAGCAAGACAGAAGCTGTTGAATTTAGAAGGAGAGAATGAACTGAATTGATAAAGAACCGAGCTCGTTTCCGCCAGAATTTATACTGCAAATTAAGAAGACGGACAATTCAGTGCACATTGTTCAAATAGTGAAGAAAAAGTGGCTCCATAGGAAAAGCATGGTGCCACCAAGATGTCTCTTGGTGCCGCACCATGGCCTCCAATGGCAGCACCAGAAATGTTCACTGTTTTGTGAAAATTATGCCTGGTATCCTGGTTTGGTGATCCGACATCCTGCTGTTCCTGCGTCTGATTGTGGAAGAAAAAGAAAACCTATTAAAGGAGGCTACAACCACGGACTCAATAGCCATAAGGTACCGAAAGAATAAGGGATTCACCCATTTTTCCCATTCCGATATCACCCGAAAAGCCCGCTCTAATTTAAAGGTGTATTCTTAAAAATCCCTATTCTCAAAGTACAGCGTGCCATTACATTTTAGATGTCTGGTATAGTTTTATTTTCTGCATGAATTTATTTTTGCATGTGTAACATACTACATCATATACATTATATTACATTATATCATAATGTTTGTACAGATTTCTTTTACAAAAATAAAAAAAAAACAATATAAAAAAAAAGAAAGAAAGAAATACTAATGTTCGCAGGAGTCCAAAGCTAATGTGCTCGGGACGACTGGCTTCTGGGAAAACCACCACCTCTGACCCTGGGGTCCCGTTGCGAATCCTCGACCTCTGCCCCGGCCGCGACTTGACCCATCATCATCATCGTCGTCATCATCATCATCATCATCATCATCGTCATCTCGACGTCTGGGCCGCCGCACTGAGCGTGCCCTTACAAGAAAATTCATCAGCCAATTTCTGATATAGCTTGCTGATGCTGAAGAAGCCCCGCAACAATTTCTTATAAGTAGACACGTTCACCTAAAAAATAATAATAAATAAATAAATATTAGTCTCGAAAAAAAAATGTGTATAAAAAAAATGATGATGGTATAAAAAATAATAATAATAATAAAGAAAAGAGACAATAAAGGTGGATGTGTCTACCGAACGAACCTGCTCCGGGACGCGACGCTCCTCCGGGATCTCGACATCGGGAAGAACCTGCTCTACTAATCCACCGCCCCACTCATACTGGAAAGTAGAGAAAATATCATCGTGCCCGTGAAACATCGTTCTCGCCAAGAAATGAAGCGATGACCCCAGACCGGCAGCATCGAATGCCGCCTCGGGCACAACAGAGCAGAGGAGGGGGATGCTCTAATCTCGTGAAATCTCAGATGACATCACCGGATAATCGCTGCGAACGAGGTATTTCCCCAAATACGAGACCGGCGCATCGCCGGCTCTATCACCCAAGAAGGAGGATGAGGAGGCACCACTGGAGCCATTAGAAAAGACTGGTGCTGACGATTCACCCGCTCGCCCATATACAAAGAATCCACCATGATGGAGACCATCAATATCCAAGCAAATGGCCGAACATCGAGTAGTATAATAATGTCCTCCGTGCCTTCCTGTGGAAGAAAGTGCACCGAACCTCGACTCGAACCAACAATCCGCCTCCAAAGACTCTCCCCTAGTATTACAACCACCGTTGTCGCTTGATCGATCCCTATTGTGCCAACATATTGGGACAGATACGAGGTCGGTAGACCCGCCGAATGAGGCGACCCTGCTAAAATCAAAAATGAAAAGGCCCAGACCTGCACAAAAATAGAAAAAGAAAAATAAATATGTTGTCAAAAAAAAAAAGATACAAAAAGAAAAAGAAAAATACATATGTAAAAAAAATGAATATATGATGAAAAAGCAAGAAAAGGCATGTACCTCCCACGCCGGGGCAAATCCATTCAGGGTCGGTGAATCATTTCGGCTGGCCCTATCCATGGAAGCATAAAGTTCAGCCAAACCAGCCTGTCCCCAATCATACGAAGGGATCCGATCGAAATCTGCAAGACAAGCTAAGACGGAGGCTCGTGGTGACAGAGGAGTTGGCAAAGAGCGATGTGCCAAGAAAGAATAAAAAAACGCCGTGCCACTCGAGTAATAGCAGCTTCATCACCGTCACCGTACCCAAGATTATTAAGAAGCCATTGCCGAACGCTGCTGATATATATCTCATCCGATGATTTAAAACGAGGCTCGAAGCCCAGGATATCCACAATCTCCTCCCTACGATGTCGGAGAGTAAAATCAAGAGCCAGGGTCTCCCCTATGCTGGTAGGGATTCCCGTAATCGCAGCAAAATCGCAAGGGGTCATGGTCGCCTCCCCCCAGCTAAAATGAAAAGTGTGAGTGGTATCCCACCAGAAGTCCCGAAGCACATCAAAGACGGGAAGAAAGTTGGTAAAGTGGGTAAAAGAATGCAGAAGGTGCTAAACCCGAACCCTCTACCAACGATTCTGTAACATATCAAAAATCTCAGCCACATCGATATATGATACCCGCACTCTTTCAAATTTCCTGCGAACCTGAAAAAAAAAGAGGTAAGTTCTTTACCCTTATTTCCTTCTCTGTACAGTCTTTTGAATAAATAATGAATATATTACATGTTTTATACTTCAAAAATTCTTAAAGAAAAAAAATCTTGTTCATAACAAAAAGAAAATAAATAATTCTTTAAACTGTTACATACTATTTTCATACATGCACATAAAAAAAATAAAAAAAAATAAAAAAACATCTTTCTTTTACATAAAACATAAAACATAAAAAAAAACAAACAAACAAACAAACGTAGGAATCTACATGATGTACGTACATACTGTATTCTTTCAATAAAAAAAATTTTAATTTTTTTTTATATGTAATTTATTTTGCATGTAAATAATTAATTTTGCATCTTAGATATCATGAAATGCATATTAGAACTGCATTTGCCATGTGTATAATAAAATGTGAAAACATTCATGCATTATCTTATAAAGTGTTCTGCATTGCATCTGCATCAAGTAGAATAATTCATGCATTCATTATGTACATTTCATTTGTCCAATAAGCTGCCATAGGGGTACGCTAAAAAGGAGATAAAGTACCACCAATCATCAAAATAAATATCTTTGTGGTATTTACTATACCCTGCAGCAGTTGCATGTTCGAAAAATGAATCTAAGGGCATGAAAAATATCTGTTTTGTCCTGTTTTTATCCGAAAATATGCCCGAAAAGCGTTTCGGAAAAAATTAATTTATACTCCGAATATTCCGTTTCGCGATTCTATTGCATGCAAAAATGTGATTTAATGTAAAACATGCATCATATAGCCTCATTCGCATTCAGAATATAAATCATGCATAGTAGGGTCAAATAGTGACCACTAGTTCAAATCATGCATCGCAAAAATAAATCATAGAAATTTCATACATTATCACTTAATTACATCATTTAGGCATAAATAGGACATGCATATGAATCACTAATAATGTCAGGAGTGTTCCAAAAGTCCCAAGCAGTGCAGAAATTTAGCAGATCTGAAGAATAACCAGGAAAATTTCTAGAAAAAAAGAAATCTTACAGTGGTCAGAGGAAGGTTGGACACGTGGGTGTCCCGATCTCGTAAAATATTGCCCCAGTCATTCGTAGAATACGGATAATTGAGCCTATTCCGAACCAAGCTAGGAGGTTCTCTCCTCCTCCCACCAGATTCCGGGCGCATCGGTGCCTTCCCCTTCCTGGATCGCGAAGAAGATGCCATCTGCTAAGTGAAACACTGAAATTGGCGGAAGAAAATCGAGAAAAGGAGCAAAAATGGAGAAAAAAGAAAAGAAAAAAGGAAGGTAGCTGCAACAATGGTGTCGAAGGAAAAGAAATGAAAGAAGAAAAGAAGAGAAAGAAGAAGCAGTGGCCTCTTCCCTTCACTCCCGTCCAATTAAAGGGAGAAAAAGGGAATTTTCCCTTTCCTCCCTCCAAAATTTGAAGCTGCAACACTTTGGTCCTCAAGTTTCAGAATTTTCAAAATGGTCCCTGAGCCTAACGGAAAAGTTAACAAAGTTAATCTTGTTAACCAAAATTGGCAACCATTCGCCAAAGGACAAAGGAAATAACGTCCCCAGCAGAGGCCGAACTACGTTTGGTCTGATTTCCTTTATTAAGGAATACGTAGGCAGCCTACATTAGTAGGTCCGACCATCACAACAAATAAAAAAAAAGAGAAAATAAATTCCCCAGCAAGAGTGGCAAAAATGCCAAGATCAGCCGAATCCGCAGTAGCCACCTGGGCGCAAAAGGTAAGTCAGGTACAGTATTCTTACCCTGACTTTGGAATAATTTCCTTTTTAGGAAAGTTTAATTTGTTTAAAAAAAAAACTTTGGTTTGCTTTTCAAATAAAAGAAAAACTCTTTTTCAAATTGAGTTTTGATTTCAAAAAAAAAAAAAAAGAGGAATATTTCAAAAAAAAAAAAGAGGAATATTTCAAAAATACAAAAAAGAGGAATATTTGAAAAGAAAAAAAAAACAGAGAGAGAGAGAGAAAAAGAAAAGGGAAGGGAAAAGAATGTTTTCCACTTCACAAATTTCGAAAATACTTGAAGAATGATCAATTTGCCGTGCTCGGCGACGGATCTTTATCTGGCCGAGTGCGCTCGATATTTGAAAGTTTTCGGTTATGTTTGGAAACAAGGCAGCGACCGGACATAACTTAGAAAATTCTTCTTAACACGTTTCAACGACAAGGTATTGACCGGTTGAAATGTGCTGGCAGAAAAACATTCAAATCTTCATACCGTATTTGACAACGGTTTCGGACCGGAAGAATACGACGTTTTCGAAAACACAAAAATCTTTTTCTGTTGTGTTCTCGATCGGGCTTGACCCGAAGGACATGACATCCTCACTTGGTTGTAGTTTAGGTTTTGGCCTGAACTACGTTTGGTCTGATTTCCTTTAAAAGGGAATACGTAGGCAGCCTACATTAGTAGGTCCGACCATCAGAGCACATTAAATTCATATCTGCTTAAAACTGCGATAACTTTTTTATAACCAACTAAAAATGTCTAGGTTATAGAGTTTGGATAGCATGTTAACTGTGTATTATAACTGCTACCAATTGCATTCTCCTGTTCTTAAATGAACGAAATTGGAGAGTCTATTGTTTATCAACGATGTTCGCCTACTCAAGAAGCCTTAAGGTTACCCGTAGACTCCATCGCTGAGGGCTCAGAGACACCCCAATTTCGTACCCTCGGTATGTGATCGACATAAAATATCAAGAAGCTGTTAAAACTTAACAAATGTCAAGTTACTGGAGTCAAAAATGCGAAAGGAAAAGCAGGATGCGATGGTAGGGAAAGTGCAAAAATTTGGAACTTGGAAGCTTGCATGGTGCCGCACCAAAGACCCTTGGTGCCGCACCAAGGGTTCCTTTGGCCGCATGCGCATTCCCCGTAGCTTGTCTCGCAGATCAAAATTTACAACTCCCAAGCGCAAGGTACAAGCTGGCCGATGCAGAGAACAAACGCACAAATGCCCAGTGTCCCTCTCCTACTATAAATAGAGACCCCGGCCTCTCATTTGAGCTGCTCGGTTCTGCGATGGA
The DNA here is from genome assembly GCA_013146195.2 of Codonopsis lanceolata. Classification (NCBI taxonomy): domain Eukaryota; kingdom Viridiplantae; phylum Streptophyta; class Magnoliopsida; order Asterales; family Campanulaceae; genus Codonopsis; species Codonopsis lanceolata. Next base: position 61,367,186 of record CM028377.1, on the reverse strand, counting down.
AAAATCGCAAGCTCGCTTCTGCGATATACCGATAGGATTAGTACGAGAGGTGCGAGATAGGTGAGTGGAAGCCCCTAGAATCTCCAAACCCCGTCCAAACTCTGCCAAATCAAAAACCCATAGGTTATAAGTGATCCCTAGCCTAGTTGTTAGGTGTCCACCTCACTTCCCCAGTCCAAAAATCCCAAAGTAAGCCGTTACTTTGCTTGAGTAACGAGCTGAAAAGTCAAAAATTAAGTCTAGGTTCTGCCCAACCAAAAAGGCCAAAACCTACCCAAATAAGCTGTCACTCTGCCCGAGTTAATAAGCCCAAACCCTAAAAAATAAAGCAGTCATTCTGCCCAACTCAAAACAACAACCACACAAACAACAAAAAGACTCCCTCTCCACGAAGGACGTAGGCGAGCACCGCCGCTCTAAAAGGTAAAACTTTTAAGAGCGTCGTTTATTTTTATTTATTTATATTTTCTATCTTTTATTTATTTTTAAAAGTTGTTATTTAAATCCGTCGCAATGTAGTCCATATAAGCCGTTGTGCTGCCCATATTAGAATAGGAAATATTATGTAAAAGAGCCGTTATAATGGCCAAATATTCTTAAATATGTCTGTAATTATTGGAAGGAGACGGCTGCCAGTCCGTAAATAATGTGGCCACGAATGTATTTGTTTAAATTTCCCTGTTATTTTAATACCTTATTTATTTGCTAAATAAATGTGACAATAAGCATACTTCAGCCAAAAACCATTTTCGAGACTGAAAGGGCGAGTTGGGTGCCTAGCACCTTCCCAACTCGTAACTTAGCCTCCGAACCCGTTTTCTTTTTCTCTGGTTTATTTTTCTTTTCTTTGGTTTTGGTTTATTTGCCTTAAAATAAAGATGGCGACTCTAAAACTTTCGGATTCAGTGGGGCCTCGCAACATTCCCTCTTTGCACTTTCCCGTTCTCCCCTAAAAAAGGGAGATATGGGAATGGAGGGTGATGCATTCCCATATCTGGTATCCCTAAACAAGGGACAACTTGATGCGAAACCCAAAGCTCCCATAGTAATCGAATGGGCCATAAGGCTATTTTCAATAAATCCATAGTGGGGGCGTCGCAATATCCTTTTTTGCACTTTTCCGTTTTCCCCTAAAAAAGGGAAAATGAGAATGAAAGGGTAATGCATTCCCATATCCTGGTATCCCCTAAAAAAGGGATAACTTGATACGGGAAACCATCAGTTCCCATATTGGATACAAAATCCACTCAAGGCAACCGAGGCACATTCAAACGTGCTAACATAGACAGCACTCCTCTCGCACTTTTGATTTCGTCTTCCCCTAAACAAGGGAGGGTGGAACGAGAGCAGTCGTGTCCCGCATCCGCACGTACGCGCACCCCTATCCAAGGGCGCGCGGGGCGCGGGTCACACCCCGAGAACCTCACAGTTGCTCTAGAGTCACCTCCCACCTATGACTCAGATAGTGAAGTTAAATATTCTCCTTTCCAAGCTAACATTGAACAATCTTCTGAAGAGCCTTTAAAAGAAGAAATGCTCAAGGATGCTTAAGACATGCTAGAGGAATTCATTGAATTTAGAAAGGCCTATGTTAAGTTAGCTAAAAGTCATGAGAAGTGAACGAGAAATCCATCTTTGCCGAAGCCGAGTTAAAAACTCCCATGGAGTCCAAAGGCGAAAAATATCAAGTTAAAATAAGAGAACAAATTTCTCAATGAAAAGGTTGCCTGTCTTATTGATCATGCCAAAGAGATATCTGCTGAGAAAGATGAGTTGCAAAAGACCATCAACTCATGGAATAACTCAACGGCAGTCTTTGATCAAATTCTTGGAGATCAGAAGCCCTCAAAAGATAAATCTGGGCTAGGATTCTCTGAAAGCATTTCAGTGCAACCTCGAGCAGGGAAAATGAACATTTTACAGTGAATAGTAATGTTCCTGCACAATATCAGAAACCTAACAAGGGTAAAGAAGGAATTGGTTATACTGCTACTCCTTATAAATACCCTAAGGTTCAAATTATCAAAAACAGTGAAGCTTTGAAAGCAAAACAATCATCTGCTGGAGAGAAACCTGCTAAAGGTGGTGCAGACGCTCAACGACCCTCCACCAAAGACACGTGAAAGAAAAGGCTGTTTCGGGGCCTACAAAAGTCTGCTCAAACCTATCGATTCATCAACAAGACTACGGATGGTGCTCGCTATCTGAGAATGTTGATACCAAGCTTAAAGGCAAAATGTGTGAGGTATCGAAATCTACTACCAAGTACTCTTACGCTAAAGCAAAAGCTGGCGTGTCTGCAGGACTCAAGAAGCCTCACACAGATGTCCCTAAGCTTGCCGTTAACAAGACTGCTAAATCAAAAGCTGCTGTTAAGAAAAATGTTCAAAAACCTTCCAATACCCATCATGATCAAATAGACTTCTGTAATTTCCATCATTGTACCTTTTGCAAATGTTTTGGCCACTTGGTCCATGAATGTCTGCTGAAATCCATCATAAAGCCTACTGGATCCCCTATTCCAAAAAACAGGCAAGTATGGGTTCCAAAAACACGCTAACCATTTGGACCCATAAGAAAAATAAAAGGGGACCATGATTTTCTTACCTTTACAACTCAGGTGTGCTTCGTGGCTGCTTCAAGTACATAAAAGAAAGATGTATGGTATCTAGACAGTGGTTGCTCAAGACATATGACCGGAGAATCTTTCCTTCTCTCTAATATCTCTGAAGCAGAAGGCCCTCCTGTCATCTTCGGAGACAATGCTAAAGGAAGAACAATTGGCTACGGATCCATTATTCGAGGAAATCTCTCCATTGGAAAAGTCTCTCTAGTAGAAGGCTTGAAACATAATCTTCTGAGTATTTCTCAATTCTGTGATAAAGGACTTATCTGTCAATTCTCCTCAAACAGATGTGATATCAAGGATCCAGTATTTCTGCTATTGTGGAATCGGATTCTTTGATTGCTGTGGATGTTTTAAACAATCATTGCCATCCTCCTTGGCAATATGTGTATGAGCTTCGTCTTTGTCGTACTCTTCTACAACACAGTGCTTTACATCATGTTTTTCGGGAACAGAATGGGGTGGCAGATCGTCTGGCAGCTTCTGCTCATGATCATAGAAGTAGTATAAGGTACACTAATAGGGCAGATCTTCCTAGGACAGTTAGATGTGCCCTTCGGTTTGATGATTATGGTATTTATAGTTTTCGCAACCGTAGAGGATAATTTTTTCTCTATATTGCAGTTTTGATGTATTCTCTCTCTTCGAGGTCAGGCTCCTTTGTCCCCCCGTTCAAAGGGTAAGGCTGGTTGTCCCCCTCAAGTTTGTACCCTTTTCTGTTTTTAATAAATTCTGCAGGTGCTGCCCTGCTTCCTAGAAAAAAAAAAAAAAAAAGTCTCTTGCTCAACCTTGGTTACTGGACATAGACAAGGGAATGTCTATGTGATAGATTTGAACGCTTATGGCAAGGTTGCTAGTCTATGTCTTGTGGCAAACTCTGCTCAAGACAAGAGCTGGTTATGGCATAAAAGATTCAACCATTTGAACTTCAAATATCTAGCTAAGCTATCCAGAGAAGGTCTAGTTAAAGGATTGCCAAAGGTCTCTGCTGATCATGATCGTGCTTGCAAAGCTTGTCAACTGGGAAAGCTCTCAAAAACGTCTTTCAAGAGCAAACCAGGACTCTCAACATCGAGACCTCTGCAACTACTCCACATGGATCTCTTCGGACCAGTCACTACTATCAGCTATGGTGGTCACAGATACACGCTAGTAGTAGTGGATGATTATACAAGATATACTTGGACAGAAATGATGTCTTCGAAAGATCACACATACGATCTTCTCACAGCTTTGTTCAGAAGACTGCAAACGCAAAAACTAGATGAAATCAGTGAAGTTAGATCAGACAATGGTACTGAGTTCACAAATAATGGAATAGCAAAGTACTGTGATGATCATGGTATTGGTCATAACTTCTCTGCAGTAAAGACACCACAGCAGAATGGCGTAGCAGAAAGGAAAAACAGAACACTTATCGAAGCTGCTAAAACTATGCTTGCTGAAGCAAAGCTACCCAAACATTTCTGGGCAGAAGCCGTCAACACAGCTTGCTTCACTCAAAACCGATCTTTGATCAACAAATTTCACGATAAAACACCCTATGAACTTTGGAGAGGTAAAGCCCCAAACATTGGATTTTTTAAAATCTTCGGCTGTAAATGTTTCGTAGTCTACAATGGTAATGACTACAGAAGCAAATTTGATAACAAAGCCGATGAAGGTGTATTTCTGGGCTATGCTTTACACTCCAAGGCTTACAGGGTTTTCAACAAAAGATCATTAAAAATAGTTGAATCTGTTCATGTCTCATTTGATGAATTTGATTTATTAGAGCCACACGTGGCTCCAAATGTTGCTGATGACTTTGTTATTGTTGAGACAGGTTCATCCCAACCATCACCTTCTCATATACCTAGTCCATCACCAGCAACTCAATCAAATATCCCTGACCATCATCTCTTATCAAATGGGTCACCAGAAGACTTCAACCCTGCTCAAGAAAACTCAAACCCAGAACCCTTTGTTTCTGAACCTGAAAATCATTTTCTTCAACTCACCTTTGAATCAAATTCTGAACAAAATACTCATCAAGATACAGCTGATCTTCCTTCTAGTCCTCCTTCTGAACCCTGTCATGTAGAAGCAAATCATCACATTCCTGCTGTCACAAGAACATGTAAAGACCATCCAATCTCTCAAATCATTGGTGACATTCATGTTGGAGTACGGACCAGAAGATCTTCCAAAAATGAATGCATGTTCTGTGCTGCATTTATTTCAGAAGATGAGCCAAAGAAGATCGATGAAGCTCTTCAAGATCCAAGTTGGCTGGAAGCCATGCAAGAAGAACTTCAGCAATTTGAACGATGCCAAGTATGGAAGCTAGTCCCAAAACCTGCTGATCATACTATCATTGGCACAAAATGGGTGTTCAGAAACAAGAAGGATGAGGATGGGAACATCATTAGAAACAAAGCAAGACCTGTTGCACAAGGATATCGCCAAGAAGAAGAAATTGACTACGATGAAACGTTTGCTCCAGTAGCAAGATTGGAAGCTATCAGAATCTTCTTAGCCTATGCTGCATACAAGGACATAGTGTATGCTGTTGGGGTATGTGCTAGATTTCAAGCAGACCCTCGTGAGTCACATCTTCTTGCAGCCAAAAGAATCATTAAGTATGTATCAGATACCACCAACTTAGGTATCTGGTATCCAAGGGAATCTTCTTTCAACTTAGTAGGCTACTCAGATGCCGACTATGCTGGTAGCCAAGTCGACAGAAAAAGCACCAGTGGAACTTGTCAATTTCTAGGATAGGCTAACTTGTCTCTTGGGCTAGCAAGAAACAAGCATCGGTTTCTAACTCCACCACTGAAGCAGAGTACATAGCTGCTGGTAGCTGCTGCTGTCAATTGCTTTGGATCAAATAGCAGTTGGTGGATTACGACATCAAAGTAGCAGACTACCCAATCATGTGTGATAATACCTCAGCAATCTCGATCACTTACAATCCTGTGATGCATTCCAAGACGAAGCATATCGATGTTCGATATCATTTTCTAAGGGACAATGTAGAAAAGAGAAACATCAGCATGAAATACATTTCAACTGAACATCAACTGGCAGATATCTTCACAAAAGCTCTAGAAGTAGACAGGTTTGCTTATCTCAGGGGAGAGCTTGGTATGCTTGACCCAACTGCTTAAATTTAATTTTAATCAAAATTTAAATTTTTGTTGAGCAGACTTAACAACTTTTCTTAAGCATACCTGATATTATATTTAAGCAGACTTATTTCTTTTAAAAGAAAAGTCTAGAATTCCTACAGTCACTGGGAGACAAAGGTAAGTTTTCTAAACTCCTAGTTTTAGAAGGTTAATTTTGAAAATTGTAAGGGACTGATTTTAAAAATTGGTTGAGATATTCTTCAAAAAAGCACTTTTTCTCTCTCCTAAAGCCGTCACTCATTATGTCTTTTCAAGGAAAAGGCGTCTGACTTAAAGTCCTTTCACAAGTCTCTATGACTGACTGCACGTCCTTTCATTTATAAACCCTCAACCGCCTAAAAACTCATTTCACAAAACTGTCTCTTACTCTTCCCTCTATAACTCCTTTCTCTCTCTAAAATTTCTTGCATCCTTTCACACTGTTTGTGAGCAAAATCTGAAGACTCATTCTTCATTTGCATCTTCTTCTGCAAATCTACTTCAATGGTAAGACGAATCTAACCCTAACTCAGTCCCTAAGGTGTAAGCTCCTATTTACATATTTTTGCCTGTAAATCCGCCATTGTTGACTATTCATAAAGCTTTTTTCTCTACATATCTTTAAACTTCAAAATTTACTGCTTGTTACTAGTATTATTTACATATTACTGTTCATTACCGTAGATTTCATCTTTCTGGGTAAGATTCCTCATGTATAAGATGTTTCACATGATATCTATGAAAATTTCTAGGGCTCCATAGTACTCTTTGCTCATATTTCAAGTTCTTGAGATTTTGCCCTAATTCATTTACTGAAATTCTTTAAACTGGAACTTCTTCTACATCTGCTATACCTGAACAGGCTCAGAGTTCAAATCTTGACATTCCAAATCTGCCCCCCACTATGTATCATCCGGGGATGTGCATTGACGAACCGTCTGTTCGTGCATATGCCTCTGGGGTCAAAATAGTCGACGACCTGAACCAATCCGGCATCCTGCCTCTGTTCATGTTAGAAGATGCCGATTACAGCTACCTTCTAGTGGAAGAATTCTTCCAGAAGGCGATAATCAACGACTCAAGAACCTCTATCACAGCTGTCGTCAGGACCGTCTCTATCACTATCACTGCATCCAGAATCGCCAAGATTATCGGCGTGGAATTTGATGGACCTACTTCTCTAACTGATGCTGAAAAAGCCACTGCTTGGTCTTATATGCGTGGGGAGAACACTCCAAGGGAGGCTGCAGCAAAGATGAAGAGGACTCTATTCGAAGACGATGTCTACTTTCTCAGCCACCTCTTCGATAAAAGCATGATCTTCAAAAATGGTACTCATGATGTGATGACTTCAGACCAACTGGAATACACCTCTGCTGTCATCCTCAACATCTGACTTAATTGGGCTCAGATTCTTTTTGAGCTGTTGTGTGATGCTGTCGAAGCAGTCAAAGCTTCTCTCAAGCAGAAGCGACCATTTGTTCGTCTTCTCAACACTCTTCTTCGGTCAAACACACAATTTCATACACGCATGCTGGCCTTTGAGAAAAAGAAGGCTCAGAAATCAATCCAATTCACCAGCACTTTCATCATCAACTATCACAAACTGAAGAATGAGAAGAGAGCTCAGCAAGGTCTCCCTCCTCTGCTCATAGTCCATGCCATGAACCCTCCTCCACTCAAAATCATCAAGATCAATCCAGAAACAACAGTGGATGCATTCATGGCCAAGCAGCTAAGCAAGAAGCTCTCAAAGGAAGCTGCTGCTGACGGCTACTCAAGCAAAGCTATCGACCCTGCTCCTTCAACAACTTCCAAAAAGAAGAAGAAGACTTCTTCTGTTGGGGAGGAGCAGGTCCCCAAGAAAAGGAAAACTTCTTCAAGTGCTGCTGCCGCTAACCCTGTCAGCTCCTAAGGTCCCAAGAAAAAGAAGACTATTGCTTCTTCAACTCCTGCTCCTACGCCTGTTGAGGCTGCTGAACCAGACCCTGCTCCTCTCCGCTCTCGAAAGCGTAAGTCCAAATGCACCGAACCCTCTGAACCCTTCATTCCATTCATTCCCCCTTCATCTCCTATCTCTTCTTCCTCCCCTTCTCTCACTTCTTCAACAGCTCCTGCTGCTATTGGGGAGGAGCCTGCTGCTACCCCTCCTTCTTCTCCTACTTCCTCTTCCACCCCTGTTGTTGTTGAGGAGGAGCCTACTTCCCCTGTCCCAAAGAAGAAGAAACACAGGCTTCGCAAGAAGTCTGTGGTTCCTACACCTTCTTCTCCACCTTCTCCTACTATAGACACTATCCCTTCCCCACCTTCTTCTCCGGAACCTATCTCCTCCATTCCTCATGAATCCTCCCTAGCCATCATACATGCTCACACAAACTCTTCTCCCTCCTTCTCTATGCCCGAACATTTATCTCTTCTTGACCCTCACATATCTACTCTACTCTACCAAACCACCTTCCTTCCCGAAATCTTTCCTCCTATCTCCCAATATATAACCCCCATCTCCATTTCTGCTGACCTATACCAAATTCTCTTTCCTTCTATCTCCTCTGCTACCCATTCCTTTCTCTTTCATCTTTCTTCCATTTCTGATCTTCTCTACCCTTCTAACTCCCCTCCTAACTTCGTTCTCCTACCTGACTACCCTTTTCCCTCTTACCTTTTAGAAGCCTCTTCTTCCTCTTCTACTTCTTCCTATGTCAGTAGCTCCGCCACTGACATTGAAATTGATTCCAAACCCTCTTCTCCTCCACCTTCAACCTCTGCTGCTCATCAACCTGCTTCATCTTCCTCTTCTCCTGCTTCTGCTCCCCATACTGATGATACTCATATCTCAGTCAACCTCAACCCTTCTTCCCTTCCATCCAACACTGTTGATCCTGCCCTTCTTGATCTTCTTCGAACCAACAATGCCCAGCTAGCTCAACTCAACAGCACAGTCTCTTCTATGGCACACCAGATCAAGGTGCTTAGCTATGGTCTCAATGCTACTCATGCCACCGTCTTCGACATTGGTAAGATTGTTGATCAGCTGGTGAACGACACTGCTCAGGCCTTCACTACTCACCGGTTTCTAGTTCAAGACCAACAGGCAGCTCTGATAGGCATGCTGCACTCTCAGCAGATCAGCATTCGTACACTCTTTGACGAGCTCAAGACAACAATGGCACGAGCCATCATCTATAGACGTGAAGTTGCTGATGTCACTGATGTTCGCCTTGTTGAGCAGGCAAATGCCAGAGCTGCTGCTGCTGAACAACGTAGGGTTGGTGCCATCAGGGAGGAGAGAGCTACGCATTTTTTGAATCAAGCTCTCATTGAAGAACATAACAGACTTTCAGAACGACTCAATGACAGAATCAGGGTCTAGGTTGGAGACTACGTAGAACGTCGACGCACCCAGCCTCATCTATTCTGAATATGTTGGTATTATGTTCTATGTCTTTCATTTCAAACACTGCTGTTTTGCAAGAACTTCTGCTGTTAAACAGTTTGTTTAATCACAAATGACTCATGTCTCTTTTAAAGTTTAAATTGCTTTATCTTGCTATGATTTGCTCTACTTAAACTTCGTGTTTAAATCTTTATATTGTGCATGTGCGCTTATCTCAAGATTTAAACTATGCTCTACTTAGTACTTGATATTAATGCTTTTATCTTGTAAGTACTTAGTCTAGCTATCTCTCTACTAAGACTTCTGCTCTGAGAGGCATGTCTGCTCTTCTTAATAAAAATCTTTAAGACATGTTATTATCTCATTGCATGATTCAAAGTCTGCTAGTAACTGAGATGATGACATCAACCAAATAGGATGAGATTGTTGATTCCCATAGCTCTAGATTTGGTTAAGTCATCTTCTGATTCTATTGTACAGTGGCTAAAAGATCTGCGTACCGATTAGTGTGGCAACTGTCTTAGAATCAAAGTTATTTAGAACTGTTTAGTGTTAGTTTAGGCGCGGTCAAGCAGGCTTCTACAGCAGCCTTGGAAGAACAGCAGACTTTGAAGTCTGCTCAAAGTGCGAAAAATCTAGATTAGCCAAATCATGAAATTATGACACGTGTAGACCTATCTAGATATTTTTGATAATATCCAGTCATAATATCTTCATCAGATTTCACTTTAAAGAAGTCAACTCTACATCTTGACAAGCGTCGGCATGTCTCTGAAACTCGAAACCCAAGTCGAAGACATTACCCTTTTTGGCTAAGAAGACCTTCTAAGCTGCAGCATCTGCAGGCTGAAACCTTACTCTATTTGGGAATGTCTTCTGTGCACACACTGCATCTCTGATGACTGTGAATCTTACATCTCCCAAAGCGACGAATTGCATTCAATGGGATAGAACGTTGGGCCTTGACCCTCTGCGCCTCGATCCAACGGTCCAAAAGATCTCTCTGGTATTTATTCAAGTTTTGAAGATCTGAAGAAACAACTCTTGCGCATTAAACTCTCAAGCTTCATCTTTAACACACAAGCATTCAAGAGATCAAAGGACAAGAACTAACACTTCACCAAACTTCACGAAGCCGCAGATGCCGATCTTAAATTTGTTTCAGCTTCATTTAGTTTGTTTCTTTTAAAATGTTCTTTACTTCAGCACGTGTGAGAACAATTAATCCTTGATTGTTCCTCTCACCATTATACATTTGGTTAAAAACTTATTTTGTACACGATGCATTAGAGATCTTACTATTAAACCTAGTGGATAAACAAGCGCACTTTTAAAATCCAAAGCTAACCACTTTGGTAGTGGACGTAGTACTATTCACAGTACGAACCACTTCAAAATGCTGAGTTCTGTTTGATCTGTTTGTTTTCATAACTTCTGTTAGCTGCTCATACTGTATTAGAATCTATTCAGAATCTGTACTACCTTAACAGAACTCTTGATAGGTCAGAAACTCTTCTGTTTCCGCTGCCTTAACGCTTCTAGTTAAATCATTTTAAGAAATCACTAAGAAGTGTTTACGAAAAGTTTTTATAAAAACATAACTAGGCTATTCAACCCCCCCCCCCTTCTAGCCTAGATTGAGCCTATTTTGGGACCAACATAATCAATAAGGTCACCATGTGTATTTTTCGTCTATTTAGTGGACGGAAATCATCAAAAAAGTCGTAAATGTCCTTATAGAAGGAACATGTTGTGCACGTGACGAGTTAGAAATTACGAATCAGTTAAAGGGAACTTATTCAAGACGACGCTCATGGCAAAGAGATCGAAGAGGAAGAGGATGAAAAATACACAAAAAATACATAAAGAGATCGAAGAGGAAGATTCCATCAAAACGCTGAAGTCATGCGAGCAATTGATTCCGTTAGCTAAGTCTCTTGGCATTGTTCAGAGGTGCATTGACTCAATTGTAGCTAGGGCTTCTAATGCAGATCCGGCTTTATTTGGGTGGCCGGTGAACGAAACAACTGCAAATATCGGCGATTCTGATAGTGGCCCGAGAACGAAGGGAACCGGTAGAGGCACGGGTGGTGCAGCAGAGTCGTGGTTTGAAGAACTAGGAAGCAGCCTTCATCATCCCAGACACTATCGCTCTCACTATTCTCTCCTTCCTTCGCTAAAGCAGAAGAATCCGGAATCAGATGCCGAGAGAAATAAAGAGAAATTCTGCCTTCCTTGGATCCCGTATCTAGAGCTGATCTGAGAACAACGTTAACAGATCGAATGGAATTCGTATATGAAAATGAGCCTCTTTCGGATCTTCTTTACGAAAGATCCCTTTTAACCAATTCTAGGACTGAAGCCTCCGCGGGAAAAGTGATCCAGCCAATTATGGAAACCTTGCCACCATAGCGGATATAAGGGCAAGAAATCTCTTTACCAGTCTCATTTCTCACTGGAAACTGACATCGAGCCGGTAAGTGAGGAAATTAAGTCAAGCTTAGGGCTCCATAAGACTAAGAAAGAAAAGAACTTTAGAGGAATTCGTAACCCGCTACTCGCCGAAAGGATTTCATTATTGAAGAGAATGGTGAGGAATTAAATACTGGGAACTTGAGTCCCTGTCCGAACAATATCTTAAATAGGGAAGGACATTTACGACTTTTTGATGATTTTCGTCCACTAAATAGACAGAAAATACACATGGTGACTTTATTGATTATAATTGTTAAGTACAATGACTATTTTGACGAAAAATGTAGTAGCGTGAGCCTAATGAATTTTGGCCGAAAGCAAGGTGACCAAATTGATATTTAAACCAAAAAAGAAAAAAAAGGAGGAAAATGAGTGGTCCCCGAGGCATTGATTAGTAGGATTCACTAATCTTATGATTGAATTCCTTTCTTGAATAATGCATTAGTCGATTGACTAAAAGTGACCCAAAAATTCACCTACCTTCACACCGTATTTCCATCACCTTTGCCTTATCTTGGCTTAACATGTTTGAGAAACAGATATCAAACATGAACATTCAAGATTCCGTTTTAATATGTAAAAAAGGTTGCGTTTGCATGCTTGCATCTTCTTGTTACATCTTTTTTGCATTAGCATATCTTACCAGGTCTTTTGTTACATCGGCCCCTTGGCAAAATACAAATGTTTTTCCAGCACCCTCCAAGGGGAGTCAACGCTAATCTCCGTCAAAGTAGGCCAAAGATGGCACATCAGTGAAAAGTGCCAAAGATGGCACACATCAGTCGATCCTGCCGAAGATGACACACATCAGTCAACCCTGTTGAATATGACACACATCAATCAATCTCGCAGACAAAGGCACAACATCAAACATTGTCGATAATGGCAAATCATCAAGTCTGCCATATGATGACACATCCGTTAATCATGCCAAAGATGGCACGTCTTGATCAAAGCAACACCGATAAAGACTTCTCAATCACTGTAGTCAGTGTAACCTCTTAAATTCATACGCTTTCATTTCACTACACACACTGGCTGCAGAGCCCTGATGTGAGGCTAGTCGCATAACCACAATGAAGGGTTAGACCTTTTCCATTTACATTTGGTCAAACAACCCTAAAATAGGGTTAGAGATCTTGATGGTTTTTTGGTCGTACAACCCTGATAAAAGGGTCAGACATTTTCCATTCGCGTTCTGGTCAGGCAACCCTGTTGAAGGATCAGACTTTATCACTACTTTTTTGTCATATAACCCCAATGGATGGTTTGACCTTTCTTTATGCCTCTTGTTATTCCCACAACAGGTGTAAACCTATGGTCTTCGAAAATGTCCACACATTTATCTCACATATCTTTCTCCATGTCATGACTTTAAATTATGCCTTTACATTTATGCTTTACATTATGACTTTACATTCTGTTTTAAATTACGTCTTTACTGCCTTATTTACATTCTACTTTCACAATTTCCTCAACATTAAAAAATTGTATCATTTCCCAATTCTGGGGAAAGCACTTTTTAAATATATCATCGCTTTTCCTATTCTGGGTTAAGCACATTAAAAAATTGCATCATTTTTCTATTCTGGGAGAAACACATTTTAAAAATCTCATAATTTTCCCTATTCTGGGGAAAGCCCATTTTAAATTACATCACTTTCCCTTTTATGGGGAAAACACATTTTAAAAAAATTACATCGCTTTCCCTTTTCTGGGGAAAACGCATTTAAAAAAATTCAATTACTTTCCGTTTCTGGGAGAAACACGTTTTTAAAAAAAACATTTTTATCACTTTTCCTATTCTGGGTTAAGCACATTAAAAATAGCATCATTTTCCTATTATGGGGAAAGCGCATTTTAAAAATTCAAATCGCTTTGCCTATGCTGGGCGAAACACATTTGAAAATTTCATCTGCTTTGCTTATGATGGGCGAAGTGCGTTTTGAAAAAACCAATCGCTTTCCCTATTCTAGGGGAAGCACATTTTTAAAATCACATCGCTTTACCTATGCTGGGGTAAAGCGCATTTTGGAGAGTCACATCTGCTTTGTCTATGCTGGGTGAAGCGCATCTGAGAATCCCATCTACTTTTCCTATGCTGGGCGAAGCGCATCTGAAAATCCCACAAACTTTGTTTATGCTGGGCGAAGTACATTTGAGAGTCCCTCTCACTTTACCTATTCTGTGTGAGGCGCATTTAAAAATCCCTCCTACTTTTCCTATTCGAGGCAAAACAACATATCACTTAAATTTGAACTACGTTTGGTCTGATTCTTTTCTGGGATAAGTAGGCACCCTATCACGATAGGTTCGACCATAACAGCTCATGTAAATTTATGTTACATTTCTATATTGCATCACATATTTGGTTGTCATATCCATATTGCATCACACTTTCATAAAAAAGAAAATCACTTTGGGCGTTGCAATGAATATTGCGACGTGACGTTTGGAAAAATCTTTGGACGTTGTAATGAAAACATTGAAATGACTTGAAAAAAAATATTAAAAAAAATTTGACATTGTAATGAAAATTGTGACGTGACTTGAAAAAAAAAATTTACATTGCAATGAAAATTGTGATGTGACTAGAAAAAAAAATCGCGTTGCAATGAAAATTGCGACGGGACTTTGAAAAAAGAAGAAGAAGAACTTCGACGTTGCAATGTGCCTTTGCAAAGAAAAGAACTTTGGTGTTGCAACAAAATTTGTACCATGACTATAATTTCCCGTCCATTCAGTGTTGCAGTCGAAGTTGCATCACGACTTTATTTTCATGCACCTTCGTTGTTGCAATGAAAATTGCGACACGACTGTTTGTTTTTTTTCTTTGAAAAAGAAAAAAAAGGAAGAAAAAGAAAAAAAAATGTAAAGAAGAGAGGATGAATGACATTCTCATCATGCCTGACTTGCATCGCAAAACACTTTCAAATCAATAAAAGATTCCCGAGCGATACAATGTCCTGAATTGGTTGTCTATTCTTATCAACGACGTTCGTTTGTTTTCAGACTTACGTTCACTTACAAACTCCGTTGTTGAGGTGCTCTGTAGATACTCCAATTTCGCAACCCCAATTTCATAACCCCCATTTCTTTAAAAAAGTTCTAAAAATATACGTGTTATATGAATGGACTAACGGACGTTACTTCTGTTAGCCTTTTCCGGCAGATCAGAATGCTAAAAATTGTAAAGATACCATGGCAGGGGGGTAGAATTAAAGATTGTAGAATTTGTGAAGGAATACAAGTTGGGGCGCGGTGCCCAATCTTGAATGTGCCGTGCCACGAAATGTTTTTCTCTTATCTAGGTTACGACATTGTCCCAGCTGAATGGCCTACCTTTGTTACTTAACGTACAACCATTCCAAGCCATCCTCCATCCGGTTGCATGGGCTGAATTCCTCCTGTAAATACATCCTTCAGCCTCTCTCATTTCTTCACCCCAAGACTTCTCCTCTTCAAGCTTGCATTCCTCCCTCTCTCCTCCTTTCATTAGTGAAGCGAACAAAGGCTCCCAGCCCCCTCCTCCCTTGCCTCGTACAAGTGAGCCCTCTCGCCATTGGCCCCCGGCCTCCTGCATCATCGTGACGCAGCAGAAATAGCAACAAGGAACTCTTTCCACGAGAAATTCCTTAACAAAGCCTATGATGGCTTTAGGGTTTCAAGCACAAGCAAGAAAACGAAAGAAAACTTAATTTTTTATTCAAAGCTGCCGAAATAAGGTTCAAAGGGGTTATTTATATCCCCTAACAATCCAAACCCTAAAAGGAAAAGAATAAATAAAAATGACGAAAAAACCTTAAAACTTCCGAGGGCCAAAACAGCATCTAAACTGCATTTTTTGGGCTTCAAAATAGCGTCTCACTAGGTTCTACCCTCGTGATTCTTGTAGAACTCGTTGAGAGCTTCGATTTGAATGCGGTGGACCCTGTAATTCATCCGGACGCAAAAGTTACGCTCCGTTAAAGATATGCCGACCGTTAAGTGCTGTCTACTATTGCTTAACGGAAACTAACGGAAAAACTGTGAAGCAACCCACCGGTCCAACTTTCAGAAACTGCTGCTGGCCCCCCTTAACTTTGAACTCTTCCCTAACGATTTGCTCAAATATGCATCGGCCACTTGTTCTACATCACATCGGTAGCCTCCTCCCTTACCCGAACAAGCGAGCCCCTTCCGTCCTCATACCAGGCTAGCCGATCTAAAAATCCAAAAAACTACGGTTACGCTGCCCAGATAAAAAGAAAACAAACGAAGACAAAAGCAACAACAAAAATAAAAACAAAAGCAACATCGACAAAAAAGAAAGAAAAAGACTTTCTCTCTTGAGAAGACAGGGGAAGCACACCTAAAAACTACGAACGCCTAGTGGGATAAAGCCTAAACGTATATACCGAGTTTAGGTACGCACGGTTCAAGAGGTAGGTACCCCCTACTAGTCTGTTCCCGTTATTATAAATTAAATGTAGAATGATATTGTGCCTGCTTTTGTAAATATTAGTTATAAATAAAGTTCTAATTAGTTAATATATTAGTATATATATTAATCTAGTAAATAAATAATAAAGTGTAGATATAATAATTATTCATGCTTATAAATAATATTTGTACATGTTGTGATTTTATATCACACTACCTGGAACGAACCCGTGCAGAAACGGGGCTTTTGAAATTAATCAAAAAACCAATCAGTTATCTACTAGCCTATTTAATGCAGACTATCTAAACATGTAGTGACAAAGTGTAAATAAGCAAAACTAAATGTCATAAGACATTAGTTTCTCCTCTAAGCTTTGGAAGGAACCCACCAATGTTGCAAGATTCTGCAAAACCAAAGTTAGGCAATAAACAAGAAAACAAAGCTACGGGAAGAATAACAATCACAGAGGAATGAAGAGCTTTGCAATTACGCCGTGACCCAAGCACGACTCGCCGTCATTGACCACAAAGATCTAGGCTACAAGCTCTTCGGCTCAGATTCCTTTCACCGACCAATCGTCCACCAAAGATCCCACCGTAAACCAAGCAAGTATTCTCTAAGGTAGAACCCAAAGGCAATCAATCCGACCAACTATCTCCGGCAACACAGAGGGAGATAATCGGAGAAGAGAACTCACCAATCCCCAAACTGAAACCCACCCAATACTCAATGCTCACTGTATAGGACGAAGAAGAATGCTCACCGGAGGATTACTCTAAGAACACCTTCGGTCACAGAACAGAGAAGAAAGGGAAACAAGGGAGCGGCAGCTGTTTCTCTCAATTTGCTGCTGCTGTATCATGCGCACAATTGAGGTAGTATATATATGTGGGTCAAGAGTCAATCAAGGAGTAATTTATGGGATTGGCATTAAACAAGGAAAGGGGTAACCGGTGCACCAAGTCACCAAGGAGATGGGCCAATTGATTTGTTTGGGCTTGCTAGAAGGCTGCCACTTACGGGAAGGGCCTCCTATTCTAACAATCTCCACCTTGGAACAAGTGCTGGCTCACAAACATGGACTCACTAGGACATATATTAAGAAAGGCATCATCATCGCCTATCCCTGCACTTAATCCAACACAAAGTAAGAACAAAGCAGGGAAAAAGATTTCTAACACACACAAAGATGTAGAAATCAAAATACTTAACTAATTCATAAAGCGGAAAGCAGAATTAGTCAAGTCACCATAGCTGTGTACTCAGAACAGCCATGGAATATTTGGGGAAATCACAAGAAAATGGGACATCCTTAATTACCGGGATCACCGGTATCCATCATCAAAATTTTCAAGCAGTTTAGAAAATTTTTAACAGGAAGGCACTTGGTGCCCATATCAGCAGGGTTTAAGCTAGTATCAACTTTATCCAAGTAAATAATGCACTTAGCAACAACATCACGAATGAAATGAAAACGAACGTCAATATGTTTAGTTCTATCGTGAAAAACTGGATTTTTACACAATTGAATACCACGTTGACTATCTGAAAATACTACCACTTTTTCTTTCAAAAAACCGATTTCAGAAATTAAGCCTTTTAACCAAAGAGATTCTTTAATTGATTCAATTATGGCTATGTATTCAGCCTCGGTTGTGGACAAGGCCACAACGGATTGTAATTGAGACTTCCAACTAATGCAAGACCCACAAAGTGTGAACACATAAGATGTGGTAGACTTCCTATGATCTCTATCATTGGCATAATTCGAGTCAACATACCCAACCAATCTAACACCATTTTCAGATTTGAAGAATTTAATACCATAGTTCAAAGAGTGTTTCAAGTATCGCAACAACCACTTAACGGCGTGCCAATGGGGCAAACCCGGGTTCGACATATATCGGCTAAGACAACTAATGGCATAAGCTATGTCGGGGCGAGTACTAACCATCAAGTACATAATGGAACCTATGGCATTAGAATACAGGATTCTACTCATTTGATTTATTTCAAATTGATTTTTAGGACATTGCTCTTTACTAAGCACAAAGTGTGACAAGGGGAACATCTACGAATCGCATCTAACATAGAAAATTTACTCAAAATCTTTTCAACATATGAAATCTGATTTAAGTAAACAATTGAGGATTTATGATCTCTAATTATGTTCATGCCAAGAATCTTGTTAGCATCACCCAAATATTTCATGTCAAATCTAGCACTTAAGCAATTTTTAACAACTTCAACCGATTTGGGACATGGGCTAATAAGAAGCATATCATCCACATATATGAGCAAGAAAACAGACACATTCCTATCATTCTTGAAATAGAGACAATGATCATACGCACTTCGGCTAAATTTTAAATCAAGCATGCATTGATCAAAATTTTTATTCCACATGCGAGGAGGCTTTCAAGCCATATAAGGATTTTTTAAGCAAGCACACATAATCAGGAAATTGATTATCCACATAACCCTAGGGTTGCCGCATATAGATTTTCTCATCTAAATCACCGTGCAAAAAAGCAGTTTTTACGTCCATTTGTTTCAATTCCCAATCAAATTGAGCTACCAAGGCAAGCATAATCCTAACAGTTGTGAACTTAATTACTGGAGCAAAGATTTCAGTGTAGTCTATACCTTCCTTTTGAGTAAAACCCTTAGCCACTAATCTAGCCTTAAACCTCGCTGAATCAAATTCATTCTTGACTTTATAGAGCCACTTACAAGCAACAACAGAACAGTTTTTCGGCTTAGGCACTAAAGTCCAAGTTTGATTAACATGCAAGGAATTCATTTCATCATTCATAGCATTAATCCACTCATTACAGTTAGCAGATTTCAAGGCTTGATTATATGTTTTAGGCTCGGTATTATCAATGGATTCAAACACACTAAACACAAATGAAGTAAAATCATCAAAACGAGAGGGTTGCCTAACAATGCGTCTAGGTCTATCACGAGCAAGTTGATAGTCATGCAATTCATCCAATATAGGCACTTCATTTTGTTCATTTTCAACTTCATTTTGCTCATTAGGTTCAACATTTTCAAGATTAACATTATTATCATGCTCATTTTCAAAATTCACATTTTCATCAAACTCATGCAAATTTTCAGAATTCTCAATTTCAGGTTGCACACTTGAACTAGCATCATTGGGTCCTAAGGGATGCTCCACCATAATGTGAGCCGGGGGAGGGATAGGTTCAACAGGTTCAATAGGAACATTTAAGCACGAAAATTCGTTTTCATTAAACACAACATCCCTACTTATTATCACTTTAAATCCCGGTTCCTCTTTTAACCATAACCGGTATCCTTTCACACCCTCGGGGTAACCCAAGAAAACACATCTCATAGATTGAGGTTCAAGTTTATCAAATTTCCTATGAGCATAAGAAGCACAACAAAAAATTCTCAAGTTTGAAAAATCAATTTCCCTACCAAAAAACACTTGATCCGGACATCTACCATGCAAAGGGACGGAAGGAGACCTATTGATGAGATAGGCGGCAGTCAAGACTGCCTCTCCCCAAAACTTTTTGGAGAGACCCGAGGAGACTAACATGCTCCTAACACGTTCCAATAGGGTTCTATTCATTCTTTCGGCAACACCATTTTGTTGTGGATTATAAGGCACAGTCTTGTGCCTCTCAATCCCATTTTCAGCACAAAATTTATCCATTTCAAAGTTGCAGAATTCTAACCCATTATCAGTCCGAAGTTTCTTGATTTTAAGACCAGTTTGGTTTTCAATCAAAGTTTTCCAGTTTTTGAAATTTTCAAACACATCAGATTTGTTTCTCATTAAAAACAGCCAAACCTTCCTTGAAAAATCATCAATGATCGACAAGAAGTAACGACTTCCACCATGAGTGGGCACAGTAGCAGGACCCCACACATCAGCATGTATATAATCAAGTGCACGTTTTGAAGAAAAAATTTTTGGGGTTAGGGGAAGGTGGAAAACTAACACGTTTTTGTTTGCTCATCACACAAGTTTCACAAAAGGGCAAATCAGAAATTTTATCTTTTCCAAAAAATCCATTTTTGTTTAAAATTTCAAGACCCTTACTACTCACGTGTCCAAGCCTTTTATGCCACAAACTTGTTTTATCTTCTTTAACAAGATTAGCAAAGTTATCATCAAGACAAACAGGCATGGCAGAGCAAACATACAAGTTACGGTGTTTTTCAGCCTTAACGACAACTAAAGATCCCTTTAGAATTTTCATCATTCCTTTTCCCCACTTACCTTCTAAACCATCATCTTCTAAAGATGCACACGAAATCAGATTATTACATAAATCAGGCACATGTCGAACATTTTTCAAGGTAAAAGTGTTTCCAGAATTAAATTTTAAACAAATATCACCAATTTTGGCTATAGAACACTTTTTCTCATTGGCTAAAGAAACAAAACCATTTTCTAAGCTTTTGTAAGAACAAAAGAAGTTTTTAAATGGTGACATGTGATAAGTACATCCAGAGTCAATTAACCATTCATTTTCACAAGCAGGCATGGTATGAATAGAATTAACAACACTTTCACATAAATCAGTTACCATAAAAACATCACCACAGTCCTCACTAGCAGAAGCCATATTGCAATCACTTTGCAGATTCAATTTTTTCTTTTTAGGATTTGTGCAATCTTTCCTAAAATGTCCACTTTCACCACAGTTGTAACACTTCCTACCTTTGGTTCTAGATTTTGACCTACTTTTATTTCTATTCTTATTTCCAGAATTCTGATTATTCCCTTGGTTTTGATTATTATGATTATGCTGATGACCATTATTTCTCTCGAGCGTCCTACCTCTCACCATGTGAACCTCACCGGTGTTAGATTTTCCCTTATTAGCTTTCAAACCCAATTCTTTGTCTTTTAAACTAGATATCACTGTATCAAGTGTGATCTTATCCCTACCATACTTAATAGCAGATTTCACGTCAGTATAAGAATCATGTATAGCATTTAAAAGCATAATCGAAGAGTAATCATCTATGTGTTCATCACCGGTTTGGTTTATGTCTTCTACCAATTTGGTAAAAACATCAATATTATCTTCCATGTCTTTGCTAATATCTAATTTAAAACTGAAAAAAATTTCTAGGAGATAAATTTTACTTGGCAATGTTTTTCCAAAATAAATTTGTTCCAATTTTTCCCAAAGACTCTTAGCATGAGCATGTTCACCACATTTCCGAATAACCGATTCAGACATGTTTAAGATAATCGAGGAGTAGGCAGATTCATCCATTTCAATCATGACATCTTCCGAAGTGTCTTTAGCATATTTTAAAGTTATGGCTTTGAAACACCTTTTCTTTAATTAAAATATTTTTCATCTTCTTTTGCCACATAGAAAAATCACTTTTCCCATTAAAAGGTTCCAAACTATAATTAGATGAAGAACCCACACAAAACTAACAAATCAAACCAAATCAGAATATATAAGAAATTAAGATTTTTATTTTTATTTTTATCACCCAAAAAAAATTTCAAGCAATCAAATTCCAACCAAAGAGTAGCAATTTGAATAGAGCAACAATCAAACAAATAAATTACGAGTTTTTAAACACAAAAAAACGTAATTATTTCGAGATGAAAGAAGCTCACCAAATAAACCTTTTGGAGTTACCGATTTTTTGGATCGAAGGAGGCTCTACCATTTCATGGTACGGAACATGGGCTCTGATACCACTGTTGTGATTTTATATCATACTACCTGGAACGAACCCGTACAGAAACGGGGCTTCTGAAATTAATCAAAAAACCAATCAGTTATCTACTAGCCTATTTAATGTAGACTATCTAAACATGTAGTGACAAAGCGTAAATAAGCAAAACTAAATGTCATAAGACATTAGTTTCTCCTGTAAGCTTTGGAAGGAATCCACCACTGTTGCAAGATTCTGCAAAACCAAAGTTAGGCAATAAACAAGAAAACAAAGCTACGGGAAGAATAACAATCACAGAGGAACGAAGAGCTTCGCAATTACGCCGTGACCCAAGCACGACTCGTCGTCATTGACCACAAAGGTTTAGGCTACAAGCTCTTCGGCTCAAATTCCTTTCACCAACCAATCGTCCACCAAAGAGCCCACCGTAAACCAAGCAAGTATTCTCCAAGGTAGAACCCAGAGGCAATCAATCCGACCAACTATCTTCGGCAATACAGAGAGGGAGATAATCGGAGAAGAGAACTCACCAATCCCCAAACCGAAACCCACCCAATACTCAATGCTCACTGTATAGGACGAAGAAGAATGCTCACCGGAGGATCACTCTAAGAACACCTTCGGTCATAGAACAGAGAAGAAAGGGAAACAAGGGAGCGGCTGCTGTTTCTCTCAATTTGCTGCTGCTGTATCATGCGCACAATTGAGGGAATATATATATGTGGGTCAAGAGTCAATCAAGGAATAATTTATATGATTGCCATTAAACAAGGAAAGGGGTAACCGGTGCACCAAGTCACCAAGGAGATGGGCCAATTGATTTGTTTGGGCTTGCTAGAAGGCTGCTGTAGACACCCCAAATTCGTACCCCTATTTTATATTGTCTAAATAAATATTGCAAAATAGATTACTAAATTATCTCTTGTATGTTTCAGAAATAAAAATACAAAAAGATAAATAAAACAAAAATCAAAAAAAGAAAGAAAATAAACAAAGAAAATAAAATAAAAGAAAAAGACAAAAGAAATCACAAAAAGAAAGAAAAGAAAAAACAAAAGAAAAACAAAAGAAAAGAAAAGCAAAAAGAAAAACCAAATGAAAAAGAAAACAAAAGAATAAAGAAAGAATAAAAAAGCAGCAGCCGCCGGTTGCACACCCCCCACCATTTTCTTAATCCTTAATCTATCATTCTCACTATATATATTACTCCCACTCACTTACCCAGCTCTCTCATTTAAAAGCGCCCCCGCCCAGCTCTCTCTCTCTCTCTTCAAGAACCGGCCCACTCCCTCTCTCTCAAGCGACCCACTCTCCAGCCCTCACTCTCTCAATCCTCTTACCCACAATCTCTCTCTCTCTCCTAAAACCCACTTCCCAGCCGCCCAAACTCTCATAATCTCTCACCCTCACAAACCCACTCGCACATATACTCCCTCCTGTCAGTCCCACTCACTCACACACACTTATAAATAAACTCCCCACTCCAGCGCCCTCAGCCCACTGTCTCGCACACACATATAACTCGCACACTCACACACACACAAATATATAAAAACGCACACACAAAAACACACATCCTGCCGTTACGCTGCCCGATTTCAAAGGCCAAAACCGACCCAAATAAAGCTGTCACTCTGCCCGAGTTGACAAGCCCAAGCCTCAAAACATCAATCAAATCAAGCATCAATCCAGTTCAATTCCAGTCCAGTTCAATTCAAAACAAAAAAAACTCCCTCTCCCGCAGAGGACAGAGCGAGCACACCACCGCTCTAAAAGGTAATACCTTTAAGGGCGTATTTTTATTTCATTTGTATTTTTTCTTTTATTTTCAAAAAGTTGTATTTTAAATCCGGCACAATGTAGCCAATATAAGCCGTTGTGCTACCCGGATTAGATTAGAAAATATTTTGTAAAAGAGCCATTATTATGGCCAAATATTCTTAAATGTGTTTGTAATTATTGGAAGGAGGCAGTGCGAGTCAAGTAAATAATGTAGCCACGAATGTATCTGTTTAATTTTCCCTTGTCAAAATAAGACCTTATTTATTTGCTAGATTAATATAACAATGAGCATATTTCAGCCAAAAACGCTTTGAGACCGAAAGGGCGAGTTGGGTGCCTAGCACCTTCCCAACTCGTAACTTAGCCCCCGAACCCGTTTTCTAAAATCTACGGTTTTCTTTTACGGTTTTCCTTTATTTTTGCCTTAAAATAAAGGTGGCGACTCTAAAACTTTCGGATCAGGTGGGGCCTCGCAACATTCCCTCTTTGCACTTTCTGTTCTTCCCTAAAAAGGGAGATCGGGAATGGAGGGTGATGTATTCCCATATCTGGTATCCCCTAAACAAGGGATAACTTGATGCGGGAAACCCATAGCTCCCATAGTGATCGATTGGGCCATAAGGCCATTTTAACAAATCCATAAGTGGGGCGCAATATCTTTTCTTGCACTTCTCTATTTTCCCGACGGAAAAAAGGGGAGAATGAGAATGGAAAGGTAATGCATTCCCATATCTGTTATCCACGAAATAAGGGATAACGACATGAGAAACCCTTAGTTCCCATTTTGGATACAAAATCCACTCAAAGGCAACCGGGCACATTCCAACGTGCTAATATAGACACTCCTCTCGCACTTTGGATTTCGTCTTCCCTAAACAAGGGAGGGTGGAGCGAGGCGGTGGTGTCCCGCATCCGCCGTCTGGCGCACCTATCCAGGGCGGGCGCGAGGCACATCCGAGGAACCTCACGGTGGCGACTGGCTGGGGAGTTGTTTTATTTTTAAAATGGAGGCTAGACTCATAAAAATAAAACCTTTTTGGCTTTTCTTTGTTTACGGCTGCAGTATGCTCGTTATATTAATTCACGCATTTCAATAAAGTGTTCCCATTACGGTGTGGCTATATTTGTGGATATGATCCTCCATCGGCGGCGATCTCGTTCCGATATACATTCACAGGCATGTTCGAGAGTATTAAAAAAAAAAAAAGTCAATCAAATCAAAAAAAAAAAAAATTCGAAAAAATTTCAAAAAAATAATAAAATATATATATATATATAAGGCGGTCTAAGTATATTGGCTGGAAACTCCATTGATACCCTTAAAACATTCTGAATAGGGTGTGGTATCGCCGGAGCACCTAGCGCGTGCTTGGCCGATCAAAAGCCTTCAAACACTATTATATATATATACATAAAAAAAATTTCGAAAAATCAAAAAAAAGGAAAATATATATATTATATATTTTACAAATAAATTCCGGGCAGCACAACAAAAGAGCTGGGGCTTTACTTCCGGCTCTATTTTCTTTCATTTATTTCTCTCAGTTCCTTTTTTTTCTTCTTCACTTTATTCTGTAAATCTGTATATTTGTACATCTCTGCATTCATTATGTCATTTTATTTTGGGGGCATAGGACCAAAATTTGTAATTAATAGGGATAGATAGTTTCCCCACTTTTCTTTCTATTTCTTAATGTGATGTGCTTGCTTGCTCGCGCTCAAACTAAAAAAGCCGAGAAAATCCACACAAACAGCAAGACAGGCCATAACTACTTTATTTTCTGTTACATATCTGTAAAATAAATAAAGGCTTCTTGCTTTCAGATCACTGCACACACGTGCACGCATGTAAATATATTCGAGCTGTTACCCACACCATGGCCGGCCTACCCCTGCATAAGCCAACGTTAGAATGCATATAGTTTTCGAGGACACTTACGGTGACCGGCCGGTTTTGCATTTTTGAATGGGGTCAGCCCTGTCAAAAAAAAAAATCAGAAAAAAAATCAAATCAGAAAAAAATATACATGTCAAAAAAAAAATGCGCAAGTTCGAAAAAATAATAAGTGCGCACAAAAAGGACAATAAATAACAAACATGGGCTGACTCATAATTCTCAGATGCTCGACCTAGACCATTTCGAATGGTGGATCTGAAAAGAGTATAGGCCCGCCGCTGGGACGATCCGATCCTAGGGAGTCGAAAGCGGTGGAATCACGTTGGTCCTATACTGCGGAGAAAGAATCCACTATTCGAGGAAAAGTCTGAGGCCGTCAAAATAAAGCGAGTGCTTATCAGGTCAATTGTAGGAAAGCAAATAATAAATTAATAATAAAATATTAATAAAAAGGCACGGCTGTACTTCAAGCCCATATAGCCTCCATCTAGCCTTCGATACCTACCAAACCCCATTTTCCTCGAGACACGGCCCGAATGGAAGCAGAGATAGCAGGCCGGTTGATTCGGAAGAAGATAGTCAGCAATCAATCGAGAGGTATCGGTTTGAATCGAGCGAGGCATAATCGATTCGGCGGAAGCAGATCCAGAAGCGGCATGGCGAGAAAAAGTGAACGATCGGCTATGGAGTACGAGTTCGGGGGCTCGAGGATATGCTTTCGCCTCGGCGATGCGAGGAATGGTTTGACCAAAGGTTGGGTGCGGCGATGAGTCGGATGGCTGAGTGCAGTGCGAGTCTAAAATCGGTGGTGAGGTGAATTCTTCTCCTACTATTCCCGAAGCATCCACATCTCGGGTGCTTCCCTAACTTGACTCCCAAAACTAACCCGCCAAATACTACCATTATCCCAAATCCCAATCCTCCGCCAAGTCACATTACCCGAATATCTACCCATCGCCTTATCCACAATATATTCTCCCAAACACCCAGAACCCAAATGACCTTCCTTTTCATAACCCACTCTAAATAGCCCATGGACCCAGCTTTAACCACGCCAGGCCAAGTTACCACATGTTTACCTCAATGATCACAGTGGCATTTGAAGCCACGAAACCCACCAATCAGGAATCCATATACTACCCAAAGCCAACCAATCCAAATCACATATATCATCAAAACCCAATAACCCAAGACCTTTATCGACCCGATACCCATATCCGGCCCGGAATCCTTATAATGCCCAAATTCCATTAACCGGAACCATATATTTCATCAAAACCCACCGGCCCAAAATCCTACCTTGAACGAGAAAATAACCCAGCCTTCCCAAATCGACCCGGTATATACCAAAACCAACTCCCAATACCAAAATGGAGGCGAGCATGGAAAATATGAAGGCCGTGATGCTTAAACTCCTCGATAAAGGGAATTTTCTACTCGGGCCCCTAACATTGCAACCATCGGCATAATACTTCCCTCAAAATTCAAAATGCGGACATAGAAAAGTTTGGCGGGCTGGATGCCCCCTATCCCATTTAAGATCTTATTCCACAGGCATGCGATCACGGGGAGCTAGCTTTGAAGCTATGGCTTCCAATTTTCACCTCACCACGGTGGAGCGCAAACAATGGTTAATGCATGTCGATAGCGGTTACCATGAACTCCCAGGACGAGATAGCGAAGCATTCTCGAAAGATACAAAGATAATACCGATCCACGAAAATAGGAGGGACCTTGAATCGTGCACAACGGGAAAA
>CM028377.1:61288040-61339886 GCA_013146195.2 Codonopsis lanceolata | reverse complement strand
TCCACCCCTAAATCTAAAGTTAACATGTTTTTGTGCATTAAATGTTGGTGTGTAATTAAAATATTTTTAATTCTATTTTTATATTGTAGATGGAAATATACATGAAATATACATGTTAGTTTGTATGGAATGTATGCTAGTGTAAATTTAGTGTATTAATGTTTAAACATCGATTTATATGCGTTTGTTAATTTGGGTAGCCATGTTGATGCTATGAAATCCATGGTTGTAGTTTAATTGACTTTGAAATAAAAGATAACTTTATGTAAGTTTGGGGGTGTTAGTATAAATAGTAAGAAATAAAAGGGTGTTAGTGTAAATAGTAAGAAATAAAAGGGTGTTAGTGTAAATTTAGTGTATTAATGCTTAAACATCGATTTATATACGTTTGTTAATGGGTAGCCATGTTGATGTTATGAAATCCATGGTTGTAGTTTAATTGACTTTGAAACCAAAAAGATAATTGTATGTACGTTGAGGGGTGTTAGTGTAAATGGTAAGAATTAAAGGGGTGTTAGTATAAATTTAGTGTATTAATGCTTAAACATCGATTTATGTAATGCTTGTTATTTGGGTAGTCATGTTGATGCTATGAAATCCATGGTTTTAGTTTACTTGACTTTGAAACCTTAGAACAACATAACCGTATGTATGCTTAGGGGTGTTAGTGTAAATAGTAAGAAATAAATGGGTGTTAGTGTAAATTTAGTGTATTAATGTTTAAACATCGATTTATGTACGTTTGTTAGATGGGTAGCCATGTTGATGCTATGAAATCCATGGTTGTAGTTTAGTTGACTTTGAAACCAAAAGATAATTGTATGTACGCTAGTGGGGGGTTAGTGTAAATGGTAAGAAACAAAGGGGTGTTAGTGTAAATTTAGTGTATTAATGTTTAAACATGTCGATTATGTACGCTTGTTAGCTAGGTAGCCATGTTGATGTTATGAAATCCATGGTTGTAGTTTAATTGACTTTGAAACCGAACAACATAACCGTATGTACGTTGGGGACTTTGAAACCGAACGTGCTTACTTTCAAGCAACATTTATTCCATTTCTTCTCTTTCCATTCCTCCGGTTTAATACTCATATGGGGGTGGGGAAATAGGGTTGACCATTTTTGTTATTATTATTAACTAATTGATTTTGGATAACTTGTACATGTTTAGGTTCATCCACAAAGAAAAATAGATTCCATAAATGTATTCCTATGGTAAGCTTCTAAAGCTTCTTGTTTGATCATATGAAAACAATGACTTACTTTTTCTTGTTGATTTTTAATCAAAATAGTAATTTTACTTGGACAAGTTTTCTAGCCGATTGCCGTGGTGAAGATGAAGTTTTTTTGATACTCATGTCGAGGATTTTTTAATTTTATTTTTAGTTTTTTTAATTAGATATAGTTTACATGGATTTGTACAAGTTTAAATTTACAAGTTAACTCTAGAAACAAGTTTTTAGTATTAATTGTTATGTATAATTTACATGGATTGTTGTAATAACATTTACAGCTTTGATGTTTTTAAATTGGTTTTATATTATTGTTTATTTTGTATCTTCGCTTTGTATTAATTGTTATATTATCGGTACAAAAATTATAATAATAGTATTTTTGGGTTTTTTTTAAATTTTTTTACATTATTAGCGACGGAATTTTAATTTTCCGTCATTGAAATTAAAATTTAATAAATTTTTAAACGCCTTTAGCGACGGAATTTTCAAATCATCCGCCGAAATTCAAATTTAATTAATTTTTAAACGCCTTTAGCGACGGAAATTTCGTCGCTGAAATTCAAATTTAATTAATTTTTAAACGCTTTAGCGACGAAATTTCCGTCATTGAAATTCAATTTTAATTAATTTTAAAGCCTTTAGCGGCGAATTTTAAAATTCCGCCGAAATTCAATTTTAATTAATTTTTAAATGCCTTTAGCGACGGAATTTCCGTCGCTGAAATTCAATTTTAATTAATTTTTAAATGCCTTTAGCGACTCAGTGACGGAAAATTCCGTCGCTGAAAATCAACCTTTAGCGACGGAAAATTCCGTCGCTAAAGGATACTGCCTTTTAGCGACGGAATCGGTCGGCTTCAACATCGTAAAATCGGCCGACTGAAGAATTAGCGACGGAATAATGGCGACGAAAAATTTCGTCTACTGGGGGTACCTTTAGCGACGAATTTCGCCTTTAGCGACGAATTTTTGAAAATTCGTCACTAAAAAAGGTCATTTTTCTAATGTAGTGCGGCCAGGGTGCGACCTGCTTGCAACTAGTGTTCAAAATCCTTCGCTTCGTTCGGCTTTCATCCTGTTCCGTTTTCCCCAATTTGTGAAGAGCCATCCGTCTAATTGCTGACAATAAGTATTTCACTGTTCCTGGCCTCTTGTTTATTTCTTCACTTTTTGGGTTTCATGAAGATTCTAGGTTCATCTCTATGCATTTTTGGGTAGAATTCTTAGGTTAAAATAAGACCTTAGATAGAGATCGAGGAAAAGACTAAGTAGTCCTGTCCGCTAAGCGGGTATGGCCCCTTGGTGTACCTAGACTTAGGAGTTTTCCCCTTTTGCTTCACCGGTTATCCAGGCAGAGTTTTGACTTTTCTTTCTCGATCTCTTTGTAGATATGTCTCATGAATCAGATAACGACAAGGAAGCCTACAACTACAGCAGGCAGAACGACCCTTTAAGTAGCGAGAAGACTCCTTCCCTAGGCTATGTGCTGGGGGAGGAAGATGAATCTATGGTTGGAGAGGCCATTGGTGGGCGTGTGCCCGCTCCAGTGGTTGACTCTTCTAGCGGGCATGGCCCTTCTGGAGAGGAAAGTGTTGACTGCGGAGAGACCGCTATTGGGCCTGGCCCCGAACAGCGAGTAGAGAGGGAAGAGCCCGCAGTTGAGGAGATACGCCCAGAACAAGGGGAGTCGGCTGAAGGAGCCTCCGAATCGAATAAAGTGGATGTCATGCCTCTAGCCCGACGCATGAAGAAAATTGGCCGTTCTCAAATTGAGGCCACAATTGATGATGAGGTTGCAGATGAAGATGACGAGCCCGACTGGTATGTGAACGCCGATTAGAGTCGGTATGCTGCACACTAGGCCTCTCTGGATACGACGGACAAGGTGAAAGACTGGCTCACTTCCCTTGGTGTGGATTCCGCTAACTATAGGGTGGATAAGATGGATATGCCCACCGGTGTGGAGCTACCCCGCGACCAACAGGAAGGACACCTCTTTTTTGCTGATTCTTCAAGGGCGGGCTACGCCTTCCGCTGGAACCTTTCTTGGTAGACTTTCTACTCGAGACCAAGTCCATGCCTTGTGGCTTGATGCTGAACACAGTCCGGGGCAATCATGGCCTTCACCGTGGCTTGTCGTTTGTTATGTTTTGAGCCGGACATGTTCCTGCTCCGGAAACTTTTTATTTTTGCCTCGAGCACATGCGGACGGATCGAAGTCAGATCCAACTCAAATTTTTTAAGGCTCTTGAGTGATGTCCCTTGCAAAGTTAAGGCCTGGGATAGGCGAGTTCTCTTTATCGAGTCCCGAGCTGGATGGCCGTTTGCGCCCACGGCGAGTGATGAGATGAAGATCCCCAAGGCTTCGAAGCAGGATTTCAGCTCAGGTGAGACTGCTCGTCTATTGGCGTTGTAGACTGCTGTTGGGGTTGTCGAGGAGAACGACAAACGGGTCGGCCATAAATTCTTGCTCGATTGGAAAGAGCTGGTATGCAACCCGTAGAATCTATGTCTGGCGACGGTGATCCGAGCAGATCTGTCCGGGGTGGAGTCCCTTTTAACTCGTGAGCCCAATAAAGTTCATCCATAATGGGGTGACTGCCATGGGCAGAAATTCAAAAAGGAATGCATTGTGTGTTAGTGGCTTGGTGTCAAGGCAAGCTGTCGGCACATATTTGAGGATAGAGATGGTTGTTCACTGGCTGTTATAATTTTTCATGTCTCAATCATATTTTGTGCCTAGTCACTGTATTGATCATCTTTGTTTTGTTTCAAGAATAAAGAGGCTTGCATTGTTGAAGCAGAGGAATAAACTAGCTGATCAGTGAACAACCGATCTAAAGGGGAAGGAGCCCCAGGCCTTGCCTTAGGTCCCCTTCAGCCCCCAAGCCAAAAAATCCCATGCTCTGGGCAAAGCTTCAAACCTAGTTGAAAAAATTGTGGCTCTTAAACCCCCTGCCCGCGAACACAGAGAGGCCGGTGAGGCCGTTGCTGACAAGGCCGTTGAGGCCACTGCTGTTGAGATCACCAAGGTTCCTGCTGCCAAGGACGCCAAGGCAGTAGGTAAAAGAAAAAGGAATTCCCCTCCTCCTCCTGCTCGGACCGTACGTCAACACGGCTCGGGCTCTGAGCCAATCTCTGCCACCTCCCCAGCTCAATACGGGGACGCATCATGGAGGTGGCCTGGCTTTGGGATGCCTCCCACCCTTAGCGCTACTCGGGCTCTTGTGAGGGAGATCGAGGGTGGTGCCCCAATTCTTAGAGGGATCGATCTGAGTGCCCGCGAGAGCCATGCTGGCCTGGTTGGCAAGAGTGTTATTGAGCGGGCTCTCCACAACTGTCTAGCACTTGACCGAAAAACCGTTGGCCATGTGCTGGCCGGGCACATTGGCCTTTGTCTGAGAGAGGTAAGAAAAGATGGGGCTTTTTAATTTTATTTTCTCATTTGTATTCATACTGACTACTTTATGCTTTGCTCGCAGAGTCGTAGGTTGCCTCTACTTGCACCAATCTATATGATCGCTAAAACGAGGAGAAAGAGGCTCGCAAGAAAGCATAGGCTAACAATGCTACCAGGGAGGCTCTTTTGAAGGAGAATCTTGAGCAAGTTTCTGCCCTGGCCGACCTACTCAAAGAACTAGAGGCTGCAGCCAAGCAGAAAGAATCCGAGCTGATTGAGCGTAATCTTCTACTAGTCGCTCGGAATAGCACGCTGGCCGCTGAAAAAATTGAGATGGTGGGCCAGTTGAAGAAGGAACAGACCACGGTGGACGTGGTGACCAAACAAAAGGAGCAGTTGCTACTGGAGCGGGATGCTCTTAAAATATAGGCGGTCAAGGACGCGACCACTGTGGCTGACCTCATGAAAAAGCTATCTGCGGCCAGAGAGATGGCGGTGCAGGACTATAAGAGCTTCCCGGATTTTGAGGCTGCCGTGGATGAGGCTATCATTCCTTACTTTTCCCATGGCGCCAATCATATTCTGTGGATGCTCGTTGGCCATGGCGTGGTGGGCATGCAGACAATGGCAGAATGGGTCGTTCTCGACCCCTATGACAATGCTGCTCGCCAGTTTCATGAATTGGTCCCTTACACGAAGGATGAACTCAAAACTCTTGCCAAGACCGATGTTGAAGCTGGGCGTGAGCCTTGGGTCCTTCCGACGCCGCTAGACGTCAACGTTTGCTCGTTGATTGAGGCTTTGGAATCTGTGGATCAAACTGTGAGAGACAGCGAGGAAATGCTTGTGGAGGCCGCTGCCAAGGCTGAAGCAGATGAGGTCGATCGTAAGGAGCTGAATGCTTAATATGAGATACAGTATAGTGCCGCTGCTAAAAGTCTTCCTCCTCCCCTGGACCAGCCTTAGATTGAGAATACTTCTGTTCAACCTGCACGGCACTATTTTTTGATTTCTACATGTAATTTTTCTTAGCTTTTTAATAAAAACTTTGTTCTGCTCGATTGATGTTCTTTTACTTGTGTTTTTCCTGCATTTGATTAGTACTAACATGCATGTGTATGAGCTATTTTAGCGAGCACAACAAGTATAGAGAGAACACAATTTGATCGGGCATGCAAACTTATACAAATAGTAACTTAACAATAATAAAGCTAATTAAGCGGACATGTTGCGTACGAAAAGCCGCCGCAATATGCTATTGACTTGTGAAATTACTTGAATGCACGGAGTTCAGTGTTGTAGTTGTAGCTGCTAATCTGGCTAAGGATGCACCGAATGTCGAGTTTGATTGAAGTTTTTGGCATGGTTCTAAAATGTGAGATGCTTATCTTAAAGACTAAAATGTAGGGTGGGGAAGGTGATGAGGAGGAGAAAGAGGAGGACATGTTTAAGTTCTCTGATCAGCCAAAGGCTTTCACAGGCTACTTAAGCTTTCCAAGAGTGAAATATAAATTAAAAAAGAATGTGGGAAAGTTATATCAATAGTGAGTTGACTGGGTCCAGCCCCTAGTTGTTTGGGGACCATTTGTGTAGTTGGCCAGTTCATAAGACTATACAATGTATGTTCAAGCATAAGGAAGCTGCCCTTCATCAATCATCTTGCGAAAAGTCTCCATAAGGACGTTTCTTTGAGGCTTTCCCCTCATGCCAGACAGAAAGAACAGAATGAACGTCCCCACTCCCCAGCAACAGCAAACCATTGTATGCAATCCATAAAGCATAGAATTTATATCAAACACCTGGTGTGCATTGATTCATCTCATGTGAGGACCTTTTGTGCCAAAACCAAACAAAAAACAAAAGAAAAAGCAGTACAAGAACTAGGTAAAACGCTCCCCTGAGCTTCTTCACAAATCACAAATAAAAGCAGAGAGTAAATGTCATCTTGTACAAAAGAAAATGCTGATATATTCTTTATATTCATTCTTTCCCTGTATATGAACATGTTTCAAATTCAATATAAAAACCCGTTGTGGCATGATTTAAAACTTTAATGTAATGATGTTTTTTGAGTCTAGCTATATTCAATCTTACAAAGGTTTTGCTTCTATATATGAAACAAGTTTAACAGGGCCAAGGTCAATTTACCTTCGGAAAAACGTACGCCTAGTAGATGAGCGGATCACAATTTTATTAGCTAGGAAATGTTCTTTCAAGCCGAATATGGTCAAGAGTCCTTTTGAGGCCATACTTGAGCACTGCCTTGTTTCCTTCCTTGAACCCATTTCTATCAGTTGACTCGATATACCATTTAAGAAATTCACCAAGTTGCTTCTCGAACTGAGACAAGTTGCCCTTCTTTGACAATGATGTCGAAGCAACACTATTGCCGGAACCTGCTTGGATCTCTGAATTCAACCACATATGAGCCAGCACTTGGCAGATACCTTCTTCAACATACAAGGGAAGATTATAGTAACCTGCAAAAGCCACCCGTAATGGAAACTTGTAATTTAGATCATTGGAGGGAAAGTGAAGCCAGAAATTATCATCATCATCATTGTAAGAGTTATTAAGGCAAACAAACACCTTTAATATGCAGCCATGCTTGCATCATCAAACGAGCAAGGATTGACCCGGTCAATAACCTGAAATTGTAGAGAGGTTTGGTTGTATTCAAGAAAGTTTAAGCACGACTTATGACTAGTGGACTTGGCAAAAAGGGGAAACAAATTACCTAGGGAGACCATACAAAATAAGCATGGTTTTCCCTTTGTATTTATGGATAGGACTATCAGGGTTTGCTAACAACTTCACTGCCCAGGCTCTTGACCGTGAAATCTGGTTATTTCACATGAACCAGTAAATGCATAGCCTCTTAACAATAAGCTTGTATTTAAAAAACTAAACTAACTACATTCATTGAGAAACAAAAAAAATTGACTATCGAGGAAGAATATATTCATACAATGTTAACGTTTTGGTCTGGTGACAACAAAAGTCCTCGACTCTCACAGATGTTATAGTAACCGAGCTGCCAATAACAAACTGATTAGAATGGCCAAGGAAAAAAACCAGCCATAGAAGCATAATCATTTCACAGCATTGGCCTGAGGCCTCACCTTTCTTTGTAGTCTCATGGCCTCATCTAGCTCGTTTGGGAAAACCAAATGCAAAGGTAAATGTTTCTCAATCTTCATATTCAATCCATCGAAAAATTCTTGTATTTCAAGGTAAAGAGGTTGGCATTCATTCGTATGCATGATGGTAGACTCATTGCACTCCGGGCATATCTTAATCTTCCAATCAAGAGTATGACGCGGATATTTTTTGTCTCTTGGCTACATGCAAAGAAATTAGGAAGCCTCGAGTGTTTTAGCCTAAGTCTCAAGAGAATTTCCCATAAGTAAGTATTTGGGAAGTACATAGTTTGTCTTTATTGGATCAACTGACCTCCATTTTTTCACAGCTAATACATAAGCAAGTCTCGTCATGGTCATGTATTGGGCAGTACTTTTCTTGCCAGAAAGGATGGTAGTTGTACTCAATAGCACCATGTACATTTGTTTGGATGAGCTGTATGAAATAAAGGAAAAATCAAGATAGCAAGACACCGAATATATTGAGAAATTAATGTCATTGGAGTTATTAATAATTACAAAAATAATTTTCACATTTTAAAAAAGATTTTAAGTTTTCCATCAAAAAAACATGATGAAGTGATGAATGTGAGACAGCATGTCAAATATAGTGACAAAATAGAGAAAAAAATATAGTAGTTTAACAAATAATCCGTCAAACTAATGTTACTAATTAATTGCGATTTAAGCCTATTTGTAATAATTTTTACCCAAATTTCACAGTAACAAATGTTAAACATATTCAAAAAGGTAAAAACCATATTAATATTTTTACATGCAAATAAATTTTTGGTCGGTCAACTTAGTAGTGGGAATGACAAGTGGGGAGAATCTACCAAATTTTTTTTGACATGAGTCGAAATGAATAGAATTAAAAAATGTAGGACCTAATTTAAAGTTAGGTACAAGTTGATGGATCAAATTATTATTTCATTCTACTTTTCCCATGCCTTGAGACCTTGTCTCCCTCCTTATACATTATTTTTTACTTAAGACAAATTTATTTGTTTGACCTTAATTCAATTGTGGATGTGTTTATTAGGTATATGACTGTTAGGGTAAAATAACCGTGTGTTATTTTTCCTACCTCTGACCGTGTTTTAATTGATTTTGAACAAATAGTGTTATTGCCTTTCCATGTAATTTCTAGGAAGCTTGGTAATTGCCTTTTATAAGGACTCAAATAACGCATGACCTAACTTATAGGACTCAGAGGTTTATTTCCATAATAACGCTTTCGTAATCCTATCATTGTCTTGTTGAATTGCTTTACTTGAAAGACATGTTTCCTAGTGCTCCATATAAATGAGTGAACAACCTTGGACATCTTCACCCAAGCAGAGAATTTTCAGAGAGAGTTTTGCACAAAGTGCTGTCAGAAAGTCCATGAGCCAGCAGTGATATAACATTACATGCCTCATTAGACCTGCTGTTCACTGCCTTCTTATACACTCTTTGTTTCTTTTTATATTCATGTGTTTCCAAGAGTGTTTAGTATAGAAAAGATTCATTTTCTCTCATAGGAGTTTTCGTAATGATTTTCACTTTTTAAAACAATTTGTTTTCATATTGTAAGTATTTACAATCTTTTAATCTAGTGGAAGTTTTGTCATGAGGCATCATCTACAAGTTTTTCACTTCTAGAAATTAACCACAGCTTGGTGTCGTTGTGTTTACTTCGTTTATTATTTATTTTAAGTATTCCGCTGCTGCTTGTTATGATGATTCATGAGATGATGCATCATTAGGTGCATCATCTCACTTTGTTTATTATTATTCTGAATCCTAGTTACACATAACATTTCAATTGGTATCAGAACATACACTTAGCCTTATTATGTGATGGTCCTGTTGTAGTCATGATGGATTCTCAATGTGTTTCAGTTTTTTGACTTTCTACTCTTGATTTGTTTAATTATTCGATTTGGAAGGATAAGATGTCGGTCTACATCAAATCCATTGATGAGCAGGCCTGTACCCTAAACCTTGATTATGTTCAATGTTGTGCGTGTTCAGGCTATGGTCATTACGAAAATCAATGTGGCAACACGTTACATAATAAGGGTTTGAATTTTATGTCCATAATCAGTGATGGTTTTGGAGAAGAAGATGTAGGAGATCTGATTACTTTTTATGTTTTTTAAGAGACAAACGCTCTTCATGAAAATCCTGATAGGATTTACTTGGATGAGGCTATCAATGAAGCATCATCTGATGCCTCATCGGTTGACAGCTTGTTGGATCTTTTGTGTTTCAACACCTTAATAATTGAGAACACTAAAAGTGTTCAGTATGATGAGTCTGAATGTGAGCATACTGATTTGGTTGAAGAATTAAAGCTTTATATGCTAATTGGCAAAAAAGGTATGCTAAAATGAAAATTATGGATAAACAAATTCATTTTCTCTTAAAATAGAATGATGAACATAAAGTATCTATAGTTAGATTGGAAACCTTGATCACCAAAAAAGATATTGAGATTGAAAAATTAAGATTTGAGCTTGAAAGACTGGCTGTCGCCCGTTCCATAACTCATATGGAGTCTTATCTTTACTTTTATGTGGTAACTTATTAAGAATATAAGTGGCTGAAAGAATGGCTTCCCCCCACAAGTTTTGGGGTGAGCTCAAACTTATCAACATCGCATTCATCTCTTTAAGAGTACGATTTTCGCGTTTAGCAACTCCATTTGATTGAGGTGAGT
This sequence comes from Codonopsis lanceolata, assembly GCA_013146195.2. Lineage (NCBI taxonomy): Eukaryota > Viridiplantae > Streptophyta > Magnoliopsida > Asterales > Campanulaceae > Codonopsis > Codonopsis lanceolata. The sequence goes on along the minus strand of CM028377.1, from coordinate 61,329,408 downwards.
TTGGAGTCATCGTTTGATGAATTATGTCAGATTCCCAACATAGGTCTTCAAACAGAGAAACAAATTCTCCACCTCTATCATTTCGAATCTTCTTAATTGTTAAATTAAGTTGATTCTCAACTTCTTTCTTATAAGTTTTAAAAGCTTCTAAAGCTTCGTCTTTGCTTTTCAAAAGGTATACATAGCAATATCTAGTGCAATCGTCAATAAAAATAATAAAATACTTTTTGTCACCTCGAGTTTGCACAAATTATAAGTCACATAAATCGGTGTGAATTAACTCAAGAGGTTTCGTGTTTCTTAGTACTGAAGGAAACGACGACTTAGTCATTTTCGCTTCATCGCAAATTTCGCATTTGTTGTGTGAATCAATTTTAGATATAGGTAATAATTTTTAATTTACCAACCTTTTAATCGAGTTGAAATTTACGTGCCCTAATCTATCATGACATAAATTAGAACTATCCAACAAGTAAGCATAAGAAACATCTTCATTCTTTGCCTCTGGCGGTAAACATTCATTACATTCATTTTAAAGAGTCCTTTATCAAGGTACCATTTACCAATGAATTGAAAGACCATTTTTGGTCAATACAAATTTATCAGACTCAAACACTAGTCTAAATCTGGCCTTACTCATAAGGGGTCGAAAACCAAGTTCTTTCGAATGTCTGGGACATGCAGCACATCCACGAGCGTGACTTCTTTGTTTGATGTCATCTTCAGCACGACCTTCCCAAGTCCACGACATTGGAAGTCAAAGAGTTTCCCAAAAATAACTTCCTTCCACTGAAAGGAGTGTAGGATGAGAAAGCCTCCTTATCAGTACAAATGAGAGGAGTAGCTGTGGTCTCTATCCACCATTCTCTCGAGTTATGTTCCAACTTTGCTATGTTGGCTTCAAACACGACGACAGATAGATCAAGCATGTCAACATCCTCTGTCACATTGGCTTGGTGTCAGTTTCCCATTTGATTGTTCTTCTTTGGAAGACAACAATCTTTGGCCATGTGGTTTGCCTTACCGCAGTTGTAGTAGCTCCCTTTGAACTTCTTAGCAGTTCCCGGTTTGGCACTTTCAGGGCGCTTCTTTTTGTTGCCGGTACTTGATTCGGTAAGATGGACTTTACCTCCATCCCGGTTTTGTGATATTTTTCTTCCACTTTTGGGTTGCCTTCCTCAATTTCAAGCCATATGATCAAGTCTTCTAGTTTCATCTCCTTTCACTTATGCTTGAGGTAGTTCTTGAAGTCTTTCCACATAGGCGATAGCTTCTCAATCACGGCAGCCACTTGGAATGATTCACTTAGTACCATTCCTTCCGCTTCCAAGTCATGTATGATAATCTGGATCTCGGACACTTGGCTAGCCACTGTTTTGGTGTCCATCATTTTAAAGTCAAGGAATTTGCTGACGACGAATTTCTTCGACCCGACATCTTCTATCTTGTACTTCTTTTCCAAGGAGTTGCACAGTTCCTTTCCAATCTTTACTTTATTGTGCATACTGTAAATGAATCCTCCAAGCCATTAAGCACATAATTTCTACACAATAAATCACTGTGGTTCCATGCTTCCAAGGCATTAAGCCTTAATTTGAGCATCAGCTTCACTATCCACAATGAGGGGGGAACCTCTTTCAAGAACCTTGACAGACCAAGAGTTGTCAAATAAAAAAACATTTTTTGTTGCCATCTCTTAAAATCCATACATGTGAACATGGCGGGTTTCTTGCCATGAGCAGGAGGAGGGAGAACAGGTGCAGAAGCATCCATGGTAGCAGGAGTGAAGGGAGTAGTAGTCGGAGTAGTAGAAGCTTTTGTCATTTTTTACTTCCAAGAAAACACAAATTTCGTCTTGCGATTGTTGTGTATTTGTTGTAGGTTTTCCTGGAATAGCAAAAGACAGTATTTTAAATAGAAGAAGGAGATAAAGAGAAATTTAATTATAAAAATTAATTACACTTTTGAAGTCGAGGCTTGGGTTGGACACGATCTCCGCAAGATGAAATTGCCCCGTACTATGCTCACGTTTCTTGATAATCGTCTCTAAGATGCAACGAATTTTTAATCTTAGTAGGGAGCACTTCGATACTCGGATTTCGACGAACTAGATCGGTGTTTAGAACTTCCAAGACTCGAACAAAATTGATGCAACAATATGATACTGTTTTCTATTAGTCTAACGATTATGGATGCAAGTTTTTTCGGTGTGACTGATTATCAAACTAGGGGGATCTATATATACTAACTAAAGAGTTGTGGTGGTCTTTCGCAAAGGATTGCAAGTCTAGAATCCAAAGGTTGTGAACAGGTTCGTTGAACCAGCCGAATATCCATTCGAACTAGACCAGACTCATCACATCTGGACGTGCCCATTCAGTCAGCCCGCCAGCACCAATTCGACTGAGACCAGGTTCATTGCACCTAGACGTGCCCATTCAGTCAGCCCGCCAAAACACTTTCGGGTGTAACCACCAAGGATGTGTCGCACCTACCCAAGTAGACACGCGCCCCAGCTACTGGACTATCACTGAGCTAGCTGAACCCATTTTACTCTTCAATTTACAAAGTTAAGTTTCTTACTTTGAACATTAATATCTCATTCACCCGTTATTGGTTTTGAGATAATAAATATATCAACTTAATCTACTCGAAACGTAGATTTCATATTGGCAACTTATTTTCATTTCTAATAAATGAAACTCAATTAGAAACTTGGTCAAACATAGGTCAAACACAAATGTTTATGAGAACCAATTTCCAACAATAGTTTTAGGATGTGACAAAGAAGACGAACATTAATCAAGCAAATATAAATTCAAAGATTGAGGATTGGATCAATAAAAAAATAATCAAAGTATTTTGTCATGACTACAAGGGACACTTACATCGATCTTGCAAACGTAACATGTCGGATAGCGTTCCTTGTAGCATGAAATGTGGAATGGGTGGTTCTCTGACATGGAAAACTACATATAGCAACAACAAGAATCAATCATATCATACTAATCAAGTAAACTTGTTTAGAGATAAAACAAAAAATCTATAAATAAAACCTTGGGAAAACAATGTATTTTCATCACATACAACTCATGGAACCTTGAACATAGTAGGAGTATATCCAACAATATGTTACAGACTCTAAAATATTCAAGTGACAAGGAGTAGATTTGGACCTCGTCATCGAATATCCGTACATTGCAAGCATGACAACGGAAGCATTCAGGATGCCAAACTCCTATGCACTCCCTAAATCGTCCACTTACAACTGCATTGCAACCTGCACATATCCTATAATCAAATGTTTAAATAAAAAGGTCAGGTTTATGCCAAATTTTGTTTGAGTAGCTTATGGGTATCAAATGAAATTTTTTATTCATTTTTAATGAAATACATGTTAAATGAGGATCAAAGAAGATAATTTGTTATACATGCTATTATATTAGAAAAACATGGTGCTAATAAGTATTCGGATTGTTGAATCTTTATACACTGGTAGAGCTACATCTAGAGGCTTTATTAGGTAATCAAAAAGTCTTCATCAAGTCCTTGACCTTCTTGGTACTAATGCAGAGTCCTTGACCTTCTGGTACTAATGCAGAGTCCTTGACCCACTCTCCTTGTACTCTTTTTTAGAAATTTATATTTAGGGTAGCCAAACCCGCAAGACATTTAACGACTGTTTTCAAAATGAAAAAAAGAGTTGATTTTAAGGTCATTTATAGTATTTCCTTGTATATTGACATTACTGTAAAACAGGGGGAGAGATAGAGAGAAAATTAAAGTGGAGTGTAAACTATATTACCTGGATCTAGAATTATCAACAAACCCTCCATGATCTTCATGGCATTTCAGTGCTCTCTCCAGATCCATCACAACCTCATCCATTGTAAGCCGACCGCCCGGGTCTTGTTGCAGGCTTCTTCTTATAATATCAGCAAATATCTTTAATGAATCACCCGAAATTTCCCCATTTATTTCAACATCAACATTTTCCTGGGCCCAAACCCCAAAATCCTCATCATCCCTGATGTAGTAGCTCTCATCCTCCCCTCGATCCCACGGCCTTTTCCCACATAACACTTCAAACAGTACTATACCGAATGCATAAACATCTATTTTCCTTGTTATTCGACCGTATTTAATGTATTCTGGTGCGTAATACCCAGATGTGCCTTTAAGAGCAGTAAGCATACTGGAATTGGTTTGGTCGGCATGGGATAACTTGAACATACCAAAGTCGGAAACTTTAGCAACCCAATTCTTGTCGAGAAGAATATTGGCGGGCTTCATGTCTCGATGAATGATCCCTCTGGGCAATTCATCCGTGGCAGTATGAAGGTATTGCAAACCACGCGCGACACCAAGGCATATGTTGAGCCGTTGCTCCCAAGACAAACAAATACTGATCTTCTTCTTTAGATAGTCCGATAAGGATCCCCTTTCCATATATTCATAGACGAGTATCTTTTGATTAGATTCATCGCAATAACCGAGGAGAGAAACGAGGTTGGGGTGTCGGATCTTGGAAACGATCTCAATCTCCTTTTCAAACTCGATTGAATTTGGATTTAAACGTTTCACAGCAACTGTAAAATTTTCCCTGTTTTTTCCTACAGTGATGTGGCCCAGATACACTACTGCTTCTCCCCCGTGTCCGAGGACGTTGCTCAGGTCAAAGTTGTTTGTTGCCTCTTTGATCTCATCTAGTGAAAAGTGACTGCACACAACACTCGACAAGGAGGAGGAGGACATGTTTAAGTACTCTGATCAGCCAAAGGCTTCGCAGACTACTTTAGCTTTGCAAGGGAAATAAAATAGTATCAGAAAAGCATGTGAGAAAGCTCGGCGAAATTAATCCCATTAACCGAAATCACTATTGAAGGAAGACAAAAGACAAGACTCGGGATAATGGAGATATCTGATTGGGTGTTTTGGGGTTGGGGGAAGAATTAAATGGAGATATCAATAGCGAGTATTTAAAGGAAAGGGGGAGGACGCACATGCTCAAGCCCTTTGGATTCTGTTTGCAACATGTCAGTCTTTCCACGGCCGTACCTTATAAACATGTTTTTTATTTGCCTTTAATGGCAACCATTGGTTGTTCATCAATCAAGCTAGAACTTGGCGGACAGAGGCTATGGATTATGGGGCCAGTTGCCCACAGTTTGGTTACTTTTGGTAAAGGAATTTTTTAAATAATAATTTGTTATATTATACGGTTTGCCCCCATCTAAATAAAATTTATACAATTTACAACATCTAAGTAAAAGATTTTATTAACCTACTGGAAAGTTACTTACTGTCTGAAAATTTGAAAGCCCTCAGAAATCCATTTTCCCAAATCTGAAATCTCGTCTCTCGCTCTCGGCCTCTTCTAGTCTCCCACTCGGCCTCTCCTAGTCTCCCTCTCGACCTCTCTCTCCCTCCAGGCTCCCCTGCTCGCCTCCCTCGGTCCCTCATTCCCTCCAGCCTCTGATTCAGACCATTCGACCACCGACACAGGTGAACGGCAGCACGGGCACCAAACTCAACTGGCGGATTTTCTGTGATTCTGTCTCTCCTGGTCTCTGCTGCGTCACTGACCACGAGAAACCCTTCAAAATAAGGTTGAAACACGTCAAATCTTAACCAACCTAGAATCCACTAGGAAGAGATAACTGGAATTCCCGAGATAAAATAGAAAACTCTAATTTTATTCAAAATATCAATTAATTTCGGAATTACAATAAAACCTATATTTAAAAGACTATTAATGCTTGGAAAACAAGTTAAAAATTTCATAAAAAGTAGCCTAACCTATATAGTAACCTAATAAGAATTAAATTCATCACTTATACACCTAAATCTACTTCTAAAAATAAAAATATTACCCTATTAAAATTAAATACGAAAATTACAATAAAATAAAAATACTCAAACTTAAAATTAAAACTAATCTAATCTTGTCCTACAAATGGTAAGTGTAGATTTATCCTTTTAAAATCTCACTTTTTAATTATTGGCTTTCAAGTTACCATTCAATTTTTTCTCTCTCTTATCTTCTCCCTATTTTCTCTGGTTGTGTTTCTCTTTTTCTCTCTCGTCTCTTTCCTATTTTCTCTCTCATCACCACCATCTCCTCTCTTTTAATTATGTTCAAACATTTTTCGTCCTTTAAATATAAAAATAGTAACAAAACAAAAATAATAGTTCCGAGTCAAGAAAACAAAAATATAAAAGGATAGTAAAATAAAAATAATTTGTGGAACAAAAGTTCAAAACAAATTCTTTAAATAATGTTAGTAAAATAAAAATATTTGATGAAACAAAAATAATAGTTACAGAGTCAATAAAACAAAAACAATTTAAACTGAGGTTATTAAAATAATAAAAATAATTTACAGAACAAAAGTTTTAAAAAATCCTTAAAAATAGTTATGTAAAACAAAAATACATTAGTAAAATAAAAATATTTGATGGAACAAAAATAATAGTTACGTAGTCAATAAAACAAAAATAATTTGAAATTGAGGTTAGTCAAATTATAAAACAAAAATAATAGTTACGAAGCCAATGAAACAAAAAATATAATGGAAGTTAGCAAAATCAAAATAATTTACGAAACAAAATTAATAGTTAACGGTAAAAATAATTTCATTATTTTGATTTTAGCTTATTTTCTTATCAGAAATTTCTTTATTCATAAAATACAAATATAATTTAATAAAAGTGTAATCATTCAAAAGGAGAAACTTATTTGAGTTCATATTCTATTTGCAGGGCGGAAAAAATTCAAGTTTGTTGTAAGACATTCATTCTGCAGAGTTTTTGAATAGTATAAAGTGTTCGGAGTTGCCAAGTCATGAATTAACACTTAAAATTAGTGTTTTAGTAATACTATTGAGAAACATTGACCACGCTGCAGGGTTGTGCATCATAGATCTTGAAGATCACATTGTTGAAACAATTTTTTTGAAAAGAAGTAATGTTGGAGAAAAGATTTTTATCCCAAGGTTGTCATTAACTTCATCCGATGTAAGACTGTCCTTCAAGTTTCAGAGAAGACAATTTTCATTATTGGTATCATATACAATGACAATTAACAAAATCCAAATTCAATAACATTGGAGTATTAATTTTGACAGCTCTAGCCAAATTTATAGCACGCCAAACATAGTAATATTCTCCTAAACCCTCTTGCCAAAAAAAGGAAACTAATCTTTATTGAACACAATTTTGATTATACAAATTTTATGTTCCAAATTAATTTACAGATTCATCGTAAATGCACAGATTGCCTTAGAATATGAATATACATGGTCAATTATTGAGCGCACATATAACTAAATACATTAAATACAAACTGTTTTGTTCAAGAAAGAAAGCTAAAACATTTTTTGGGCATGCCCAAATAGCATATGAAAGAGTGATTTTCTCAAGCTTGAAACTCCCTGTATGATTTCAATGAATATAGTGAGTATGCACCTGCCCAAACAATCCTCCATGGGAATAGTGATCTCAAGCCACATCAGATTGAGGATGAAGTGCTTGAAGGCTTTTATTTTGCTTGTGGATGTCAGCACAACTCCCATACAAGAGCTGGTCTGCATGGAATATAAAACACACACTTTCTTGGCCTCCCAATCTTTCAACGGAATGGAAAAAGAAAAATGGTGGTTTGAAGTCCAACTAAGTCTTTGTTTGTTGTAACTTGTTTGAAGTGATTTTTAACTTTTGAAAAATCATATTTAAAGTGTTTGTTTCAGCTTGTAAGTCTAAAGCCAATAAATAATGTACAACTCCTTTTATGTGTTGAAAAGTCAAAGCCAAAAAGCCAAAATTTTAAACTTTTTGTTTTTTGTTTTTAATCATGAAGACAACTATTCATTAAAAAATATTTAATTATCTTCATTTCATTCTTTTATGAAATATATATAAAAATATGAATATTAATTTTCAAATTCTTTTTTAACAAATAATTTTAACAACTCATAAGCAGCTTTTTAACAACCGTAATAAACAGCCTATCATGTAATCAGCTACAATTCATTCAGCCACCAACTTAAGTTATCAGTCATAAGTTATAAGTCATCAGCCACAATAAACGAACCCTAAGCCTCTGATTCTTAAAGTAGAAATACTACTGTACAGATCCAAAAGCGTAAGTCGTTGTCGTTACTAATCTCTCCCATTGTGTTGTTGTTTGCCGAGTCTGCTCCATTTTTGTGTTCATAGTTACTCTCCATACTTTAGTCAGCTGATTCTCCCCCTCCCCCCCATTTTATCAAATCCAAAGTTATTAAAGCAAGAAAAAAAAATCAACTAAACCAAGATCTGTTTTATCCAGTTCAATTCTACAAGTTAAAAATTCGAGATCTAAATGTAAAGGACAGTTCCGATGAAATCGATAGAAAGAAGTAATTAAATTTAAACGAATATATATGTTTTCGTAGAGGTCATATAGATCTTATTTCATTTATAAAACTATATAGATCTTATTTGGCCAAAATATAAATACCTCACCAAAGTATCCACTCAATTTTAAAGTGCACCCCAATCTAATTTTTTTTCTTTATATTGCCGCCTAATGTTACCTTTTGTCCCAGTTTACACTCTGATATGATGGTTTTGAAACTAAATATGAGTTTTAAACACTCTTTTGATATAGTCAGAGTGCAAACTAAGACAAAATGTAACATTAATTGGTAATATTAAAAAAATTAGGTTGTGATATACTTTAGAATTGAGTGGACATTTTGTGAGGCTATTTATACTTTGGCCTAAAAAGTATATAGGAAAATGTCCCCAACCCATTCAAGTGTGCTTGCAACACAATTTTTTTAACAAAAAATATATTTTCAACATGTACGTATATATCCTTAAAGCACTTAATATATTTTGATTGATTCAATAATAATTCTGTGCGCAAGTTGGGAAGTCCAAACAAAATAAAAGTCTTTAATGACAACTCACCATTATTTGGTGGTCACATAAATCATTCAACCTTGAACAACTTGACATTTTACATTGTATTTGTTGTTTCCTTTAGAATTACGTTAAATGCACCATTGGTCTTTTGACTTTAAACATTTTTAGAGATAGTCCCTTGATAATTTTTATGAAATGATCGGTTTTATGAGTATAAAATCTTCACAACAGCAATTCTTTCGATGGATGTCGTTAGAAAAATAACATTAAGTTGTCCATGTGTCTCTCATGTGCATTAAATAAGGGTTAAAATATATATTTTTTTCTCAAACCTAACTTACATTTCAATTTGCATTCAAGACCAAATATTTTTAAAATAGTCCTAGATACCTTCTTCTCCAACACACTATCCATAAATATTTTCTTAATAACCATTCTCCAATCTTTGGGGGTTTGAAATCAACCTCAACCCAAAAACAAACTAACCATTATTTGACAGTCCATATATCATTCAATCTTGAACAACTTGACGTATACATTGTATTTGTTGTTTTCTTCAGAATTTGAATAACTTAAGGGTTGAGGGTTGTGCTAAACGTAACTTTTTTTAGGATCAATATATCTTTTGATCCCTCAACTTTTTTTGAATTTTTGGTTTGGTCCTGCTTTTTACTTTTTTATTGGTTTTGTTCTACTATTTTTATTTGTGTGTGATTCCCCCGTTTGTTATATCAATAGTGACTTGAAAGGGCTAGGAGTCTTATCATGCATAAATTCAGGGGGAGTTATGTAATTTTCTAACCAATGCAGGCTTAATGTAGGACTGTCTTGATTGATCAACAATGAACTACACTTGTCATATGATTTGACCAGAAAGGTTCATCAAATGGGAAGATTGTAAGGGTAAAATAGGAACCTCCTATTTTGACCTAATTAATTGATGTTCCCTTTCTTGGTCCTAAAGTCATGGTAATATATTTCCAAATTCAAAACACTTCTAAAAAGGTATTAAGTGTCCTTAATTAAATTGACAAAATCTTTGGTTAGATTGTTTAATTTGACATAAATTAGGAAAGTAGTTTTTGGAAACTATTGTATTTCCTAATCATTTGTTCTCTTAGAGTTGTGTGCTTTCCTTCTTGTGTAGGAATCTTGTTCAAGCCCTTATATATTGAAGACTTCGGATAGACAAAGAAGGGAGAGAGATTCAGAGCAGAAGACTTAAGACATACACAAATTCTGAGAGAAACCGTGAGTTGTTCCTGAAGGTTGAATGCAGCTTCATCACAAGTTACATCGTTGTTCTGGCTATTTGCATTCCTAGTTTCTAGGAAGCTTATTTTTTAATTTCATGTTTTCTATACAGTGTTTTTGTGGGTTTTTCCTCTGCAAGACTTGTTGTCTTGTGAGAGGTTTTGTGTTTTTGTGATTTCATATTTGTTTTGTTAAAAAACGCATAATCTTTTTTAATGAAATCATTTTTGGCCATAAGGCTGGATCTACAAGTTTAGCTTGTAGATTGTTTGATTAATCCTTCGTCTATTACTGCTTTAATAAATCCAAGACTTCCGCTGTTAACATATTTATTTTTCTGGTTAATGCTCCTTTGGATGCAGCTGCATTGACAGATTCTTTGAATCATAACTACTATTGATCTTTCATAAAGGGCCGAGTCAATTTTGCCAAAATATTATTGCTACCATTATGATGACAGTGACTAAGTAAATTTCACCGCATCAATTTCTTGATTTCGCCAAATCTCTCTTCATCCCCCATCATCGCTAAGTCAACACCAAACCACCGTGAAGCAACAAAGAGCTTGAAGCTTCTTTTAATGGCGGTTGTGATTTAGAAATATATTTTTGGGTTCAATAATTATTTCTAGATTGTAAATCTCTTCAGTTTTCATGTTAGATTCGTGATTTTCTCTATCTAAGTTTATCCATATTTGCTCCAATATTTTGTTTGTTTGATTGTGAAATTGAAGTAATTAATAGGGACCTTTACCTAATTATCTGTGACTAAACAAGCGAAGGGGGTAATGTGTAAAGAGCCTTACCTAGGAATGACATATTTGCCCCTTGGGAAAGACTCACGTGGATGACACAAAGTCAATCAACTACAATGAGATGACGGCATCCAACGTCGGGACTAATAGTGTGCAAAAATGAAAGACTAAGGGCCAGTAGTGTACTTGTTTTAAAATTGGGATTACCAGTAGAAAACCCAATATTACACGAACTACTAGTGAAGTTAAGCCTAAAAAAAGGCTTAAATATCAATTTGGTCGTCCTATTTTCCAGCTTTTTTCATTAAGATCACTGAACTTTTTTTTTCTTTCACTTTAGTCACTCTACTTGGCCAATCAAGTCAATAAGGTCACGGGGTATCATTTCCGTTAGTTCGATGGATGAAAATGTTTAATATGACCAAAATACCCTTGTTAAGGGTTTTCAGTTTAAAATGTTAACAGTTAAGGCGTCAAACTAAAAGATCAAAATACCAATCTTTTTCACCCCAAATACCCTTCCCTCTTCCGCCTCACCAAATTATCACGTTCATCACTCATTCATGGTACTGTCTGTAGACACCCCAATTTTGTACCCATGATATGTAACTCTGGCATGCGATATCAAGACCTGTTAAAACTTAACAAATGTCAAGTTACAGGGTTTAAAAATGCAAAAGATAAAGCAGGATGCGCAAAACAGGGAAATGCAGTGGCTAAAGTGTCAAAAATGGGCTGAAGAATGAATAGTTGGCGCTGCAATAATGAGGATCTGGCGCGGCGCCCAAAAGGGCTTATGGCAGCCGCCCGTTTTTGCAACAGTGATTAACAAACTGCTACAGTACTGCTACAATAGTGCTACAGTTAACGCATTGTGTAATTCGCCGAGCACGCTATACAAGCACATGAAGCACGCAGAAGGGAAGCACACAGAAGGAAAAAGAAATGACCGCGGAGTCCCTCGCTCAGCTAATAAATAGAGGCCCCGGGGTTCGCTTTCAACACACCGAAAATTCCCCAAAGCTTTCAGCGTTGTTGTTACGCTGCGAGATTAGTAAGCGATCGAGCGATAGTGAGTGCCCCCTCCTATAAAAGCCTCGAAGCCCTGCCAAAACTTCTCCAAAAGCAAAACCAACTGATTATAGTGGTCCTTAGCCCCCCAGCTAGGTATCCACCCTATTTCCCCGGTCCAAAAATCTTGGAAAGAGCAGTTGCTCTGCCCGAGTAAAAAGGTCAAATCAGCTAGAAACAAGCCCTTGTTCTGCCCGATTTCCGCCAGTAACAAAAAAACAAGCAGTTGCTCCACCCGTTTCACGGTGCCCAGAAGCAACTTTCAGAAGCAGTTGCTCTGCCCGAACCGCAGCAATTACAACAGTAGCAGAAAAGAAAAAAAGACTCCCTCTCTCAAGAAAGACAGTGCGAGCACACCACACTCTAAAAGGTAAGCCTTTAAGAGCGTTAATTTATAAAAAAAAACTATTTTCCATCCGGCCAAAATGTAAAAATATAAGCCATTGTGATGTCCGGATTTATTTAGAAAATAACATTAAAAAGAATCATTATTATGGCAAAATATTTTTAAATATATTTGTAATTATTCACTACAAGATATAGGAGTATTTGGGACGGCCAAAAACCGTCCCAAATACTGTCAAAACCGTCACAAAAGGTATTTGGGACGACATTGGGACGGTTTTGGCTCCCTCCCAAATACAAGGGTGCCAAATACATTTGTCTCGGGCCCAAACCGTCCCAAAAAGTATTTGGCACAGAAGAGAGGACAGTTTTGCATGTCTGTGCCAATTGACGCGTATTGGCGACGCTTTTCAAAATGTCGTCCTAAAAATGTATTTGGGATGATTTTCCCTACGCTCCCAATTACATTTGGTACGGTTTTATTTGCCCTCCCAATTACATTTGGCATGGTCTTATTTGTCCTCCCAATTACATTTTGGCACGGTTGTATTTGCCTCCCAAATACATTTGGGACGGTTTGATGTACCCTCCCAATTACATTTGGCACAGTTTTGTGTGCCCTACCAAAATACATTTGGCACGATTTGTTTGATTCGTAGCTACATTTTGCACGATTGGTTATTCCCTACCAAAATGTATTTGGGACGGTTGTGTCCCTCCTAATTACGTTCCCACAATTCAGATCCAAGCAAACACTATAAGAAAAAATACTAAGCTAGCCCACCATTTGGTGTGTTGTAATAACCAATACACCATACATTATTAAAAAGAGAACAATTGCATTTCTTGAAAATACATATACAAAGTTATACCAGTTAATTAAGTTACGCAAACCCATAAAAATATATCAACATGTCCAAATTAAAAGCATTAGCACATATTCAAAAGAAAAACTATGAATTTGTATCAACATCTATTAAAAACAAAAGTGTCATCCCTAGAATTTGCTAGCTCAAGTCATCCATCGGAGAATTGGGAAGGTTGATCCGAGCCTACAATAAAAATAATATAATAAGCAAAAATTCCACAAAAAATAAACAACTCAATGAAAGGGTGAACACGATAAGCGTATACCTGCCCTATACTAGATCTAGAGCCGCCACCATTTGTGCCTGGACATGGTGACAATGGCAGTAGCCCATGTACCTCCAATAAGCAATGCATACGTTCCACCTTTTCAAGTGTTTCCATTTGTGTCTTTTCAAAATCTTGTTGTTTCTTTTCGTAATGAGATGATATTTGCGCTACCTTAGCTTCCACTAGCTTTATCTATTACCTCTCACGAAGGTGTAATTGTTAAAGATGACCGATCCCCCAAAACATGACAAGGAGATGGTATAGAACCAAAAGTTCTCACACACCCATGTCCATCGGGCCCCATGAGTTCAACAAAAACTTGCTCTTTATAAGCTTCCGTTTGCTCCTCTTCGGGTACCTCGTTTAGCTTTTCATTCATCCGTTCCTAAAAACAAAACAAAAACAAAAGTATTATTTATAAGTGAACATTAAATTAATGAAACCATATAATAATGAGCAATATTAATGAAACTACTTACAACTAGGCTTCTAGTTTCATTGTGAGGTATGTAAACATCATTTTTACTTCGTGTTTTGATGAACACGTTAGCATGTGAAGTATCTTCATTGTTTGCACTCATCTAATAATTACACAAGGTAAACATATTTCTTAGGCAAAAACAAGGACATCAAAGTACCAATATTCAACACAACCAAGTCCATGTGAAGCATAAGCATATATACAAGTACATATAATATATACTAACAATGACAAGAACATATACCTACTTGATGCTTGTAATGTCCCAGAATTGGAATAGAGGGGAGATACATTATATGATTTGGAGCATTATTTACTTAGGTTCCACTCTTTTGAGGCTTAACCTGTAAACACTTAGCTTGAAAAGGATTTTACTTGGGTTGACTCAAGCTTGAACTCTCCATGAGCTCGACTAAAATAGCTCAACACTTAAAATATTTTTGTATCATAGGACAAAGATACTGAGCTAGCATGAAAACATTTTGAAAAATCACCTACTTGGTGCCTGAAGACAACTTCGACGATACTCGTGATTATGAAACTGAAACCAAATCCCTAAAGCCCATGAAAATCATACTCCTCATGGATATCGACATCTTCAACTTTTATGAACCTCGATATGCTCTTGCTTTTACTAGAGCTAGGTAGCTAAGTGCTAAATTGAGGGAAGGAAACAGAAACGAAAGAATTCTAAAAGGAAGGACACTTCCATTGGCAAATCTAAAGTAGGGAAGGAAGAAGAATGCACTCTGAATGTTATTGCTTTCACGAGAATCTACCATCTGTTTACTTTTATAGATCAAGCCTATTTAGAAGCTGGAATGCAAACTTCTTTATCATAGGAAGCTCGCGTAGGAAGAGAATGCACAAAAGCTGTTCACTATTTGTAGGTAGTAATACTAACCAGACGGAGATTCAAAGTCGAAGCTCACTGATGAAGCAGTTTGAACCAAGAATAATTATTTATTTCCCGTAGTAGTGGTAGGTAGCTAAGGAAAGGTGAGGTTACCATAATTGGCTGGATCACTTTTTCCACGGAGGCTTCTGTCCCAGAATTGGTTGAAAGGTATCTTTTGTAAAGAAGATCTGAAAGAGGCTCATTTTCATCTAGGAATTTCATACGATCTGTTAACACCGTTCTCGGATCAGCTCTAGATATGGGATCCAAGAAAGGTATAATTTCTCTTTATTTTGCTCGACATCTGATTTAGGAATTCCGAATTCTTTTGCTTTAGCGAAGGAAGGAGAGAATAGTGAGGCGATAGGATGACATACACGATGGTGTAGAACCAACCAGGTCATTAAACTGTCCCTCCAAGACATCTAAATAAAGCCCTTTCTCTTTTTTCGAGCCACATGGCATTAGTCAAAAACTAAGGAAAACAAGTCTTTGCCAATCATGAGGTTAGAAGAGTTTACTCCCATCTATCATGAAAAATTCCCTACTGATATGAGACATAAGTGAGTTGCTTAGTACCCCCATTCTTCCTGGCAAAAGAATGTATCAGTAGCACTATTATTCAAGGCTAGATCTTTTTATCCTCCGTATTTTCTCTTTTAAAGCTCTTTTTCCCATCTGCTATTGACTTAGATGCTTGTTGGGAATAATGGAGCCATCTAATGATTATCAAAGCTTATGAGAAGCCCACAAAGGCAATCACTCTTTTCTCCACTCTTCATTCATAATCTTTATAGAAAGAAAAGGATTTGTCTTTCAAAAAGATCTCATTCTTTCTGTGTATGAAGAGAGTTTTAAAGTTATATTATAGCTATTGATTGCATAATTTATCCTAAGGACTATTAATAAGCTAAGGAAAGAATTCCTTGCTACTAATGTAGGTAAAGTCTGTCTAGATGTCAGCCATGTTTGGACAATGCACTTCTATCTCTTTCTGCTCGATGAGGGGCTTTCATTTAGCTCTGTTCCCAAGAAAAAAAACTTCTACATGAATGGTTCTGACGGTCCTCAGAATTGGACTTTTTTCGCAGTAGTCCTTCTCTGATCTCAAATCTCTCTATCTACAAACTATGGGCATGCTTTCCTTTAACTTGCTTTTAGTATTACATTAGCAAGAACCTACCCCCTTTTCTACACATATACTTGTCGAGAAAGTCGAGGAATAGCATCACATGCCTTTATCTTACACTAAAGCAGAGCTAGTAGCCAGTAAACACACCCAAAAGTTACCAAACAAAACCTTAATAAAAAAGCAGGTTACAAATTGGCACTTCCCTCTTTTTAACCGAGAAGAATAGAGGATACATATTGATATCATACTCGGGTAAAGATTAAAAACTTCAAACAACCGAAAGAACGGATTCAAAATAATTGCAATTAAGTCTCCCATACAGAATCAAGCAAACTCTACCCAACATCTGATACATATACCAAGCATAAGACACCACATTCCCATAAACACCCTGAATCCGTGGCATGCCTTAATTTCCTTTCTTAATTTCACCTCTAACCTTTTCCTTGAGTCCTTTGAAAGGAAATTATGAAAAACTTTAGTGCAAAAGTGGTGCACAAATACAAGTACCTTTATTCCAAGAGAATCTCCATTGAATTGGCTCATACTACTTAATTAGTAACAATGAAAGTATGCTCATTCTCTGCGAAGTTTATTGATTAGCAGAAAGAAACATTTTACTAACCTATACGACTTCATAACAAATATTGGCCAAAATCTTAATTAACTTCACTGCAGGAAAGCCCTGTTTCATTAGTCCCTCATTCAAGTTTTTAACCAAATGACTGGAACTAATTATGCTCCATTTAAATCTTGACAAGGTGTTATATTCTGATTAGCGGAATTTTGACTAGACAACATTAGAAACAATAAACTAGAAAACTTAGTTCTTCTCGTCGATCTATAATTACACTAAAAGCAACTTTCGGAAGCAGCTCTGACCGAACCGCATCAATCACGACAGCATCAACAAAGCAAAAAAGACTCCCTCTCTCGAGAAGGACAGAGCGAGCACACCACGCTCTAAAAGGTAAGCCTTTAAGAGCGTTAATTTATAAAAAAACTATTTTCCATCCGGCCAAAATGTAAAAATATAAGCCGTTGTGCTGCCCGGATTTATTTAGAAAATAACATTAAAAAGAGTCATTATTATGACCAAATATTTTTAAATGTATTTGTAATTATTGGAAGGAAGTAGCTGCAAGTATGTAAATAATGTAAATATAGATGTATTTGTAGGTAGTTAATGCTTTATTTATTTGCTAGAAAAATATAACAAAAAACTTAATTTAGCCAAAAACTGCTTTTGAGACTGAAAGGGCGAGTTGGGTGCCTAGCACCTTCCCAACTCGTAACTTAGCCTCCGAACCCGTTTTTGCATTCTCTGTTTTTCTTTTTTGGTTTTTCTTTATTTATTCCTTAAAATAAAGATGGCGACTCTATTAAAACATTTTGGATCGCAGTGGGGCATCGCAACATCCTTTCTTGCACTTTTTCGTTTTCCCCTAAAAAAGGGAGAATGAGAATGAAAGAGTGATGTATTCCTATATCCTAGTATCCCCTAAAAAAGGGATAACTTGATATAGAAAACCCAAAGCTCTCATAGTGATCCGAAATAGGCCATAAGAAAATTTTCATAAAGTCTGTAGTGGGGCCCGCAACATCCTTTTTGAACTTTCCATTTTCCCCTACACAAGGGACGATGCGAATGAAATGATGATGTATTCATGTATCCTGTTATCCCCTAAAAAAGGGATAACCTGATACAGAAAACCCATAGCTCCCATAACGGACCAAAAATTCACTAAAGTGACCGAGGCGTATTCAACGCGCTTTTTGACAGCACCCTTTCCGTATTTTTAATTTCGTCTTCCCCTAAACAAGGGAGGATGGAATGGAAAGCGTGGTGTCCACATTCGCACGCCGCATTCCCCTAACCAAGGGAGCGCGGGGCGCGAGGACGTAACCCGGGGCACCCACACTGTCCCAACACTTCTCTCAAGTGATCTAAATAAACACTTTCCAACTCAGTGAACGGGTTGATCACAAGTCCCCAACTCGTCAGATTAGCACAAAACTCATCTCTAAGGAATTCTGAAAGGGGACCTCTTTCCACGAAGCTGTGGTAGATCGGAGACAACTGCCACCAAGGGTAAATCGAGGAATTCTAAATTCTTGAGAAGCTAATCACTACGTTCGGATTGTTGGGATCATCTCTTTTCGGTAGGTCTCGCCAAGGAATAAATAACAGACATGGCGATGGCACCGGACTGAGCGACCACAAACCGACAGATGTTTAGCTAGTAGGCAAGACGGTGGGTCCAACCCAAAAACATATCAGAAATGATGGCGACAGGAGGCGAGGGATGATTTTGGAACCAAATGAGAAGAGAGTCATGGAGTTGGCTGATGGCTTGCATCATAGCATCGAAGCCGCCGGCAGGAAGATCTTTAACGTTCTTGATGCTGGGTGGAATTAAGGGGTGGGAAGGCATAGGCAAGACGAGGGTATTGATAGATGGATGGGAGGAGAGAAAAGGGTTAAGGAGAGGGAGGTTATGAGGGGTAATGAGAATGGTTATGGTAAGACCGCGGATGGCAAGCTGGTGGGTTAGATCCAAGAGAGCTATCATGTGACCTTGGGCAGGGTAGGGGGACACAAAGAGATGAAGAGAGAAAGAGAGATTGGGGAATAAAAAGTCTTTTGGGTTTGATTTGAGATCAGGAGAAAAAGACCCCCCCCCCCAAAACTCTCAAATGAAGTAATGGTATTTTTGGATTTTCCTAAAAGATTTAAACTTTTCATCTAAATATATGGATGGAGTGATGAACGTGCTAATTATGTCAAAGTGGAGTGATTAAATAGAGAAAAAAAAAAGTAAAGTGATCTTAATGAAAAAAAAACTGGAAAGTAGGGTGACCAAATTGTTATTTAAGCCTAAAAAAATTCAGCAAATTGAATTTCCTATTTAGGTCCCGAATCCTCGAATTAGTCTGTAATGCCATTACTATCACGGGTATGTCTGTCATTCCATTTACATCTTGTTGCATTTATCCCTAACCTATGATGCATCGTGCCTTCTTCTCCATGAATCTCACCTACCCAAAGAGTCGACCTTCCTATATAAATTTGCCATACTTTGATTCTATGGACTTCAAAGGTTGGTAAGCTAGCTATTATAAGTCAAAAGTGTGTACATAGAGATTGAAAGCCGGTCCTTCCATTTGCCCCTCCTTTTTGCGTTCTTCAACCACACCTCGGGCCTATGATCATCTCTTTTAATTAGGACAACACTTAAAGTGAAACTTTGGTGCATCTAAAATGTCTTCCTTTATTTTGTCACTTGTTATCAGAATGAAAGTGTACCCCGAGTTGCCTAAATTATGGGGATTGTGGCAGGTCATCGGGTATTGGAATGTAGTACGTTATCCCAAACAAGGAATCGTAGGGGTGGCATTATAGGAATGCTATGGTTCAAAGTTTTTTCGAAAACAATTATGTGAAAATTGTAAATGTGGTGATATATGTGCGCAGTTAGATACAACTTTTCGAACCTAAATCCCATGTTCGGAATGGAGGTGTATGAGATTTTGAAACTTGTGCCAAAAATCAATTTCCTATTAGAATAAAGTTTTTAGGTAATATAGTGCTTCCCATAAGTTTCATCCAGTCTATTTGGTCAAGCCTCTTCTACCTTGATAATTGATCGTGTATTATTTTAATTATTTCCTTGCAAGTGGACAAGACTATCGTAGGACAGCTTGGGAAGTAAGGGTCGAACCACAGAGACAAGAAGAATGCTAATGACAAGAATATCGGTAACAATTTTAAAATAAGGGGGGTTTTTATTTATTTTATCTAAACTAATTATTCTATTAAAGCAGTAAATCTAAGTAACTAAGCAGCAATCACAGTTGTAAAGATCTGATGGAAGAGGGAAATCTAGGATTAGGGTTTCACTTGCATCTACTCTATTACTTATTTAGATAAAGTATCATTCAATAACTTGGGTTCGTTCACGAAAGATAGATATAGCCTGTCAAATTACCGTTCAGTCTCCATCTCCAAATAATTCATCCATTCTATATCCTAAGCACAAGAACATATGGAACCTAATTGTCACTTACCTCTAGGCCTTTATTACTTGCGATTCCATTCATTTGGTCAAAGCTAGACAATAAAGGGGTTGATAAACACCATGATCAATAAGAACTGAATGAATAAAAATATATATTAAGCCATAGATTCAATCCAAGTTACCTACAACTCCTAAATTAATGGATGGTTAGTTCATCCTTGAAGATGAACTACACAACGGGATGAAGAAACACATGAATCGATCTTCAAAAACTGTAACTACAACGACTAATCTACATAATACAAACTAAAATCTATGCTAGAGCTATTTTCTAAGACTGTTTTTATATGTCTATTACTAACTTCTACTTGGCCAGAGGTCTGAGGATGATATGGTGTAGCTAACTTGTGAGTTACACCATATTTTCTAAGGCTTGAATTTAACAATTTATTACTGAAATGAGTTCCTTGATCATTGATTATAGCCTTTGGTACTCCATACCTAGCAAAAATATCCTCCAAAAACTTGACAACAGTTTGGCCATCATTATTTCTGGTAGCAATGACTTCTATCCATTTGGACTAGAGCTGTCAAAACGGGCATGCGGGGCGATTTTGCCCGCAGGCCCAAAAAGCCCGCAATCAAACGGGCCAGGGCGAGAAAGCCCGCAAACTTGACGGTCCCTAAAACTCATGGCCTAGCCCACCCCGCGTAGGGCTACGGGCAAAAAGGGCTAAGCCCGCAAAAAAAAAATGATTTTTTCCCTTTTATTATCATTGCACCATTTTATATCATAAAGACATAAACTCATAATTTATACCATAAATTAAACCATTGATTCACTGAAGATTACAAATTCAAAAGTTCAAAACCATTAAAATCAATAACTAAATAAGTAAAATACAAACTTCAAAATACCAATTACAACTTTACAAATTACAAGTTCAGCAACAAAATCAACATCTGGGCGAAAACAACAGGAAACTTACTTAACCAATAGAGAAAACTGACTTAACCAATAAATTCCAGAACAAAAGGCTTCCACACCAGTTACACTGAAGTTGCATTGGTATTTCATCATATTTGAAAGCAGCCAATTCAATGCAACAAGCTAAAATTTGAAAAAACCGTTAACAAATACCTCAGTCAGATCGATGTATCCAACTGGTAAGTTGGGATCACTTTCATCAACCATCTGTATCAATACTTTTTCGAGATCATTTCTCATACCATTCCCTAAGGACCCTAAACCTGTCCATCCCCACTATTCAGCCAAATTTAGCATTTCCGTAAGATAGCTCGTACTGTGAAGAGGTCCTGTCCAGAGACGAGTGAGAGAAATGAAGAGTTCAGTTCATGAACTGACTGCGAACCGAAGGCCAGAGGCGGCGAGGAAATTGACTGTGCCGTGACTGCTGTCTACCATGCGCCCGTGCGTGAGAGAGAGAACGAGAGGCTGAGAGAATTTTGCCCAATTTTGAATACAAGTATACAACTACTAACCCTAACAAGTCGATGTCTACCTGTCAAAACAGACTGTACAATGTGAATGATTTGCCGTTGTCAGTCTTCACAGTGACATCTTGGCCAGCCGTTCTCAGTCTTCACGATGACATCTTGACATCTTGGTCTACTTAAACGGATCTCCTTCTCAGGTGCCGGATTCTGGACGTGGAAGGCTGGAAGCATCGAAGCAGGGACCAGCGTGAGATGAGAGAGAGATAGCGTGAGATGAGAGAGAGTTGAGAGCAACGGCCAAAGCGAGAGAAAGAGGCGCTAGACCAGGACCAGTGAACCGGAGCCGGAGGCCAGAGGCAACGCAATCGCCAGAGGAAGAAAGTCAAAGCCGGTGCGTGATTACGTGAGGATGAGCGCGAGAGAAAGAGAGTTTTTTGATTTTTGATTTTTTGAGTGAGACACTAAGTTACTAACCATAACTCTAGACGGTGGAATGGGGCTTTTTGGCCGCTTAGGTTGGGCTGTGGGCAGTTGGGTTGTGCTGTTAGTACTCACTACTTAGAGTCAGAGGCCCAGTACAATTTTATTAAAACTTTTAGCTTTTAAGAACTATAAGAAACTGCGGGCTGCTCGCCGCTCGCCCCGCCCTGTCCCGCGAAGCCCGCAGCCCGCACAGGAAAAGCCCGAAAAGCCCATTTTCCAAACGAGTATCTAATGCATCAACCCAACCCGCCCCTAATGGGTGGCGGGGCGGGCATGCCCGCTAGCTTTTGCCCTATTTGACAACTCTAATTTGGACACATAATCAACAACAACTAAAATATATTCACAACCATTAGAAACTAGAAAATGACCCATAAAGTCAATACCCCAAACATAAAAAATTTCAACAACTATATTAATATGCAATGGCATCTCTTTCCTTTTACTTATTCCACCAGTTCTTTGACATTTATCACATGTTTTACAAAATATGTCAGAGTCTCTAAAAATAGTAGGCCAATATAATCAAGATTGCATAATTTTCGTATCAGTTTTGCTACCACTAAAATGACCACCACATGAGTATTCATGACAGAATGCCATAATACTTTGTTGGTCTTGTTCTGGAACACATCTCCTAATTATAGAGTCGGAACATATTTTGAATAAATGTGGTTCTTCCCAAAAATAATGTTTTGCATCAGTTAAAATTTTCTTTCTTTGATAAAAATCAAAATCAAGATTGATGATGTTAGATAGATAGTAATTAACAAAATCAGTATATCAAGGTTCGAAATTTTTAACTGCTAATAATTTCTCATCAGGGAAATATTCATTCATAGGGATTTTATTATCAAGAAATTGACGTTCAAGTAAATGTGAAAATTCCAACCTAGACAAATGGTCGGCTATAATGTTTTCCGTTCCCTTTTTTATCTTTAATGGTAATGTCAAATTCTTGCAGTAATAACATCCATCTTATAAGTCTAGATTTCGCCTCCTTCTTACTCAAAAGATATTTTAGGGTTGCGTGATTAGAGAATATGATAATTTTGATCCTAACAAGTATGATCTAATTTTTTCTAATGCATACACGACAGCTAAAAACTCTTTTTCTGTGGTTGTATAATTGAGTTGTGTATCATTTAATGTCCTACTCGCAAAATGAATCACATGCGGTTTCTTGTCTATCCTTTGTCCCAACACAGCTCCAATTGCGAAATCCGAAGCATCGCACATGATCTCGAAAGGGAGAGACCAATCAGGGCTGGTTAAAATTGGGGCTGATGTCAATTATTCTTTTAATAAATTAAATGCATTCAAGCATTCTTGGTCAAAATTGAATTCGGTATCTTTTGCCAAAAGATTGCATAAAGGTTTACAAATTTTTGAAATGTCTTTTATAAATCTTCTGTAAAAACCCATATGTCCTAGAAAACTTCTAAAACCTTTGACTGAAGTTGGAGGAGGTAGTTGTGATATAACTTCAATTTTAGCCTTATCAACCTCAATTCCTTTGTTAGACACAACATAACCTAAGACTATTCCATGTTTAACCATGAAATGGCTTTTCTCCCAACTTAGGGTTAAATTAGTTTCGCAACATCTCTTTAAAACCGATGTTAGATTTTCTAGGCAATGATCAAAAGAATTTTCGAATACTGAGAAATCAGCCATAAATACTTCTACTCATCTTTCCATTAGATCGGAAAATATAGAAATCATGCATCTTTGAAAAGTAGCTGGGGCATTAGAAAGTCCAAAAGGCATTCACCTAAATGCAAAGGTACCAAAGGGACATCTAAAAGTGGTTTTCTCTTGGTCTTCTTGTGCTACTGGAATTTGATTATAACCAGAGAAACCATCAAGAAAACAATAATACTCATGGCCAGCTAATCTTTCAAGGATTTGGTCAATAAAAGGCGAGGGAAAGTGATCTTTTTTTGTTGCTGCATTTAATTTCCTCAAATCTGTGAACATCCTATAACCAGTAATAGTTCGTGTGGGAACTAACTCATCTTTCTCATTTTTAACGACTGTAATTCCTGATTTCTTAGGAACTACTTGGACTGGACTAACCCATTTACTATCAGATATCATGTAAATTATATCCACATCAAGAAGCTTAAGCACTTCTTTCCTAACTGCTTCTTCCATATGAGGGTTAAGTCTTCGTTGTCTTTCTCTAGAAGGTTTACTACATTCTTCTAAATTAATTTTATCCATACACATAGAAGGACTAATTCCTTTCAAATCTGCTAAGGACCAACCTATAGCTTCTCTATGTGTCCATAGAACTTTTAACATGCTTGATTCTTCTTCTTCTGTTAAATATGCAGTAATTATAACAGGTAAAGTTTTACCTTCGCCTAAAAATAGATATTTTAAATGGCACGGTAATGGCTTTAATTCTACTTCAGGAGGGGTTTTAACAGACGGAATAAAATTAGGAGTTTCAGAGTTCACTGTCTCTTTTTGTATTCCTCCTTAGAGTTATCTTCTTTTTCGTTATTTATTTTTGATTCATTAGATTTTTGATCTTCTACTTCTTCTTTATCACTTTTACCAGTTTCTATTTTGTCAGAACTAATTTCTGATTTGGAATCTTCCACTTTGTTCTTATGTTCACTTTCACTCTTGATAGCTTCTAATATTTCCTTCTCTTTTCTAGCATCAGTCTCTCAGAGTTTTCTTTCTTACTCTTATATGTCGAATTTTATATGGGAGAAGGTTCTATCATCAAATCCTACATACGTATCTCTCTCATAATCATCATCTTCAAAATTTTCTTCAAAGGTTTGGGGTGTCAGTTCACTACAAAAAAAACAAGGCAACTGAAACAGATTATTCGATTGCAATTCATGAAAATCGGTTTCAAATTGATATTTGCAACGGAAAATGTCCGTAACAAAGTCCATAGCAATAAGCCTCGTCGCAAAATTGTGCAACCACTTTCTTGTGGTTGCAAAAACCTTGCAACAAAAAAAAGTAGTTGTAGTTTCGGTTGCGATGTATTTTCTAGGAAATTTTTTTTATATCCGTTGCAAACAACAATTGATTTATTTATGTTTCTAATTTGCAACTGGGGTTTTCTGTTTCAAATTTGTTACGCGTAGAACTGAACTAGCAACTGAATTTTTCAGTTTCAAGTAGGCAACCTTATTTGCAACTAGTTTTGCTGTTTCAAATTTGTTACACATAGAACTAAAGTAGCAACTGAATATTTAAGTTTCAAGTATGCAACCTAATTTGCAACTGATTTTTTTTGTTTCAAATTTGTTACACATTGAACTAAACTAGCAACTGAATTTTTCAGTTTCAAGTATGCAGCCTAATGTTTCGGTTGCAAAAGTATGTTGTTGGTTTATAACTAAATTTTTTTAAAAAAGAAAAAAACTTGCAACGGAAAATTCTGTTGCAGAAGATTATTTTCTGAAAGTAAAATATTACTAATATTATATCTATAAATATTTATCAATTGTACCTGAGTGGACATTTCATTTAAAATATCTTTAATCAAACAATTAAAGTCAACAAAGCTTCAAACATTACGTTCCAAATGAATTGACAAACTATCATACTAAACTGTTGTATTGTTAAACTATATAGAATTGTCAAGTTGTCATACTTTAAACTACATAGGAGCTTGTGGACGATGCTCGGAGCCTCTAAGTCCTCGAATTGAACATCTCTTGGAATTGCAACCGGAAATCATTTTTCATTTGCTTAAATTTAGCCTCATATGTGGATTGTATTTGTGCTGTGACTTCATCCCTCATTTTCACAACTCTTTTGGTTAACTTATCTTCAAACTCTTGGGTCTGTGTGAAATCTCAATTTGAACATGTAGATGAGGAAATCGTGTTGCTACTCAATATCTCATATGCAGGAACCGATGAACCAAAGCCGTACAAATGATTCTTTACAACACCACCAGATACATCGACCCAAGCTGTGGAATCAAAACCATTACCTTTCTTTCGAGAAGTATAATCCTCCTAAAATGTAAAAAAAATTAATATAATAATTAACTTTTCTATTTTCATTTTATAAATAATAAAAAGAGCATTAAGATCAAAGATACATCTTTCAATAGCGATCGAGTATAATTAAATGTTTAGAGTGAACTAATAAAAGTCATAAACATTTAGATTAAACTCACAAATATTTTTTTGGACTTAGTATCCACAAACTCGCCACTTCCTTGCTTTCTCTTATAGGTTCTAAGGAAAACGTCATCTTATGTGATCACTTTGTCAGGATTCTTCTTTATCTGTAATGATAGAGAATAATGATTTCCTCTTATGTTCTATCACAATAAATATAATAGCCTAAAAAACATATTAAGTGTAGTAACCAAGATTGTACTAAAATGTAGAGCACGTCCACAAAAACTATATAAACAATAGATAAACTCTTACCATCGCAAGCTCATGCGAGGCAAAACTCTTTGTACCCCCCTGGATGTTTAGTTAATCCCAAGCCATTGCAGTCTGACTTACGATTTTTTCTTGCTTGTTCACACTTCTTCCTCGCCTTGTCATTTGCATAAAATAGCAAATGCCGGTTCCAGTCATGTTGTGTGCACCAAGATGGGTGCCCACTACGCGTGAATTGTTGTCGTCTCCTATGGCACATCCATTTGTATTGTTCACAAGCCATCGTATTCCAAATTTTTCGAACTTGTCTTTCCGGATAAGTTTCAATGCACTTGTAATGATTCTGCAATTAGGATGTTAAAAAAATATGTTATATTAAGCATATATAAATTAACTAATTAATTGGATTGAATATGGAGATATTACATTCCATTCCTTGAAATAGTAATCTTTTATCTCCTCGGGTACTTTCTTCCATGTGGGACCATCCTCACCGACAACAAATTTTCCTTGAATTGCATGTGTTATTCCTTTAGCAACACAAGGTAACTTGATACCATCGTCCTCCTCTGGAACTACCAAGATGAAAGAAAATTAGACCAACTCATACATCTAAAAGAAAAAACATATTCCAGTCATTGTTAGCAATTTACCACAACAATCTTTTCACAGAGAGCCCAAGTGTTAACTAATATACAAGGCCTATTTTGTATTCCTTAACCTGTTAACTTATCAAAATGGGACTCTTCAAATGGAAAACATATTCCTGTCATTGTGTTTTCCCTTCTCTTTACCGGGCTGAGCTTAATCTTTATTTTGATCTGTCCACACTGTACTATTCCATATTCCAATTTCAGAATTTGAAAGACAAAACTACCCAAAAATGTTCAGCAAAGCATCAAGTTCTCTGCCAAGTGTTGGTTTTGGTGGATCTGGTGCTATGTCCCATGTTTACATGCAGTATCCACCCTTGAGATGCAGAATTAGTGGATCTAGAAGTTTATTTTATGATGATGGAAATAAACTACTCATCTCATCAACATCTGATCAGGTATGGGCATGATTTTTTTGAAACATATAACTTTATGTTTGATGAATAACGGACCTAATTTCTATGTTAACATGATGATTTTCTTGAACTAATCTAGGTGGTTTCATGGAAAATTGTTCCATTTACTCCTCATATTTCTTCTACATCTGATTCGATAAGTGAGGGGCCAATATTCTCAATTCAATATTCCTTAGATGCAAAGCTTTTAGTTGTTGATGATCTAATCATGAAGTTCAAATTTGGAATAGAGAAACTAAAGACAGTTTTAGTTAGAAGTTCAGGTCTGACTCGGAGAGCATATTGGGATTCTATGACAATAACCTTCCTTTCCATGAATTTGGCAACAGGGGCTACCTACTGTGTTGTAGCTTACAGGTAGCTTGTAGAAAAAAAGAAACACCTTTCCTAAGAAGAGGATAGAAAATCAAATGCATCATTAAATTAAATATCGAGGAACTGCAGTGAAATATATAGAATTTCCAATGAACCTACAGTTCTAGTGCTTGACATAAAGGTCCACATACTTGCATAAAAAGATTCATGACCGAGTAGATTGGAGAAATAGTTCAAAAAAACAAATCACCTAGCTAGTAGATTGGAGAACATGACATTTGAAATTAAAGAAACTAATTGCCTGCAACATCCTAAATAGGCCATACACTGCTGTATCTCTATTAAGATTTAAGAAACATATTGTTTGATATCTTTATTCAATGTTTAGTATTATGCAAGGTTCATAATACAAGTGTATATTGAGACACGAGATCAAAATATGACAAAGAAGTTCATACGAAACTGAATGTAGGATTGAGAAACATACTATTTAACATCTCTATTCAGAATCCACTGCGGGACACGACCAGTAAGAGAGTTGTTAGTCAGAAACCTGATCATGAACCACTTAATACATGAAAAATACCATACTTACATGACTTCAATTGTTAATATTGTTTAAATGTTTGTTACTTACAAGATGTCCAGTTTTTCTAGGCCTTCTAGTTGGTTGGGTATCTTGCCTTCCAAATTGTTGAAGCTCAAGTCTCTGCCATCGAACAAATTATGAGGTGTATTGAGGTGATACTCAACAAACGGATACTACAGATAAGTTTTTTATTGTTGAAAATACAAAGTCAGCGACTCCAGCCGATCTCAGTACCATTATTGTGTACCCTTCCCTCTACCACCAATTACTAAATTAAAATATATGGTGCATAGTGCAAGTAAACTAAGTGTTCTAATTTTGTTGGTGGAATAGAAGATCTAGAGTGAAAGCAGGAATGCATAAGTTTACATGTAGAAATGATATTGTGATGAGTTGAAAAAAAAAAGATGAATGAAGGTGGAAGAATTACAAAATCGCCAAATTTGACATTTGTGCTATATAAGGGGGAATACTCCTCGATATGTTACAGCTCCTTAATATCTTGCAAGATCAATAAAATTCTTTCATTTAAAAGGAACAGAAAGATTACAACTTCCAAAATGTTGGTTATCATTTCTTCCCTCGTTCTTTTTGTTGTCACTTACAACTTTCCTATGGCTTTCATGTTGCTTAGCACCGGAAAATCTGAACCTTCTCCAGCTACATCACTGATTAATTTGCTCACATATCACGTCAACCCAACTTTACCTCATTAATATTTTTCTCATAGATGAACAAAAAATAAAATAACTACTAAAATCATAACTCTTAAAGCCAACAACTCACAGTTCCGTTAAATTGCTCAAAAGGGAAATGGTTTTATGTATAGGCCCTTCAAAGCCAGTGGCTTGCATTTTTCTTATGATGGCACGTACGACAAGGGTCAAAATCAAGCACCCAAAAAATTACACTTGTTATCCGTAGAGGTTATGTCTTACAATTGTTGAAGTTGTATCCAGCTTTCGAAGCTAGTCATTTTTCCCAAAAAATTATTGCTGCTTATCCTACTACAATGCCCCAAGCACCAGGTAAAGTGACATTCATTTTGGGGCAAATTAAAGACTCAAAAGTGATAATACTTACAGTTGTGTCAATTTTTTCAGATTAGTAAGCTCCAATGGCAACTCTCCGGTGAGATTGTTGGCACTCAGGAGATTACAATGTCCGAGAGAAAGAGAAACAAGGATGATAAAGCAGAGATATTTGATCAATTTTCATACGAGGTAAAATCAATAATTGGATAAGGAATATATGGATTATAGAGAAGGCCTGACAGAGTCCCTAAATTCGAAAGCTTCCCAAGCTCCACCGGAACAGCTCCTGAAAACATGTTGTTCTCTAGACTCCTGATAGAATTACTTCCTTTAAACTTCAATAAATAAATAAATAAAAAAGAATGATATAGAGCATGAATAAATACGCAAACTTGAGATAGAGAGAGAGAGATGACATACATGACTGTGAGTGTGGATACATTACCCAAGTATTTCGGAATTGGTCCTGATAAACAATTTGGCTAACTGAACTACAATATGGCTACAATGTGTTAAAATTGAGCTCCTCAAAATATTAGTGAGATATAATTTGAAATAAAAGATTCAAAAGTAGCTAGCTCACATAAATTCCAACTTTGTAGAAGCCCATTCGAGGGGAATTGTACCGCTCAAGTAGTTGCGAGTAAGATCACTGCAAGTAGTTGCTAGTCTTAATTTTTCAATAGAAGAAACATTGATATTTAGCTCATCATTTATTGCCTTACATTTTCTTGATGTGCGATAACTTTGCTAGGGATCGTGGAAGCGCCAGCCATCACGAGCTCGAGAACTCTGTTTTCGACAGAGAAACAAGTCTACTCGATTAAAAATTTGACTTGAAACCAATTGACATGAGTGAGTTACGAAACACAACACATACATGCCCTCAACGTGACATACACCACCAGGGTAGGACCAATTGCAGTTGACGGTGTTGCTGTACAACGACATTTCAGTGCGTTGTGGTGTTGCCTAGCTTGAGTTTCCATCACAAGGGTTAAGACTGAAATCCCAGTCCGTTTTCCCCAATTGTTCTGCTATTTCATGCAGACCATTCACTACAAGTATCAAAATTTCATATTAACTTCCAAAACAAGCAAGTATGTTAGGTACCAAACGAGCACTACTTAAGGATATAGGAATTAGGAAGGAACCATACATTCCTCCATAGGAAGCGTCCCGACAGCTTGTGCTTCAATCCCTATGACTAAAAAACATACAATTGCCGTCATGAAGACAAGAAATAGAATTTCCAAGCTTTTTGAAGTACCGAAAACCATTTTCATCTCCTTTTTTTGTTGTTTTAATTATATTTCAAATTTTGAAATTCAGAAAAATCATCAGTGTATTTATAAAGGTGTGTGTGTTATCTAACTAAATCACTTGATTGATTCAAGGAAGGTGGGGGCCGGGGGGGGGGGAGGTGGATTGATTTTTACTCCAACATAAATGGAGAACATTATTGGTTCATTATTATGAAAATTATACTCCATCCGTCCCTAAATAATCGTCCTCCTTTCCTTTTTCGTCCGTCCCAAAATAATTGTCCAGTTTGAAATTAACTTACCTTTTTAGAACATCACTTTTACCACTTTACCCTTACTTTTTCACTCTACTTTAATTATGAACCACATACACATGGGCTTTAAAGGAAACTACACATTAAGCCAATATAAATAATCAAGTCAATTGTTTGATGATTATTTAGGGAGGGATGGAGTAGGTACTATGGGCCCATGATCGATGTTTATTAAAAATACTGAAAAAAAGAAAAAAGAAAAGTAGGACAAAAGTGTTGGTTTCAGAAAGTGAGAAAAGGAATTCAAGAATTGGTGGCTGATGTGGAGAGAGGAAAGCTAGCGGAATCCAAAATGTTCGAGTCTGTGGTGTCTCAAACATAACAGCTTGAGCAAACCAAGATTGAACTTGAAGAGTCCAAGCTTGAAATAACTTCCCTCCGTCAACAAATGGCCAAGCTTCAGACATCACCCAAGCAAAGTAGTGGAGACTCTATTGATAAATTTTCAAGTCTCAAGTCTGAGCTCGAATTGGTGAAAGAGAATCTGTCTCAGTCTGAAGAGGGTGAGAAGCTTGCCTCTTTGAAGGCCAAGACTCTGCTCGATGAGATGGAATTGTTAAAAAACGAACTGAAATTAGCAACCGGCGTAAGAGAAAAGCAAGAAGGCCATGGATGATTTAGCATTAGCACTAAAAGAAGTTGCAACCGAAGCTAATCGTGCAAAGGAAAAACTTGGTTTTAGAGAAGTGGAACTCGAACATGTAAAAGAGGAAGCAGAAAAACTGAAGGAGATGGTACGTAGTACCGAGGATAAGTATCAAAAGCTCTTAGACGAAACAAAGAAAGAACTCGAGTTGCATAAGAATACTGCCGCACGATTAAGAGTAGAAGCCGAGGAATCAATTTTAGCATGGAACGGGAAAGAAATGGGATTCGTGAGTCGTATAAAGAAGACTGAAGAGGAAAAGGCTGTTGTACTGCACGAGAATGTTAGACTGACCGAAAGCCTAAAAGCAGCTGAGAACATGACAAGAACAGCTAGGGAAGAAAGTTACAAATTGAGGGATATACTAAAGCATGGCCTTAATGAATCTAACGTTGTGAAATAAGCCGCTAACATTGCTGTAGTTGAAAATTCCGAGCTCAAGGATAATCTACTAGAAAAAGATGAAGCGCCTGGTCCAAACGGTCGAGATAATCAAATGCGAGACTTCCTGCATCAGCTACTAATTGCGGAATCACTCTAGGCATATGACGACCCGACCCAAATCCCAATACGAGACACCAAGGTCGTGCCGCCAAAACACACAAATAGCAAGCAATGGGTAAGGCTATAATGGCAATACGCCAACAACTTAAAACACATGCGGAAGCGAAATATAATATAACAGTGGCGCCCAAGCTAACAAGCTCAAACTAAATACAACCAAAGAGATCATTAATCTCTCGGTCCAAAAATTCGACGCACGTGCCGCAACATTGGGCACGTAGAGCAAAACTCCCTGTCATGCAATATAAGTATATAGCAACAATTAAACCAAGTCATCGGCGACGTTACAGCCGGAACACAACATTACACTAAGTCTAAGACTCTAGTCTAACATACTCAACGGCTAAAAACATGCCGGAGAACAAACATGATATATTAACCATCATTACAACATAACTAGGATATAATCATCACATCCACCAAGCACGACTAACACAAGTCGGCTACCAAAAGAACAAGTGTTAACCAACATAAGTATAACTATTACATTCACAAATAAGTTTGCTACTCATCATGAAGTTTACATAACTTCATTTTTCCCAACGTCCTTACCAAAAAAACTAAGGCTACAAAAATAAATTAAAGTAGCAACCTTCACAAAAATTACACTTCTATCATAGGCTCGGCGGTTTCCTTCGAATTACTAGCTCAGCTCGAATCTAAGGAAAACAAAGCAAACGAGTAAGTCATAATGACTTAGTAAGCTACTAAAGATGCAATGTCATGGCATGGCATAATACTCAAATAAAACATGTACATCTCATGTCATACTTATAATATGTCATGTCATGGTATGATTCTCAACATAATCCCACTTTTCATCCATAGTCATATGGAACACAATTCTACATGATTTATCATGAAGTAATCCATATCATATGAAGTATGCATCTTACTTCCAAAAATGTGTAGCGTGTTAATTCCACATTTTAACTTATCATCAAGCCACATAACCCAATCATACCACGAATCTCATAATTCTTCATTTATCACAACTCATATAATAATTCATATATGGGAGACTATTGTTTCCATTCTAATCATACATAACATGTTATATCTTTAGTATAACATCATATCATGAAAATCATCATTTCATTAGCATGTTACATTTCTATTATAACATCTCATCAATTAATCATCATCTCATGTAAATCATATCATAACACGTAGCACAACAATTCATATACGTGCTCGTAAAATAAACCACATAAGAAAGAGAAGATGATTTTCCTTTCCGTTTCTAGCGTGTAACTCCCGCGGAAACAAACGTGTCCTCGATAACCCTTTCGTGGCATCGACGTCCCCGAAACAATCCCCGTTCGGGTTCCATAGCTATCAAAGTCATGTGTATTACTCTAACTAAGATCAGCTACTTCCCCACCGTGGCCATTGACGGAGGGGTGTGTGCAAACCCGGCGTGGCGATCTATTGCGATCACGAATCCCACAATTCGTGAAGACAATGCATCGTCCCGCCAAAACTCAAACAAAAAAAAACCGCCAGCTGGACTCAAATGCAAGCACAGGTAATATATACTCGCATGCTCATCCAAAGGAAAAGTACAACACACCGCACTAATCCAATCAAGTAGATATTTACTTTTAACTCACATAGTTACGCATTTCTATGTTAACTAATACATAAATATCTTAGAGCGATAATATCAAGTCTCTAATACCCAAGTATTCTTCATACACTTGAAAACGCTCGGAGGCTTGACCTCCACCAAAACTACCCCAAATTCCGTAGGATCTTAATATGTGATTCACTATATTCATATTAGTCCAATAATCGACTCCGTTGAGTCATTTCTACTCTTTTCAAATTTGAAGGCATAGAAGCTATTTGCATCATAGCCCTCCTATTATTCATTAGCTATTATTCATGGCTAAGTTCTTAAGGTTAGAAACATTGTGCACCCAACAATCCATACTTTCCCAACAAAAACCCCAAAACATGGTTCATAGGTCAACACTTAGCATTTAAAGTCAACCATCACATTTCAAGTATGTATCTCAAATTAGCATTTAATCAAGCATGCCTTCATTCAAAATATCCATTTATCTAAGCAAGATGTAAATTCATCTAGCATGTTCATAACCAACATGTAAATTCATCTAACATGTTCATAACCTTCAATTCATGAATCATAGTTGACCAACATACTCTTATTTGCATAAAAGTCAACTCAACCTAATAAAGTCAAACATTACATTTTATTCATGCAATCCATAATGATAATTCATTATACATGCTCACCACAAAAAATTCATGAATTAGATAGCATCATCCTCTTATATGCATGATAGTCAACTCTATTCTTAAAAGTCCAATGAAACATTCAAACATATAATCCATTGTAAAAATTCATCTTTCATGCTTACAATCAAAATAGAGATTCATCAAGTATACTTCCCAAACTTTAAACATATACATATGTGATTCCAACAACTCATAGTATTCCATAAAATCCCCCAAAATCATTCATAATTTCAAGAACCCATTTACTACATAATCATCATATCAAACCCTAGTTTTCTAGGGAATTATGTACCCATCAATCTCAAGTCCAAACTCACAAATTGAAGCTTAATATCATACTTCATTAAACATATAAATCAACTTATTCATGCTTCTAACATGTTCACCCATCAAAAATCCAAAAATCAAAATAAAATCACACACAACATACATGTGTACTAATTGACCTCAAATAGCAAGCATCTTTGTTTTCCTTAGGGTCAATGAGCACAAAATCAAGAGAAGAGGGAGTCTAGTAGCTTGCCTAGCTTGAGTGAAAACTCAAGAGAATCGAAATCCGAATGGTGAAGTCGTTCTACTCGTCGAGGGCTTCAAGAATCTCAAGTTTGGAGGTTATCCGACGGTTGGATATCCTTGGATTTGGGGAAGAAGAAGCTAGGGCTCCAAGCTTCCATGGCTCCCACTCCCTCTCTTAAGAATACATATGAAATGGAGGAAGAAATGAGGGGATTTTTGAATTTACAAAGGAGATTAGGCTATATATACTTCCCAAACAAGTGAGGGCACAAATGGGAATTCATGGGTACAATTAGTGATTGTTAGTTGTAACTAACCCCTAATCAAACTTTAATTAACTCCCCAAACATGTTAGGACATCATTAGGACTAAGTATGGGTGTTAGGAAGGGTTTAGAGGAGGTTTAGAAAGGGTAGGATAAGAAATACACTTCAAAAATCAAAACAGGGACAAGGCTGTTTCGGCCCCCATGCGCTCGCATGGTATGGAGGCATGCGACCGCATCTTCCCTTTCTACCCTTGGTGACATTTTCCTTCAACCTTGATCGCGGCCGGTCGTTCCCGCCAGCAACCGCAAGCCTTAAAGCTTCGAAACGACCTATAATTTAACCCTTAAAATCCTCAAACACTTGGCTAAACCACACAAGTCTCAAATCACTTTCAAAGTAGGTCTAAACTCTCATAAACAACACCCGAAACAACCCGGTACGAAACTGATGGAAGGCGCAACAACTCGCTAACAAAACGTCGAATGAAACCACAAATCGACGGGCAACAACCCATGATTATAAACACTTCAAAAGTCTATTAAATGGGTCTGAATGGTCCTCATATGATTAACAACGGATAGGAAAAATGTGCTCCTGAAAGACGAGACGATCACCCGACTCAATCTCAAACTACGCGATAAGAAGAATTGATATCCTCGAAGCGTCAAAACTTCACGAGACTTAAGGAATACATCCAAATAGAAGTCTAACACATCTAAACATGTTAATCAATCATCATGTAAAGATCTAGGACCAAATCGAGGTCAGGAATACAAAACTCGAGTAAACTCTCAATCGCGTCGCATTTCGACTATCGTCAAGTTACAACTTGTGATTTTAGCAAGTCAACAACTAAATGGCATCTCTTAAAAGTATTTTGGTCTTAATGTGATCTCTCATACACATCTAGACTCTCTCAGAAATCAAATAAGCAATCAACCAATGAAGAAATGCTAGCATTGCACGCAATTCAAACTAACCGAGAATCGGGGTCTTACATCCTCTCCCCCTTAAAAAGAATTCGTCCCAAATTCTAAACCGTATCACAAACCCACGTTAGGTCATCACCCAACAACAATTACCCAAATACAACTACGGTGTCTCTCAATTCCGAGTGAACACTCAATGTCCAAAACCATAAACCTAGACTCAAACTCCGAGTCTACTATCACAATAACAAAACCAAATACTCAAAAATCAATTACCAAAAATCTTACATTCACAAGTTCAAAAATTACCAATACCCATATTACCAAACACTTAAGATTGAAATTAACTTGACTCATACTTGAGTCACAAAAGCTCACATAAATTCCATTATGAATTAATTAACCATGTAAATTCCAAGTATATCACCAGAGCATATTCAAGGACATTATAAACATAAATCTCCCGAAACTATTTGCTTCAGAGCTACAACATGAAATTTAAATGCAAGAATTTATAAATCATAAATAGTAAAGATTGCTGATAGAGCAATTTGCAAACTTAAGGAAGAGTGTTCCACAACACGCTCCTAAATCAAGTAAGTTAACATTCATGATCATGCAAGCCATACTCGCAATTTCCAAATCATAGACAATGCACATAAGAGCACATAATAGCATTAAATGAAAATTCATTCCATTTCTTTTCCTTTTCTTTTGGTAAGAGGTTTAGTCAATTTCTAACCTACTTGCTACCAATCCTAGTCCACCAACGAACCTCTTTTGATCACCAATTTAGGGTACCGACTAAATTGGATTTCAAAAGCTTTCGTTGCAAGGATGCGAAGGGTTATCAGAAAATCTTAAGCATCCATTACTACAGTCTCACATAATCATCCAACAGTTTAATCATGGCATAATCATTAGGCAATGATAATCATAACTTCATCATGCAACACACTAACAAGTTACCTTGTTTACTAATTGATCGATGTATTTTATACGTCGATTTTATATGCTTCTATGACTTAAATTATGTTATTTCACGAGGCTTTTGGCTACTAATATATGTTTTCGGTGAGTTTTGTAAGTTTCAGGGTTTTTAGTGAAAATATACAAAACTCCAGGGTTTTATATGCAAATTACAAGAAGGGCCAAAGATGAAAATGAAGAAAAACGAAGGAGGTCCAAATCTGGAGACCTTGCGGACGCAAGGTACCTCAGACCTTGCGACCGCAAGGTAGGCAGTACGTTTAAGAGGCAGAAAACCAAGGCCAGACACACTGGAGACCTTGCGGACGCAAGGTACTCAACACCTTGTGACCGCAAGGTGGTCAGAATGCGACTTTTTCGTATTTTCACACAGAGATTCGATTGGATTACAACTCCCAGGTATATATTGAAGTCGGATGCTAAGAGCCAGAGAGAGAAAAAACGGCTAGAGACAGTTTTAGGTAGATTTTAGATAGTTTTTAGATTGTATAACATAGTTAGATTGTGTAATTACAAGTATTGAAGATCAAATCATGTTTCCGTTCATCTCCATGTGCTGTTCATTGTCTATGATGAACTAAATCATCCATAATCTAGGAGGTGGGAGGTAACTTGTATCGAATTTATGCTTTAATTCATATATATATGTTCATTCAATTCTTGTTGATTGTGGGGGTTTATCAATCCCTATATTATTTTGCTTTGAACAAATGAATGTAATCGCAAATAATAAAGGCCTAGAGGTGCGGATAACTGCATGACCAATGTGCATATGTCGTACACTGGCTCACCATCACAATAAATTGGACCTATCGATGTACGAGAGTGATAAGTTAGGACCAGGTTCATACATGATCTAAGTGACAGATAGATCATAAATCTAGGTGACAGCTAGATTGAAATTTCTTGTGCTTAGGATATAGAATGGATGAATGTTGCGGGGATGGAGGCTGAACCAATAGTTCAACATACTATATCTATCTTCAGTGAACGAACCCAAGAAATTGAATGATAATTATTATGAATTGAACATAAAGGAGATACATAATAATTATCATATAATTATTATGAATTGAACATAAAGGAGATACAAGTGAAACAGAATTGCTTGTTAAAAATTTCTCTCTCTAAACTTTTTTTTCTCTAGGGTTTTAGCGCTCTAGGGTTGATCGGCCGTTGCCGGCATGGAGGCTCCTCCTCCACAAGTCGGTAAGGATCCTTCAGGCTCGCCAGAGATAGGGCAAACATCTTCTACTCCTTTTGTTCAGGCTAACACGGCAACCCCTACTCCTCCCCCAGTTCGATCCTATGCGTCGGTTACTGGTACTCCTTGCCAAACCTCGGTCTCTCCAAACGGCTCGGCCCCAGTTTTAAAGGAAATCCCTTTGGCTCCTCGTCCACCCTCTTCCATGGATAATGAACCGGCTTGCTTCTTCACACCATTGGAGGTCGAGATGTCTGAACGTCAGCTTCATAATACCATGGTGCTGAAGTTTTCGGCGGGTAGGCCCTCAACTTATGCTATCCAAGAGGACATAGCAAAGAATTGGAATCTCACAGGCCCTTTTGTCGTTGGCTTACTAGACCCCAGACATGTTATGTTACATCTTTCTTCGTCGGAAGATTTGATTCGTGGTCTCTCTCGCGAGTCACACATGATACATACATCGATGTTTCGCTCTTTCCGTTGGACGCTAGATTTTCTTTTTAAAAAAGACTGCACTAGAGTGGCGGTTTGGGTTAAACTCTCCGTCTGCCACTTAATTTCTTCAACCCATCTTTTTTACAGAATATTGGGAATTCTTTTGGGCGTTTCCTTAGGGTGGATGAAAAGACTCTAGCGTTGACACGACCTATGTATGCCAGAATTTGCGTTGAGTTAGATGTAGCTGAGAATCTTCCTACACGAATTTGGATTGGCACAGGGAAGGATCAAGGGTTTTGGCAGGCTCTAGATTTTGAGGGTAACATTAATTACTGTGTCGGATGTAGCCTGTTAGGTCACACAAAACAATTTTGCCGTAAAGGTAGACGTGGAGGTGATAGAAATCTGCCAGTGCATAGAACAGATGATGGTTTAGCTGAGCAACCAAAAGATACTGCGCAGAAGGATCAAGAGTTTAAGAAGGTGAAGCCAAATGGTAATCAAGATGTAGGCAAGGGGGTTCAGTCTAACGAGACAATCAAAGATGGGAGTAACGTTTCTGAGCAGAAGGTTAGATGGCAACCGGTGTCTAAACCGGCTGGTTTTAATAATGCCTCGACTTCCAATGTCAAGAATGACAAAGGAATTCCAACTGAAGTTGAGGTCATTGATTTGGTAGACAAGCAGGATGACGTGTGCCACAAGGAGCCTCGAGGGCAAGTGGATAACTCCCAGGTGACAAATACAAAGGAAGGAGGCGGGGTACGTATCTCTAATCCTTTTGAGGTTTTGTCTGAGTCGGCGAGGCGGGGCGAGATCTTGGATCGATCTCAACGGCGGTGGGGACAGACTCATTGACAGAAAAACCCGACAACAGTAAGGCTGGTTTTGACTTTGCTAATCTAGACGATCCTAAGTATTTTTGGATGTTGGTTAAGCCCAGAAAGCTGGGGAAAGCTCACTCTACCGGAGGTGATTATGAAGACCATGCATAGGATCTTCAACAACCCTTTACAGACCTTGATATTGGGCATCAACAGATCAGATCAGAATTTGTTTCATTTTGTAAGCAGGAGGCTCGAAAACCTCGAAAGGTTCAGTCCGTTAAACGCAAAGTGCGTAAAACTAGGGCTTCATCAAAAGCCCATTAATTTTGCCCCCATTCTGTTTTTTATGTCGGTTCTTATTTGGAATGCCAGGGGGGTTTGTAGCAAAGGTACGTTGGATTACCTTAGTCTTCTTAAAAAGCAACATAAGCCTATAGTGTGTGCCATTCTCGAGCCTAAAGCATCAGGGAGAAAATAGGCAAGCTTAGGTCGAAGACTCCATTGCGCTAAAGCTCTTCATGTTAATCTGTTAACTCTCATATTTGGGTTCTTTGGGAGGATAATGTGGATATGCAGTTGGTAGGGTTTTCAGATCAGTTTCTTTCCTTCAAAGTCACGGTTGGCGGTTTTTTTTCAGTGTACCTTTCAGTGGTTTATGCTAAATGTTGTCATACTCTTCGACAGAATCTTTGGGCTGATCTCTCAAACTTTGGTGGTTCGCTTAATGACCCATGGTTGGTTGGCGGGGATTTTAATGTTATTTCCCATTCTAGTGAGAAATTAGGAGGTTCTTCTTGTGACTTTAATGCTATGGACGAATTTAATCAATTTATTTCCCAATCTGGTCTTCAGGATGTTGGTTTTGAAGGGAGCAGATTCAATTGGTGGTGTAATAATCATGAAGGTGCCTGTCGAATCCCGGTGGAAGCTTGGTTGAGACAGAGTCATATGCAGATAAGGCGTGCATGCAGCGGTAAACCCTAGTTTAAGGGTTCAACATATTGCTACCAATGCCTCGGATCATTCTCCTCTTGTGATTACGCTGCAGAATATAAATAAACCTAAGTGTTGTTTTAGGTTCCAGAGTATGTGGCTAGATCACCCGGATTTTTTATCTTTTTGTTAAGCGCCTCAATGGAGCCGTCCTCACAGGGGGTCCTCCTTTAGAGGTGTTATTTAGAAAATTTGAGAAGTTGCTCAAAGTAATCAATTGAAAGATTGGAGCTGGAATGTGTTTGGCCATGTTAGACGTCGTATGGAAACTCTCCAGGATGAGATTCTTTGGCTAGAGGTCTCCTTGCAGCAAGGTTGGAGTCAAGACACTTGTAATAGCCTGGGAGTGGCTCGGCAAGATCTAGCTCAGTTGGTTGCTTGGGACGAGGAACTTACTTGGCAAAATTCTAGACAGAAGTGGCTTGAACAAGGGGATAGGAACACAGCCTTCTTTCATGCGCGTATTAAAGACAGGCATCGTCAAAATCAGATTAAGGTTCGCTTGCGGGATGGTTCTCTCAGGGCTAATCCGAAGGATATTGGTCCCTTGGCAGTTGACTTTTTTGGTGACTTATTTTCTTCTAAGGGACACACTATTGATGAAGACTTATTTGTTGGCTTCACTGCCAAGGTTTCGGTCTCTGATAATGATGCGCTCGGCAAGTTCCTTCGAAGAGGAGGTCTTCTCCGCCATCTCGATCTCAATCTAATAGTTCGCTGGTTCGGATGGATATCTTGTTTGGTTTTTAGGGGTTCTTTGGTATTATAAAGGAAGATGTTATGGTACTATTGTTGATTTTTCTTGGGCCAACTTCCT
>CM028377.1:61260200-61287940 GCA_013146195.2 Codonopsis lanceolata | reverse complement strand
CAAGACTTAATGAATGCTTTTAGGAAAGAGAAAAATGCATTTTCATAAATTAACTCAACCAATTTTGAAATTAGTCCTCACAATTTTCATAAACGACCCTCTAAAACTTAAAGTTTAGAAGCTTACCTTTCTCTCAAAGGACTTTAAAAATTCCGATTTTATTTTTAAAAGTAATAAGTCTCGCTTAAGAGAAATTTTCAAGTCCGTTTAGAAGAAATTTTCAAGTTCGCTTAAAATAAATTTTCAAGTCTGCTTAAAAATTTTTTTCAAGTCCGCTTAAAGAAAAATTAATTTTGAAATTTCCAAATATTATAATGAAAAATTAATTTTAGATTAAATTTAAGCAATGGGTCAAGCATACCAAGCTCCCCTTAGATAAGCAAACCTCGTCGCTTCTAGAGCTTTGTGAAGGTTCCGCTTGATTGTCGGCTTGAAATATACTTCATGCTAATGTTTCTCTTTTCTACATTATCCCTTAGAAAGTGATATCGAACATCGATATGCTTCGCTTTTGGAGTGCATCACGATTGTATGTGATGAGATCAACGAGGTGTTATCACACATGATCGGGCGCCTCTACTTTGATGTCGTAGTCCACCAACCGTTGTTTGATCCAAAGCAGCTGACACAAAGCAGCTACTGCCAGCCCATGCGATTCTGCTTTCAAGCTGGGTAGGGTGAGTTGGAAACCGATGCTTGTTTCTTGCGCTAGCCCAGAGACAAGTCTGCTTCTAGAAATTGACAAGTTCCACTACCGCTTCTTTCTATCGATTTGACAACCAAAGATAGTCCGAGATCCGAGTAACCAACCAAGTTGAAAGAAGATTCCTCGATACCGATACCTAAGCTTGGTGGTATTTCGATACGTATTTAATGATTCTTTGGCTGGCCGCAAGAAGATGTGACTCCCGAGGATCTCGCTTGAAATTCTAGCACACACCCCAACAAAGATACACTATATATGTCCGGGTCCGGCCGGGCGTGAGGTAAAGCAGATCCGATTATCCCCTATGGGTGATATCAACCTTTCTTTCCTCAGAAGTCTTTTGTGAGTTTGCATTTGGCGCCTATCGTGTATCAAATGTTTTGGCAAGTTTCCAAACCAAATTTTTGACAAGATCTTTAGCATACTTGGATTGGCCGATGAATATTCCTTTGTTAGATTGTTGATTTGAAGACCCAAGAAGAACGTGAGTTCTCCCATCATGCTCATTTGAAATTTGCTAGTCATAAGCGCTTTCAAATCGCTTACATAGCTTCTCATGGTAGATCCGAAAATGATATCATCAACGTAAATTTGTACCAAAGAAATGAATGTCCTTTCAGGCTTGAGAATAAAGAGAGTGGTGTCAATCTTACCTCGCATAAATCCTTGTTCTACCAAGAATTTGGATAAGGTTTCATACCAAAGCCCGAGGAGCTTGCTTAAGACCATGTAGAGCCTTCTTAAGCTTGTAAACATGAGTCTCTTTTCCTTTCTCCACAAAGCCCTGAGGTTGAGCAACGTAGACCTTTGAAGATCACCATTAAGAAATGCGCTTTGACATCCATTTGGTACAAAGACAAAGTCCTTGTATGTAGCATAGGCTAAGAAGATTCTCGATGGCTTCCAATCTTGCTATCGAGCAAACGCTTTCATCATAGTCGATACCTTCTTCTTGACGATATCCTTGTGCAACGAAGTCTTGCTTTGTTTCTCACTATGTTCCCATCCTCATCCTTCTTGTTTCGAACACCCATTTTGTGCCAACGACAAGATGATCGCAAGCCTGGGACTAGCTTCCATACTTGGCATCGCTCAAATTGCAAGTTCTTCTTGCATGGCTTCCATCCAACTTGGATCTTCAAGAGTTCATCGATCTTTCGCTCTTCTTCCGAGATCTAATGCAAAGACGTAACATGCATTCATTTTTGGAGGATCTTCTCGTTCGTATCTAACATGAATGTCACCAATGATTCGAGAGATTGGATGGTCTTTACAAGATCTTGTGACAGCAGAATGTGATGAGTTGCTGCTTTCTTCAGAAAAGGTTCAAGAAGGGCTAGAAGGAAGATCAACCGTGTCTTGATGAGTGTCGGTTCGTAATTTGGTTCATAGGTGAGTTGAGGAATAAGATTTTCGTGTTGAGAAACAAAGGGTTCTTGGTTTGAGTTTTCTAAATGCAGGGTCAAGTCTTCGTGACCCGCTTTGATAATAAATGAAGGTCAGGAATATTTGATGGAGTTGCTGTTGATGGATTTGGTATTTGAGAGGTTGATGGTCGGGAGGTACATGTCTCAACATTAACAAAATCATCAAGAACATTTGAGCCACGTGGCTCTAATAAATCAAATTCATCAAATGAAACATGCAATGTATTCAACTATTTTTAATGATCTTTTGTTGAAAAACCCCGTAAGCTTTGGAGTATAAAGCATAACCCAAAATACACCTTCATCGGCTTTATGATCAAATTTGCCTCTCAGAGTCATTACTATCAGAGACTACAAAACATTTGCGAACCGAAGATTTTAAAAATCCAATGTTTGGGGTTTTACCTCTCCAAAGTTCATAGGGTGTTTTACCGTGAAATTTGTTGATCAATGATCTGCTCGGTGAAGCCCGTGTTGACGCTTCCGCCTGTAAGTGTTTGGGCAACTTTGCTTCTGCGAACATAGTTTTAGCAGCTTCGATAAGTGTTCTGTTTTTCCTTTCTCGCAACACCATTTTGATGTGGTGTCCTTACAGAGAGTGTTGTGACCTATGCCGTGATCATCACAAAGATTTTGCTATTCCATTATTTGTAAACTCGCATCATTGTCTCGATCGAACGCCACCGATCTCATCGAAGTTTTTGCGCTTGCGCCTTCGAACAAAGCCGTAAGAAGATCGTATGTGTGATCTTTCAAGACATCATCTCTGGCCCAAGTGTATCTTGTATAGTCGTCCACAACTACTAGCGATATCTCGTGACCGCCAGTAGCTAATTGTAGTGATCGGTCCGAAAAGATCCATGTGTAGGAGTCAGAGGTCTCGCTGCAGAGTCTTGGTTTGCTTTTGAAGGATGTTTTTGAAAGCTTTCCAGCTGATGCTTTACACGCGATCATGATCATGATCAGAGACCTTGGCAATCCTTTAACTAGACCTTCTTTGGATAGCTTGGCCGATACTTGAAGTTCGGGATGATCG
Organism: Codonopsis lanceolata; assembly: GCA_013146195.2. Lineage (NCBI taxonomy): Eukaryota > Viridiplantae > Streptophyta > Magnoliopsida > Asterales > Campanulaceae > Codonopsis > Codonopsis lanceolata. The sequence goes on along the minus strand of CM028377.1, from coordinate 61,284,771 downwards.
AAGTCTTTTATGCCACGCCAAATTTTTGTCTTCGAAAGCGTAGTTTGCCATAAGACATAGATTAGCAATTTTACCGTAGGCATTCAAATCTATCACATAGACATTCCCTTGTCTATGTCCAAGAACTGGTTGAGCAAGAGACCGGATCCTTGATATCACATCTGCTTGAGGAGAATTGACATATAAGCCCTTTGTCATGCACTGAGAAATACTCGAGAGATTATGTTTCAAGCCTTCTACTAGAGAGACTTTTCCAATAGAGAGATTTCCTCGAATGATGGATCCATAGCCAATTGTTCTTCCTTTAGCATTGTCTCCGAAGATGACTGGAGGGCCTTCCACTTCAGAAACGTTAGAGAGAAGGCAGGATTCTCCGATCATGTGTCTTGAGCACTGCCTAGATACCATACATCTTTCTTCTCGAATTGAGTTAGCCATGAATCACACCCGAGATGTAAGGTAAGAAAATCATGGTCCCTTTTTATTTTTCTTATGGGTCCAAATGGTTAGTGTATTTTTGGAACCCATACTTGCCTGATTTTTGGAATAGGGGATCCAGCAGGCTTCATGATGGATTTCAGCAGACATTCATGGACCAAGTGGCCAAAACACTTACAAAATGTACAGTGATGAAAATTACAGAAGTCTACATGATCATGCTGGGTGTTGTAAGCCTTTTGAACATTTTTCATAACAAATTTTGTTTTGAACTAGCGTACTTGTTGATAAGCTTAGGGACATCTCGTATGAGGCTTTTTGAGTCTCAGATACGCCAGCCTTTGCTTTAGCGTAAGAATGTTCTTGGTAGTAGACTTTGATACCTCATGCATTTTTCCTTTAAGTTTGGTATCAACATTCTGTGCAAAGAGCACCATCTCGTAGTATCGTTGATGAATCGATAGGTTTGAGCACTTTTCGTAGGCCTCAAACAGCCTTTGCTTTCACGTAAGTCTTGGTGGAGGGCCGTTGTAAGTCTGCTTCACCTTTAGCAGATTTATCTCCGGCAGATGATTGTTTTGCTTTCAAAGCTTCACTGTTTTTGATAATTTGAACCTTAGGGTATTTATAAGGAGTAGCAGAATATCCAATTCCTTCTTTACCCTTGTTAGGTTTCTGATATTGTGCAGGAATATTACTATTCACTGTAAAATGTTCATTTTCTTGTTCAGAGGTTGCACCAGAAATGTTATTAGAGAATCCTAGCCTGCATTTATCTGCTGAGGGCTTCGATCTCCAAGAATTTGATCAAAGACGCGCCGTTGAGTTATTCCAAGAGTTAATGGTTTTTTGCAACTCTTCTTTCTCAGCAGATAACTCTTTGGCATGATCAATAAGACAAGCAACCTTTTCATTGAGAAACTTGTTCTCTTCTTTTAACTTGATACTTTCCTGCTGGACTTCATGGAGAGTTTTTAACTCGGTTTCCAGCATGGATTTCTCAGTTCCCAGCTTCTCATGACTTTTAGCTAACTTAACATAGGCCTTCCTAAATTCATTGAATTCCTCTAGCATGTCTTGTGCATCCTTGAGGATTTCTTCTTTTGAAGGCTCTTCAGGAGTTTGTTCTATGTTAGCTTGAAAAGGAGAGTATTTAACTTCACTATCTGAGTCATAGGTGGGAGGTGACTCTAGAGCAACCAGGCAAATGTGTGCCTGCTCAGGTGAGTCATCACTATCATCCTCGTCAGAATCAGTTTCAAACCAAGTGGCTACATGGTTTTCTTCTAAGTCCTCACTAAGACCTCTATGTTTAGAAAATGATTTAGAAGGTCTCCTTTATAGGCTTCATATTTAGGCTTAGGACATTTAGAAGCAAAGTGACCTGTGTTTCTCGCAATTGTAGCAAACTAACTCATTGTTGTGTGAGTTTTCGCAGTCTTTTGCTTCTTTTGCTTCTTTTTTTGTTAAATTTTGAGAACTTTTGAAACTTCTTAACGAACATGGCAAATTGCTCGTCAGTAAGAATTTCATTCTCATTTGAAGAAGTAGATGGTTTATTTTCTTGAGCAGGAATTTCCTGAGAAATAGCAGAGAAGGAAGGAAGTTTAAAATGTTTGTCCTGTTCTTGAGCTTGAAGTAATTCTTGCTCATAGACCGTTAAACTCGCATACAAACTTCTGAGGTGCATGGAGTTCAAGTCTTTGGACTCTTTTATTGCAGTGGTTTTTACATGCCACAAACTTCCTAAAGAAGCTAAAATCTCATATTTACTTCTTTAATACTATATTCTTTTCCTAAAGAGTAGCAACTGTTTACTACCTCACAGAATCTGTCGTAGGCTTGCCGTAGAGTCTCCTTAGGATCTTTTCTGAATGAATCGAATTGTTGAATATAGTTGTACTTCCTGTTGTCTCTGGTGGGTAGATCTCCTTCAAGATATTCCACCAAGGCTTCCCACATTTCCTGGCGCTTTGCATCTAATGATCTGTTGATATGTGCTTGTGTCGACGTAGCGGATATAATATGAATAGCCTTGCTGCCGAGTTCAACGAGCCTCCTTTCTTCGCCTCTGTCCATTCGCTCATGGATTTAGGTATCTCAGAGGACCACCGGCTACTTCAAAAGTAGGTTGGGTTTCATTGGAATATAAGGACCTGTTAGAACACATTGCCACAACCGATTATCAATAGAGTTCATATATCTCATAACTTTATCTTTCCATACTTCGAAGTGGCCTTCGTCCAATATTGGGACGTGGCTGGTATTTGAAGTAGGCAGCATATAGTGAGCCATAGGATCTATTCTCAAGAGGTTAAGCTTGGAAAAATGATTTTTTCAAAGAATTAAGTTCTGATACAAATTGTTGGTCCCAAAATATGCTCAATCTAGGCTAGAAGGGGGGGGGGGTTGAATAGCCTAGTTGCGTTTTTATTAAAACTTTTCTTAAACGCTTCTTAAAGATTTTTTCAAAGGTTTGAAGAGAAGTGTTAAGGCAGCGGAAACTAGATAGAATCTGAACCAGAGAGAATGCTGATAAGGTAGTACAGATTCTGAAGCAATTAAGATCAAACAGTTATAGAGAATGATAAGAACAGTTTGAACAGCACACATGAATTTGAAGTGGTTCGTACTGTGAATAGTACTACATCCACTACCAAAGAGGTTAGCTTTGGATTTTAAAAGTGCACTTGTTTATCCACTAGGTTTATGATTTAGATCTCTAATGGATCGTGTATAAAATGAGTTTTTAACCAAGTGTATAAAGGTGAGAGAGACAATCAATGATTAATTGTTCTCTTCACGTGCAGAATTAAAGAACAGTTTAAAGACAAACTAAATGAAGCTGAAAACAAATTTAAGATGGCAGATCTGCAGCTTCAGAAAGTTTGGTGAAGTGTTAGTTCTTGTCCTTTGATCTCTTGAATGCTTGAGTGTTGAAGATGAAGCTTGAGAGTTTAATGCGCAAGAGTTGTTCTTCAGATCTTCAAGACTTGAATAAATACTAGGAAGAGATCTTTGGACCGTTGGACCGAAACAGTGAATCTGGTTCAACGTCCAACTTCTTTTGCATTGAATGCAATTCGGCGCTTTGAAGATGTAATGCCACGATCATCGAGATGCAGGTGTGTAGACATTCCCAATTTGAGTAAAGTTTTCGATTGCAGCTCGCGCTTGGAAAGTCTTCTTAGGCAAAACGGGTAATGTCTTCGCCTTCGCCAGAAACAGCTTGATCAAGTCATGCGAGTTGACTTCTTGAAAGTGAAAATCTGATCAAGACATAATGACTAGATATTTTCGAAAATATCTAAAGAAGTGCACACGTGTCATATTTTGTGATTTGGCCAATATCGATTTTCCGGTCTTTGGCACTTCTAAGTCCTTCAAGGTTCTTTGTAGAAGCTTTTGCAAAACCGCGCCTAGACTAACACTTAAACAGTTCTAAACAAATTGATTCTAAGACAGTTGCCACACTAATCGGTACGTAGACCTTTTAGCCACTGTACAATAGAATCAGAGGATGACTCAACCAAATCTAGAATTAGGAATCAACACACATCCACTGAATTTCCAGGATTTGCAGGTTCTGTTTGTTCTGGTGCAGGAGTACTGATTTCAAATGCAGGTTATGAAGATTGTGCTGATGAGTCGTGATCTCCAAAGTCAAGCAAACTTGAAACATCATCCTCAATGGTTTTGTGGCCAAGATCCGTTAGATCATCAAACACAATATTCATAGATTCCATGATGGTTTTTGTCCTTAGATTAAAGACTCTATATGCACGACTATTTGTTGAGTAACCCATGAAAACACACTTGTCACTTTTTGAGTCAAATTTTGAAAGATGATCTCTATCATTGAGAAGATAGAACACACACCAAAAAACATGAAAATATTTCAATGTAGGCTTCTTTCCTAGCAAAATTTCATAGGGTGTCATGGTGCTGCCTGGTCTCAAGAAGACCCTATTTCCTATATGACAAGCAGTGTTTAATGCTTCTGCCCAAAATCTTTTAGCCAAATTCTTAGAACTCAACATGACTCTAGCCATCTCTTGAAGTGTCATATTCTTTCTTTCCGCCACTCCATTTTGTTGTGGGGTTTTAGGAGCTGAGAATTCATGGGTTATGCCATTAAAGGCACAATAGTTAGAAAATGAGGAATTTTCATATTCCGTGCCATGACCTGATCTAATTCTAGTAAGTTTTAGATCATACAAGTTCATAACACGGGTGTACCATATTTTAAAAGCCTCAAAAGTCTCAGATTTTTCTCTCAAGAAAACTACCCATGTGTATCTAGAAAAATCATCAACACAGACAAAGGTATACTTTTTCTTTCCTAGACTTTCTACTTCAATAGGTCCCATGAGATCTGTGTGAATCATCTCAAGGCATCTAGATGTGGAGCACTAAGATATGGAAAGGTGAGAAGCCTTGGTTTGCTTACCTTTTTGACATGGTCCACATACCTTTGTGTAGTTCTTATCTAAACTTGGCAATCCTTTCACTGCATCATGCTTTACAAGCTCATGAAGTTTGCGAAAACTCATGTGTCCTAGCTTTTGATGCCATGGATCTGTGATGTCAAGACTAACATTGTGGTAGGATTTAGCATTATTGAACATATAGCAGTTGTCAGAAGATCTAGTACCTGTCAAAAGACACTTGTTAGACTGATCAAAGACTTCACAAGAATTTTTATCAAACCTCACCTGTAGGTCATCATCACACAACTGACTGATGCTAATGAGGTTGGTTTTAAGGCCTTCCACATGATAGACATTGGTGAGATTTGGAAGTTGATCGATGTCTTATTTTAATTATTTCCTTGCAAGTGGACAAGACTATGTGAGAATAGTTTTGGAAGCAAGGGTCGAACCTACAGAGACAAGAGATCACAGATAGTGCAGTTTATTGATAGCAAATTATTAATCTAAGGGGGGCTTTTTTATAATTATTCTACTCCAAATTATTATTATTATTTAGGTGTTTTAACTACTTAGTAGCAATTACATGTTATGAAGATCTTATGGTAGATGGCAATCTATGATTAGTGTTTCACTTGTATCTCCTCTATGTTTAATTCAAAATAATTATCATTCAATTTCTTGGGTTCGTTCACAAAATATAGATATAGTCTGTTGAATTATTGGTTCAGCCTCCATCCCCGCATCATTCATCCATTCCATATCCTAAGCACAAGAACATATGATCTACATATGATCTATCCGTCATGTAGGTCATGTATGAACTAACTTATCACTCTCGTGCATCGATAGGTGAGCCAATTTATTATGGTGAGCCGGTACGACATATGCACATTGGTCATGCAGTTATCCGCACCTCTAGGCCTTTATTATTTGCGATTACATTCATTTGTTCAAAGCGAAATAATAGAGAGATTGATAAACACCATAATCAACAAGAATTGAATGAACATAAATATGAATTAAAACATAAATTTCGATACAAGTTACCTCCCACCTTCTAGATTAATGATGATTTATTTCATCATAGACAATGAACAACACATGGAGATGAATGGAGACATGATTTGATCTTCAATACTTGGAATTACACAATCTAAATATGTTATACAACCTAAAATCTATTCTAAAGCTATACAAAACTGTTTCCAGCCGTTTCTAGATGCTCTATGCTTGGCTACCGACTCCTATTTATACCGAGGAGTTGTATTTCAATCGAATCTCCAGTCAAAACGCAACTTTTTCGCATTCTGACCACCTTGCGATCGTTAGGTCTGGGACACCTTGCGGCCGCAAGGTCCTCTGAAATCCGGGGCTTTGTTTTCTTCAGTTACTGTCCACCTTGCGGGGGCAAGGTCTGGAACACCTTGCGTCCGCAAGGTCTCCAGCGTGATATTTCTTCTTTTCTTCTTCAATTTTCATCTTGGACCCTTCTTGGAATTTGCATATAAAAGTCTTGTGCTTTGCATATTTTCACTAAAAACCCTGAAACTCACAAAACTCACTGAAAACACATATCAGTAGCCAAAAGCCTCGTTAAATAGCATAATTTAAGTCATAGAAGTATAGGAAATCGACGTATAAAATACATCGATAAAATACCCCCAAACTTAAAACTTTGCTCGTCCACGAGTAAACAATACTTATAAATACAAAAGCAATTAATTAACAATTAACAATAATAACAAAAATGAAAATCTTTTTGAAGGGTGACACTATTTACACTCTTCTATAAACCCACAAACTCAAGGAGACTCTTTCGAGCGACTCGACTATGCAGATAAATACAAAAACTGATAAATACAAAAGCAGATAAAAACTATACTAAGATAAAACAAATATCTTTTTGGCTTCAACCTCAAGTTATAAAAGCATGGCATAACAGGGCAGTCTGAGTTCGATGCTCACCACATATATGCAGGCTAAGTCACATACAACCAACTAATCTTTTCTTAAAACTGCTACTACTTTTAATTTCTCCGTGTATGTGTGATCACCAGTCTTAGAGAATATCTTAACTAAAACAGTTTTATTATGCTAAGCACCACATTCATATGAAAATCAAAGTTTAATTGAAAACCATGCATCGTGAAGTATGAGATATACCATCAAAACCCGGTCTATTACAGAAAGAGAGGTCACCAAGGATTTCAAAAACTTATACATCCATTCCATGCACTTCTATGTATGACATACAATGCTCTCATATCCCAATTACTTGTAATAGCTAAGATTATGCTAACACAGTGAGCTTTAAGGCGAATAATAATGAACATGAAGTGTTTGATCAATTCTATATGACTCACTTAGCAGAGAAAACACACACAAGCATTGGCAAGAAGATCATTAGGTCTTTATTTAGCTTGTAATGTAAGGCCAAGGTGATGGGGGATTTGATGGAAATGGATTGAAATTCAAAGTGAAAGAGTAAGACTACCCTTTATCCCTCATACTTCCAAGCAAAAGGAAGTTTTCCCTATTTAGGCTAGGACATGCAAAGACTACAAGTAGGGGGTGAATTCTGTTACTTTTCAGTTTTCTTCTTCCCCCCCCCCCCAAAACTTGTTTTGGGCAATATATACTTCTAAAAATATCTCATCATTCTTCTCAGCAATAATTTTCTATCATATTTTCTTTTGAAAGCTATGCTTCCATTTGAATCTTTTTGCACCCTTCTTCTTCCGTTTCATCTTTCGTCGATACACACACACACACACACACACACACATATATATATATATATATATATATATATATATATATATATATATATATAATTTTTTTTTCGACGACGGAAAGAAGAAGTCTTCAGAAAAATAGTCTAACTGACAAGAAATGATCCTCTATGATCAATTTCCCATCCACATCCTACTCTCTCAAAGGGTAGGCTAAAAGTGTATAGGCTTTTAGGGTTAAGTTAATGTGGGTAATAGAAACGATGTCGAATGGGGGTTTAATAGTGTGCTTAGCACACTCCATTCTTTTTAAATAGGCTCAAAGGGGACGTTAGGGATATTTTTAGTAAAGGTCAGGGAATATTTAGGCTCTAACGATCCAAAGATGGCCTAAATCATTTCTTAATGCCAAATGCTCATGTAGTTTTTAAAGCAAGTAAGACACACAAAATATCATATCGACTATGGGAATTGTGGGGTTGAATGTTTAGCATCACTGGATTTCACATAAGCATTCGCTAAGACAGATGGTAGGGACAATTGAGACTAACATGCAGACACGGTTCGAAAGTGTGCTTGAGATATATAAATGAGAAAAATCCAAGGGATCTAACTATCGTGCAATTGACCCTAAGTCACAATTTAATGCAACAATCATGTTCGAATGTCTATGCATCATATTCTTGTGCATATCTTGTTGCAATGAAGTAGATGCTATAAGCTTTATAAAACTATTCTAATTAATCCATAATTATGACTGGTTTGGGTGCATGAAGAATCTGGAGAAAAGTAAAAGTTTCGCAAAATCAAGTAAATTCCAGAAGGATCTACAGACTAGCTATGCGGTTCATTGCATTAACTCCTCATCGACTAGTACTACCACACCTAAACTTGAGGCTAAATTATTTTTTTTAATAAAATATTTTTTTGATTTTGATTTTGATTTTTTTTATAAAGAAAATTGGAGATGTTGATGACACAATTGATGATGGGTCCCCATAGCAGGAATCCACGAACATCCAAAACCAGTGTATTCTGGTCAAGGCAACACCTCTGAAAATAAGAAAAATTAAAAAGCAAGAAAGGCGGGTGAGGAGGAAACACGATAGAGGAAAAATAAAATTTTCCTCACCCTAAAAACGTAGCCCAACTCCATTCCTCCTTAGGCTAGGACCTGCTAAGACTCTGGGCATAGAATCCCCCCCCCCCAAACTTAATTTCTATTTTGTCCTCAAAATTGAGGAACATATGAGAGGATTGATGGGGAAGGACAAATATCAAAAGGACATAGCAGGCCCACCTAACGAAAGAGGATGGAATTTGGGCCTCGACTCAAGGTGAGTCGGGTGGAAATAACGAATGAGGACGAAACTCGGGGATCGTGCCAGGTGGCAGCCCGTAATAAGTGGAGACATTTTGTCCCACAGTGTTAAACCACCCAAACAGCCGCTCTTGGTCGGCTCACATTTGTTCCAATGGTTGAGTTGCCATTTGGGCTTCAAGGGCAACCTCTTCTAGCCTATTGGAGATCCCCACGAGCGGGTCCTCCTCCTCCTCTTCGGGTTCCTCCCCATGAGGAACCCGCACTCGCGACTGCTGCTGGTCCTCAAACAAAATGGCACTAGTAATGGCCGGCCCAGCCTTAAGCCTCTCCGCGTGTCGAGGCCATCTCACGCCTGCCCTCTTACACAGCTCGGTAATCAAATGTGGGAACGCGAAGCCCGCATTCGTAGCACCTCTAATAAGGGTCTTAATTTGGCCGTTGATCAGGCGGCCAACATCAACAGACCCACCAGTCATAATGGTGTAGATCAGGACAGCCTTAGACCAAGTCACCGTGTGTTGGTGACTGGAAGGCATGAGACGGACGCAGATGAATTTGAACACGGGCTTAGCCGTGTTTAGCAGGAAGGACTCCTCCATGGTGCGTGGACCATAGGGTGGATTACGGTTTTGGGTCCACTCAACACCAGGGAGGGCGATGGTCGCATTGACCACCTCGAGAGGGATAGGGGCATGGAGGTGTGTGCTAAAATCGTCGGCACCATCTGCGAAGTTGGAGGTGCCGTAATACATGTTAATGCTTTGGGACGAAAAGTCAACACTAATGTCCCTAACATTAACGGTCTCTAAAACACCCCCATTTACACCAATGCGGCCATTGGCAATGTTGCCTTGTCAGGCACGATTGCCTTGTCCGAGAATTCGTAAAGTTATTTCGTAGGCCAAATTCTTCAGCCATGAATCCCCTCTCGGGAATTAATGACTTGGAGAGCTTGGCCGCGTATTTTTCCGAGGCCTCGTAGGAAATGAAGCGGCGGTGGTCAAAGTGTTGTTCCTCCTCTTGAACAGGGCGGGAGGAAGAAGCGCCGGTGTTTCTACGCTTGTGAGACATTATGTTTGAGCAATTTAAAAATTAAATTTTTATAAAATTAGTTTATTTTTAAAATATAAAATTAACAATTAAAAACTAATTTATTTCATAAAGCATGCAAATATTATCAATTCTACATAAAATTCTAACACCCTAACATGCAAAAATTTGACGTCAAAAAATAAAGAGGGGAGTTAGAGTTACTTGTATTGTAGCTTAGAGTTGCCGGAGTTCAAGCTTGATGCCGGCAGTAATGGTGTCCTCCCCTTGCTTCGATTCTTCAACTGGGGTGAAATGGAAGGTGAGAGTGGAAGAGAGGTTTAAAGAGTTTTGAAGGAATGAGAAAAAATTCTTGTAGATTGGCCGGAATTTGGAAGGAGTCTTGAAGATCTTGCCTGAAACTAAAAGGATGGAGGAGCTGCTGCACTGCCTTGAAGAATGGAAGGATTTCTGGTGATCTGTTTGTTGCAGCCCGGCCTGTCCTTTTATAAAGATACCCTGCGGTCGCAAGGTGTCTTTTACCTTTCGTCCGCAAGGTTGGCAGTTCAAGCGTTCTGCATTCTTCAACTAATTCTCCTGTCTGACTGTACCAGTTCACGATGCCTGCATTTACTGAGGACCTTGCGGTCGTAAGGCCCAGAGCACCTTGCGTCCGCAAGGTAGGCAGACTGGCTCCTTATCGTTTCTTTTTCATTCTTTTTCAGCAATTTGACAGTTAGGTCCCTCCATTATATTCCGTTACGTTTTGTTACTTTCCTGCATTATAAAACTCTACAAAAACTCTAAACTAAAATTATTAGCAACATATAAATACAACATTAAGATGCTTTTCTCCCCTAAAACTTGAATTTTGGCATATTTAATTTAAAATTAAATGTTCAAAAATACATTTAACGGAGAATATCATATTTAAATTAACTACAAAAGCAATAAAATTCACAATAATGGGTTGCCTCCCACTCAGCGCCTTTGTTTAACGTCTTTGGCTCGACCCAACTGCAAACCTAATCATTGGGCGGTGCATTGTCAGCCAAACGAATTAATTCAATTGTTCGTTCAACTGACATCGATTCAAGGTATGGCTTGAGTCGGTGTCCATTAACTTTAAAAATCTTATATCAATCGCTCCATGAGGGTAAATTCGAACAATTATGAAAGGACCAGACCACTTAGATTTCAACTTTCCAGTGAATAACCTAAGTCTATTTACCCTAATATTATTGATGGTAAAGTTGGACAATTACGAAGTGTTTTTGCCGAGTTTGCATTGGCTCGGCTGCCTCGCTGGGCTTGTTAACGGTTTTTATCATGAGTGGGTCCCGTAGTTATGTCGAGGAGGATTTTCAAGGTTTCCTTCTTTCAATGGGTATTAGGTATCACCTTAAGTTAACTTATAAAGCCTTATTTTCAAACCAATTTGGTATGCACAAATGACTACTCTCATAAAACTTTAAAAGGGATGGTGCATTATTTTAATTAAAATACTCCTTTTAAAAACCAACAATCCCACACTTATTTTTATTTTATTTTAAAAATCGTATGGACAAAGAAAATATGAAATACATAATAAAGGTGACAACTTTCTTGAAATGCGTCGACACGTATTTTTTGGATTAAGTATTCGTAGTAAAGTCGTGTTCCGCTCAGTTTATTAGTTAAATATTTATAGTAAATTGTAAATTGTATATATACATGTTATTTTTGAAGTAAATATTTTATATGAAATTCATATCTTTGGTAGTAATACTGGAAAGCAATAATATTTAAACAATACACATATATTTTTGGTTTATTAAAATTACTTTTATCAATAATACACAATAGACTCTCAAAAAATTTGATACCAAAATTGAAATTGAGAAAAAAAAAACAGAAAAAAAAAAACAATCAAATGTCAAATTCAAGACTAAATAAAAACTAATTTACATCAAGTTGCAAATCTCAAATTTGGAATCATGACGAAATTGAAGAAAGAACGTAAAATAACCAAAATCATAACTTAAGAAATAAGAATAAATAAAAACTAAAATAACTGTCAAAATAAAAACCAAAAGCAAAAGATGAAAACCAATATAAGAAATACTAAGAAAAAATCAAAATTAAAACTAAAATCAATACCCAAACCAAAAAATATAATCAGTCAAAATAAATATATCTTCATCTAAACATAAGCAAAATAAAAAAAATCAAAAAGTCAAAACTAAAGCCAAAAACAAAAGCACAATCACAACAAAAATAACAAAAAGTTAAAACTAAAATCATATATAAAATTAAATTTTTAAAAAAGCTATTACCAAAAACATTAGAAAAACAAATTTAAAAAATTAAAAGCAAAAAAATCATGAAGACCATTGCTAAGAGAGAAATCCAAACTTTGGTATTATCCAAAAAATGAAAACCAACCCATAATTATAGAGATCTGGCAAGAAGAGTTTTACATTTTTCTTCAAAGAGTCGATCTTCAAAATAAATAGAAGAAGAGATGAAAGAAAAAACCTGAGTAAGCTTATAGTGTAAATAAATTATTTAAAATTATTGTCATTCTTTTCATAGTCTTTGATTCATTTGTAGGTGAAGTGAGATATTCAACCCATTGGAGGGCCAAGCAACTGTGCCCATTTAGTTTTAGAGTGAGCCAATGATGAGTATTTCTTGGGAGAAGAAAGAGCTTCAGTTAGTGCCTCTATTTGAAACTTAATGTCATGAATTCATAAACACAAATTATACAACTCTTTAAATTGATTGTTAAAGTTCTTAATTGTAGTCCTTTCAGCTTCTTCTCCTAGTAGCTAAAGTTATTAACTATTGTTTATTATAGAAAAGACTTTAGGTAAAGATCTTCATTGTTATATATAACTATATGATAATATCATTTATCATATTGATTATTAATAGATATTATTAATAGGTAATGGTTGGAGGATAAGGAGTCATACATGAATGACTAAAAATCAAGATTTATCTAAAGTGGGTGAGGTGATACAACTATAATGCTCTTCACCAACTTTATATAAGACTTTATATAGATAAATAGATAGATAGATTTTCATTTATGAATGCGCTCTGCTTGTTTAAGTTATGTGTAAAAAAAAGGTAATGCCCCATTTCAGTACAAAGCCCTGTAATCATCCTTTTTCTCGAAGACTTGAAACTTAGGATTGACAAGGTCAAGAACTAAGATCAGGACCTTCTTTTAGTTCTTTATTTTGGAGCTAGCAAGAGTAGGGATGTTCCAAAGAACGTTAAGCGGGCTGGTTTAAAACGGTGCAAATGTCTTAGTCTTCGATGCAATCATCAAAGGCCACGATGCAAATTTCATGGCCATAAACCACAAGGCCTAAGGTCTCAGTTTTTTCTTATAAATTTCAGCTTCTTAATTACCCAGCTCTTGGAGCCATTGCAGAGATCTTCTAAGAGTGCCCATAGATGAGACATGCTTCATTTTCTTCTTTCTTTCTTTCTCAAATCTACAACTATGCATCGTAGCTTTCGATGTGAGCATCGGAGGTTGCGATACCTAATGTTTTACATTGTGATTCCAAAATTTGGGGGTCTTTGTCCACGAGTCTTTAATTCATTAAGTGTTTTTTTGTCTTTTTACCCTAAACAGTATTTTTTAACGGTTTAAAAAAATCATGAATTTTTCAGGTTATAATTTCACCATAGGGGATCGGCCTGAATTTCACCCTTCTAATATTCCTACAATTACTTTTGGGGTAAATTCGGCCCATTACCTTTTAAAAATTGTAATCGCTACATTCTTTCATGTTTATTTTAGAAAAAAATTACAAGCCAGTATATCTTTTAAAACATGTTTTCAAATAAATCAAGGTATTTTTTGAACTTATCTTTTAGGTACAATTTTGAGGCGAAATTACGTCACAACCCTTTATGTCTTATTGAGGACGTTGCTTCCCCAATTTCATTCCTGTTCCTTTTCAAAGAGTTCGTCAAATCCTCCCCCAAATCATCACTCTCTCTCAAATACGAACCCAATAAATTGCCTTCATTTTCCTTGGTAATATGCGAATGATACACTAGCTAGGTACAAAACCCAGTGTACTTTATTTGCGTTTTGTAGCTCTCAAATAATAAAGGATCAGGAGTTCTTATGTGAATGGAAAACAAGAATGGCAGCTTGGTGATATGTAAAGAAATTCAGTATACTTTATTTGAGTTTTCCTTGGTGATATGAGAAGGATACACCAATGAAGCTTCCAACTTTATTTGCGTTTTCCTTGGTGATATGCGAAGGATACACCAATGAAGCTTTCAACTTCTATCAGCTATAAATTTCTTAAGCTATCCACAATTTCCTTCGTTTTCCTTGGTGAGGTGTCAAGTCTTTATAGCTCCGTGAGTGTATATATTTTTTTTCTTGTTTCCTTTTTCTTTTCTTTTTCCGTGAGTGTATATGAGAAGAGGAGACTTCTAATTTTTGAATTTTTTTGTCCTGATGCCTAACCTTGGCATCAAGATTTTTTGATTTTTTTTGCTTCAATAAATTGTCAAAACAGTACTGATGCCAAATCTTAGTATCAGCTTTTTGAATTTTTTTGGTATTGCAAAAAATTGTCAAAACAGTGCTGATGCCAAGCCTTGGCATCAGCTTTTTTGAATTTTTTTGGCTTGAATAAACTGTCAAAACAGTGCTGAATGCTGATGTCAAACCTTGACATCAGTTTTTTTGAATTTTTTAAGCTTGAATAAACTGTCAAAACAGTGTTGATGCCAAACCTTGGCATCAACATTTTTTGATTTTTTTACTTGAATAAACTGTCAAAACAGTGCTGATGCCAAGCCTTGGCATTAGCATTTTTTGAATTTTTTTGGTCTTGTAAAAAACTGTCAAAACAGTGCTAATGCCAAGCCTTGGCATCAGCATTTTTTGGTTTTTTTTAAGCCGGATTAGATTTGTCTTCATTGATGGCATTTTTGTCATTTGACAACCAATTTGTAGTTATATGAAATGCCCAAAAAATTGATGGTTCTAGATGAAAACATGTTTCTAAAATTGTACCTACTTGAATTTTTTTTAACCGAAAAAATACTTTTTTGAGAGCAAAAAGATTGTGATACCCTTAATGAACCGATGACGCGATACGATTCACTCACTCAGTGCATCGCGTTGTATCATTATTTGCACCCCGATGCTTCAATTTAAATTACCTAATCCAATTTTACATCACGATGCATCAATTTAAATGACTTAATCCAATTTATGCATCGCACTGCACCAAATCAAGCATTCAATATGCATCTGCAAAATTATGATGAACCAGACCTTTATGCCCTCCGCTTTCTTTTTTCTCATCCTCTGACGTACTCCCTCCGGACCTATATATAAGCAAAAAATATCAAATTTTGGTGGACTTAAATATAAGCAAAAATCACCATATTAAACTCTACTCACAACTTCCAAAAAGTTTGGTACCAAAAATGCCCCTTGTTAATTCTTTTGATTTTCAAGGTGTGTGCACATTCCTTATACACAAAGAGTCACTAATTATAAAATGAGCTATAATGAATTGATGACAATGAGTTAATATTGCATTAATTATCATCAGTTTTGAGTGAGATACTTAAGGGTATTTTAGTAAGTATACTTTTGTTTTATATAAAATCAAAACAATTTAACTAATTTAACTTACTTTCTTAATCTGTGTAAAATCGGTTAGTTTTGCTTATATATAGGTCCGGAGAAGTAAGCCTTATTCTTCTTCCTTCTCCGCCTTCGTCTCTATTGAAAAATCCTCAAGCCCATTCCGATATCGTACTTTATGAATCGGAAAAATTGTTTTCCTTTTTGGGGCATTGCCCCCTCGACCCTTGCGACCTGACCAGGCAGGTCGATCCTGTTTCGTTGGCGCAACAATCATGATAAAAATATCTTTTCTTTCTACTTCTTAGTCTGAGTTGGCGCTGAGAATGAGAGAGAAGAATGAGTGAGGAACTCTTTCAGAACCTCGATTGAATGACTCAACTTGTTCACCCTTTTTCTGATTCCAACTTCGGTCCCTTTTTCGTCACCTCTTTTGTGCATTGAAATGCAAATCTATTTATTTAATTGAATTTCATTCGCTGAATGAAGTATTTATTTAGGATGGAAAAGCCTAGGCAAGGTAAAGGTAATCAGCTAATGTAAATCAAACCTCTAGGCTCCCGAGGCTCGCTTTTTTATATTAGTATAAGACATTCCTCTATTCCATTCCCTCGTTCACTCTAATACTCCCCCGGCAGAAGATAGGGGGAACTACTAAAGGTGTGTTTGAACTCCAAATTGTTGGCTCTGAGTTGTGGAAGGAGACGATGTATGCATTTTAGAAATAGAATTTTGAAAAATAAAAACAGAAAATTGAGGGATTAAATATTTGGAAAAAGTTAACGGCAGCGATTTGTCCATTACTTTTTCAATATATATAATTCTCAATGACTCTCATTTGGCTTTCGAGACCAGAGATCAAGCTCAAGCCATGAGTTAATAAGACCAGAGACCACTCCACTCTTAAGTGTTATAGATCAAATGCTACGTAGATGCTCTAAAACATGAATTAATAAGTTGGTCATGATATTCCAAATGCATACAAGTAATTAATTTATCGTAATATAAAAAATAAAATTATTTATATGAATAAACTTGTAACAAGTTAATAGTCATGCTAGTGAAGTGGTGAAGAAAAATGTAAGTTGAGCTGTGACCTCGATGTTTTATTAATGCCATTGAAGTATTAACTAGTGCAGCTTAACTGATATTTGTGGTCTAGCAAACTCTAGGGGACACCTTGATCTGCTTCAATCTAGCTAGTACAGGCCACTTGGGTATGGTGATTTCAAGCCTTATAGCAATTATAGTCTGTTAATTGTTGGTCTTTGCATGCATCCATCCAGTAAGTAGAATGATGTTGATAAGGGTACGTATGTGGGTCGACAATCGACATTGTAAAGCTCTTATAGCAATGAATGAATCTAGACTGAAATGAAGGCTATATGAATGGTAGAGAATATTATCAATTAAGTTGGTTGGCCATCTCCACATTGCGAATTTATAATCTAACTTTTCTTTGCCTTTTCTCTACTTTGATTTTCAGATATTCCAGAGTCCAGATCTATCTCGGTTAGATTAATTGATAATGTGATATAGCTGGGATATTGACAACATTAAGGCCTCGTCTGGTGTAGTGTTTTGAAAACGCAGCTTTTTCTAAATGCAGCGTTTTTAAAACGCAGCATTTTTAAAACGTAATTTTTTTCTTGTAAACATGTTTGAAAAACTATTTCAAAACGCTATTTTTATAAACAAAATAGTTGTAAACGCAACACATTTTTAAAACGCTACATTGAAACACTTTTAAAGTTTACCGGTGTTTTGGTCAAACCGCTCCACCAAACAAGCACTAATTCAACTAACCTACTGTTAATCATGAGTTCCAAGATCGAAGAGTTAAGTCATGAAATTAAAGGTTTGAAAAGTATAGAATATTTTTCAATTTCCTGCCATTTGTGACAGCCACCCAGGTTCAAGCTTCGTTCATCTTCTAGCACCATCTTTAAAAAATGAAAGCGGGTAGGAGGCCGGCCCTTCACATTAGTCTTTAACATGTGTATTGTGTAGTAGTCCAACTCACTTTGTAATTTGTATAATTGTATATTTGTATTATACTGCTAATTAACTTGTTTGTGGGAATCGATCACTAATAATGTGTTAATGTTAATGGTATTACTCTTAATTATTAAAAACGTAAAGGCATATTTGGTTGATAAAGCTATTAAACATTTAAAGAGCTAGCTAGCTCCATCATTTAGTATAACCCTAACCCATAACATTAACTTTAAGTCTGTAACATATATAGTTGGTAATAATGATCATTAATAACCAAAATACAATATTGGGCCATTAATTGTCATAAATTAATAAGAAAAAGTAGCATAAGTTACAACATCCATGAACAACAATCAAATAGATAAATGCAAATTTAATTTAAAAAAAATAAAAAAAAGGAGCAATCAACAATCTGGACAGACTTCAGAATAGTTCAAATGAACCCAGGTCCCAGGAGTTCCCCCAAACACTTGAGTAATTTTTCATTCTTTAGTTTCTCTTGCTAAGGTAATGTGATCAGGCCGGCCTTATACCAATTTAATTATATCGTTAACGTTGTTGGTCTCGTTTCACTCAGTAAGTAGATAGATCTTGATACGGGTTAGATTAGTTAAGCTTATGTATAGATGGTAATATATGAATATAGACTCAATTTTAGGCTATATGAATGGTAGAGAATAATACCAAGTTGGATGGCCACATGCAATTCTACCTTTTCCTTTCTCTCTTTGTGCTTTCATTTTCAGATATTCTAGACACATCTTAGAGATGAGAGGGAACAGAATCTATAACCTCTTACGTACCACCCGAACAACATCAATTGCCATATTTCCCATTTGAGACCTCTTTCCTGGCCAGGTTCAAACTTCAAGTGTTGATGTTTGTTGTCAAGTTTTTATATAAATTGTGTAGCTCGTTTGTTTTGATTTATCATGCCAATTAGCAGTGCAAAGTAAAGGAAAGTCAAGTGTCCCCTTGAGTTCCCTTAGAACACTTCATTGGGATAATTTGAGCCCCCTCACGGTCATGAGGGGATAACTCTACACTGGCCACACTGAAGTGTTTGGGGGAACTCAGGGGTGCTACTTGACACAGGTTATACGTACGTAGTATGTACCTCTCGAGTCCTCTATGAGTTGCTGGTTTCTTGTGATTTACAATATGTATATCAAATAAGTAGCTAGAAACATGGCAGCCAAGTGTCCCCTAGAGTTCCCTTGTAACACCTCATTGGGATGCTTCTAGCCCTATCACACTATCACTAGACAACCTACTGAAGTGTTTGGGGGAACTCCAGGTGCTACTTGACACCGGTTAGCACGAAACTCGGACACATGCGGTCATAATCTACGGTACTATTGTACTTTGTGAATTGTCTTTCTTTTTTTGAAAAAAAATTATTATGCATTTCTGGATACTCTCTTAAATAGTTAGATGGACTGTTTTAAAGTGTGCTATATATGCATTGCTGGATCCTCTCTTCAAAATAGTTTAAAAACTCTTTTGAATAAAAAATGTTAAAACTTTTAGATGAGTTTCGTCACTTTATATCTTTTGATCGATAAACCAAACTATTGATCCCTTCTGATCGTAACATCATATATCACCAAGCACATCATAAATCTAGTGGAGACAATTATGGTGTGTAATATATTCTAAACATATGCTCTAATTCTATTTTCTAAAATGTTTTCAATATGGACACTTCTGGACACCAAAGAGATTGTCATAGGCTCGTAGCTAGTCCCTTTTGAGTTTTGATTATTAACTTCTACCTTAAGAACTTAAAGAAATACTCCTCATATTAACGTATATGGTGAAACATTACAAAACTTGTAAGGGTAAATTAGGCATTGCCTAATTTATCTTGTTTTCACTTTCTTGGTCAAAATAGGATTTTAATTGGTATTATTGTGATAGGATTTAATTAGGATTCTCTTATTAGATTTAGGTGATATTTTTGGGTAACTAAATCTTTGCATAAGTATTTAGTTATTGATGGTATCAAATTAGGAAACAAAATCTTGTATAATTTTCTGTTTAATCTCTTTCCTAGTAGGATTTGTTGGTTGGCCGTGTTCTTGCAGGATTCCTTGGAGTCTTGGTTTACAAGCTTTGCAGCCTATAAAAAGACCAGAAGTCGAGCAGTTTGGAGAGATAGAGAGTATCTGAGAATTAGACCATATTCAAAAAGCAGAAGGTGTAAGAGAGTTTCAATCTAGAAGTCTCGTGTGTCGATCTTGTGAGAGGAAATCAACATCTCATACACGAAGACCATTATTCAGCCTTATACCTGCTGGTGCTGCTGCTGCTGTTTAAAATCTTCGGGAACAGCCTTGTGTTTCACGAAGTTGTGTTTTCAAGCTTCCGGTTGTGTGTTTGTTTTCAAGTTTTTGTTTTTTGAGTCTTTCTTCCCACGTTTGTTCTGGTAGTTTATGTGGGTTTTGTGATTCTCCAAGATTCTATATCTTGTGAGAATTTTGTGTTAATTGGTAAGATTCAAAAACAGTCTTGATTTTAATATTATTTGTTGCCTTGAGGCGTGATCTACAAGTTTGATACTTGTAGATTGTTTTTATGTGATTTTCTGTCTTCCTAAGTCTGCTTGATTTTAAATCTGAAAACAAAACTTCATTGCTATTTTACGTAATACACTTTCAAGGTACACATTGTTATTGTCATTGTTGCAACATTCACTGCAACATTGACAGTAACATCGTTCCATATTGAGATTCCGTGACATTGCGTTCTTTCAAAACTTTAAGGTGAAATTAGCATATATAGATGATACATCCCTTTTTTCAAGGAAAACTTTTCCACAAATGATGATAACAATAGATGGTATACGAAAAGGAAAAAAGAGCAAACGAAGACAACACAAAAGAGAAGGAAACATGTCTGTGATGACAATATGGGCTTCATCAATGACAGCAAGGTAGCATTTGATTTGAAGCTTTATGCTACTTCGCAGCTTTTGACCCATGAAATCTGCTGCGAGAAGATCCGCCAGAGCCATGTAAATAAGGAGACCGGCCGATGAAGCGTTTAGTATTCCGACCGTGATCAAAGAGCTAGGAGTGGCGAACACAGGCTTTGTAGTATGGGGGCAGTTGCCCCCACTTGGGTTTAATTTTGGTAAGGGATTTTTTTTACTCTCTTATATTATACAGTTTGCCCCCACCTGAATAGCATTTATACATTTTACCCCCACCTGTGGAAAATAATTTTTTTAACTTACCGTGAGTTAATTTGAAAGCATCCTAAATTCCTTTTCCCAAATCTAAAAAATCAAAATCCCCTCTCTCTTGCTCTCGGCCCCTCCCTCACGTCTCCCTCTCGGCCTCCACTCCAGGCTCCAGTTCCACCGCCGCTCCCTCGACCAGTCAACCATCCAACCTTTGATTCCGGGTTCCGACCACTACTGTCACCGACCTTGACCACCCAAGACACCTGACCGGCGGACCGAAAGTGAACTCTTTGTCTCTCCAATCTCCATCTCTACAAACTCTCTGCTGTCCTTACTAGTTACTCATTTTAGTTCTCTACTCTACAAGAGGTATTTTTTAAAAATCAAGACTTCTAAATTGAGTTTTGTGATTTAAATTTTATAATTTTGAATGTGTGATTGTGAATTTCTAAATTATAATTGTCTATTTGTTTGAATCAAAGTATGATACTATGATTGTTTGAATTTGTAAATTATAATTGTGAATTTGTGATTTAAATTTTAAAAATTAAAATAAAACTAATGTTAAAAATAGCTCTAATTTGAAATAACCTTAATTTTGAAATAGCCCTAATTGATTATTTAATCTATATAATTGTTGTGAATTGTGATTTGTAAATTTGTGATAGATGATATTATATAATATTGTTTTAGTTCCTAAATTTGTGTGTTCAATATCTTGGTAGAAAAAATCTATTTATTTAATCTGAAATTAGGGCATTTTAATTTCGGGGTTGAAATTGTTGATCTATCTACATTGCTTGAGCAAACACAAAAATACTTGTCATACCCATTGGTGTATCGACTTTTGAAGTTCTCATAGATTTTGCCGATAACAACATCAAGTGTGAAAAAATACTTCTCTGCAATGAATATTGTCAAGACGGATCTACGAATTTGTGATCAATTTTAAAATGATTGTCTTGTATGTTTTATTGAAAAAGATTTGCTTAAGAGTGTTACAAATGATGATGTAAATAAACGTTTTCAAAATATGAAAACTCGGAGGGAACAATTATGATTTTTAAACTTTATTAAATTTGTGCACTCGGTTGGAAAAATTTCTGCGTCCGCAACGCTATTCTCTTTGTATGTTTTTGACAATGGTAACCCCTAACGCAATTCCAAATGGAGTTGTTACGGAGAAGAAGAACGCCATGATTGCTTTCTTCAACCTCTTGTACTCAACCTGTTCATCCAAGTATCCATGAAGGTAGTTATTGTCTAGCTCTTAAAGTAAACCAATATTGCTTTCTTCAGAAAGGTAGAATTTAAGCAAAAGTGTTTGAGAGAAGAAATTAGTGCAATTGAAAGACAAAAATATCTTTTGTACAGTCCCTCTATTAATTTACGTCACAGGTTCATCACAAAATTGAAAGAGGCGTTAACGACAAGGACCACATTGCACTCAAATATTAAGTATATTGGTCGCATGTATGATATTATAATTTGGTTGGTCAAATCGGTACATACGAATAGTAGGATGATTATTTAGATAATTTTTTCATAATTTTATAACTTTGTTGTTGGAAATGTTACGTGCACTATTATTAAATAGAGTTGTCAAATAGAGCAAAAGCCCGCGGGCATGCCCGCCCCGCCACATATTAGGGACGGATTAGGTTGATGTATTAAATACCCGTTTGAAAAAACGGGCTTTTCGGGCTTTGCCCATGCGGGCTTCACGAGGGGCGGGCTGCCCACACTTTAATAATAATACTATTTATTAAATTTTTTAAAACATTGCAAAGGAAGCCCAACTGGCAACTGCCCAAACTCAAGCGTCCAAAGTCCAAACCCATTTGGGCCATTTGCCCATTTCCTTTCCGTCTAATTAATAAGGGGGAATTTCAAGTGGGTACAATTTTGAAAACATCTTTTTATCTAGGACCATCAATTTGGACATTTGGATATAACACAAATTGCTTAATCAAATTGCTTGCAAAACAAATGTCATTAATGAAAACTCGATGCCAAGCCTCGCATCGGGATGATTAATTCCTGTGCATCGAATTAATAATTCCCATCGTGACTCGATTCCAAAACTCTGATGCCAAAAATATTGCTGATGCCAAAAATGCTGATGCCAAATCTTGGCATCAGGTGAAATGCTGATGCCTACAATTGTTGCTGATGCCAAATATTGGCATCAGGTGAAATGCCGTCATTGCCAAACATTTCCTCTCAGAAAAGACAAATTTGTAAAAACCATTTACATGTACAGTCATGGCCACTATATGTATTTTAAACGGTATGTACAGCCAAGCTTCTGTTCAGACTCTTGATCGGTGTCGATTATCGAGGTGTCGAGCTGAGAATCGGCACCGTAGAGGACGCCAGTAGGGACGTGGAGAAGGATCACGGCATCTCCGGGCGGAGGTACGGTGAACGGCCCACTTAAGCCGAAAGCGCTCCGCCGAGGTCGACGGGCGATACCGAAGTTTACGCTTGGGCACCCTGGTAGGGGTTTCGGTGGCGAGAGGTGGGAGGGGGAAGCGAGGTGAGGATGCTTTGACTTTGATGGCGGCTAGTGCAGGTAGTCGTATTCCAGCAGTTCTTCGTGGTCGATTAAGGCGGAAATTAGGGTTGTATCGAGAAACGCTCGAGTCCGTTTTCGGTGGCGAAAAAGAAAAGACGCGGAGCTCGGTTTCATTGTAGGGATCGAATTCATCGAGAACCACCGCATCGGAAGGGAGTGGATTGCCGGTGACTTTGTAGCGTGTAAAAATGCATTCTCGCATCGTTGGGCATGAATCGAACGCCTTTGCGACTCCATTGTCAATATCAATCTTTACGCTAAAGCTCAAAGCCGAGAGGAAAGTTCCCCGCACGCCGATGCTCAAAAATCTAGAGAGAAAGAGGAAATCATGGAGAGAGAGAGGAATTGCAGCTAATCGAATGCTTCATCGAATGCTTCCTGCTTCAAAGTTACGCCTTTTTGTTCTGCAGACGATACAAATGAGGGCAATAATGTACTTTTACCTCAAAATTGTATCTTAAAGATATGTTTCAAAAATGACTGGTTTGATTTGAAAACACATTTTTAAAAATGTACCGGCTTGTAATTTTTCCAATTAATAATTAGAGTTAGTTACTTAGGGACTTAGGAGTTGGGGCTAGTTGTATACTTGTATTCAAAAATCAAAATTGGGCAAAAATATTCTCAGCCTCTCACTCTCTCTCTCACTTCACGCCGACGGCAAATCCGCAGACAGATCAATTCAATTCTCCGGCGATTGCACGCCTCTCGGTCTTTGGGTTGCTCACCACCGCAGTCACTGCTGTCAGTCCAGACTAAACGAACTCTTTCATTTCTCTCACTCGCTGCCTCGTCGTCTCAGGTCTGTTCTCGTTGAAGACTCTTCATTCTTTAAGTCTTCGCTCACCCTTCACCTCTCGATGAATCACCGTTACCACGGCCAGCCACGCTGCCGTACGACTCTCCGGCCTCAGCCTTCGGCCTCTACGTCTTTCTGAATCGCCGTCCCCTCTTCTAGATCCCGGCGTTCTCCGCCATGTCATCGCCGCCTCTACGTCTCCCGTCGTCTGTCATTTTTTAGGTTGATTGGTATTTTTGTTCTTGGCTGGGTTTGAGCAATAAGCATTCTGCTTTCTGCTTCCTGCTGCCTGTTGTTTTTCTGTTGTTTTTGCGCAGATGTGAGATGACTAATATGAGCATTTTGCTTTGAGTGCTTTCTGCTTTCTGTTGTTTTTGAATTTGTAATATTCAGTGAATCAATTTTTTGGTGCCCTATTTGGAATATATGT
>CM028377.1:61229813-61260100 GCA_013146195.2 Codonopsis lanceolata | reverse complement strand
TAGGTGATAATGAGGGTAATACTTGCAAAGAATGAAGACGAGGATCCGAATTTTATGCGATACAAGTTGATGAGAATGACTTGATCACAAACATCTTTTGCGGATGCATGATGATGGCGATTATTCTTGTTTTGATGTGGTTTGTTTTGATACAACTTACGTAAAGCATAAAGACGGCCGCCCAATTGCATTATTTGTCGGGTAAATCATCACAAGCGCACTACTATTTTTGGTGTTGCTTTGTTGTATGATGAAACACACGAAACTTTTATATGGTTATTTTCCACGCTTTGCAAGGCTATGTCCGAAAAACCTAAGACTATTCTAACCGATCAAGGTTCGTGAATAGTTAAAGGATTAGCTCGTAATGGCCCGAAGTGTTTCATCGCCTATGTATTTGGCATATATATCGAATGCGGCCATGAGTCTGAGTGTTATATTTGGAAGGTTTAAAGACTTTGCAAAAGATTTTAGTAGTCGCATATATGATTATGACGAAGAGGAGGAATTTATAGGAGCATGGAATGGGATGCTTCATAAATATAATCTCCATGAGAATGAATGGTTGAACCATTTGTTCAAGATAAAAGAAAAATGGGCATTAGTTTATGGTCGACAAACTTTCTCGAGTAGACATGACTACCACCAAGTAAGTGAGAGTATGAACAATGTGATAAAAGGTATGTTAGTTATAAGCATGACTTATTGCAATTTTTCCATCATTTTGAGAGATTAATTAATGACCGTCGGTGAAGAATCCATCACGATTTTGAGTATAGTTCTATTCCATCTATTTCATTCCCTGGTGGAAATTTTGAAGCATGCCGCATGACGTGTACACATTAGAAACATTCAAGTGGTTTCAAGAGAATTGTGTAAGGCGCATGATTGCAGATGCAATCGTTTAGATGAATCAGGACAATTGCCAAATATAATATTACTCCTTATCGTAAGAATTATCACCATATTGTCACATGTGATTTATCAGAAGGCACCATTCATGTAGTTGTAAGAAGTTTGAATTCTCGGGAATGTTATGTTCATATGCATTGAAAGTTCTTAATTCGAAAATGTGGTTAAGATTTGAAAAATACATATTAAAAAGGTGGACAAAAGGAGCAAAGAAAGGGATTGTGGTGACTAACTCGAGAGTACTACAATGAAGGAGATCCAAAGGCAATGATGGTAATACGTTACAAAAATTTGTGTCGATTGTATACTCGTTGGTAACTAGAGTGTGAAATGAACGTTCATATGAAATTGCTAAATGTGGCATTGAGACTTTGATGGAACAAGTGGACTTGAGCTTGGATAAAGTGAATGAAAAGCCTCCCCGAGCAACATCCAAAGACCCATGTTGATGATATTTTGGTAATGGTAGCATTCCTAAAGTGAAAGGAATTAAACCAAAGCCGTCGGGTGCTAGTAAATCTAGCAAGAGGCCAAAAAGCTTTAGAGAGAGCCATTAGAAAGAATAAGTCTAAAGGAAAAAATAAGCTTGCCTTTTGCAATAATAATATGGATTTTGTTTCTGATGTAGTTGAAGAAGATGAAGAATTGGGATTTAATGTGTGTTTCCCAATCCTAATATAGCTCGTTGTTTATTTAAATTAACTTTATAATGTGGATTTAAAATGAAAATTGTCATCTAATTAATTTATTCATCTTCATAATAGTTACTTTAAAAATCACTTAGTTGTTTATAATTTTTTTGTTAACTTTAGCCACAACATAGCGCCGTTGATAGATTCTATGTCCAAAGTTCCATGATTCGTCCAGATCATCTCAATTACCACCCTCACTACATGGTGTTTCACCTCACTTTCCACCCTTAATATCCACCGCTCACACAGTAATCTTTTCTCCGGGATGATAAGATGCTTGTTCACTGCTTTGTTAAGTCACATTTTCATACATTAAACAACCCTTAATATTTCTTTTTGAGATAGGTCATTCAACCACAATGTACCAAGATGATTACTTTGCCGTAAATCATCAACATGTCGCCACAAACATGTTAAGCATGCCACCACAAGGATACCAAGGATGGGTACGCTTTGAAAAGATCTAACCTAAATATGCGAAAGGAGTGAGAATTCAAGCAGCCTTTT
Source organism: Codonopsis lanceolata (assembly GCA_013146195.2). Lineage (NCBI taxonomy): Eukaryota > Viridiplantae > Streptophyta > Magnoliopsida > Asterales > Campanulaceae > Codonopsis > Codonopsis lanceolata. The sequence goes on along the minus strand of CM028377.1, from coordinate 61,257,989 downwards.
GACCGACAAGACTTGAGATATTTAACTTTTATAGCAAAACATGAGATGGCATTGCTTCAGGACATCTCTCTGTAGCTATCGGAATTAAGTTTTCTTACCGATTTTCTTTCTCAGTATTATTTTTGGATATTTTAGCTTCAATGCTAGGTTATTTAGTCATGTAGAGGTTTTTGAATGAACTAGTTTGATTGATCTTCTTTCCTTTTCCATCAAATGAATATTCCTGCACATTTCGAATAAGTTTTCCTCATAAAATTACTTTTGTCAAGATTAACTGTTAGATTTCATTTATTGTTGGTTAATACTTGGGTAGGTGATTTGTGTATGGATATTAATGGGTCATGATATAGCAGACAAGGAGCAATTCTAAAAGTTTGATAATCTAATGTCTCCATCTCTCGGGGTATTGAGGGGGATGGACAAGTGGCATGCCTCTTTGGTGACTTCTTCATCCACTATGGAATCTATTTTTCTAATGGATCAGACTAAAAGAACGGAATTATCTTGGGTTATCGATTGTTCCTGGGACGCCTCGCAGCTTCCGCAGCCGAGCCCGCTACTGAGAGAAGAAGAACAATTTGAATATGAAGGCTGGCTAATCGAGGCTTGGTCTCCCAGATCCCAACCCCCTCGAACGGGATCCGCAGATTAACCCGCTGGGCTCGATAAACTTGATGAAAAATCCCTGTTTCCTTTGCTTCCTTCAAAGGATGGAATATGCTTATCACGTTCAGTGCAGCCCTGATAACCAATTATTTGCTCAAAATATCATGTTTGGTTGAGGCATTTCTTTGTAGATGCCTTGATCAAGAGCTTCACTGTGATGAAAGGGGTGAGATGTATGCAATATAGAGCTACTGTTGAGCCATACACGACTATTGCAAAGCTCTGTAACATTAGATTAGGTTCTGCTGATACTATCCGAGCGAATCATGTACTTGTCTTAAAAGAGCATTCAACTATAGAGGTCATTAATTACTCACTTGGATTTCCCTCACTTTGTGACTTATCACTCCAGAGTTGCCAGTAGTTCTGATGATCTCCTTTTCTGTTAGCTCCCCTGCAGTTTTGATCTTCCTCGGTATTTAAGGGATCTTCCCCTGCAAATTTGTTAGCTCCCTGCAGTTTTGATCTTCCCTAGTTCTGTAGTTTTGATCTTCCCTGCTTGTTTTCATAACCTTTTATTTTTATTTTTATGAGTTTTGTAATTCATCTAAGTAATCTTCTAGGAACCTTTCTGTACTCCAATAAGTGTTATTTTTCAATGCAATAAGAGAACTTATGCTAGATTCTGATATTTCATAGTGTTAATGTATTTTGTGAAAATTTGGGTTCTATGATGGTGGTGCCTGATTGGTTATGATACTTAACCTGATTACTTACCCTTTTCTTAGTTCTAAGATAATCCAAGGAAAAGGAAAAGGAGAAGCTAAATAGAAAGAAATTGCACAAAAATTTAAAAATATCAGTTTTAGTGATGGATCACACTCAATCATAACAAATTCTGCTTAAATATGAATATCAAATTCTGCCTCAATCTAAGTAGCACTTCAAGAATATTAGCATAGTTGTGAAGAGCTTTCCCATGTGCTACAAACTGAACAGTTATTTAAGGACAAATGGAGCCAAGGCTAAATTTTGAGAACTCGTGACAATTCCGACATGGATATGATGCTATCTGCAAGTTATGTTAATCTTAACTGTTGTTGGTAACCCCCCTCCCATTGTCCTTAAATAACTGTTCAGTTTGTAGCACAAGGGAAAGCTCTTCACAACTATGATAATATTCTTGAAGTGCTACTTATATTGAGGCAATGTTGTAACCACCCATTTCTTGCTATGAGGTAAGAACTCACTTGCTGCCTCTCTTTAACACTTTGAGCTTTTAGAGTGGTTGGCAACTTTACATGGTGATTTCACTAGGTCCTGGGGTTCAGGTCTTATTGCATACCAAAGGTAAAGGGGAGTAGAAACCATACCTACCTGCAGTTTTGGAAAGAGAAAGTCAAGCTTTCTTATAAACAAGGGAAATTATTATTCAAAAAGTCAATTATACAGTCTTACGATTCTGCTACATTAGAAGCCTTTATAGGCTTAGAGATACTTGACCCACTAGACATGATTCCATAAAGTATAGAAATACCCAAAAGTTAATAAAAAAAACTCAAGTCTAGATTAATTTAGGCTTTAGGCTTTACTCTGAAAACATCATCAGATGAGAATATTACTAGACAAGCTTTACTCTGAAAACATCCATTGTTGTTGAAATGGTCGAACATTTCTATTATATGCTTAACAAAAAATGCAACTTCCCCTAACAAAAGCAGCAAAAGCAGAAACATCAATGAGTGCAAGTTGCAATAGCATTGATGATTGGCCAAATGCAACCACAATGGCAGAAATCCACATCTTGCATACGTCATGACCAAAGCTCTACCAAGAACTGCACTATCACCGCTTGAAGCTATTAGTCGCCTCTAAATGTTTAAGATGCAAAATAACAGTAACAATACTTTACATCATGTTTTGGTGCAGCCATTCCACACACGTGGTATGTGTTCACCAAGTTTGCACATTAAGGGGGGTGAGGAATTGGAAACATTACCTTGAGATTAATAGGGAAATGTTGCACAAGAGTGTATCATAGAATTAAGAATGTTAGTGCAAATTGGAGAGGATTTGCTCAGTCTTATGTTCAATGAATAATGTATAATAAGAGAGAATGCTTATGATGGTCCAGACACATGAGACGTGAACAAATAGTGTGCCCTTCACTAAGAGTGATAATACCAGCATCAAAGAAAGGCCAAAGCCTAAAGACAAGCAAAAACAAACTCACTATTCCTTTTGTAGGTTTGGCAATGAGAGTAAAACATCCACAGCAGTATGACAACATCCCACACTTCAGAAACAATTAGCAAAAGATGATAAAATAAAAAGGATGTACATAATAAATTGACCCTCCTCCTTTATCCGAGCTTGGGACCGGCTGCGTAAACGCAGGCAGAGTTACCAATTTAAGATAAGTTAATAGATATATATGCATAGATGCATTGAGGAAATAACAGGTAAAAATGAAAAATAACAATGACATAAATGAAAAAAAGTATACTCAAGCTCAACCATATACAGATGTTCTTTGATGTCGTAATTTAATTGTGTTTCATAATCCAATATCCCAAACAGATGCAAAAATGTTATACATATGTTCTTTGACAAATTAGTGAAGTAGCTTTCAATTGAAACACAAAAATGTTATCATCTAATATTGAGCAAGGAGTGTTGTTTAATTATTAGATTTTGGAGATGGGGTTGATTGAAATTTAAGAAACAATGAATTAGGGTGGGGAGTGTTCTTACTAACATTCAAGGAAAATTGGCTTAATTTGAATTCAAAAAAGAATAAGTGAAAAATCAGGTAGAGAGCATATGCTTCTTACTTGAACGAGAGACACACAATTCATGGTTAAAAAGTCTGAAATTTTTGGCCTCACGATTGATTTAATGAGAGAGACATGAGCTTACCTAAAGAAAGAGAGTTTGCAGGACCGATTTGGAATTCAATTGGGAAGCTCCTTGATAAATCGGCAAGGGCAAGGGAAGATGGTGGTGGTTGCGTCGACTGTTGATCGGTAATCTGAACCAATTCCAATTCCAATTCCTCGTTTCTCAACAGTTTTCCGTCGTTCGTCCACTTACCCCCAAAACTCGCACCAATCTCCGTCAAAGACACTTATTTCGAATTCGAACAATCATGAAAATAGTGAGGAATTACAGATTGATTGGAAGGTTGAAGTTGGGAACCCCAACGTTGCATCCTACAGGATTCAGCTTGAGCGACCGAGCTTTTTTTTTTACCCTAACTGATTTAACGAAATGAAGAATTAGGAGTGTAACGGGGAGAGATGACGGAAGGGTTATGAGGCTTAAGTGGTGTAAAAACCAATTGAACACGTGGCAGCCATGGATTGGTGTGATAGGTATTGGGATAGGAATATGGGACAGCAGATTTGAAGCCCTTTTCTGGGTTTCCTTATACTATTGGAATTAGGTTTCTTTATAAAACAACTAGGTAATTGACTAGGGCTATTCAGATGTTGAGATTAAATTATCTTTAAAAATTTAACGGTTGAGATTCACCCTCACATTCACATGTGTGAGTAGTTATCCATTTTTAACCCCTACAATTAATATTATGAGTAGTCACCCCTTTTTCTTCTCCATATATTTTATCTTCATATTACAAAGTCTCATCATGCGATTAATCTTTTGAATAATCACCCCTTATAAAATATCAGTCCCTCAACTATCACTTGAAGTAATGTACCTCTCAACTGTAATATTTTTTAAATAGCACCTTATATTTAGGTACAATCATTTGAATTGACGAAATTATATATACTGGTACCGTGCCATAGGCACAGAGATGCCAAAACGCGTGTGTAATTGGTAAATGCTAATTACAGGCTGAGATTAATTCTTTTACTGCAATCATATGCTCTACATTTAATCTAAATTGTAAACGTGTGAAATGCAGTTACTTTTTCCAATTTTACTGCTTCTTTTTCTTCCAAAAATAGATAACTGTTCCAATACCTCAACCGATTCCTTCGATCCCTTCCTGCTCTCCAACATCGCATTCTGACCATTGGAGACTTAGAGCCTGTAAGAATCAAGAGATATGTGGCAGCAAACATCAAGCAAGTAAATGCTTCAAGTCGGTTTGGCCTAGAAATTCCTTCTGCACAAACAGGTCGTAGACCTAGAAGAACAAGGACCCCAGCTCTCACTGCTGTATCTTCAAGTCAGCCAGTTGTAGTTGGTCAACCAAGAGTTGGTCGGCCAAAGTTGGTCGGGCAGTACCGACGGGTCAAAAGTCGAATATGGTTAGCCACCGACATTGGTCGAGACAAATTAAGTTGATATATCTCCAATCCGTGAACTTCAAAGAACCAAAAGAAGAAGGCTGACCTTAACTACAGACCTTGCTCCCAAAAGGCAGAGAAGAAATCCTGACCTTAACCCAAGTAACTTTGTTTCTTTCTTTTTTTTTTTTTTTTTTTTTTGGGAAAGCAGGGCGGCACCTGCGAGATTTTATTAACAAAGAAAGAGCAAACAAACAGGAGGGGGACAACCAGCCTTACCCAAAAACGGGGGGACAAAGGGGCCTGACCTCGAAAAGGAAAACAGAAAACGAAACTAATGACCCTTTCTAAAATTATAAAGGTCTAAGCGATCATGAAGTAAAGCATGCCGGGCATCACAGGGAAGATCAACCATAGAATTATAAATCTGGAATCCTTTGTGAACATGAGCAGCTGCAGCAAGTTTATCGGCAACACAATTCTGTTCTCGAAACACATGATATATAGGGAAATTACCAAGATAAGTTTCATAATCACGGAGCTCATACTCATACATCCACGGAGCCCGATGACGATGGGTTAAAACCCCAACTGCAACCAGCGAGTCTGATTCAACTATCACATTATTAATGTTGAGATTACGGCAAAGACGAAGCCCATCACGCAAAGCTCTAATCTCTGCTCCCGTATTAGTCCCACTACCATAGAATGTCGAGAAAGCCATAACCACATTCCCTTGAGAATCACGTACACCAGAATGATTGCCTCGAACTGCAGAGCCATCTGTATTAAGCTTGAAGTACCCAATTTGAGAAGTAAGCCAACAAACCCAACGACCTTTTTTTCAGAGCAGGGGTCACGATGGGAAGTCCAAGCCGTTCCAAACCTAGATATTCCTGCTACTAATCCTATTCCAGATTCTCCTCCCTCAAATCCTAGATCCCGAAACACAGCTCCTATAAAAAAATTTCCTCCTATTAGGAAGCCCACCTTCCATCCTAGACACTCATATTATCAAGCCAATCCAGTTCCCATTCCTCCAAATTGGGTATTCCCAATTGATCATCTCCCATACTTTGTACAATTTATTCTCTCTTTCCATGAGGAGAAGAAAAATGAAAAACCACCTGTCAATCCCATCAAATACATTGACCATAACCTAAAAAGAAGACCCTATGTTCTTTATCCAGTTACCCCAAATTTGTCCCAAGAAGACCTAGTAGCTAACTATGGGAAGTATTTTGACCCTCTCCCTCTACTTTGGAATATATTCTACCTATCCAATGGTAGGTTTGTTTAGGATGAACTCATATTTCTAGCGTGGACCATTTACAGCAAAGTGCATGAACTGCCAGCCCTTCCACACTATGATCCATATCTGGTAGGAAGACTTGTTTTGCCAGAAGATGATGTGATGAATCAAGACTGGGAACAACCCTCGGTAGATCCAGCCAAACTTGTCAGAATTCAAAAGGCTACCAACAAGTATGTGCAAGATGCAATCAATACAACAAATCAAGCCTATATTGAATTACACAGACATGCAGATGGCCTCCTTACCAGGAGGAGCTTCTTTGAGCACTGCATTCCTTAATGCCTTCACAAATAATCCTGCCCCTTTGATATCTGAGTCAATTCCCACAGTTCCTCATGTGATTCCCTCTTACGTCCACTTTGTTGTCTCATACTGATGCTTTGTAACAACTTGATTGAACACGCACCGCGTGCTGTGCTCTACAACCTATCTCACTACCTGCTTTTACTCCATCGATCATGACCTCACCATCGGTCCTCCCGATCACTTGCTCTATTCTGCACAAATTCTAGCGTCGGCCACAATTTGTGTCGGCCCAACTCGATATCGGCCCAGCATTTATGTCGGCATACCTCTTGTTCCAATTACCCCTTCAGCTGATGCTATTCATTCACCAATCCCAGTTGTGTCAGCTATTCCTATCCCTCCAGTTGATCCTTCAGCTGCTATTGTGATATCTTCAGCTGACAATGTGGTTCCTTCCCCTACACTTCTTGATGCTGACAAATCAACTCACCCAAACCAGGCTTCACCTTTAATCATTATGCCTGACTTGTCTCTTCACTCTTCTCTCCCTTTGTCAGTCAGTCCTCTTCATGCCCAAAAACCTGCACTAGCATCAGCTAATGAATCTACTTATCACTCTACTGAAGAATCAGTGGAAGCATCTTCTGTAGGCTCCTCTTCTAACTCCTCCAAGTCTACTTCTGAGGATGAGTCCCTCCTTAGTCCTTCTCAACTGGCTTCCAGAAAGGCAAGGAAACAAAGTGAAATTGTTTCTAAGGCTCTCCAACACCCCACAGGAAAGAAAATTATCTTTCCTGATATCATACCTGACCCTGATCGAGAACCTACATCTCAAGTTCCTGCTTACCCTATGTCTACTTTCTTCCCTCCAGACCCTGAGGATGCAGACATTCACACCTTTCAGCTTTTCTCCAGTGCTCCAGGCTCTTCTCACTTTCCTGCTCCAGAACTTGCTGACCCTTCTCCACCGGACACTTTTTCTACTTCAGCTAAGCTGGACCTTCTTTATGTTCATCATCTCCAGATGAAATCAGCCTTCACTCATCACATCAATCAGCTTGCTACCCTCCAACAACAGGTTGTCTCCCTTCTCCCTAACCTTACCCAGATAATCACTACTGAAGTCCAGGCTGCCATTGTTGCTGGTGCCCCCAAAGAGGCTCAGATGGATGACTGGAGAATTATCTTTCTTTATCAGCAAGAATGGGCCAACAGGGCTTTCAATGCTGAAACTACACTACTTCAAACCATTCAGGAGGAGAAGAAGCAGAAAGCGATAGCTGATACCTATTTGTCTGAAACAAAATTCTTAGGCAACGAATAAAACTGATGCCATCTCAGCCAGTAACTGAAAGCTGAAGCTGAAGCTGAAAAAGAAAAGAGTACTGATGCTGGCAAAAATACTGATCCTGAAGTTGATGTTGATGCAAACAAGGACCCTGCAGTTGAAGAAGATGTTGATAGAGATGGCACTGCTCAAACAAGCGAGCCTACTACTGAAGTTGGTCCATCAGTTGCAGCTCAAGTTGAAAAGCCCACTGAAGGATCCACATCAGCAGCTAACTGAATCTCTCTCTCTCTCTCTCTCTCAAAACTTTGAACTTTTAAGACATCTGTTTTACTTGTAGTAGACAATTATCTTCTCCCTAGTTTTAATTTCCAGCTACTTCCCGTATACGTTATCTGCCTGGCTTACTAACATCTATTTTGCAGGAACATAAGTATTTTTTTTGGCTCTCTGCTTTCAAGTGAATGGTTTTAAGCAAATAGGAAGAGATTGTTGAATCTTGCCTTAAAAATAAAATTTGCTTAAAATCATTCCACTTGTTGTCAGCCAAGAACTTTTAAGTTATTTCATTTTGGTCCACTTGTGATTTAAACTCTTTGTCAGTTACTTGTTTCAGCTGACCATAATGTTTTAGTGTCAGCTTGTTTACCTCATTTACTTGAACATTCCCTTGTACTGACATTTTCTCATTTTGTGTTTTTGGTAGATATTCTGTAAGATATCTTTCCAACAGGATCCCTGTGATCTTGTGAAGATACGTATACATTGACAAACACATTTTCAAATTCAAATGTGTTCCTAACGGGTTACTCTTCAAGAACATCTATAAATGCCCACAGGAAGCAGTTTGAAAAGATACAGAAGTCTGAAACATTCTAATCTCAAAGAAATTCTTTATGTGTCTTAGTCTTCTTTAAAAACTTTAGCTAGATATTCTTCTTTGAATATTTCTTTCTAGTTATTGTTCAGATAAACACTGAGTGATTCATTTCATACTCTCTAGAAATCAGTTAGTTTGTCTCACTCACGAGTTTGATTGTTATTCAATCATTCTCCATAAACACTGGTCTTTTGTTGTACACTGATCCATTAGAGATCAATTAGATGTTTAATAAAATTAGTGCACTTCAAAGATCCAAGTCTGACCAGATTGGTAGTGGACATAGCAGTTTTACTGTGAACCACTTCAATTCTCTTGTCAGTTATTTCATCAGCTCTTACAAACTGATCTAACACTTAAGAAGTCTTAATCTACTTAAGTGGCAGTCAATTACTTACATTAACTGTTTTGATAAATTGTTCTTCAGTTCATTCTTTATATCTAGTGATCTATATCTGAAAGTTATTTCTTAAAAACAATTGTGTCAGCCAGCTGACCAACTTCAGCTGACTGAGAAAAATAAAATTTCCGCTGCCAACTTTCAGAAGTTTTACAAATTAACCCTAAAAGTTTTTAAAAGGCTATTCACCCCTCCACCCTCTAGCCTTGTCAGTTGCTAACTGGACTTACAGATATTGATATGCAGTGAAGATGAAAAACCAACTAATAAGACAATAAATATTGTGTAAGGAATTTTTTTAGAATCTATAATGATTAGTGATATAATTATATGTGATTATTAATAAATCAATCCTCCTTATTTTGTTTATGTACGATTTAGTTAACGTGCGTTTAACGCACTAATTAAAAAAAAAACTAGTTATTTTTAATGAAATGGGCTTGTTTGTGATGTCAGTTTCTCCCCCCCCCCCCCTATTTTAATTTCTTGGCATGGTGCTTTAAGTCTTATGAACTTTTTTGTTGAAGAAGAAATAATTAGTTATACAACGTATATATGAGATAAACATAGTAGTGTAAGGTAAAATAGGCGTACCCAATTTTTGTGTTGTCTTTAACCTTTCCTCTGTTTATATATTTGACTTTATGGCTGATGTGCCTTCGGATACAGCTGCATTACAAGCTGTATCGACAAATTCTTTAAATCCTAGTTGCTATTGATCTTTCACGTAGCTAAGTGTGACAAAACCAACTATGACTTGATCGTCTCTATAAAGTTGTGATACAATGTTGTTCATTCTGAAACACTCTCTTCTATCACTTAATCTTGTTACTATTATTAGTTCACATGGTCTCGAAAAATCTAGCCTAACAAGCTAAATATAATGATCGACCTTGATTAGCTTATAACAAGAACAATGGGAGACGATAGGCATAAATTAGCACACTCTAGTCTTCAATCCCAGTAAATTGTGTGCACGTAAAGAAGCAAATTTCTCTTTTTTATTGGAGCTGAATTTTTAATATGAGTATGGCAAAGTGCTTTTGATATTCGATTGGTAGGTAATAACATACCTTTTGGTTGATGCGGTTATCACTGACCCTCTGAAATTATTGCTGATGCGGCTTGGGATCACGAGCGATTTACAGTCGAAAATCAATACCTCAACAAGTTTAGCAGTGATTTTTCAGATGAAGAAAGGAAGTATTTTGTTAGCAATTGGGCTTGTGGGCTTGCGGAATTATTTACTTCCGCTCACATGGAATATATTTATATTATTAAAAGTTAATTGGTTTCCTAATTCGAAGGGTTCGAGATTGACTTAACTTAACCTACAAAAAATATGTTTTCTTGTACAATAATATAAATAGGACAACTAAAGTGATAAAACACTAACTTAACAAGGATTTACACACCTAGGAGAGAATACATCTCCTCCTTTGGCCGCCCCTATTCTCTCTCTCATATATTTTATCTCACCAAATGCTCCGTCTAACCTAATCATCAAGAGGCTTGGATTTGCGGTGTGAACCAGAATTGATATTCGTGCTATGTGATATTAATCCGACGAGAGAGACTTGTAAAATTAATGATCGTGACATACGAAGATCGTAGCTCAAGCAGAAAGTCTTCCACTTCGCTCAAAGTTCAAATTCACACCAAGTAACTCAAGATTACTCTTAAATAACAAACTTAATTAGTCTATATATATATAAATATATATAATATAACCTTCATATTTCACGAATACAAGATGAGCAGACCGTTAGTAATTGGCATCTTTATGTAGCAATAGTAACGAAATTCAAATTCTTCTCTTTGCGCCATATGTGGTCGTTAATCTAATAATATTAATCCATAATTAATTCGAAGAATCCAAAAAAAGAACTCACATTGAATCTTAATCTTCACTATAAATAGTCTTAGCATAACAGGGAAGTGAATGCAATATTTAACTTAATTGCTCTACTTATTTTCCAAGTGTTGGTGTCTAGTAAATTTACAGGTAGTAGATTAAATGTTTTCTATTTATAGACCTGACAATCATAATCAGTAAATCTGTTGTCCTTTGATCATAAACAAAACAGTAACGTTGTAAAGAGATTGGGATAATTGCATAAAAAACCCTGGCCTATTTTAGGTTTTGCAAATTGAACCCTGACAATTGTTTATAGGCATATTGAACCCCAGACTATTATTTTCAGTTCAATTCAAACCCTCCGTCTATTTCATACGTTAACTTCTAACGGAAATGTGAGTAGGATGCCAACGTGACATCCTACGTGGCCAATTCTATTTCTTATAAACCTTGTACAAATTTTGTAATTTCATAAAAAACCTTAAAATTTATTTTCACCAAATAAAGCCTTAAAATTTAAAATAAATAGTTATTTATATACCAATTTCATTTAAAAAAAATAAAGTTATTTTTTTTAGAAAATAGGGCTCAAAATATGATGCAAGTTTCAATGAGTATTTAATATTTAATACACACCCGATCCTAAATAATCATCATGTTTGATTTCGTACACAAATTAAGAAAAACAAATTATCTCTATTATAATATTGGTATAATTTGTATAAAGTATTTATTTAATATGTAATATTTTAATAAAAATTAAAAATTAATATATTTGTTTTAAAATTTATTTGTAACATTTAATATTATGTTTAAAACTATAATTTTAAATTATAAATTTTCTTAAAGAAGTTAAAAACTAATTAAAGTAAAATTTGTTACCCATTTGATATTTTAAATATTTTTAAATTATACATTAAAAACTATTCTAAAAATGCATAAGCAAAAATTCTACTACATAAGCAAACCCAGCCGCCCCTTCTATCTCTGCTCCATCTTTCTCTCTCTAGCCAGTTCATACCACCATTCTAGCCCTCTCCATCCCGATTTCATCTCCGTCGGAATCCCTCCATCTCCCTCCCACAAATCTGTTCAAACCCGCGCCCTTCATCTCTTCTTCTTGGCGAACTCCTTCTCCTCTCGGAAGCTTCACCCGGCTCCTTCAGGCTATTTCTGCTCTTAAACTGAAGGACCTCTCTCCAATTCATCGGCAAAAACATAACCAATCCCTTTCTAATTGAAATTAAACCCATCAAATCCCACCTTACGAATCCTTTTCCACCCCCGATTTAGAACAAAGGTTGAATTGAAGATGACTCCGGTTGAAGATGACGTCGATTTTGAACAAAGGATTAAGATGACGCCGATTCAGAATTGATGATTTGATGAGAGTTTTTTCATTATTTAAACAAATTATCTTTTGCATAAATTATATCTGTACATACCCCCGGAATTGTTTCAAATTGTCTTGGATTAAATAATTATTTGGTCCCTCCATTTACACATTTTTTTTTGTTTAGTCCTACCCCTTTTTTATTAGATGTGGTCCTTCCATTCAAGATTCGCTATGAGATACCCCTCTAGGCGTTACCCTTAATATCACCGTCTAAAAAATTTTAAAACGACAAAACTACCCTTTATTACGCACATGCAATGCACATGGTTTTTGTTGATATATAAATATGGGTTTTTGTTAATTATTTAATCCTAAAAAGAAAGCAAAGGAATCAGGATTCAGTGGAGACAAATATAAATATGTTGACTTGTAATCCTAAAAATCCCTTATATAGTGAAATGGATCAAAATCAACAATGAAAATGAAGAGTCGTAGCCTGGACGCTGTTTGTCAGAATCTGGGTGAGGAGAGATGGGGCTTGAAGTTAAAGATGGAGATGGAGCTAGGTTTCGCCGGAAGGCCCAGAGGAGATCGGAGATGACGATTGGGGATGGAGGCGATTGAGGTAGGAGCCGACTGAAGTCGTGAAGAAGCGACAATGGAAGCGATTAGACCTGGACAAGAGATATCGAGGCAGGAAGGAGATGCCCGTACTCGAACATGGGCGGCTGGACTGAGTTGGTGATGGAGGGTATTGATGCGGCTTGGAGAAGTTGAAAGGCCTGTTGGTGGCAGATCTTAGTTGAACAGAGGCACCTGGATAGGAAGAATGAGAATTTGGCCGATGTGCGAGAGTGAGAAGGTTGGTGCCGACGCACTGCCTTGCTGGATCTGTTACAAAGAGTGAAGACTTGTCGGCCTGGGATGGAGATGAAGCGGCGATGGACGCGTGCGGCTGATGTACCGATGATGGTGTAGGAATAGCGGAGAGAGATGAAGTTGGAGAAGTCAAAGATGGAGATGGAGCTGGGTTTCGCCGGAAGGCCCAAATGAGATCGGATATGATGATTAGGGATGTTGGAGAAATCAAAAAGATGGAGAGCCTTCTCTCAAAGCATTTCTCATGGCAAGTCATTTTTAAAACAAAATCATAATTTGTTTAAATATCTCTTGGATATTACTAATCAAACTCATCTTCTATAGTGTGCAATTCTTAGTTTTATTAAAATATTTTAGCATAATTTTACTTTAATTAGTTTTTAACTTCTTTAAGAAAATTTATAATTTAAAATTACAGTTTTAAACATAATATTAAATGTTACAAATAAATTTTAAAACAAATATATTAATTTTTAATTTTTATTAAAATATTACATATTAAATAAATACTTTATACAAATTATACCAATATTATAATAGAGATAATTTGTTTTTCTTAATTTGTGTACGAAATCAAACATGATGATTATTTAGGATCGGATGTGTATTAAATATTAAATACTCATTGAAACTTGCATCATATTTTGAGCCCTATTTTCTAAAAAAAATAACTTTATTTTTAAAAAATGAAATTGGTATATAAATAACTATTTATTTTAAATTTTAAGGCTTTATTTGGTGAAAATAAATTTTAGGGTTTTTTTTATGAAATTACAAAATTTGTACAAGGTTTATAAGAAATAGAATTGGCCACGTAGGATGCCACGTTGGCATCCTACCCACCTTCCCGTTAGAAGTTAACGTATGAAATAGACGGAGGGTTTGAATTGAACTGAAAATAATAGTCTGGGGTTCAATATGCCTATAAACAATTGTCAGGGTTCAATTTGCAAAACCTAAAATAGGCCAGGGTTTTTTATGCAATTATCCCAAAGAGATTTCTTAAATTTGTTCATGGTAAGAGATGGAAACAGAATATGTTAGTCTATAGGTTCGAATGAAGGCTTTGTTTAGATCGTGATGATATTGTCCTTAAGGAAATTATTGCCCCCATTATATTGTTGATGAGATTAATGGAAAATTCCCTCCAGGATATTTTAAATAAACAGAATTGTAGGCAACAATCCTACAATTCTCCCAAGAACGAATTTAGAGAATGTATTGACTGCAGTAAGAATGTTTTTAGGAGAAGGATTTCGTGCCAAAAAAAGGATTCAGGAGATTATTTATATGTAGATAAATAACCAAATATGACTGCATTTGAATTTGAATAGGTACCTTTATGCAAAAATGATTCTTTGAGGAGACACATATTTAAATTGGAATTTTAAATAAAATAAAAATAAAATTATATTTTCGGATTTAATTTACTTGGTCTAAGCGACTAAGCCCCAAGTGCCCATCTTTTGACCATTTATATAAATATATAAATTCCTCCACATTTGGTCTTTCCCTCCAAGTTTCTCTACCAATCAATTTGAATTATTTGGTATGCTTCTCCCTTTTTAAACCAACAAAAAATTCTCTATTTTTTTCATGTAGGATTTATTTTATCATCACCGACTACTTCCAACAAAATATAATAAGGATGGTTCTGAGATTAGGCAGTTTCCCCTTGACGAAACCAGGAAAGCAATACGTTGAATAATACTAGAATATAGGTTAGATTCGGTGAAATAGTTGAAAGACTTGCTTAAATAGTACTCCGTAGTACTCCCTCCGTCCCTAAATAATCGTACTGGTTAACTCGGCGCATAGTTTAAGAAAAAACAATTGACTTGATTATTTATATTTGTTTAATGTGTAGTTTCCTTTAAAGGTAAAGTGGTAAAAGTGATGCTCTAAAAAAGTAAGTTTCAGATTGGACAATTATTTTGGGACGGACGAAAAAGGAAAGGAGGGCGATAATTTATGGACGGAGGGAGTAGTAATTTCGTATCTTGATGTGTAAGTTGTGTGTTATTCGCCTTCCAATCATGAGTTTGAATTTGTTGTACTTCGAAGGCAAAACGTATATTTGGGTCAATGTATTTTTCAAAAAATTATAATTAGACCATTGAGACATCAAAATTTTTAGTGCAACCATTGTACCAGACTTATCTTGCATGTTAACCTAATTTTTAAATGGACGTTAAGTGTGGACGTTAACTTATATTAAATACATAATTTGTCCCCGTGTTCATCGTCATCTTTTCTAATAAAATAGTAGAGGAGAAAAATCCAGATCCAACCCAATGAAAATCAAACCCAGATCAAACCCAATGAAAATCAAACTCATATCTAAAACAAAAACGATGATTTGAACTGTTTATTCGAATTAACGATGATCCCAAGTCTTACTGTGAGTGGGGAGGTTGAAACAGGAATAAGACACTAAAACCGTTTCTCAACAAGTTAATACACTGGGAATCCTACAAGATTAAAAGGGGAGTTGTGAAGGGATATTTTCAAATCTGCTTTGTTGACTCGTCTTCGTCTTGTTCGTGACCTGTTTTCATCGTCAACCCGTCGTAGTTGCAGCCACTGTCCCAAAGACAAAAACCAAGAACAAAGCTGTAAGGTGTAACGTGTTCGCCGGATATGCATTATCTGTAATTAATGTGTGGATCTGTAAACTTCACTAGATCTTCGCCAGATCTGAAACGAAGATGCAACGGTGGAGGGGGATTTGTTGATCAGAGGCGGAGAGATAGATTTTAGCGCCGGGGAAAAAGTCGGAGGCTAGAGCTTGTATTATTATTACATGTTTTACTGTTAGTGTCGTTACATCAAATCTACTTAGATCTTTACGTCATTAGATGAAATATGTTTATTTTTAAGTAATGACATGGACATTCCAAATCATCACCAACTTAATCATCCAACGACTCTAACACTAAAGCTCGTAATAATATTGTAATCTCTAGCTCGTAATATCATTTGTTATAGTTCCCTACTATATGGGTCTGCTTGATTTGACTTATCTGAATGTGCTTATAATTTATGATTTATCATAAATTGTTTTTAAAGCGTTTGATTTCATTTATGATAAGACTAGTATTTGTGCCCGTGTCAATGGCACGGCGCGAGTAGGGGAGGATGTTAATATTGGAGAGTGTCAATATTTAAATAAATAAAAATATGTTTTACTTATGTTTCAAAAAGAGTCTAAAATTTTTCTGCATGGTGACATACAGGTATTCCAGCCCAAAGTGTTTATGAATATGTTCAACAAAGAAAATTCAAACTTACAAAATAACCAATTTAAAATTAACACATTTCGGTAATCAATTAAAATAACATGATCATCCAACAGTAAAATAAAAAGTAAAAAAATTACTTTTGTAAGCAAAATCAATCATCAAATATTGTTATTTAAGACACAAAGAAAATTAACATGTAGAAATATATTGTTTTTTTTTCAATAACTATGTACACATTCCCTCCAATCCATCTTTACAAAATTGTCATACTTTTTTTTATTTGTCTTAACGTAATATTTTAATTTCAAAAAATCAAGCTACATCCATTGGAATATCGAAAACTTTTACCTCTAAGTAACAAAATGTAAATATAAATTTTTACCCTTAATTAACTTTTACCAATTAATTTAAAAGTATATCCTGACCTAGTAATACTGTAGTGTTTCCTAATTAACTTTTACCGGTGAAAAATAGAGATTAATTTAAATAACAAAACATGTTATCGGGTGTAATTTAAATAACAAAACATGTTATCGGGTGTAATTAACTTTTACCAACTATCGAGCATAATTAACTTTTACCTGTAATTAACAAAATGTAATAATGATTTTTTACCCGTAATTAACTTTTAACTAATTAATTTAAATAGTAATGGATTGAGATAAAGGTCGGTGTAAAATGGACGAAGCAATTGACTTTCCTTCTTTTCCCTTTGAGGGTTTGATAATATGGAGTTTCAAAAAGAATGAATAAACAAAAATCAAAAGATCTGGATTCAAAATTAATCAGTTGGATCTAAGTCATTCTTAACTTATTAGTGCATAGAAACGGATGAGAGATTAAAGGATGAGAGAGAAAGAGATAGTGGATGAGAGATTAGAGGATGAGAGAGAAAGAGATAGTGGGAGAGATAAGGATCGTGTTAAAAACGGTTATCGGTAAAATGGAATCCTGGCCATTGATTGTGTTTCGTAAAAACAAATCCTAGCCGGTAAATAGCTTTTTCAAAAGATTTAATCATGGCCGGTAAATAGCTTTGTTAAAATTAAATCCTGGCCGGTAATTAGCTTTTGATAACCGACCGATCTGTTTTATATAATAGATAAGTCATAAGTCATGTACAATAAGAAGAAGAATAATCAATATAAAAAATAAATAATAATAATAATATAGTAAAAATAATCGTAATAATCATAAGTAATAATAATAGTAGTATTATTAATAATAATAAAAACAATATTAATAAAATAATAATAATAACAGTGATAAAGATAATATTAGTAATAATAAAATCAATAACAAGTATAAGTAATAATAATATAAATAAACATAATATTAATATTAATATTATAAAATAAATAATAATATTAAAAATTAATAATAATAATTAAATTAATATTAATTTTAGTAAAATAATAATGAAGGAAATAATAATGTTAATAATAATAATAAAATTACTATTAATATTAACAAACTTATAATAAATTCATAATAATAATAGTAAAATAAATAATAATGATAATAATAATAATTATTAATATTAATAATAACAATAATATAAATCACATTTTGTGATAAGGTTATATTTGAATTCGGTACTTTTTAAACTTATTAATCAAAACACATATACTAACAAATAAAAATTAATTAGTTTTTTCAAAAAAAAAAAAAAAACTAAATCAAACAACGCCACTTATTAATCATCAGTTATAAGTTATAAACAATAAATCATTAATTATAAGTAATAAACTATCAACACATATTAATAAGTTAAATCAAATAGATTATATACCATCAAATCTCACTCTACATCTGATAAACCAAGTTGTATGGAAATGAGACTCAGAAATATTTAGGCTGAATATTCACTTATCAACTTTAATACGACAGTCCTAAGGGGGTGGTTCAGTGGTAGACATGGGGCTTCATAATGTGTGAAGTGTCAGGTTCGATCCCTTTCTATGCCCCCTTAAAAAAAAAAAAAAAAAAAAAAAAAAACTTCAATACGACATGACGTGATACTCGGCATGCTCCCCAGCCCCAGTTCTAAAGCATAGTCCATTTTAAGAAAGGGTAATACTAGGGCTACTCTACTAGCACTCAATTTTGGGTACCAAATGATGTGGCATCTTATGTGTCATATTATTAACATAACTTTTTAATTTATAGTGGAGCCCATAAAATACCAAATAAGATAACACATTGGAAACCACATCATTTGGTACCCAAAATTGAGTGCTATTAGAGTGGCCCTAGCATTACTCTTTAAGAAAAAGTGGCAACATCATATAATTTGACTTTTTTCATTGACGAAGGGATAGACATAGCCACTCCCTACCTGATTTTGTGAGATCTGACTATGTGACCATCGGTAAAAAGTTGTTTTCAACACTTACTATCGTAAAATTAGAAGGACTTGTTTGGTAGTCGAACAATGATAATCAGTATTATTAATCTCAGCATTATTAGTGTCTTTGCTATTAATCCTCACTTGTATATCAGGGGTAGGTTTTTTTTAGTGAGGGTGCTAATAATACCACCCTCCCCCTTAGTATTAATAGTGAGGGGATAATGACTTTATTCGGATAACTCGTACTATTAGTTCCAACCACCTATTGCGTACCAAATATCAGATAACTCGATTTATTAATCCTATCTTGCATTAATCCTGACTACCAAACGACACCTAAATATAGTAGTACTAAAATTTTGTGTCACGAACAAGTACGTAGATGAACTCATAAAGGGATTATTTTAACTTATGAAAGTTTGGTTAGTAACAAAATAAGTTTAAAAAGGGTTAATAATCTTTAAACTTTTAGAGGTTGTTTTAAAAAAAATTCAAAATTTGCACTAGATAAAAGAAAGTTTGTCAGCAGGCTGATGGTTTGTTAACAGACTAATGATTTGTCAACCGACTGATGAACTTGGTTACTTTTTGTCAACTTACTAACATAGTTGAGTAATAAAAGCGTTTTTGTAAGATTGAGAATACAGTGAATGACAATTTATAAAACAACCAAGTAAATTATTGAAAAAGGATAACTGACTCACATTTAAGTAGATTGAAGTTGCTCAGGTGTTAGAACAATTCTGTAAGCTGAATAATAAATAACAAGGTATTTAGAAGTGGTTCACAGTATAAACTGCTACGTCTACTACCAAGTTGGTCAAATTTATATTTTTGAAGTGCACTAATTTTATTAATAATCTATGTGATCACTAATGAATCAGTGTACAACAAAGACCGATTTTTTTTAATATGATTGAGAAACAATCACACTCGTGGGACGATCAAAGATTCCTTTATAATGATTTGAAAAAAAGTAAGGAATAATGAATACAATGATTGTATAAACAAAAACTATAAGAGAATTGAAATAAAAAGACTATCTAGTAAATGTTTAAGGACTGGAGAACTTCAAAGAATGATTTCTCGTAAGAGTTGTATGAATGTTTCAAATGTCTTCAATCCTTACTTCAATATTCTTATATAAGGGTTGAGATTTCAAATCCGTTAGAAGTAAGTTTGAATTTGAAATCCAATAATTCGGATGAGTGTATCTTTTACAAGATTATAGGGATTTTATGTAGAATATATAAGACAAGAGTGGATGATCAATTAATAGCACCCATAATATACGTTAGAGGTGGCAACACGTCGATCAGTCGATGGTGGGCACAAATGGGCAGGAGTGGATTTTTTTTTTCCTCCTAAGGGGGGCATGGGAAGGGATCGAACCTGAGACCTCACACATTGTGAAGCACCATGTCTACCACTGGGCCACCCCCTTAGGGGCTTGGGCAGGAGTGGATGATCAAGTAATAACACAGATATAAATAGGCGGGCTACAAATGGGATTGGGAGCTCATTTAACTATTATCATAAATTTATTACATATAACAAGCATTACAAAAAAATTGTTAGGGTCGCCGAAAGTTGTGGTAGACATTGTAGGTTATTGCTGATGGCAGTGGTGGTTTGTGATCGCCAGAGGTTGTCACGGGAGGTTCACCCTAGAATCCCATGAACGCAATATAAATGATGCCAGACCTTTGATTGAATTGTTATACCCATGTCTCAACCTTAATGAACCAAATGTGCACTACAGACCACTTACTTACAGTGCATCGTGTTGCATCAATTTATGCATCGCGATACATAATTTAAATTACCTACTCCAATTTTGCATCATATTGCACCAAATTTATGCACGACGATGCATCAATTTAAATTACATAATCCTATTCATGCACCACGATACCCCAAATCAAGCACCCAATTGATGCATCGTTTTGCAAATATTGATGCATCACGATGCAAACTGATTTTGAATGCAACTCATCTACCTTCTTCTTCCTTCTATTCTGCCTTAGCCTTCGCCTTTGTCTCTACTAAAAAAATCCTTCAACCTAGCTCAGGTCAATTCCAGTATCATACTTTATAAATCGAAAAAATTGTTTACCTTTCGAGACATTGCCCCCGAACCCCCACGAATTGGAAGGGGTGCTACCCCCTCAACCCCTGCAACCTAATTCGGCATGTCGATCCCTGTTTCGTTGCCGCAATAATCGTGATTTTTGAATTCCAAATTGTTGATTAGAGTTGTGGAAGGACACAATCTGGACATTTTATGAACAATATTTTGAAAATTGACTTTAACGGTTAAAAAATTAACAGGGGACTGTAACGAAAAAATGTTTAGGAAGAGGTACCGCCCAACAATTTTCTCCTACTCCCTCCGTCCCTAAATTATCGTCATCCTTTCCTTTTTCGTCTGTCCCAAAATAATTGTCCACTTTGAAACTTACCTTTTTAGAATATCACTTTTACCACTTTACCCTTACTTTTTCACCTTACTTTAATTATGTGCCACATACACATGAGCTTTAAAGGAAACTACACATTAAACCAATATAAATAATCAAGTTAATTATTTTTTCTTAATCTGTGCGCCGGGTCAACCAGGACAATAATTTAGGGACGGAGGGAGTACAATTTTTCATGTGCTCGTATCCACCAATTAATGGACGATCTAAACAGACATATGTATTAGACAAAAGTAGCCAACCATAGTATACGTGGCTCCATTGCCACGTGAGCACCAAATCCCATGTGAGCACGTTCCTAGCAAGGCACACCACATCCATATTCGGGTAATGACAAAAACCTTGCCTCTCTGACCAACATAAAATACATGCCGTATATACTCCTCCATTCCAAATAAAAAATCTACCATATTATTTTGGAATATTTTGACTTTTGACTTATAAAAAACTTATGTATATAATTAGTTAATAAACTTATGTATATAATTAGTTAATTACTATCTAAATTTTAGACATCGCATTTTGTGAATATTTTGGGATATTTTGACTTTTGACTAATAAAAAACTTATGTATATAATTAGTTAATTACTATCTAAATTTGAGACATCGCATTTTGTAAAACTCCAGCTATTTCACTAGGCCACCCATTATATATATATATATATATATATATATATATATATATATATATATATAGACTTTTCAAACATTAATTATGGAACATATGGGGGTAATTATTAACGTAATATGAGAAAATGTGTTTTCTCTTACATTATCATTATTTAGTTAATTAATGTGCATTGAATTTGTAAATGAATATAAATTTTGAGACGACTAACTAAAAAATGAAGTAAATATAAATGAGACACAAGGATTGATAATCAAAAAAAAAAAAAAAGGACAATAAAGCTGTTTAAAGATTTTTTAAAACAAAAAGAATAATTATATTGTTGATAATCAGACGGTGACCAAATATCATTTGTTATTTTTTTTAAACTAGAAAATTATGTAGTTATAGGGAGATAATTCAGAAATTAGCATTGTTAGTCAACTTAATATGAACAAGTAATCATGGGGGAAATAAAATCTATATATGAGTTAGTTTGATGTAATAACGGGTTATGTAGTGAATAAGTTAAAAAAAATAATAGAAATAGTATCTCTCAATTAAAAATATTTAAAGTGACTTGATTTACAACAAAACATTAATTTATGTGCTTTCCTTTACATTAGTAATTTTTATTTCTTTTGCATTTACAGAAATAATAACATGAACATAAACGCTAAAAATTACCATAATTTCTTGTTAAACTATTGCTACTCTGTTTTAGGAAAATAGTTTATTATATTATTTTTTAACATTTGACTTTAAAAATTTATTTTTTTAAAATTATGTCTATAATATAAATATCTAATACATTTGAACATTACTCTTAATATTTATTTTTAACATATAGAATATCTTCAAAATAGAATATACTCGTTTTGTGAAAGTAGAACAGAAGAGTAAATGAGAGTTGAATATATACACGTGGCTCCAACCAATTGACCCAAAAGCTCGATTGACACATAAGATCAAAAGCACGTTCTACGCACATCCATATCCGAGTAATGACAAAAACTATGCCTTTTTGGTCAACACAGACACATGCCAGTATGCCACCGTATTCATGAATGTATTCTTGCCACCATTCCATGATATTACATCATCAAACTGATTTGTACTAGGCTGAGGCTCTATAACTTTTAAACTTCCTCGGTTTTAAATTATTATCTTCCTTTATTTTTTCCTTTAATTTAAAATAATGTTTTTTTTAAAAAAAATTAATTTAAAAAATATTTTTGTCACTTTATCCTTATTTTTTTATATATTTTAATTATATCCAAGTACTTAAAGATATTAAAGAAAAACCACACATTTACTAATATTTATAATACATGAATTAATTATTTTTCTTTAAACGATGTATAAAATAAAAAATAATAATAATTTGAAAAAAAAGGAAGTACTATTAAGCACATGATGTCACTAACTTGTATTGTATATATTGAAAGCATGCAAACAAGTCAAAGCATAACCAAGTAGTAGACCTCAGCGACTCCCACAAACTACCAGTCCAATGGCAACTAGTTCAATTGTCAAGATCATAACCATTTTATTTATCCTCATCTCCATTTTCTCAACCCATGTCCTTTCGGCCTCCTCAGAATGTGACGAAGAAACCAACAACAGTTGTAATAACAAGTCTAAGGCGTTGCCACTCAAAATCATAGCCATTTTCACTATTCTTGTTACTGGCATGATTGGTGTGTCCTTACCCCTTGTAACCCGATCCATCCCCGCTTTAAACCCTGAACGCAGCCTCTTTGTGATCGTCAAGTCTTTTGCAGGTGGGATTATTCTAGCCACTGGGTTCATGCACGTGTTACCGGACTCGTACTCCATGTTGTGGTCTAATTGCTTGCCAGAAAAACCATGGCACAAATTCCCTTTCTCGGGGTTTTTTGCAATGTTTTCTGCCATTTTGACACTAATGGTGGATTCAATGGCGACTAGCGTCTACAGTCGGAAAAATATTGGTGCAAACACAACCGAGGGTGAGATTAGAACCAAAGACCAAGAGATGGCTGTGGGACATTTCCATGGACACCATCATGGAGGGAAAGAATTAGTCCAAGGATCACAACTCCTACGGTATCGCGTAGTTGCAATGGTACGTAAGGTTTTTCTATCTGTTATTGTTTTATATTTCTCCGTTTTCAAATAATCGTTTCCTTTGACCCGTACACCGCTTAAAAAAACTGATTATATTATAAATATTGGTGTAATGTATGGTTTCTTTTAATTAATGTCTTTGAGCATGTGGTCATCATTAAAGTAGGTAGAAAAAGTAATGGTAAAACGAAATATTTTTCTAAAAAATGAAAGTTTTAAAAGAGAACAATTACAGAGCATTTTGGAACCGAAAAGGAAATGTAGACTTTATTTGATAACGGATGGAGTAGTAATTATATCTACGGCTTGTTAATCAATTTCATGAAGGGTACAACAAAATACGTATATTTATTTACAAAATGTATGAATATACGGAATTTCACTTGTAGCGCTTTATTTTGCATAGTTTGAGTACTTGTACTATATTCTTAAAAGACCTCATCTAATTATACATACGTATATTAATAATAGGAAAAGGATGCATGTGCAGATTGATGAATTAATTAAAGATTGTTTGACTTTTTAAAATTTTTATTGTTAACGAGTGTCCATTTATGTACCGTTAAAAAGCGTAAAAACTTCCGTATATTGTAGAAGATTAAAATAGGACACTCAATATGTGGAGGAAATATTACAGTTGATCGTGTTTAACAGCTAGAATCACAAGAATGAATACTATTTTTCTTTTATTATTCACCTTGATCGTTTAAATGACTCCTCAAGGTGGTTTACACCACTTACCTTTGTAGTTTTACTAGCTTAAACATTTCACAGTTGTTAATTAGCTTTGAAAGTCATCTTATTAATTTACACAATTTTGAGGGGAGAGTCCATTTATCATAGTCGTTTAAACAATTCCCAAAATCATTTAAACAACTCATATTCATAATGGGTAATCTTGTTCTAATAAGACTCAATTTTGGGTATCAAATGATGTTGCATCCTATGTGTCATATTGTTAACATAACTTTTTAACTTATAGTGGAGTTCATAAAATGCCAAATAAGATAACACATTGGAAACCACATCATTTGGTGCATAAATTTGAGTGCTCATTGAATGGCTCTAGCATTACTCATTCATAATTTACACAACTCATGATTATTTAAACAGCCTTAAGGGGGTGGTCAGTATATGGACTTTCAAAGTGTGAGGTCTCGGGTTCGATCCCTTCCATGTCCCCAGGAAAAAAAAATACTCCTCCGTCCCTTAATAATCGTCCTGCTTGACCCGGCGCACAGTTTAAGAAAAAGCAATTGACTTGATTATTTATATTGGTTTAATGTGTAGTTTCCTTTAAAGCTTATATGTATGTGGCCCATAATTAAAGTAGAGTGAAAAAGTAAGGGTAAAATAGTAAAAATGATGTTCTAAAAAGGTAAGTTTCAAAGTGAACAATTATTTTGGGACGGACGAAAAAGAAAAAGATGACGATAATTTAGGGACGGAGGGAGTAAAAAATATCATTTAAACGACTCACCTTAATTAATAATTTACTTAATTTATAGTCGTTTAAACGACTATATTCGACATTATGCTAACTTATCTTTAAACATTTTGTAAAGTCAACGAAGCAATAATTGAATGAACTTGAATGTCAACATAAGGATATCAATTTCTTCTTCCTTTTTCATTTTCAGAAAATGCTAAAGTTTAAATTACTTCCACAATTATTGCTAAAACTAAATCTTGATGAAAGACGGAGTTGTCCTTCTCCAAAACATATGTATATATTCATTTCCATATAAATAAACTATTTATTTTTAAATAATTATCTTGTTTTACTAGGCCCACAGATTAATAAATAATAATTGATTTTGTTATAAATAATGGTATATTATGTAACTTTCGTTAAGGCATAAGTGATGTTGGGTCATCGTTAAAATAGAAAAGAAAATAAGGATAAAATGGTACAGTGTTTTCTTAAATAAAAAAGTTTAAAACAATTATTTTACAACGAACAAAAAATGAAATTATGACAATTATTTAAGAACAGATGTAGTACGATAACATAACATTTTTCGTCAATTAAAAAAGAAATTTGCATATAAATAAAAGTTCGACATGTGTATATATTCATTTCCTTAATTTGCATAGAAATTTACGTTGGCAGGTACTAGAGCTGGGAATTATTGTACATTCAATTGTGATAGGGCTATCTTTAGGAGCCTCAAACAATACCTGCACTATTAAGCCACTTATTGTTGCTCTTTGTTTCCATCAAATGTTTGAAGGAATGGGCCTTGGTGGTTGCATCCTCCAGGTACACCTACATCTTTCCTTAATTTTTATAATTACCCGAGAGCAAGTATTGCATCGTAGTGTTGTACCATACGCAAAAGTAATTGCACCTTACGTGCTAGACAATAACTATCCCTTCTTCGATGAACAGGCTGAGTACAAGATGTTGAAGAAAGCAATTATGGTGTTCTTCTTCTCTGTAACAACTCCATTTGGAATTGCGTTAGGGTTAGCATTGTCAAAAACATACAAAGAGAATAGTCCTAGCTCTTTGATCACCGTCGGAATACTTGACGCATCATCGGCCGGTCTCCTTATTTACATGGCTTTGGTGGATCTTCTCGCAGCAGATTTCATGGGTCAAAAGCTGCAAAGTAGCATAAAGCTTCAAATTAAATGTTACATTGCCGTCATTTTGGGAGCTGGTAGCATGTCTGTGATGGCATTATGGGCTTGATCAATGACCATCAAATGTGTCAAGGAATTTTTTTAATTTTATTTTACTATTAATTTTTTTTTTTATAATTTTTTTTTTTTTTGCAAACTAATGTAGTAACGAGATTTAAAGTTTATTGAGATATGATGTCTGGCAATCTGCTTTGTGGTTATTACAGTTAGATGTTCATGATTGAATGTTTGAATTGCCCTCACTGGTTTTACGTACTTGATTGAAAGGGCTAAAAATATTTAAAGAATTTTTTGTTCAAAAAATATGAAGACAAGCCTAACCTGTGACATAGTAACTCCAAAAAAAAAAATGAAATTAACATGTAACAACCAGTGATCATATTATTTGTGTTTATTAGTATGTTTAAACCTGCTAATTATTTATTTTTATTTCATTGATGAATCATCCATATGTCTCGTAGATTATATAGTAACATTTATTAAATACCTGCATTTATTATCTTAGATGATGTTTTATGAATATATTTTTTGATTGTATTGATTTTACATTTCATTAAATATATATTTTTATTTATTGCCCGATCAAATTGGCCTGTTTATCCAGTTGCGTGTCAAGGTTATGACCCGTTAGGGTTGTTCCAAAACCACCCGAGTCAGCCGATGAACTTCTCTCGAATAATACATGTCACGCCCCAAAAACCACCTCGAGGCGTAAACCAGCTCACACACATCTTAACCGTGAAACGAATCAAATAAATAATATTTTCTCCAAATTAAACATTTTATAACTCGCAGTGGAAGAAACGAATAAATAATATTTGTCTCAAAATAACCAATATTTGATACAAACGTATTTTTATTACAACTAGTACTCTTGTTCGTGCCGATGGCACGGCGGCAGTTTGAAAATTTATCAATAAATGAAGCAGATACTGTAGAAATGAACCACTAAAAATATTATTTTCTTAAAAAAATTGACTTTCAAACGGGATCTCTTTGCCCGGAACGGAGGGATTAATTAATAATTTGTATACAAAATTGCAGGCCGGAAAAAACGGGCCAGACAAAAATTAAATTGATTAAGTTAATTACAATAAGCCGGACAAAAATTACATTGATTAAGTTAATTACGATATGAGTTAAAAAGAAAAAAATATTTCAAATTACAAAACTTACGATTTTTTTAATTTTTAAAATTTGTATACGAAATTGGAAAAAAATTAAAAGAAAAAAATTCAAATACAAATTTTTACAACCATAAAAGCTGTAAAATCGTAAAAATCGTAAAATAAACTATAAAATAATATCTCAATTAAAGAATAACTAATTTTTTGCAAATGTAAAATAATAAGCGTGCTTAGTCTTGTGCACCATTAATATCTCAATAGTTTTCGCAAGTAATAAAATAAGGATGGAAAAAAACATGATAAGCGGTTGAGATTGTGAGAGGTTGATATAGAAACATTCTTTTATATTTCATATATATCAATATTACATTAAATGAATGCCCGCATAATTTTTCGTTTAAAAATTTAATTAACTTAATTTTAAACATGTGCTACCATTAATTAAGAATATTTCCAACCTATTTACAAATTTTTAGGAGATTATTGAAATTACTTGGAAAAATTGTAATCTTTTTAAAAACTACAATGAAATTCTTTTAAAAAA